>JARHVA010005910.1:357500-1061898 GCA_037957365.1 Torreya grandis | reverse complement strand
TTATGCCTTAATCAGATAGTGAGAAAAGAATTTGGTTATCAAAGGTATTAGAAAGCAATCTAAAATAGGTTTCAGGTTAGTTTTAGTGTTCAAGAGGAAATCTATGTTAGAACAGGTATGTGGCTTGTTATAGCATCTTGTTCTCTGCACTTCATGAACCTAGAGTTGAGCTAGGCCACAAAGATAAAATATACCTTCTGTCTAGAGATTATACTCAACTAGAGAATGTAGTGGGTTCTCTTCTTGGTGGTGAAATCCAAGTAGGATAGCCATGTAGGGCAAGGTGATCCACCAGGTGATGAAATCCTGATGGAAATTTTTTAGGTGAGTTTAGATGTTTATTTATGTGAATGTGATTTGGTTGTGTAACATAAGTGTACTATAATTTATTCAAAATGCTTGTAATTAACTAGGTGAGTTAATATGCAACAAGCAAACAATGAAATATATAAAATTTTAAACCCAAATCTAAAATGTTTAGATTCAAATGAAAATAGAGATGAAATAGGAAAATAGAGTATGAATTTCACTATCCTAATGTACATTTAAGAAGTAAAGAAGAGATTCTCTTTTTTTTTGTAAAAGAAAATGAAAAATTACTTTTAGAGGCAAAGAGAAAAGAAAGAAAATTATAGTTTAATGCTTTTTAAATAGAAAATAAGATATTGAATTTTTTGTTTTAAGAGAAAAGAGGAGGAAGTGCAAGAAATGAAATTTTCACTATAATGCACCTATATGAATGTTTTAAAATAAGAAATGAACCCAAGGAAAACTCTAGTGTCCCATTGGGCATGCCAAAAATGTTTCACTAAATTTTGTCTATTTTAAGTCTAAAGGAAAACAAAAAGAAGGATGGGGATAAGTGATTAGAATGAACCTAGTTTTGGTTTGCATGCCATATCTAGACATTGTGAGAACTCCTCTTTGGCTGGGGAGGACTACTTGCAAGTAAGAAATCACTACCACAAGATGTTTGTTAGTAGCTAAATGAGTGGGATTCCAATCTATGTGCTTGTTCTAAGAAGTGTGAAACTCCTTATAGATGACAATCCAATTTTGAGAGATAAAAGAGTAATAAATAAATAAAAGAGACGTAAAGAGAGAGTGAAAGAGAGATAAGATTACCATTATTAACAACCTATTGTAGCAGAGAGTGACATAGTGAAGGTGATGTATCTTGTTTGTATTTTAAAAGTTTTTTGGGTAGGTTTTGAAGAGGTTAGGGAATCCATAATCACCAACATCAGTAGGGTAGTAATTGATATCAATTATACTATCGAGTTTGGTAGTGAGGTGACTAATTTCATTTAGGATGTTGAGGTTGGTAGGGGAAATAATTGTCTAGGAGCTTACAAAAGGCTTTTCTAGGTCTAGGAAATGGTTTGGATTAGGTCTGGGAGGTTGGAAGAGTTATGTGTGTGTGTGTGTGTGTGTGTGTGTGAGAGAGAGAGAGAGAGAGAGAGAGAGAGAGAGAGAGAGAGAGAGAGAGAGAGAGAGAGAGAGAGAGAGAGAGAGAGAGAGAGAGAGAGAGAGAGAGAGAGAGAGAGGAGAGAGAGAGAGAGAGAGATTATGGTTTGGGTAGATCTAGTTATAATTTTGGTGTGTCAAGTTAAGGGGAAACAAGTGAGGAAGCTTTGTAACTCCCTCACAAGGGTTTGGTTAGAAGTACGTAAAGTAAAGAATAGTAGATATAAAATGATAGAAAAATAAATATTTGAAAGACCTATAAAATAAGTGATGTACTTAGCTATAGTAGTCACTGTTGGTGTTTAAAATTGTGCTTGATCTTAATCAATCAACAATGGGAAGTTTCAAGCTGTGGGACAATGCGGCTTGAAACAAACTCTAGATTTTAGAGAACCTGGTCTCTTATTTTGTATCAAGTGTTGGGGGAAAAGGGATAGGAAATTAAATAGAAATGCAAGTGCAAAAAATGAAACCTAAATATGGTGATGCACCTGAGTGTAATCCTAATCCTAACTTGAGCACAATGAGACTATTATAGGATTCAATTACATTTAAGAGTAGACAAGTGCATGATCAATGTAAGAGATTGAAACAATAGAAATAGAGGCTCATAACAGGGGGTTCTTTTAATGAGATACAGAGAATGTTAATAAAGGCATAGTGTTCAATCTTCTTAATAGAATCTTCCAATCACACAAGAGGCACATTAATCACGTATAGTTATGTAGAACTTCCAATTCAAGAAAATGAGACAAAAGCAAATGACATTCCTAATCACAACTCTAAAAAATATATAGTATAGACTACTTTTTCAAATGACACATATAAAACCAACCAAGGCATGGAGTTAAATATTCTCAATTCATTTAGCCACATAAAAGGCACAGAAACATGCACAATTATATCAACTTTACAACTCGATAAAATTGATACAAGAGCAAATGATATTACTGGTCAAAAACTCTAAAAAGTCTAAAAACTATGAGAATTCCCCCCCTAATTTTATAATTATTCTTCTTTTATAGCCTTAGATGTTTCCTTCCATCACTCCCCTTCCTGCGTAATTCCACTCTATCCTTCACTTGCAATGGACAAAATAGATGATGCTTTCAATGCTTTGGATGTATCTTGGTCTTATCAAGAAGGGCCATGCTAGAGTGGGACAACTATTCTAATCGCTTCATGGTGATTCATGTCTAGAACCTCCCTTTGCACCTAAATTTCTTGTTTCATCACCTACTTGGCTGCTCAACTGTCTATTCTACTTTTGCTTATAGGGGACAAATAGATGGCCCTTTTAATGCTTGCAAGCCCCAAAAATATACCCAGTGCACTATTCTATCTACCAAGAATAACTCCCACTGAGTTTCCCTCCATCTTTGCTATAATAGATAGGCAGACACTCTATTCTATTGAAACAAAAGAGGACACTTAGTCAATCTATGAAAATTCTCTTTATGGTCTAGAAGGCACTGGAGAATGACACTTGGCACCTTCTGCTTTTTCTATATTCTGCTCAAGAATGGTCTACCTTCAACACCTATTGCAATCTGCTTCCTTGATACTTTATAGTTTTAACAACATAAAATTCACCACGTCCCTTGCTCAGGCAACTTTTTAGGAGGGGATGGATGCATGTGGTAGTCTTTACTTGTTTCCTTGGTGCTTCCACAGACCTTTGAAGTAACACCTAGGGCCCACCACAATCTTTATTTGGTAATGAAGCTCAAAGATGGTTTCTTGAAGTTGGTGCATGGCAACCTCCATTGCTTTTGGGAAGATACATGGCATCTTCCACTTTTCCTACTAGGGGTATGTGGCACCTTCCACTTTTTTTAGAGATGGAGTAAGAAGGGGCTCAAAAAGTGACACTCGATAGCATCCACTACTTTATGACACTTAAGCAAAATGAAACGATGCCTTTCTGCTTTGAACCAAAGTATTGAACCCAAGCATTGAACCAAAGTTTCTCAAGTGCCGACACATGGTGACCTCTACTACTTTTAAAAAAAAGTAGTTTAGGGCCCTCTGCGATTGCCACCTGGCACTTTTTGCTTTTCTACTACTTAGCTCGTTGAAAGTCTTTGTCAAAAAATAGAATGAAATGTAGGTGCTAATATGAGATGTGAGTGCTAACACGTGATACATTCCACTTAGCTGCTACTAGATACATGGCACATTCTATGGCCTTTTCAAAAGTTACAAATAAGGGCTCAAAGGATGTCAGCTAGCCAACTCTGGGTTTTAGAAAGTGACACTTAGTGGCTTCTGCTTGAATTCAAACATTTAGGCAAAAAATGAAATGAAAGAAATAGAAAAGGGGAGAAGGACCCATGCTCGAAGGGAAACACTTGGTAGCTTCCACTAAACTTTGACACTTAGGCAAAAATGAAACTAACATCTACTCCAAAACTCTGTCGCCACATCCAGGGTATGCAGGAACCAAAATTACAGTGCTCGATTGAAAATTTGAATGCAACGTAGAGTAAAATTTTACTCTATAGTTATTGGCAAACCTTAGGACTTTTGAGCCTGCTCAAAAAGAAAACTCCACCTCTTTCTAGATCAAAATTTCAAAAATTACAGCCTTAAAAGAGTCGTTGACATATGTTTAAAACACTTATTTAAAATAAAAGCGAAGAAACAATGGAAAAAATAATGTGAGAAGGGAAATTATTTAACTATAATACATTAGAGATCCAAGTCAATTGAAATGTTTCAAATAGATCCCATTTATAGGAATATCTTTAAGTTCCCCTTCCATCGACTCTAGCTTAAAATAATTCTTCTACTTGCACACATGAATTCTATATGAGCCAGTCCATAGCACTTAAAATTTGGTATGTTGACCCAACTTGGTGGCCCTTGCATCCCATTTCAAAATAATCGAGCCCACTTCAAAATTAGGATTCGAAGTCCTTTTATCAAAATAGTCTTTAACCATTCCCTGATGCTTGATTAATGAATCATGGGCTATATCCCTCTTTTCCTGAACTTACAGATGTTCTGTGAGTCTGACTTGCATGGGGCCATTTTCTTCAATCTCAATTTGTTTGACTAGCTGAATAGAAAGGATTTCCAAGCTTAGGGGAATCATGATAGACTTTCCATATACCAATTCATATGGAGACATTTTGATCACTTGCTTGGGCATGATTCTATCAGCCCATAGTGCTAGATTAAGCACTTTATGCCACTCTTTGTCATGATCAACCCCTACTCTTTTGATGAATCTTATCAAATTCTTGTTGGTTGATTCTACTAGACCATTACCTTAAAGGTAATAGTTAGATAAAGTTTTCAAATATATTCCATGTCTCAAGGCAAAGTCAAATACTTTAGACACCAAGAATGCTTTAACATTATCTGAAATTATGGTGTAGGAGTGCCAAAGTGAGTAGTGATACCTCCAAAAAAATCTAGGATCACATTCTCTATTGCTTCCTTAAGTGGGACTGCCTCGATCCATCTGGTGAAATAGTTCATGGTAGTTAATATCTATTTGTGACCCATACTCGATACTAGATTTATCATTCTAATGAAGTCAAGACCCGATTGAGCAAATGGTTCATCCATAATTATAGGATTGAGGGGCATGGCTGTATGCCTCCTCATCCCCATATAATACTGATAGGATTGACATTTTCTAACCAACTGATAACAATTTGCAAATAAAGTAAGCTAGAAATATCCTACCTCACTTATCTTTATGGTTGTGGTCTTTACAAAAAAATGCCCCCTGATACTCCATGATGCATTTCATGTAGTATTCTCTTAGCTTCAGCATGTTCTACACATCTTAACAATTTCCCATTAGAATTTCTTCTAAAAAGGACTTATTCAATTAAAACAAAATGAACTCCCTGTATCCTATAATATCTCCTCTTGTTTTGAGGGAGTTCTCTCTAATAAATCCCATTTTTCATAAATTGAATCTTGCTTGTGACCCAAGATTCCTTATCAACTTCTTGTAATTTTAGCACCATCTCTATCTCTCCTTTTGAATCTGCTTCCTCAGGTAACATCTTTTCCAGCTCTTGGGTTATATATTGGCACAGACCCCTACCTCTGATTAGCTTGGTGGGTCTAACTTCAACATCATATTCAAGGATCTTAGTGATCCAATTGGCTCTTTTCTCAGTAATATCCCCTTCCATGATGTATTTCCTAACACTTAGATGAGCTACAAGTATCAAAATTTTGTTCCTTGATATCAAATTCCTGAATTTCTTGAGGGCTTTTACCATGGCATAGGCTTGTCTTTCCACAAAATTGTACCTAGTCTTAATCTCTGAGAGTTCTTAAGAAAAAGGCTATTGGGTGCTCACCCTCTAACTTGTCATTCTTTTAAGTCAATATGGTAGCACTAATTGACTCCCCTCCATAGACATACATTACGAAGGGCATGAAAAAATCTAGGTTCTTGAGCACTGGGGCTGCTGAGATAGCCTTCTTGACCCCCTCAAAATCTTGCCTTCCTTTTGTAGTCCACTTGAAGACTAGGTCATTTTTTAGAAAGAGTGTCATTAGTCTAACCAAGCCTACAAAATTAGATATGAATTTATTGACAAAATTGATCTTCCCTAAAAATATTGGACTGCCTTTTTATTTACTAGAAGAGGTAGGTCCATTATAGCTACGATTCTCTTGGGATCTATAGAAACCCCTTTCTTAGACATTATGTGCCCCAATAGTTTACCTTGAGGTACAACAAAAATACATTTCTTGAGATTCAATGATATCCCAAAATATTGACATTTCTTGAAGACAGATTCTAAATGATCAAAATGATCAACATTTTTTGAGAAAATAGTGAGGTCATCCAGATAGACTAGGATGACCTTGTTTATAATTTCACCAAAGGCTATATCCATAGCTCAGTGAAAGGTGGCTCTTGCATTTGATAAGCTGAATGGCATCTTCACATAGGAAAATGTCCCCCATTTGGTAGTGAAAGCAATTTTGTACTAGTCTTCCTCAGCTAGCCAAATATGATTATACCCAGAGAAACCATCAAGTAAAGAAAACCTCTCTAATCTAGCCATAGTTTGTAAAATTTGTTCCATGGAGGGCAAGGGATAGTGGTCTTTCAGAGATGCTCTATTTATATCTCTAAAATCTACACACAGTCTTACATCTTCATTCTTTTTCCTAACTGGGACTAGATTTGATACCCAGGTCAAGTGCTTGATTGGAAATTTTATTTTGGAATCTCAAAGTTTTTGCAACTCATCTACCATTAGAGGCTCGATCCTTAGATTTACTAGCCTTTATTTCTATCTGATGGGCTTGGATCCCTCAGTAAATTCTATTGTGTGCTGGATAATGTCTCTATTGTATCCATGAAGGTCTTCATAGCTCCAAGCTATGACTCTGTCATACTTTTGGCACAACTCAATTAATTTTTCCTTCTCTTCTTGAGTTGTGGAATTCCAAACTTTTAGTCTTTTCCCATCACTCACCTCTACTTTAGAATAGTCTACCTTATCTACCTAGAACATTTTCTTTTCTAGGCTTACATCCTCTGGGTCAAACAAGTTTTCTAAGGTGATCAACCCCTTGGGGAACTTATTTGTCCTTAATTGTATAATTTGATCACCATATGCCTCTTAAATTTTAGTTTGCAATTGATCAACAAACTCATCTGATTGTTGTAAGAAAGAGACTACCTAAGCATCATTGTTAAACACTTACCAATTTTCATCATTGTCTGGGATGGTTGGTCTAACTATAACTTTTGTTGACTCATTGTTAACCAATAGGCCAGTTGCTAGGTTAAATTGTGAGCCAATCTGAGCCATCCTATTAGCCTTAGAGTTTTGACTTCTAGGGATTATCTAAATATTGAAGGCTTCAAAATCTTCTATTAAATCCCAAATCCTATGCCTATAGGATCTCATTCTCACATTTTTGGCTGCTACTTTTTCCTTAATTTGCTTTACTACTAATTCTAAATTTCCTTTTACCTTTAGGTTCTTTATTCCCTTTTTTTGGGCTAGCAAGAGCCAATTTACTAAACATTCATATTCTACATCATTATTAGTGTAAGCAAATTAGAATCATATAGCCCTTAAAATTTAATCACCATTTGGAGCAGTAAGATAAATTCTTGCTCGAACACCATGTTTACTTCTGGCCCCATCAAAATTCAAAGTCCAGACTTCTGAATCTTGAGTAGTAGGTGTCTCTTTTCTTATAACATTTTGGATTGCCTGGTCATCATCAAAAATGATGTATGTGCCCAAACCAGTAGGGTCATAGTTCCCATATGGGTTGCTATGCATCATAGCCAACAACTGGCTATTTTCTTCTTCTTGATTATGCTCAGTCTAGTCGCCTAGTTCTTCAACAAAAACCCTTTCTTCTTTATTTATCATGGCATTATCTGCTTCTAATCTTGTTGTTGGTTCATTAGTGATATGGTCTTTGGACAGTGGTTCAAATATAATTTTCATCTTTGAACTGTATTTGGTTCTCAGGATGAGGTGAGACCAGTCAAGAGACATATATCCTCTTATTTTTGCTATAAAGTCTCTAGATAAACATAAACAAAAGATGGAAGGTATATCTATGACAACTATATCTTGGTTGACAATTATGTTGGAACATGTGTATAACTGCAAGGGGAGTTGTTTAATTCTCCCTATGGTTTGCACTATTTTTCCATCTAACTACATAACTCCCTTTGCAAGGGGTTCATATTTTATTTTCAAAGCATCAGCTATTTGCTTGGGCATCACAGTTGTACTAGCTCCTAAATTTATCAATGCATTAAGTAGGAGTTTCTTTCCAACTATCAAAGTTAAATAGAAAGGCTTTGGCTTGGATTTACTTACTTGTGCTACACTGTTCATGAAGGCTGTTGTCGTTGGAGGAACCATATCTTTGAGTTTTTCCTTTCCAGTAGGTCCTTCTTTGGTAACAGCACCTTTGAGCACTGCTTGCCCTTGCAGAGCTTCTTACAGTAGTGTATTTTATTTAGGAATATCCAAAATATTCCATATTGACACTTGTGCTGGAGTCCTTTTTAATTGGTCTACTACATTGATTGGCCCCAAAGACTGATTTTTTTTGGTAATAGGGATACCTCATTTTTTCTTAAATCTAGGTAGGAATCTCTTGATCTCATACCAGTTGAGGCACTTTTTGTCTAACAACAGTGATCCTTTGCCCCTGAGATGGAGGATTATTCTTGACTTAACCACTTACAATCTTAGGCTGTTCCACCATCCTCCTCTTTAATCTGGTGTAATAATTAGATTGCACTACTGGCCTCTGGGAGGTAGATGCTTCATTCAAGAAAATTGCTTCTTCATCCTCAACCCATGAGAATAAAGAATGTTTAGGGGATATTTATTCTTCCATTTGCAAGGACTTTCCTTGCATCTTAGCTACTAATACTAAGTTCTACATACCAAGAGACTGGTAGGCTTGATTATTACTGGTACTGGTAAACTGACCATCCATTCTTCTCTACTTAGCCACCCTTTGTTGTAGATTACCGATAGGACAATCTTTGGGTGTGTGGGCATCGTTTCAAGGGAAACACCAAGCATTAGTATCATCCACATAATTATTTTGACCTAGAACCATCTTCCTATTTGAGTTGGGAGGAATGGTCTGTGAGGGTGTGAGAATTGCAACTAATTGATTTGCTAGTTGATGGTTAGTTTGCCTTGGAGGGCCTTGATATTGATTTAGTTGGGATTAAAACTTGTTTCCTTGATAGCATTGATAAGGAGGCTTAGGGAAAGTATTCTGATGCCTCTTTATATTAATCAACTCATTAGAGAATGTCCTTAGCATATTCTTGATATCATCTATCTCAGATGACTGAGTAGGGACCGGTTGCTTCGCAGATGATGGAGGGTAAGTATACATAGACATATATGGGCTTACATCTTTAAGAACTTCTTGAGGTAAGGGCAATGTAATTTTTGGGAATACATGCATGGGAGGCCTTAGAGGTAACTTTTCAACATCAATTAAATGATTCTCAACTCTAATCGCATAGTCATAAGCCACTGGCAAAGTGTGTCCTCCTAGTGACTGAATCATAACAAATATATTTGAATTTAAAGCCTTGAGATAGAATACTATGGCCATACCAAGTGGTGGTTTAGCTGCAATAGGGATTATGTCCCAAGTTTTTTGGAATTTGGTGTTGAAGTCAGTCATGTCCTCTTGTGGTCCCCTTTGAATGGTGATTAACTGCTTTAATAAAGAAGACGTATCACCCTTCTCTACAAATCTTTCAAAGAACTAATCTCTAACATGGTCCCACGTAGATATGGTATTTGGGGTCAAAGACTGATACCATTCTAAATCCTTCCCTTTGAATGAGGTTACTAAAAAATTTTGGGCCACATTTTGCTCTGTGACACAATGTATGGCATAGACATATGATACATCTTGAAGATGTTCCATGGGTGTTTCTGAGTCTTGTCCACTAAATTTGGGTAGAGCTTTTAGAGCATTTACTGGGATAGGATCCCAAATATCTAGTGGTGTTAGGAGGATTAAGGGGCTACTAGTGTTCTAGCTTGCATAATTTCTTGGGAGTATAGGGGCTCCCATGTTCGGTACTAGTACAAACTAGTTAGCTCTTCTTCTTGGACTAATTACTAGAGGTGGCAAAAGAATACCTAGATTTGTAGTAGATTGTGATCTAGTGACTGGTCCACAGCTCTGACTCTTTGTAGCTCTCTGGTTCATATGGTCTTGAAAGAAACTTCAAGATGAGTCCCACTAGGTGTGCCAAAAACTATTGATGTTTAAAATTGCACTTGATCTTAATCAATCAACAATGGGAAGTTTCAAGCTGTGGGACAATGTAGCTTGAAACAACCTCCAAATTTTAGAGAAGCTAGTCTCTTCTTTTGTATCAAGTGTTGGGGGAAAAGGGATAGGAAATTAAATAGAAACGTAAGTGCAAGAAATGAAACCTAACTATGGCGATGCACCTGAGTGTAATCCTAATCCTAACTTGAGCACAGTGAGACTATTATAGGATTTAATTACATTTAAGAGTAGACAAGTGCATGATCAATGTAAGTGATTGAAACAATAGAAACAGAGGCTCATAAAAGGGGGTTCTTTTGCTGAGATATAGACAATGTCAACAAAGGAATAGTGTTTAATCTTCTTAATAGAATCTTTCAATCACATAAGAGGTGTAGAAATCATGTACAGTTATGTAAAACTGTTGATTCAAGAAAATGAGACAAAATCAAATGACATTCCTAATCACAACTCTAGAAAATCTAGAGTATAGACTACTTTTGCAAATGACACAGATAACACCAAGGCATGAAGTTCAATCTTCTTAATTCATTCAGCCACATAAAAGGCACAAAAACATGCACAGTTATATCAACTTTACAACTCAATAAAATTGAGACAAGAGCAAATGATATTACTAGTCAAAAACTCTAGAAAGTTTTAAAACTATGAGAAATCTCCCCCTAATTTTACAATTCTTCCTCTTTTATAGCCTCAGATGTCTCCTTCCATCACTCCCCTTCCCACACAATTCCACTCTGTCCTTCACTCGTAGGGGACAAAACAGATGGTGCTTTCAATGCTTTGGATGTATCTTGGTCTTATCAAGAAGGGTCATGCTAGAGTGGGACAGCTGTTCTGACCATAGCATGGTGATTCATGTCTAAAACCTCCCTTTGTGCCTAAATTTTTCATTCCATCAACTGCTTAGCTACTCAACTGTCTATTCTACCTTTGCTTATAGGGAATAAATAGATGGCCCTTTTAATGCTTGCAAGCCCCAAAAATCTACTCGATGCACTGTTCTATCTACCAGGAATAACTCCCATTGAGTTTCCCTCCATCTTTGTTGTAATAGATAGGCAGACACTCTATTCTATTGAAACAGAAGAGGACACTTAGTCAATCTATAAAAATTCTCTTTATCATCTAGAAGGCACTAGAGAATGACACTTGGCACCTTTTACTTTTTCTATATTCTACTCAAGAATGCTCTGCCTTTGACACTTGTTGTAATCCACTTCCTCGATACTTTGTAATTTTAACAACATAAAACTCACCGCATCCCTTGCTCAGGCAAGTTTTTAGGAGGGGATGGATGCACGTGGTAGTCTCTACTTGTTTCCTTGGTGCTTCCATAGACCTTTGAAGTAACACTCGGGGCCCACCATAATCTTTATTTGGCAATGAAGCTCAAAGATGGTCTCTCAAAAATTGGCACTGACGACCTCTGCTACTTCTGGGAAGATACATGGCATGTTCTGCTTGTCCTACTAGGGGTATGTGGTGCCTTCCACTTTGTTTGGACATGGAGTAAGAAGGGGCTCAAAGAGTGACACTTAATAGCATCCATTTATTTATGGAAATTAAGCAAAATGAAATTATGCCTTTCTACTTTGAACCAAAGTATTGAACCCAAGCACTGAACCAAAGTTTCTCAGGTGCCAACATGTGGTGACCTTTGTTGCTTCTTTAAAAAGGTAGTTTAGGGCCCTCCGCGACTTCCATCTGGTGCTTTTCACTTTTTTGCTACTTAGCTCATTGAAAGTCTTTGACAAAAAATAGAATGAAAATTGAGTGCTGATATGAGACATGGGTGCTGAAATGTGGTGTGTTCCACTTAGCTACTACTAGATATGTGGCACATTCTGTTGCCTTCTCAAAAGCTACAAATAGGGGCCCAGATGATGCCAATTGGATAGATTTGGGTTTCAAAAAGTGACACTTCGTGGCTTCTGCTTGAATTCAAATATTTAGGCAAAAAATGAAATGAAAGAAATAGAAAAGGGGAGAAGGACCTGTGCTCAGAAGGGGACACTTGGCAACTTCCACTGCACTATGACACTTAGGCAAAAATGAAACTACCCTCTGCTCCAAAACTCTGCTGCCACATCCAGGGTATGTGAGAACCAAAATTGCAGTGCTCGACTAAAAATTTGAATGCAACGTAGATTAAAATTTTACTCTACAGTCACTAAATGATAAGTGCTAGATTGAGGGTCCTTATCAGGGAGTCCAAACTTGAATGCCTAAATAAAGAAAACAAGAAGGTGCTATTGGTCCTTAAGAACTTAGTTATTTATTATGATTGACTGATACAAGATGATTATAATCCAAGATGTTAAAAACAAAATACCTAGAGCTTGAATGTGAGTAATAATGAATTTTCTTAATTTTTTTGAGCTAAACTTTAGGTTGGAGTTTAGCTTATATTATTGATGTCGATGATCTCATTAACATCGATTGTGGGTTGAATGACTTAGATGGACCTATAATAGGTAAACCTTACTATTTTTTCTTTGTTTTCTATTGTTGTTCATGCCAAGTGTGACACCCATTATAAAATGGTAAAAATAAGAGGTTAACAAGAAGGTAGTTGATTAGGAATTTAGTTTGGAAGTGGGAATAAGTCTTAGGTAGTTAGGATGAGGGGACCAGGTATTAAGGTGACTCATTAGGTGAGAATTAGTCATAGGGTGAGGTGGCTAGGTAAGGTGGAAATATGGGGTTTTAATTAACTTAATTAAGTATTTTAAATTAATTAAATGTGAGGTGAAAAAGTATGGGTTTGGGAGGTTAATTGTTATTATTGAAAAATGGGTTTAAGGGGGGTTTCAACCTAAGGAGTTATGCACATGTGTGTGATGTAATTTTGGAGTCTACACATATATATTAAGCAATGATTAAATAATGACAAATATAATTAAGAAACTAAGATTAATGTGCATATTTAGATTGATCTTAACCTAGATTAACTCATCATCATAAAGAAAATACAAAAGAGAAGCGATAAATATATAAAGATCCTATTGATATGAAATATGTTATTGCAATGTTTTATTGAGTAAACCCACTAGAACCAATCGGTGGTTGATCCAGACTTAACATAAATTCAACCTAAGGATGATGCAAGAGTATAAGAAGCTGACTAAATAAGAGGAAAAGACCATGACCACTATATACATGTACATGAGATGGATTTAAAATATTAAAACCTTTCAAATATTAAGATATGAATTTTTATTAATAGTATTTAGTGATTAAAACCATTGAAGTATAATAAAAAACTATATAAAAATAAGACTAAAATAAGAGAAAGGGAGAGATTATCCTAAAAAGTAGTAAAATGCCTAAAAAAAATATAATTCTAAATGCCTCTATTATAATTCAAAAAGATCCAACAAATATCCAACTAGGTGCAACATCCTCTAATCCTAAAAATTTCTAACCCATAGAAAGGATCTTAACAAATAATATATACATAAAGGGGCTAGCCCTTTCCTTCACTACCAACTTAGCCCACTAATGGGGTAGTTAAAAAAATTCATTGTTGATTGAGGAAATGTATTTGAGGGTCTTGATTTTTTGATAGATCTAAAGGTGTGGCCATGCTTTGTAGTTGGAGGCCATGCCTTCATTTTTTGATCATTAGCTAAATGCTTTGGGATCTACCATCCCATTCATCATTTTCCATCTATAAATTTCTCATTAGTTCAAAGCTATCTCATGTATATTATTTGTTATCATATATAGACCTAGATTTTACCCTATTTTATTTATGCTTTATGATTCACAAATGATCTCCCATGTTACACTAATCTAGGTTTATTTTTTTTCATTATGGCTTGACTGAGGGTTTGGACTCTTTGATGAGGACACACATCCAAATTAATAATTCATATTTAAATATGAACCCTACAAGATCAAATGAATAGGTCAAGCATTGATCCATTAAAGAAATGACAAGCCAAAATAATTTAAACAATTGAATCATGCATATAACAAATTTAGATCAAATGTGAGAAACAATTGAAATATTTTTCTATTTTAGACATAGACATTTGCATTAATCACATTTGAATTCAAACATAAGTCCTTTTCATACGTATAAAACTTATATAGATATAAAATTAATTTAGATTGAGAATTTAAAATAAAACAATGCCATCATGAAGCCCACTAAGCCAGTGTAAATTTAACATTTAATTGACCAAAAATTTCCTCAATACTTTGAAAATTTTGACATTCATGATAGCCATTAAATTTAAGATCAATAAATGCCATGTGGCATATATTTATTGTCCCAGAGGCCCAAGGATTATACTTTGGTGATGGGAAGATGCCTATCAAATTTAAATTTGAGGGAAAAGCTGATGTCATTAGGGTGCCACATGAAAATCCCTTGTCAATCTAGGTCTTTGGCCTAGGTACATGGAATGATGCCATGTGGCACCCTCTTGGTGAGTCAAACATTTGACCTCAATACTATAATTGGTTTAGTCTCTATGGTCTTGAGCTCCTTGAAAGTCACCACATGGTGGATTCTAAGGCCTTTAGGCCCACAAGACTATTGGCCCATTACCTAAGTCTCCCATCAACCTAAGTTCCTAGGCTCCTTAAAAGTTTCCACATGGTAAACTCTTAGGAGATCAAGCACTCAAAGCATTTATATTATTTATAAAGTATCCATGGTCCTGAGATATTGAGAAATAACCACAGCGTGACCTCTCAGTCCCTCAAGGAAATGAAACCATTAAGCCTTTTGATTAACTCTTCATCAACCTAGGTTACCAGGATCTATCATGAGGCATGTTCTCAGAGATTGAGGGCATTAAAAAAACATATAAACTTTTTATAATTGGATTAGAACTTTGAAATGATTTGATAATGACACATGGAAAGGTTTGGGGAGAATCAAAATACTCAAGGTCCATATCGAAACAAATAAAAAATTGCTAAGGCATCAGGTTCAAATTTTGTAGATATGATTGGCTCGACGTGATCAATTTAGACTTGTCACATTTTAATCTCACTTGGATTTATTTGGTAGATTAGGATCCTGGTAGAGCTTAACTTAGGTGACTTGAGTGAGGGAATTGATCTCAATGGATAAGGTCTTGATTGAGCTAAACTTGGCACAACCTAGAAATCAAGTTTCCCCTAAGAGGTTGAAAATGGATGGGCTATTCAAATTATAAACTAAACCAATACATTAATACACATGGAAATTGACTTAATAGCCTAATTTTGCAATTGAAAATTTATTAAGTCAATGTTTAACCATGAAGCCTATTGGGTGAATATTTTGTCACCAGCTAACTGATGGCAAAATAGGTATATCAACCTCAACATAAGGAGATTTAATCAGAAAAATATGTAGGTTTACCACAAAATAATGAGATAAATCTCTCCTCTCATCAAGGGGAGGTTCTCTATAAGCCAAGGGAGGTTCCATATAAACTAATATATACTAATATAAATTAAAAATACACTCAGGGGTGAAATCATACCATCCATCTCTCTTTTTTCAGAGGTGATGTTCACAATAAAAAAGGAAAATTCTTGGGTAATTGCTGAAGGCATTTCTCTTCTTTCAGAAATGATGTTCTGAAAACTAGAGGAAGACTTCATAGGTCATAATTGTAACCACAAGAAACCCACAAAAGCATAAAGTCTTTTATTTTTTCTCTCACTGATTCAGGACAAAGTAACACAGTAGAGTTAAGTGCAACCCAAAGTCTCCACCTAAAACTACAATAGAATAAAATATTACAAAGGATGAGGGGAGCTCAAAGTCTCTCCAATATCCTTTATACTGAAACACAAAACACACAAACTAAAGACAATTATGGCAGCACAAAGTCTCCCATAGTTGACTTCAGGACACCTTCTAGGTTATTTCCACTAGTTTTGCTTATTTGATTAAATGGACAAGACTGTATTTAGGAAAAATACACAAGAATAATTTCTTAGATAACATAAGCTATTTTATTACAAAGTTTGAAAGGTCAATTTCTTTCTCATTCACTTGATAAAATATGATTAAAAATATGAGCTCAAAGCCTTAGGAATGCCTTTCAATTTGGGCAAAGTTTCACTTCTAATAACAGAGAGATCTCTCTTCTACAAATTGAGAGATTACAATATATAGCAACCAAAGAAAGACTTTGGTGCTTGTTTTCATGAAATGGCTCATGCTGCATTCAATACATTACAAATTTTGTGAAGGGGCCATGCTAGAGTAGGTTATCAACCTTATCTTTAGCATTATAAATTATATCAAATATCTCCCCCAAAGTATGGGCTACCTGATCTTCTTTAAAATAATTACACGGCTATCCATTCACCTTTACTCAATGAAGACAAATAGGCCATGCCTTTGAATGCTTACACTCTTTGATGTCTACCTGGTGGACTGTTTCACCTACTAGAATAACTCTTTTGTAGATATTTCTAGATTTTGTTCTCTTCTTGGTGATATAATCTCTCAGGATATCTTCTCACTTTCTACTGGCTCCTTCTTCAGCTGGTCGCTGAGTTTGTTCCTGAGTCTGCATCTTTGAAAATCAATAGTTATTTTATTACCCTAATTTTGACATCTATGGGGACATCGCTGGTTGCTTGAACTACTTTAAACCTTGAACCATTAAACCTTTCAAAGTGCAACAATTTAATGGTTCAAAGTTCATAAGTTTGACAATTTGGTGGTTCAATATTTTACAAAGAGCCACATTCACTTAGTCTTTTTTATGAGTTTAATATATTGTTGAACCAAATGTTTGAACCATTCGGTTGAACCATTCTTTTGGAATCTTCAGCTTGAAACATATTTTTGAATCTTCTACTTGAACTTTGAATTTAAAACTCATTAAACTTGTTCAAGTTTTGAAATCTTTTGAACCTTTGAACCACTTTGAACCTTTGAACCATTTTGAACCTTTGAAGTGGGGTTTAAGGGTTCATCAGTTCAATGGTTCAATGGTTTATCAGATCAATGATTCATTCCATATTATTGAACTCTTTTGAACCCTTTGAACTCTTTGAAGCTTTTGAACTCGTTAAACCCTTTGAACTCTTTGAAGTGGAGTTTAATGGTTCATTAGTTCAATGATTCATTCCAACTCTTTGAAACCCACCGATGAACCTTTTGATTTGAACCTCAGTGTTGAACCATCCTTGTAACTCTTAGAAAATGACTTAAGTGTTTTAAACTTTTCTTTGTGAAAGCTCGCATGTTGAGCCTATGATTTCCTTAGCTAAAAAGGCTTGATTAACTAAAAAAATTGACTGCTCAGAACCTTTTTTGAGAAAGGAAGAGATCATTTTGGCTTGTAGGACCAAAATGGTCGACATGTTGTCCATAAAAATAAGTGATAGATTTTGGGAAAAATAGATGGCTCTAGTTGAAGAACTTTAATCGATTGTGAAAATGATTGAAGGGAGTAGAATCCAGACTCTAAGTGCCTTCATCTATGCCATTGGGATATAGAGTCATGCCACCTAAAGAGAAAGATTCTAAAAAATGAAAATGAACAACACAAATAAACTAAAGAATATACATATGTACAACTAGACTTATCTGATACTTCAAGAATTGAAGTGCTTTAGACGCTGCCCACTATGAGGCAGTGAAAATGGCATGCCATCTTGATACTTTAGCAATAAACTATTTTCACCATTAATTAGATGAATGACAAATGGACCTCTCCATAAGGAATCCAATTTCCCATGCATTCCTTTTGGTTCTCTCCTCTTGTCCCACAACAAGACTTGATCTCTAATCTAAAAATCATGAATCCTTACTTTCTAGTCAAAGAGTTTTTTACCAGACTTTGATGTGTAGAAATATGGTCCACTACCATAGTTCACTGCTCTTCTAGTTCAGCCAAACACATGATCCTCTAATCAATAGAATTTTCAAATGTTTGATCTTCGATTGCCTTTGCCAACTTCAGTGCTGGTAGCTCTAGGATGATTGGTATCTCTACATTCAAACCATACAAAATTTGAAATGGTGACATACCTATTTCCCTCTTGGGTGTAATCTTGTCTACCCATAGAGCATCAAACAATGCTTTATGCCAGGTTCTCTAATTATCATCTACTAGCTTCCTAATAATGGTCACCAGGTTCTTATTTCTTTATTTTGCTTGACCATTTCCTTGCAAATAATAGTTAGAGGAGTGGGAGAGGATAATCCCATAATTATAACAAAACTTAATAACCTTTTGAGAAGTAAAACAATCAGCATTATCTATTATAATCTTAGTTGGGACTCCAAATCAGGGGATGATATTTTCCTTGAGAAAATTACATACCACTTCTGAAGTAGCATACTTGGCTGGAATGGCTTCCACCCACTTGGTCAAGTAGTCTGTGGCTGTGAGAACATAGTCATGTCCATCACTTGAGGATGGGTTCAAAATACCAATGAAATCAATACCCCATTGTTGAAAAGGCTATTCAATTACCACTGGCTTGAGAGGTAATGCAACTAATTTGGATTTCCCAATGAACTATTAACACAATTCACATTTATGTACCCATTTGTATGCATCTTGAAACAAAGCAGGCCAATAATACATGGCTCATAGAATCTTATGAGTAGTCACAGGTGCAAAAAAATGTCCTCCACAAGCTATATTGTGGAAAGACTCTAGAAGTTTAAACTACTGCACTTTATCCACGCAACAAATGAATACCCCATCAAGGCTCCTCTTATACAAAATATTTTCCCACAAGACATAATTATCAACCTTCAATTTAATAGTTATCTTTTATTTATGAGATAGGTGGGTAAGACACTCAGCATAGGTAAGGAAATGAGTGATATTAGAACACTACTCATCCATAGTAGTGACAAAGAGAACTATAGGCATGTCTTCAACTTTTATTTTTTCTGGTATGTTATCAACAATTAATTGGTAGAGGCCACTTCCTGACACAAGCTTCATAAGTTTGATAACAAGATAAACTCCTAGATTTTAGCAATCCAATTGCCCCCATGGTACCAAACTCCCATTGATCTAAAATGGAATTTACTGTGGTATCAGGTACTAGAGTAATAGTGTGTGAGTTTAGGATGTAGAAACATAAGTGTTTCAATAGCTTAACCATAACATAAGCATGCTTCTCCATGTTTGAATATTTCAATTCATGAGCTTTGAGAGGACAACTCATGAATGGAATGTGAGATTCCACTCCTTTGTTTTACTAAACCAAAATGGCTAAAAGTGTGTGTTTAGAAGCATAGATGTACACTATGAAGTCTTTGGTATAATCTAGACAAACCATGATTGGGGCATGGGTTATAGCTTCCTTGATATCTTAAAATTTTGACTTGCCTTCTTCAATCCATTGGAAAGTAGCTTTTCCCTTCATCATATCAATAATGTGGTGAGTCTTTTCTATGAATTTAGGAATGAACCTTTGTAAAAAATTCACCTTTTTGAAGAAAGAATGAACTACAGTCCTACTAGTAAGTAGAGTAAGCTCCTGGATGGATTTAACTCTTTTTGAGTCAATTTTTATGTCTTCTTAGGATACAGTGTGACTGAGAAGTTTCCATTCTGTAACCCCAAAAACAAACTTCTTAAGATTTAGAGAAATGCCATTTTATTGACATCATTCTAGCACTTGTTTTAAATGATGCACATGATTAAGATAGTGCTTGGAAAAGATGGTCAAGTCATCAAGATATACCACAATAAACTTCCCCATTTCATCTTTGAAGGCAAGATCCATTGCTCTTTGGAAGGTGGCACTAGCATTGACCAAACCAAAAGGCATGTTGTGATATACAAAGGTGCCCCAAGGTCTAGTGAAAGCAGTCTTATATTAGTCTGTTTCACTGACTTCTACTTGATTGTACCCCAAAAAACCATCTAAAATTGATAACATCTCTGAACTAGTCACTGTCTGTAGGGCTTAATCCATGATGGGTAGGGGATAGTTGTCCTTTAGAGAGGACTGATTTAGATTTTTGAAATCAACACAGAGGCAGATTTCCCCATTCTTTTTTTTCACAAGGACTATGTTCACAATCTAGGTGGAATGATGGATTTGAAAAATTATCCTCACATTTAACATTTTTTGAATCTCAAACAAAATAGTACCTAATATCTTGGGGTTATACTACCTTGATTTCTACTTGTGAGCAATGAACTAATTTTGAGAAGAATTTCATGCCAAATTTCTTTAGGCTTGAGAGATTTTAGATCATCATAGGAGTACGCCAAAATATCAATGTAATGGTGAAGCAGAGTAACAAATTTGAGCTTTTCATTAGGAGTGTAACACTTCTCAATGTTGACTATCTTGGGATTTTTTCAGCACTCAAATTTATTTGATCAAACTCCTAGAAGGAACTTGAATCCATTTGTTGCTACTTGATGAACTTATCATGCTTATCAAATAGTTTTTCAAGGGAAATCAATCCATTTGGGATTTTATTCTCTTTGAGATGAAGGAATTATTCACCAATTTTTGAATTTGTTTTAGGAGCTGATCCCCAGTGGAGTCACAAAAAATTATTGGGTGAATATTTTGTCACTAGCTAACTGATGGCAAAATAGGTATATCAACCTCAGCATAAAGATATTTAATCAAAAAAATGTGTAGGTTTACAACAATATAATGAGATAAATCTCTCCTCTCATCAAGGGGAGGTTCCCTATAAGCTAGGGGAGGTTCCCTATAAACTAATATATACTAATATAAACTAAAAATACACTCATGGGTGAAATCATACCATCCATCTCTCTTTTTTAGAGATGATGTTCACAAAAAAAAGTAAAGTTCTTAGGTAATTACTGAAGGGATTTCTCTTCTTTTAGAAATGATGTTAAAAAAACTAGAGGAGACTTCCTGGGTCATAACTATAACCACAAGAAACCCACAAAAGCACAGTCTTTCATTACTTCTCTCACTGATTCAGGACAAAGTAACATAGTAGAGTCAAGTGCAGCCCATAGTCTCCACCTAAAACTACAATAGAATAAAATATTACGAAGGATGAAGGAAGCTCAAAGTCTCTCTAGTATCCTTTATACTAAAACATAAAACACATAGACTAAAGACAATTATGGCAGCACAAAGTCTCCCACAGTCGGCTTCAAGACACCTTCTAGGTTATTTCCACTAGTTCTGCTTATTTGATTAAATGGACAAGACTGTATTTAGGAAAAAGATAAAAGAACAATTTCCTAGATAACACAAGCTATTTCAACACAAAGTCTGAAAGATCACTTGCTTTCTCATTCACTTGATAAAATATGATTAACAATCTGAGCTCAAAGTCTCAAGAATGCCTTTCAATTTAGACAAAGTTTCACTTCTAATAATAGAGAGATCTCTCTTCTAAAAATTGAGAGATTATAATGTATAGCAACCAAAGAAATACTTTGGTGCTTGTTTTCATGAAATGACCCATGTTTCATTCAATGCATTGAATGCATTAGAAATTATATGAAGGGGCCATGTTGAAGTAGGTTATCAATCTTATCTTTAACATTTTAAATTATATCAAATATCTCCTCCAAAGTATGGGCTACCTGATCTTCTTTAAAATACTGACACAGCTGTCCATTCACCTTTACTTAATGAATAAAAATAGGCTACACCTTTGAATGCTTGCACTCTCTGATGTCTACCTGGTGGACTGTTCCACCTACTAGAATAACTCTTCTACATATATTTCTAGATTTTTTGTAACTTTCCCTTTTTCCTTGCTATATTTTGTCTCTTCTTAGTGATCTGAGCTCTTGGGCTATCTTCTCACTTTTTCTTGGCTCCTTCTTTAGCTAGTCACTGAGTTTGTTCCTGGGTCTGCATCTTTGAAAATCAATAGTTATTTTATTACCTAATTTTGATGTCTATGGGGATGTCATTGGTTGCTTGAACTGCTTTGAAACTTGAACCTTTGAAACTTTTAAAGTGCAATGGTTCAATGGTTCAAAGTTCATCAGTTTGATATTTTGACATTCAATATTT
This sequence comes from Torreya grandis, assembly GCA_037957365.1. NCBI lineage: Eukaryota > Viridiplantae > Streptophyta > Pinopsida > Cupressales > Taxaceae > Torreya > Torreya grandis. The sequence goes on along the minus strand of JARHVA010005910.1, from coordinate 1,039,659 downwards.
TATAAAGAGCTACATTCACATAGTCTTTTTTATGAGTTCAATATATCATTAAACCAATTGTTTAAACCATTCAGTTGAACCATTCTTCTAGAATCTTTCACTTGAACTTTGAACTTAAAACTCATTGAACTTGTTGAAGTGTTGAACTCTTTTGAACCTTTGAACCAATTTGAACCTTTGAAGTGGGGTTCAATGGTTCAATGGTTTATTAGTTCAGAGATTTGTTCTATATTATTAAACTCTTTTGAACCCTTTGAACTCTTTGAAGCCTTTGAACTTGTTGAACCCTTTGAACTCTTTGAAGCAGAGTTCAATGGTTCATCGGTTCAATGATTCATTCCAACTCTTTGAAACCTGCCGATGAACCTTTTGATTTAAACCTCGATGTTGAACCATCATTGTAACTTTTAGGAAATGCCTTAAGTGTTTTAAACTTTTCCTTGTGAAAGCCCGCATGTTGAGTCTGTGATTTCCTTAGCTAAAAAGGCTTGATTAACTAAGAAACTTGACTACTTAGAACATTTTTTGAGAAAGGAAGAGATCATTTTGGCCTACAGGACCAAAATAGTCGACATGTTGTCCACAAAAACAAGTGATGGATTTTGAGAATAAAAAATCCCATAGTAAATACAAACCCTTATTATATTTAACCATTCATAAAGATGCAAAATCCCATTCTTAAACAAATTTTGAAACACAAAAGGGTCCTTTAGACTAGATGTAACACTATTCATATCAACCAAGAAAAAGAGGGTCCCTTTTTGAGCTTGAAAATGGGGCATGTTGTGAAAGTAATAAAAAAATGGTGAATCCTACTAGGAGATAGTACTTAGTATCTATTGGTGTAGGATATTTATTTTCCTACCTTTTATCTCTCTTAGTTGGTTTTTTTACATTGGGGAAGTTTATCCTATATGTATTGAGATGTTGGTTCCTTGTGTTTCCTCCACCTATTTTAGGGAAGTTAGTCCCACATGAATGGTATGATTTGGATTCTCCTAAATTACACATATATAGACATCCCTTTGTAATTTTTATTGATATGAAATATTTGGAGTCTTCTAGATTGGGGTGAGCTACTTAGCTAGGAGCTGTGTAAGTTGTGAGATATGACAAATTTGAGAGTTGTGAGAGATGTGAGATTAGTGGGATGTAATATTAAAGCCTTTCTAATTCAATTCATCTCCATTATAAGAATACATCTATTAAGAATTCTACTCATTTCTTGATTTTTAGCTTCACCAAATTTGTGTGTTTAATCTTCTTGTCATCAGTCTTGGACATCCATTTTTGAGTGAATCTTACATGGTAAAAATTAAAGTGATAGTAACAAACATATATTTTTATTTTTTTATTAATAATTTAAATATTGAGTTGATTTCTATTTTATATTCTTGTAAATTATGAGAAAAACTTACAGATTTGTATGTTTATCTATAGTTTTTTCTCCTTTGATAGTTTTGCATTGTCATTTCCATGTGTTGATATTAGGGCAATCGAGTTTAGGTTTTCAAATTTTAATTAAGGTTTTTAAACCCTTTTATTAGGCTAATATATTCTTTTTTGATATCTTATTTGTCCACCAATTAATTTATTTTCTCTACCCAAATCTATAATCAAGTTTTCTTGTCACTTTTTGGGAAATCCATTTAAAAATAAAAATGAATATTCTTTTTCAAACTAATCTCAAACTATAAATAATTGCTCGAAACTATTTATGGGTTTTGTGTGACTCATTCTCAAATTTCCATATCATTTTGAAAATTTAAATTTCATTGATAATTTTATAAGTTATTATGTTTTTACTAACTACTAAAATTCATAAAAAAATGGTTTAGAAAATCACCTTCTTTAGTAAATCATGGTTTTACCATACATGGTTGTTTTGATAGTACATGTGGTTTTTCCAAATTAATGGATTTGGATTTATTAAATGAGATATATAATCAAGGTGGGGACAATATATTTGAGATATTAAATCAGAGATTTTTTTACTTGTTTTTTATTAAAAACAATATCATTGTAATGGTGGACAAATGTTTTTTTGATTATTTTTTGTATAGAAATAATATTTTGTTGAGAGATATGATTTTGGGAAAACATATTATAAAAGGATATATAAAGATTTTTTTTGTTTATTTCTTGGTAACTTGTATTTTACTTGATGAAGACAGAGGGTAAGGCCCAATTTGGCTGGAAGCCAAATCCCTTCACAAACAAGACATATTTTCTTCTTCTCTTTCTTGGCCCATGTTCCACACTTATTATCTAATTTTGGACAGATTATCAATAAATCCCAATTTACCTCTTTGATTTTTTTTCAATTGTATTATATGTTTTGCTTTGTTTTGATATCATGTGCACTAATTACTCTTGGATGCATTCTCGATTGAGTCTAACATCCAACATTGAGGGTGCTATGTACTTGAAAACTTTGGGGGGCATTGTTTATTGTATCAAGGGGGTTATTATGAGCCCTAAATTATCTATTGTTTGAAAATAGTTTTATCAACTTAAAAATACCATTTTGGTGACCATTGTACTGATTGCTCATTTATTCTTGGACATATTATCAACAAAGACTGATGTCTATTATTTGAGCATGCATTATCACTTGTGTAGTGTTTTTATCCTTGCACTTATTTGGTGTATTTTATTATTCATGTCAACTCCACTTGAGAGATAACAATATATGAGGCGATTTGATTCTACACTTGTGGTTCTTCTTGGAAATATAATATATGCTTTTTGGCGTGTTTACATAGAAAATACTTGATCATGAAAAATAATCATACTCCATTATTATATGGATAAATTTATGCCTCTAATGACTTAGGTCAATATAAAAAGTGAGCCAAAACGTGTGTCAAGGTTCTTGACACCTTAGTGTTACATGTTTCCATGGATCTTCGTTGCCATGTAGAACATATAACATGTCCCTGTATTGTTTGATAACTCCCGAATCAAAATAGGTTGAACCTTGTCCCCGCTTAGTGTAAGTGCACAAGTATTTTATTAATTTCAAAAAAAACAAGTACATAAGTGCCTTTAATCTGTTAACCCTTTTACAATGCAAACTTGGATTTATATAGTTTTTACCAATGACTGGTAAAAACAAATAATCCTATAACCAACTAAATACGAGAAAACAACCCATAAAGCAATTCTAATTAATAAATATAAAACATTAAAAATACCTAATAATTAAACTAAGTTTATTTTATGGGGGTGTCTTTACTAAAATATATATGCCCCATTTACATTAATTATTAATTACCTACCAAAAATCTAACCTAATGTTAAGACTTTGGAACAAGTCCTAACAAACCCCCCTATGATCCAAAGTCAGGTCTTTAGACACATACCAAGCATTTTTCTGAATTTTTCAAATGTGATTCTATCAAGGGGTTTTGTGAAGATATCAGTTGTCTGATCGATAGTTGGGTAATATATTAGATCAAGAGTTTTCTTTGCCACCAACATTCATAGATAATGGTATTTGACATCCATATGTTTTGTTTTGGCATGAAACACTGGATTTTTGGACATCTTAATTGCACTCTGATTATCAATGTATAACTATGTAGGAGCAAACTGACAAACTTGAAGGTATTCAAGAATACGATGAAGGTAAACAATTTCTCTGGAAGCATCCCATGCTGAAATATACTCTGATTCTGCTAATGAATTTGCCACTATATCCTGCTTCTTACAACACCAAGCAATGGCAGCTGAACCCATATGCATAGTGTATCTTGTGGTTGACACTCTGTCATCCACACATCTACCAAAATTTGCATCACAATATCCAACAAGTTTGAAGTTCTTATTGCAGTGGTATTCAAGGCCATATGTTTTCATTCCCTAAAGGTAACAAAGTACTCATTTTACTGCATGCCAATGAATTTATCTAGGCTCATGCATAAACCTAGACAAAATTCCAATTGAAAATGAAATATCAAGCCTGATAGTCATCAAGTATATCAAACCTCCCACCAATTTTCTATATGTGGTGCCATCAAAAAAGGCACTACTATCATCCTTAGACAATTTCAAGTTACTTTCCATGGGAGTGAGGGCAAGTTTGCCATCAGTCATGCCAAACCTCTCTAATAACTTAGAAATATACTTAGTTTGTGAAATGAAAATACTATGCTCTTTTTGAGTTACCTCTATGCCTAGATAGTAGTGAAGAAGTCCAAGATCTGTCATCTCAAACCCATCTTTTAATTCCTTCTTCATAGACTTGTTATGGTTTTCATCATTACCTGTAATAAATAAGTCATCAACATAAAGAACTAGTATCACCATTTTCTTACCTTGCACTCAAAAATAGAGAGTATCATCTGATTCACTATGATGAAAACCAATGGATTTCAAGTATGAATCCATTTTCTCATACCAAGCCCTGGGTGCCTGTTTGAGCCCATATAAAGCTTTTTTCAATTTACACACTTTGTGTTCAGTACCCACCTATTTAAAACCCTAAGGTTGTTTCATAAAGACTTCTTCCTATAAATCACCATTTAAAAAAACACTTTTAACATCTAATTAATGTACTTTAAAACCATTTTGTGCTGCTAAGGCAAGTACCATACGAATAGTGTGCCATTTGGCAGTTGGTGCAAATGTTTCCTCATAGTTAATACCTTCTTGTTGTGCGTATCCTTTTGCAACAAGTCATGCCTTATGTTTATCAATGAAGCCATCTGATTTATACTTAGTCCTATAAACCCATTTACATCTGATGGGTTTAACATGTGGAGGAGGATCAACTAAAACCCATGTATTATTGTTAAGTATGGAGTCATACTCACATTTCATTGCCTGTTGCCAAACATGTTCAGTAGATGCCTCCTCAAAAGTGGATGACTCAGTGGAAGAAGTAGTAATAACCATAGCATAGTTTACCTATTTTCAAGAATTCCTGGGCCTTGTTACACTAACTTCATCTACTGTCAAGTTAAAAAAAGTACTTTGAGCCCATTTTGGATACTTAGACAAAATATTCAAATTAGGGACTCCAGAATTCTCATTATGTGGATCATTCGAAGGGGGACTTCACGAATTTTCAACAATTTCTAAGTCATCAACCTATGAACTTGTAGATGAAGGAGAGGAAGGTGAAGGAATTTGAGTTTCATACCATAACTTCAAAGAGTTATCCCCATTATTCAAACACTTATCTCTTTTTGCATTTTTCCTCTCTAATTTATCAAGTTGATAATCAGTCTCTGCAATGTTCATAGTCCCAAACTCATCAAATATTATATCTCGACTCACTATGAATTTTCCTGAATCTTGTGCAAGCAAACAAAACCCCTTTTTATCTTCAGAATAACCAAGAAAGATGCATTTTCAGCTTCATGGTTCTAACTTAGTTCTATGTTTAATAGGAACCAAAGCAAAACATACACATCCAAACACTTTCAAGTGTTTAACTTTGGGTTTAAACCCATACCATGCCTCATATGGAGTTTGTCCTAAAAGTGCAACTGTGGGGGACCTATTTCTCAAATACACTACAGTACCAATAGCTTTGGCCCAAAATTTATCATCAAGCTGTTTATAGTGCAACATGGCATGTGCTGTGCCCTCTAAATTTCTATTCATTCATTCAGATACTCCATTTTATTATGGAGTATAAGCATTACTATATTGTCGATGAATTCCATGTTCTCGACAATAGTCTAAAAATTCATATGAGGTATACTCACCTCCATTATCTGAACGAAGAGTGGCCAAATGTGAATCTGTTTCTTTTTCAACTAAGTGTAACCAATCAACAAAATTAGCAAAAACTTTAGATTTATTTTTCATAAAGAATACCCAAGTCATCCTAGAAAATTCATCAATAAACAAGACAGAGTATCTACACCCACCAATGGATGACTTTTTCATGTCACATACATCACTATGAACTAACTATAAACATCTGTTAGCTCTCCAAGATGACTATTTAAGAAAAATTTCTTGATTTTGTTTTCCCAAAACACATGACTCACAAAGAATACTATCTTTTCAAAAAGTGGGCAACCCATTCACCATACCATATCTCTAAAAATCCACTAAAGAGTGGATATTCAAATGTCCATAGTGGAGATGCCATAACCGTTGTGTAGAAATAGTACTTGTACCTATCTCAACAACTGCCACAAGTTCTATAGTGGGAGGAAGCACCTTACAATGCAATCTAACCAAGTTTCCATCTTCATATCCTGTATACATTGTTTATAATTATCCTTCACTGAATTGATGTAAATGATCCCATTTTCAAGCACAATTTGATAACCTTTCTTTCGAATAGTTACCAAAGAAAGTAAGTGTTTCTTCAATGTGGGAACATACCAAACATCCTCCAAGTATTTTATAGACCCATTAGGAAGAAGCATTTGAATAGAACCAAGTCTTAGTGGTGTATGCATAGACTTATCTGCTAAGGCAACTAGAGAGAGAGAAGCTTCCTTATAAGACCAAAAGAAATCTCTCCTAAATGTCATGTGTTTGGTTACTCTTGTGTCTAAAATCCATACATCTGTGAGCTCATCTCTAGCCTCATATTCAATATAATCAATGTGCCCCAAAGTAATGAATGCAAATTCATGGGCAACATTACTAGATTCATCATAGTCATGATCGAAATACTAAGCAAAGTTAGTCTTAGTTGCTTTTTGTGGCCTCTGAATTTTATCAAAAGGAATCCTACATTGTGAGGCAATGTGACCAAATTTTCCACATTTATGACATTGAATCTCTGATCTACCTCGACCTCTGCCCCTATATGAATTGTGACCATGTCCTCGATCACTTGTTTCATGTGAATGTGATTGATTAAATTATTGATTATTTGAATGACCCCTACCTTTGTTTTGATATCTGCCTCCTCTGTAACCTCGACCCCCTCTAGAACTATTTCCTCTATTGTTTTGATGCCCAGATGAAGATGAACTAGGCTTTGACTCTAAAACATGGGATTCTTTAGTTTTCTTGGATTTCTTTTGTAGAGAGAGGTCATGTTGGATGAGAAACTCAACCAAATTATCAAAGGTGATGCCTGTGATCTTGTCAGAGACATGCAACATTTCAACAAAATTCCTATATGACCCTGGTAGTCCTTTCAAAGCAGCAGTAACTATGAGGTCATCATCTAGTTTTCTAAAACCAACCTTAGTGTACTCAGTAGTGATATTTTTCAACTTAGACATATATTCTCCCATATCCCCATCTTCATCTAATGACAAAGTAAACAACTGCATATGAATATCTATCTTCTTATGCTTAGGTTTCTTATCATACAAATTTGACAATGTTTTCCATGTAGTGTAACTATGAGGAGAATTTTCAATAGGAACATACGTATCATGAGTACAACAACATTTAATGAGAGCTAAGGCATTAGAATCGTGTAAATTGAAAATATCTAATCTAGCCTGCTCTATTGGCAATGTGGGATTTTCATTCTTAACAATATCCCATAACTCATTAAACACTAGTAAAGCCTCCATCAATCATTTCCAATCTGAATAATTGCAAATTGTTAATCTATCACCATCTGAAAGAAAATTTTGAATTTTTGGCATTTTGAAATGAAAGCAAGTGCAGTAGAGAAATGTGCAATAAAATGTGAAAGAAATGAAACAAATATCACACTCACTACACAAGACACTACTTCTATGGGGTTTTGCACTTAACCTTTTCGTAGAGCGTAAAATAAAAAATAAGTATTTTTGATGGGTTTTGCACTTAACCACACTAAAAATCAATGATTACACCCTTATTTCACCAAATTACAACCTTATTTCACCAAGTAGACCCTTATCTCACCATAACAAAGAAATATGATTGAATTCTGCCCCTTTTTCAAAAAATTAAATAACACAATACAATATATATGTGTTTTAAAATATTTAGATTTAAAAAAAAGGAATATTCCTTTTTCAAAAAAAGCATATTCCAAGGCAAAAATAACATTCTCCAAAAAGAAGGGATTTGAACCCTTGACCTCTTCCTTTGCAAGCTTCTAACAAAATAAGCTTAACGAATTGCTCTAAGAGCATTTGCAGAACATCATACTTAGAAATTTCTATTTATACCAAATTTAGCATATGAGGGAAAAAAAATTAAAAAAAAATTACATATGAGTAAATGTATTTAAAATTTTCCCTTTTTTTACAGCCTCTCTTTCAAGCTTCTCCCGTGGGACCCAACCATAACAAGCAAAACTTTATAAACATCATAAAAATAATTTTTGAATTTTATTCTAGTGCCATTCTTCCCTAGAATGCCATGGTAGCTCTGAGAATTATTTTTTTACCTGTTCTCTCACCTACAGGCTGTACAAATCTGTACAGGCATGCTAAAACATATTTTGATTGAGTTTTGGTAAATTTTCAAAGTATTTTATGCAGGGAATGAGTTGAAAATGAAGCTGGGCATTGGAAGGCCATACAACAGGTTGTACAACTCAATTTTCTCTAGATTTTTCATTTAAAATGCAAAAATAGAGGTTTTAATGCCATTTGATCAAGATTTGCAGTTGTTTTGGATTTAAAAAGTGCTGAAATGAATGCAAATCACAATGGCAGCCATGAATGAAAAATTTCAGATATTTTTTTCTGATAAAAAGGCCATACAAATCTGGTTTTGGTCAAAAAATAATGAATTTAATAACATTAAATGCTAAAAATTCATTTTTAATGCCAAATGAGGAGGTTTAATAGAGGAAAATGGAGTATGAATGATAAAAAAAAAGATTAGATTGTGGTATATGGAAATATACAGGTTTAAATAAAAATAATATTTGAAAAATTAAAATAACTTAATAATTTTTCAAAATATTTAAACCAGGACTATATGGCATACCTTATTTCATGCCAAATGATATCACGTGAATTGATTTTTCACCTTGCTCCTTCGAATTCACCATGTTCCCAAAATAACCATGCTCTGATATCACTGATAACTCCAGAACCAAAATAGGTTGAACCTTGTCCCTGCTTAGTGTGAGTGCACAAGTATTTTATTAATTTCAAAAAATCAAGTACATAAGGGTGCCTTTACTCCATTAACCCTTTTACAATTCAAACATGGATTTATATAGTTTTTACCAATGACCGGTAAAAACAACTAATCCTATAACCAACTAAATATGGGAAAACAAGCCGTAAAGCAATTCTAATTAATAAATATAAAACATTAAAACTACCTAATAATTAAACTAAGTTTATTTTATGGGGGTGTCTTTACTAAAATATGCATGCCCCATTTACAATAATGATTAATTACCTACCAAAAATCTAACCTAACGTTAAGACTTTGGAACAAGTCTTAACATTGTTTGGAGCATTGTTTAGTCTCCTTTTGGAGATCTTATTGAGATTTAAATAACTACTATTCCTTCAATTCATATGGTATATTTAGAGACTATTGTAATCACTCCTCCTAATTCTATTTCTTGTGATAAAACCTTATTGATGGATAGTGCTCTTCCTTCTTCAAGCCAACACTATAGGATGAGATTCTACTAAACCTTATCTATTTTTTATAGATTCTACATTTGTTCCTATTTAGAGTATTGATCTTATAGAGCCATCACATATTTATAATTTGGATGACTCTACTATTTATATTTAGATTATACTTATTAAGAGTATTGAAAAATCATCTCTTTCTATGGATATTCATTCTAGGGATCTGTGTTCTTCATCTACATTCTCTTCTTTAGTTTCAAGAGTTATTGAGCCATGCTCCATGTTTAACATGGAAATTCATTCACTGAATATTCTATATCCTTATTTTTATAGGTATAATTTATTGGCATTACATACTATAGACACCTAAAAGTGGCCACCAATGACCTCCAACTAGGCTTTTGACTAATTTTTATCAAAATGCATAATTTGGTCTAAAAACACCAAAACACATTAAATGGTTCAAGTTTGTCACATACAAGTGCTAATTTTGGCTAGAGTATCACTAAATGGGGCAATGTAATTTATGATATAGCTAAATTTGATCAAATCTTTTCAATTCAAAATGATGATTTCACACTTGGGTCTTTGGATTACTATTTTCTACCAAATTTATTGCACGAGATACATGACTTTATTATTTTGTGTTGGAAACATACTAAATGGGACAATGGATCTAATGTACATAAAATTTCATATTAATTCAAATCCAACAAAATTTTGAGCCAATAATATGACATTATTACCAATTTGATTAGTTTATGCACCAATTGCCAAGATTTGCACCAAAATTGATAAATCATGTTTAAGGCTAATTAATTTGAATTGAGAGCTTAAGTTAATTTTCCATGAAACTTGTTGAATATTTATTTTTGGAAATTGATTATGATTTTATGCATCATCAAGTGACATTAATTCTTAGGAAGACATCCCTAGGCCATAAATCTCCAAGACTTGCATGGCTTGGGTGATTTAGAAACAACCTTAAAGCTCTTTTACTTAATTTTTTTTCATTGCATCTTGGCTTCTGAGGGGGAATTCATTACCTCCCATAATTTCTATAGGAAAGCCTTGAATTAGAAAATTTTCTCCCAAAATTATCTTTAACCCATATCCATGGGGGGGCATATATAAATTGGGATCACCCCAATAAGATGGTGGTTTGAGTGGTTAAACCATCTCCTATCACTAGGGCTAAGAATGGGATGCCTAAGCACATTGTAAATCTCACTATACAGAGTGAGTGATAGATGTAGTGGTTGTAAAAAGGGAAAGACATTTTTATAACAAGCCAAGTGCCATAGACTCAATTGATGTGTTACTTCTCTTAAATTTTGACATGAAAGTCTTGTGTATCTGATCCATCTAAAAATATTTGAAAACTTGTTTTAGTTAACCCCACTTTGCCATACCTTATTAGTTTAAGGCTTAAGATGATTAATTGGTTGATTTGTATTTATATTAGATTACTTGGTGTTGTTTAGAGTCAAAAATTAGTGTTAATAAATGATATAAATCAACACATTGTCCCCAAATTTCTTTAAACAAGGAGGCATTATACTGCCCAAGTGAAAAACATATTTTTCCTTGTTCAAATTCATCATCATACACTTTGTGTCATATCATCCATTTTGGCATAGTTATGCTACCCATTTGAGCCTAGAATTTTTTTCAAAATTTTATTAAGTCCTTCATTGATAATTTAAATTCAAAATTTCACAATTACAAGTTCATAAGGTTGAAGTGTTAAGTGGGTTATCTATTTGCACTAAACTCGAGGGAACTTACGTTCAATTTCTAGTTTGAATTGAGGGTTGTTTTTAAACTCATGATCATTATCATCATTTGGTTTGGACTCAAGTCATCTTATGTGTCACTCACACTTTGAGTCCTACGCTATATTTTATACTACCCTTCTTATTTTACCATTTGTCTTGAGTTCATTTGATATAACACATTTGTCTTAGGGAAATTTGTTAAAATTTTGTGTTTGTGTCATTTTAGTTGAGGAAAGTAGTGTTATGATGCCAAAATCATGTTAAACCATATTGCCTTAGAGTCTTGAATAAAAAATTTATCATACCTTCTAAGAATTTTAACTTTTTTACACTACTCAAATTATTTTCAAAACTTGTTTCATAGGCCTATTCGCATAGAGTCAAATTTTTTCCAACTGTCCAACCATTTCAAGTTTTCTTTGAGAGCCTTTGTCTAGTGTAGTTATGCCATTCACCTTTGTCTAGATTATCAATCAAAAAATGTCTAGTTTATGCAATTATTTAGGAGAAACTAAACTATCTATAGGTGCCTTTTGTTTCATTCCTCATACCTATTGATCAATTTTATGTCCATGAGTCAAATGCCTAGTTTTTGTTAGAAGTGTTTCAAATCTTTTAGATTAAATATCTTATCTTTGTTTAAAGTCTAGATTTTGATTCTGTTTGGCCAAAAGTCCTAGCAGATGCCTTGTTTGAGCCTTGATTTTGATGTTGTGTTTGGCCAAAAGACCTAACAACTTTTATTTTTCCAATATTATACTCATTTGAAACACTTTGATCTTAGAGTTTTACATTTCAATTTTTGGTCCATCTACTTGAATTTTTTATGTGAGACATGTAACATTAGACATTTGAAATTAGCTTGTTTTTATCATAAATCATTGTATAAATATTTTTGGATATACATATCCATCTTTTTGACTAGGTTAGATCAAGTTTGAATGTCTTTTTTAGACATTGCTTTTTTAGAGTTTGTATAACTCTATTCCTTTTTATCACAAAACATTTATTATGGATCCCAAAATGTCTTCCTATATTTTTAGTGGTCTCATGTATAATCCAAGATTTAGCAATGTGGTCACACAAGAAAAAATGTTTTAAAACCCCTATGTAGACAATGTTGTTGATGAGATGGATCCTTATCCATAATTTAATAATCAAATATGGGCACAAAAATAAGACCCATTGGATCATTATCTGTCTAACACACCTCCATAATTAAAGCAAGATCATGAGATAACATAGCAATACCTAGTTGTGGTACTTATAATTGAATAACCATTTCCTTAATAATCATATCATGTGACTACACCATCCATGTATGATCCTAATTTATTTGAGTGTCACTTATTAGAAAACAAGGATGGGATTTTTATATATCTATATAAGTAGGGGGCTAAGTTTCCAGTAGACTTTCCTTATGATAATTTGCAAAGTCTAGTAAGAATGCCTCACAATATACTGTATAGTCAACATGCTTCTTTTAGAAATACTTTGGCTCTAGCCCCATCGATATATTAGGACCCTAGTATGATTGTCAAAGGAAAGGACCTCATGGAGGATCACTTTGTATAGATGTAAATAGTATACCAAACCTACTTGAACCTTATGCATAATTTTAATCAAATAACCATGTCGAATAGGCCTCTCATAGATTTATTTCCTTCAATAAGAGTGTTAATAGAATTAACTAGTCAAAACAATCAAGGTGTAGACCCATTCATGTAAAAAACTTTGGTTGACAACTTGTTTCATACCCAAAATATAAAAGAATTGTCTTTTGCTTCTATGTAGAATAGTGGCTAAAGCATGATGGATAATGTACAAGCAACATCCAATCCAAACCAAATTGGTGTAAGTATAAAAACAACTAGTCTATAAATAAGTGTACCTTTATTTAATACCATTAGTGGTTCTCAAAATTGGGGAGTAGGAGTTTTTACTGTAGCACCTAAATCTAGCCATCGATAACCTCCAACCAGGCTTTTGACCAATTTTTATTGAAAATGCACAATTTGGCCTAAAAACACTAAAACATGCTAAATGATGTGAAACTGACATATTCAAGTACCAATTTTGGCTAGGTTATCCCTAAATGGGGCAATGTAATTTATGGGATAACTAACTTTGATCAGATCATTTCTAGTCAAAATGTTAATTTTGCACCTAGGTGCTCTAAATTACTCTTTCCTATCAAATATCTTGCACAAGACATGTGGCTTTATTATTTTCTATTGGTAATATGTTAGGTTGTGGAGCTAAAAGCTTTACTGATGCAAACATGGAAGAGGTTCCTGAGTTCCAGGGATACCAGTGTTGGCAGTGTAACCAATGTTGGTCATATTTGGTGCAAAGGGCAACCGAAATTGGCAAGAGTCAGCTGACGTCAGTCACCTCTATCAGATAATGACTGACATCGGTCGCCTATGCAGTTCCAGAACTATTAGTTTCATGAAAAATTTGTTTAATGAACTGATTATTTTTATGTAAAGACTATTTCGAGTCTTAAGCTGCGTGTCTAATTATTGTAAATTAGAAGTTTAAGTTATGGTTTAGTATGGGATCTATTTATAGACTCACTGGCATGTATTGTAATTAGAGCAATAGAGGAAGGCAAGGAAGAAATCCTTCCAATCGTAAGATCTTTGATTTGTAGGTTGTGCAAGATCAGGGCTGATCTACATGTGTAAGTAAGATCATTTGAGTTGTAGGTTGTTGCAAGTTCATGGGAGATCTACTTGAAGTACTTTGAGTACTTGTGTACTGATAGTGTTATTACTGACTGGTTGGAGGTGAACAACAACTTTGTGTTTGAGTTGATTGTTGGGACCCTTTTTGGTAGGAGAGTGAACTCTTGATTAAGAATTACTAGGAGCCCTTGAGGTGTGAGAAGCCTCATAGAGGTGTGAGAAGAAGTGGCATCTTATTTATTGTATTTTATTTTTGGATGAGTATTAATACAGGATTGTGTATTGTCTCACATATTCTGTGTCATTTGTGAATTCTAGTTACTTGTTAATTTTGGTATAATTTTGTGTTTAGTTGCTTATACAAGGTAATCATATGTGCTCTTATTAAGGAGTAGGATCCTGACAAGTGGTATCAAAGAATTTATGTTCTAGATTCTCTATCGAGTGGTATCAGAGCTTTTGATTGGGTTAATAATAGGTTGTATCAGATCTGGTTAGTGTTTGTTGATTACAGGTCACTCATAGGGGTTTCTATTTAAGTGGGAGTATAGCAATGGCAGAAAAAAGTAAGCTAAGAATGGAGAAGTTTAATGGAAAGAATTATCAATTATGGAGGATGCAGATAGAAGATTATCTATATCAAAAAGATTTGTACTTACCATCGGGTGGGGTTGCACGCAAGCCCATAGATATGAAGGATGAAGAATGGAAGGTTCTTGATCGAAAGGCTCTAGGATCTATAAGGTTGAGCCTTGCATCATCTGTGATTTCCAACTTATCATAGGCTAAGACAATGATAGAGTTGATGGAATCTTTGACAAATTTATATGAAAAACCCTTAGCTTCGAATAAGGTATTTCTTATGAAGCAATTATTTAATTTGTAAATGTTGGAAGGTGGATCTATACATAGTCATCTTAGTGATTTCCATGGTTTGGTAAACCAGTTAAATTTAGCCAATATTGTTTTTGATGATGAAATTAAGGCTCTCTTAATCTTATGCTCATTATCTAAAAGTTGGGAGAGTTTGGTAATGGCAATTAGTAATACTGCATCTACTTTAAAGATCTTAAAAGTTGATGATGTTGTGAGTGTAATCTTGAATGAAAAAATTCATAGGAAAATCACAAGTGAATCATCAGGGAATGCTTTGAGTGTTGAAAGCAAGGGAAGGCAAAGAGAGAAGATTGAGCATGGGAGATCAAGGTCAAAGATAGGTAGGAGATCCAAATCCAGGTATGGCAGAATAACCTACTAGAAATGTGGAAAGCAAGGGTATTTAAAGAGAGATTATTAGTTGAATGAAGATCAGCATGAAGAAAATGAAGAAGCAGATGTTGTAGATGTTGTTTCATAGGATGATCTAGTATGTTCCTTGGATAAAGTAGAATCTTAGGTTTTAGATTTTGGTGCCTCTTTCCATGCATCCCCAAATAGAGAATTTTTTCATGAATACATCTAGGGAAACTTTGGAGAAATTTATTTAGGGGACAATAAGCCTTGTCAAATGGTTGGCAAAGGGAAAGTGAAGCTGAAATTGTAGATGGGCAACACATGGGTGTTGAAGGAGGTCATGCATGTCTTAATCTTGAAGCAGAATTTGATTTTTGTTGGAAATTTAGGTGATGAGGGTTGCACAGTAACTCTCACAGTGGACTCTTGGAAAGTTTCCAAGGGTGTACTTGTTGTAGCAAGAGGTAAAAAGTTAGGTACGCTTTATCCATGTACTTGTATTACTGATTCTCCTTCTGGTTTATCTACTTCAGCTGTAGATTCAAAGATGTGGCTTAATAAGCTTGGTCACATGAATAAGAAGGAGATGCATGTTCTTGAGTCAAAGGGTATGCTTTCGGATTTGAAAAGCATGGATCAAAATTTTTGTAAGAAACAAAGAAAGTGACATTTTTTGACACTGGATCAACAAAGAAGGTGGTAGCTTCTGTTGGAGGATCATAGTATTACAGACGGAAGAAATCTGATGTTCATGACAAGAATAGGAAAGCCTTGGATTTCAAAGAGAAGATGACAGATAGAGATTAGTTCAAAGGATTGAAGAATTTTGAGTATAGTAGGGTTGATTTGGACAAGGTTTTGATCCAAAAGGAGCTCACGGGTAAAAGTCATCACTCACAAGTAAAAATAGAGACTGACGTCAGTTAGAAAATTGATGTCAGCATCCAAACAAGGACTGATGTCAGATATGAGCAAACTAACATCGACGACTCCAAATAAGTATACATCAATGTCACTCAGGGAATTGACATAGGCGATGAGGCAGTCGCATGGAACCGATGTCGGTCAGGTGTAAACTGAGATGTGACTGACATCGATCATTAAGATGGATTTTAGGTGGATAGCAAGCTGTCAAGGAATCTCAAACACCCATATGGAAGACTGAAAGGGTAAGTAAGCCTCAAAATCATCATTTCTCTTCTTTGCACTACTTGTTGCTCACTGATGGTTAAGAACTAGGAAGTTATTATAGAAGCAAAGTAGGTAGAATCTAGGAAATAGTGGGACCTTGGCATGGATGAGGAATGTGATTCCTTGGAGAAGAACCAAATGGGAGTTTTTGGTGGAGTTACTAGCTGGAAGAAAGCACTGATAGATGAATGGATTTTTTGGATAAAGAAGAGCAGGAATGGACATGTGAGATGGAAGGCAAGGGTATATGGTCTTGAGTAAGCTGTAGGACAATGGAGGTTTAACCATTGTGTTTTCTTTACCAAGTTAGATAATATTAGCTACATTATCTTGTTACTATATGTTGTGCTTGTTGCAGGGTCACATATGCAGGGAGTTGTTGAACTAAAGGTAAAGTTAGTTTAGAGGTGTGTCATGAGGAATCTGGGAGCAGCAAGATTTTTTGGCATGAGTGTGTTCTAGAGATATGGAAGGTCACAAGTTGATTTTGTCTCCAAATTATTGTGTGAAACTGGTTAGCATGCTAATGGTTGGACAGTTCTATGAACAATGTCTTGATTCACATAATGAGATTAAGTGCATGGTATGTACTAAACTTGAGATTTCCCAAGCAATGGGAGCTGTCAGCAAGTTTGGAGCCAATCTGAGAAAGAAGCATCGGAGGGCAGTTCAGTGGATTCTCAGATATCTAAGAGGGACCAATAGTAGGTGCACATTCTATGCAGGGTCAATTTCTTTTCTACATGGGTTTTTAGATGTAGATGTGGCAAGTAATTTGGATGATAAGAGGTACACCACAGGATTTGTGGTGGTTGGTCTTCAAGAGTGATCTTGAAGAGGGATACAAGCCAATAAAAAAACTAGATGATGTATAGGTACAGGTGCAACTATTTATCTCCAAGTGGGAGATTTTTAGGTTATGGAGCTAAAAGCTTCATTGATGCAAACATGGAGGAGGTTGCTGAGTTCTAGGGATACCGGCGTTAGTAGTATAAACAATGTCGGTCATATTCGGTGCAAAGGGCAAGTGACATTGGTAGGAGTGAGCCGACATCGGTTACCTCTAGTCAGAAAACAACTGACATCAGTCACCTGTGCAGTTTTAGAATTGTTAGTTTCATGAATAGTTTATTTAATGAATCGATTGTTTGCATGTAAAGACTATTTTGAGTCTTGACCTGCATGTCTAATTATTGTAAATTACAAGTCTAAGTTATGGTTTAGTATGGGATCTATTTATAGACTCATTGGCATGCATTGTAATTAGAGCAATAGAGGAAGGCAAGGAAGAAATCCTTCCAATTATAAGATCTTTGATTTGTAGGTTGTGCAAGATCAGGGCTGATCTACATGTATAAGTAAAATCATTTGAGTTGCAGGTTGTTGCAATTTCATGGGAGATCTACTTGAAGTACTTTGAGTACTTGTGTACTGGCAGTGTTATTATTGATTGGTTGGAGGTGAACAACAAATCTATGTTTGAGTTGATTATTGGGACCCTTTTTGGTAGGAGAGTGAACTCTTGATTGAGAATTACTACGAGCCCTTGAGGTGTGAGAAGCCTCATAGAGGTGTGAGAAGAAGTGGCATCTTCTTTATTGTATTTTCTTTCTAGATGAGTATTAATAAAATATTGTGTATTATCTCTCATATTCTATGTCATTTGTGAATTCTAGTTACTTGTTAAATTCTGGGATAATTCCGTGTTTAGTTGCTTATACAAGGTAATCATATGTACTCTTATTGAGGAGTAGGATCTTGACAAGTGGTATCAGAGCATTTATGTTCTAGATTCCCTATCATAATATCCTAAATGGGATAATGGATCTAACACATCTAAAATTTCATTCTAATTCTAATCCAGTCAAATTTTGGACCAATAATAAGGCACTCTGATTGATTTGATTAATTTGTGCACAAAGTGCTTAAACATGCTTAAGATTTAATGAACCCAAATCAAGCCATAATTAATAATTCCATAGAAACTTGTTGAAAACTTGCTTTTCAAAATGAATATTGAATATCTATATCATTAGGTGACCTCATTTCTTGGAAAGACATCCCTAAGCCATAAATGCCACAAATATCAAGATTCATGCTCTCCATGGCTCAGCAATGCCTTCCTTGATGCCCTCAATGCCTCTTAATTTCCCCTTCTCCCAATGTCATGATGAGGATAATTATAAATTTAATTATAAAAATTCAATTAATCCTCAACCACACATCTCAATCTTGAGATGGATGGTTCAAGTTGATTCTAGACATTCTCAAAAATATATAAATAGAGAGGCCATGAACATAATTTATAAGCTATTTTGGTGCAAAGTTATAATGCACAAATATCTTCAAGAAGCCATTGCAATTAGTGTTACCATGGTAAATTTATTCCAAGCCAAGCCAAGCCACAAGCCAAAGGTACCAAGGAGAGATGGAGGTAGCCAAGCTTCTATTGCCAAGGACTTCATGAGCACAAGCTGAGTAAGCCATTGCTACAAAGGCATTTGGAGCATCCAAAGAAGGTGAAGGAATTCTTGTGTTTTTTTCATTACTTTTCATTTTTTTTTTTCATTTTTTTTGTTACCAATCTCTCCATAGTGTCTAGGCCTAGAGATGTTATGCTATTAGTGTGTTTTTTTCATTTTGTTTTCATTTTGTAACTAACACCATACTAACCATCCTATTTTGAGTCAAATTCCTAGATCCACATATGGCATGCCCAGAGGGACTAGATGCATCTCACACCTGAAGAAGATCATTTTTCAACTTTAAAATATTCATTTGGACCCTTAAAACTCTTGAAAACTAATTTTCTAACTTTATTTTTCCATTTTCATTTGCCATAGTTTTTACACAATAACCAATTTTGGCAAGTAAGATCGACTTTAATTGCATATCTTCATTGACATCGATTAGTAAAACTGACATCAGTTGTAGACCTGATGTTGGTCACATTGGTATAATTGATGTTAGTTTGATAACTGACATCAGTTAAAAAATGTAACCATCATCATTTATATAAACTAACATCGATCATTATGTTTTTATTAAAACACAGACTCGAGAGCTATTTTTATAAAGTTCATTAATTCAAACCCAAAATATCTTTAAGGCTAAAGGACAAGATAAATTTTTTGCTACAAGACCAATGTTAACATTTGCTAAAAACATGTTTTAGATCACCTTTTGCATGCTTAAAAATCAATTAAGAACCTTGTTTGGTGTTTTAACAATTTTTTAAAGATGATTATGGTGAATGTTTTCAAAGTTAAAACTAAGACCAAGGGGTCTAATGAACACCACCTCACTTTCCCTTTGGGATTAAAAATGAACTCACCTTTTCAAAGCTTTTTGTATTTACTTAGTTGTTTATATTAAATTTTGTTTGGAAAAAAGAGGGATGTTGCGTGTATGCTCTTCCATTTATTCCCTTTAAGGAACCCTTAGAATCAAAAGTACCATTCCTATTTCAAGTAGCCTAGTCCAAGGTTTAGAAATAAATTCATCTAAAGCACTCCCTAAAAACTTGTCAAAGTTTGGGTGACCTTGAAAATGACCTTAAAGTCTTTCTACTTTCAAGCTTTCTTTATTTTTATGCAACTTGGATTATGAGGGGGACCTCATCACCTCTTGTGAGTTATTTGGGGAAGCTTTAACCCTAGGTTTCACCTCTTAGCATTGAATTCATTTAGATCCTAATTAGAGTTACACACAAGACATAGTGGCACTTTAGACATCACACTACACTAAGCGAACAACATGATGTAGTGGTTAAAAAAAGGACTAGACCTTTTTGCAACAAGCCAAGTGATACAGACCCAATATTTGTGATTTTCTTTTTCATTGTTTGGCATGAAATTCATTGTGTAATTGATTCCCCTAGATCATTAAAAAAAAATTTAGATCTTAGACAAATCCCCACTTGCTGTGGAAGTATTATTGGTGTAAGGTGTGCCTCAAGGTCCATATCATAGTACTATCATATGAGAGAAGGGGGTATAAAAACCCTATTATATAATGCACATTTACTTTTGGATGAACATTTAAAATCCTCTTAAAAGATGTATATTGACATATTTCAACAATACCAAGTAACCTTGTCAGTTTAGGATCTTAAAAAGATTAATTATTTGGTATTATCCTAGATTAAAGTCTTGTTTGAAGTTAAAACTTGGTGTGAACAAAAAAATTCAAACCAAACACATAGTCCTATTTTTCCTTTGAATAAAGAGGCATTATGCTACCCATGTGAGATCATCAATTTGCCTTATTTAAAGTATATCAAAAGCTTGAGAGTCATATCATCCACTTTGGCATAGTTATGCTACTCAATTGAGTCTAGACCTTTAGCAAAGTTGTTTAATTCCTTCACTTATAATCTAAATTTGAAATTTCACCTTTATAAGTTCATAGGGTTGATGTGTTAAGTGGGTTTGCCATTTTCACTAAACTTGAGGGAACTTAGGTTCAATTTACAATTTGGGTTGAAGGCCATTTTAGACTCAAGATCATTATCACCATTTGATAGACTTAAGCCATTTTATGCTAAACACTTACACTTTTGGTCTATGCACCATAAGATTTTGAGTCAAGAAAAGTAGTGTTATGCTATCAAAATTGTGGGAAAATGTCTTTGCCTTAGAGAGTTTTTGAAACAACTTTTTTGGTCACACCTTTTGGGTAGTGTAGCTTTATTACACTACCCAAAACATTTCAAATATTGTTTCATAGAACCTCTTGCATAGAGTTCAAATTTGTTCCTACATTTTAAGACCAATCCAAGTTTACTTTTGTGATATTTTATGTAAAAAGTAGTTATACTGTTCACTTTTATCTAGCTTGTTTGTCAAAAAAACCAAGTTTTATACCATTTTTGTGAGAAAATAAACTATTTCTAAAGTGTATTTTTTTTCATAACTTATACCTAGTTGATCAAGTTCATATCCATGAATCAAATGCCTAGTGTTTGTTAGAAGTGTTTTGAATATGTTATATTAAAACTTTCATCTATTTCAAACTCTAGCTTTCGATGCCATTTGGCCAAGAGTCCTAGCACATGCCTTGTTTGAGCCTAGCTTTTGACACCACATTGGGGCAAAAGACCTAACAACTTTTAAATTCTTAGATTAGATTGATTTGAAACACTTCAACCTTAGAGTTTGTCAATTTGATTTTTGGTCCTTTTACTTACTTATCTTTGTGTGAACAATGAAATGTTAGATACTTCATGCTAGCTTGTTTCTTCACAAATATTTGCATAAACCTTTTGATTCTTTGACCAAGTTGGAACATCATCTATTTTAGACATTGTCTTTTTTATATTTTTTAGAACTCTTTGACCTTTTATCACAAAACATTGACTATGAATCCCAACATGTATTCCTACACTTGTAGTGGATTCATGTATAATCGAAGGATTAGTAATGTAGTTTCATAGGAAGAAATGGTGCAAGACCCCTATGTAGATAGTATTGCTTATGAAATGAATTCTTATCCCTCTTATAATACTAAATTAGGGGCACAAAGCCAAGATCTATTGGCTAACTATTTGGTTAACACACCACCTTATTTAGAACAAGACTAAAAACAAACCACATAATACCTAGCTACAATACCCATAGTGGATGAGCTAGTTATTCAACATTGATATTATACTAATAAGGCTTCCATGTATGATCCATTTTTATTTGAGTGACATTTTTTAGAGAACAAAGATGAGATTTTGGTTAGAGGCATAGAGGTAGGGGCCATGTTTCTAGCATACTTTTCCCATGAAAATTTACCAAGTCTAGTAAGAGTGCCCCATAATATCATTTATGATAAATAGACTTCTTCTAGCAATCCTATGGCTCTAGTCCAAACAATATACCAAGATCCTAATATATCTAATTAAGGCAAAAACATAATGGAAGATCACTTTAACTAAATGTAGACAACATATCAAACCTACCTAAATCTAGCACATGATTTTAATCAGATGAACATGGTGAGTAAGCCTCTCATTGACCTAGTTCCTTCAATAGGAGTGTTGATAGAGTTAACTAGACAAGAGAATTCAAATTCCAACCCATTCATACAAACCACTTCTTTAGATAACTTGATGCATTTACCCATTATTAAAGAAATGTCTTTGAACTCTACATAAAATAGTGAACCAAATATAGTAGATAATATGCAAACAATGTCTAATCCCAATAAAAATGGTACTAACACACAAACAACTAGCCAAGAACATGTGATTTTAGTTAATCACATGAGTAGATCATCATACCATAAAATAGGAGTTTCTACATCTCAACTTTAACCAGTTACTTCCTCAAGTGTATAACATACAAGATTAGGTAATCAAAAAACATCTAATGTCATGCCTCAATGATAGATTGTGATGAATCCTACTCCTCCTCAATAAGTAATGAGTAGTATTCCATAATAGTAGGCATAATTTAGTATATCAACATAATAAAGGACAAATTCATTTCCACCTCAATCAAGGGAAACTAATGTTCCACCTCACTAGGTAATCATGAACATACCTCTTTAGTCACAGAATAATATCCCAATCTAAAACCAAGCAATGACTAGTCAATAATGTACAAATATTGGTTAGTGATAGATGCTAAATATAAAACTTAATTTCACTTCATTATAGGGATTCATGTAATAATGAGCTATACGTATTTCTCAAGTACCTAAAAGACAACTTTTGGTTCAAAATGTTCTATAAATTTAGAGACAGGGTCTTGAACCACAAGTTCCCACTCAATAAGAATGTTTGATTAGTTGACAACATGTCCCTTTTCAACCACAACCAACATAGTATAGTTATATACTTCTATCCCAACCACAAAATCCTCCAAGTCAAACCTTTATCACTAACCCAAACTAAAATATCATGTAACCAATTGTGTAATTTCAAGTACATTCTAATCTACATATGTGTATTCTTGGTCCATTCCCAAACCAAACCAATGTACCCTAACATATATCTCAATCATACCCTAGTCAAAGTGTCCCATTTGTGACCTCCAAACCATCTATCCAAATGAATATTCTCCCTCAAACCAATGTTCCTTCTAGTTTCCTATCCCAAGAATTGCAATAGATGAAGGATGCAATTGCTACCATTCAAGATAGTAAATAGATTAAAAATTTAAAATTTGATGATGTGTATTCCTACCTATTCAACATGAATTATTTATAAATACCATTTCTTCTAAGATACGTACCACCAAAATTTGATAAATATAAAGAGAGGTGACCCTAAGAATCATTTGACTGAATTCTTTGTCACATGTCAATCGATGGCATATAACAACATTTACCTTTTGCTATTGTTTCCAAAGAGCTTGGTTGGACAAGCCTTGGAGTGGTTTTTGAAGTTACCCAAATATTCTATAATGGATTTTTATGATCTTTTTGATAAATTTTTGTATCACTTTTCCTATAACCTTGAGCATGAGATTTCATTAGTAGACTTAACATAAGCAAAGAAAAAAGTTGGTGAGAGTTTTTCAAGTTATTTAAAGTGATGGAGAGACCTTGTAAACCATTTCACCCATAGTTTACCTGATAAAAAATTCTACAATATACACATACTTTCAAGGAAATCATCAATAAATGATTATTGATTGAGTGAGCACTCATCAATAAAGGAGTTATTAAACTTAATTAAACTAATCAAAATCAAGGTAGCAATCAATTAAATGACCAACATCTCATTCAAGTTCTAGCATCACAATCAGCACAGGCCAATAACTAAGAAAGATCAAAGTAATTCAACTGCAATAGGAATGTTATGTAAAATAGAGTAACTAAATACCATCATGTCCAAACAATGCAAACATCATTTGTACCACATTTTTAGCTTAATCCTAACTCAAAACCTCTCCAACCAATACCACAAGCACAATAACCAAGACCTACACAACAAAATAGTGGCCTTTACCATTGCAAACCCCTCATCCTAGGAGAACTGTGCCTACACATCATATCTTTAGTGACATAGGAGAACCTATTGAGTCTATATTTCAAAAGTTAGATATTATTAATATGATTAGTTGGGCTATACCAAAGCATTATTAACAAGACATTCTTTATCCTGATTAGTACCATGAAAATGAATTTTATGACTATCATCAGTTTAATGGGCATAATCTATGAAGATGTGTCCAAATCAAGCATTTAATTGAAAATATGTTGGAGAATGAGGAGATAAAATTGGATAATGGTGATTCCACTTCCAATAAAAATCTTGTGATTTGTTAAAGCCCCTTTCCCTGACATAATAATTAACAGTAACAAAATAATTAGCAACAACAATAATAAGAGCTAGTGCAGTAGTAAAATCAATAGTATCAAAATCAAAGGCCAAACCAGTAAAATCAACAAAATTAGTAACAAAACCCATAAAAATAGAAAAATGGATAAAACCAAGGTCAAAATGATAATAACCAACAAACCTACCATGTAGTATCACATGACTACAATAGGGTTGTAGGTCATATTACAAGGGGTAACATTAATACCATCTCCATTAATCCTAGATTAAGCACTAATCATCTTAAATCATTGCTAAACAACAACATTCAACCAAATTACATGGATAATCCTTCTTTGACTTGGGAGTACATATGGACAAACCAAAAAACTAGGACTTCCACTTTTGGACCTTATATCGATAACTCATCCTTATCATATGACCACTTGTGAGTGCATCGGTGATCGAGACTTGTCCTATCTAGTCCCACATTGTTCCCAACATTGATTATTAATAATGATCCAATATTTAATCTTGACTGTGCAATAACAACTTGAAGGTTGGAGATTACTATCCCAAGCCCATAACCATCTACCACTTTACCTATCATTCAACCAACCATTCAGCCTCAGAATGAACCATTCACTAATAACTAAGACAAGAAACTTGATATTGTGGAACAATTGTAGAAGACAAGAACACAAATTTCTATTTTATATTTTCTATGAATGTCAATAATAAAAAAAATCTTGAATGAATTTTTCATGTAATCCACTATTTTTAGTGACATATCCCTTAATAAATTCCAAGCTTTGGTTAGAAACCTACTCTAGCCCAACAAATCACATTCAACCAAAGTGATATGTCTTCTCTTGGCCCACTCTATAATAATCCATTATACATATAAGTTTATATAAAGTGGCATAAAGTGAAATGTGTCCTTATAGACAATGGATCTAAACTCAACATAGTGTCTTTAAATCTCATTAAGCTTTTTGGGTACATAATGGTAGATCTCTAGCTAGAAACAATAACAATCAAAGCTTATGATAATCAAGAAAGAGAATCACAAGGCACCATTAGTTTTCCAGTTATCATTGGGACTTTGACCCATGATACACTTTACCATGTGATTGATCTTAAGTTATCATATAATATGCTTGTAGGCAGGCCTTGGTTACATGAGATTCATGAAGTCCCATTAATGATGTACCAATGTATCAAATTTTCCCTCTTAGGGATGGAAGTTAATATTTCAAGAGATTTACATCCATATGAACACTGTAAACATATTGAGGCCAAATTTCAAAGCTATGATTATAAGTACAACATGAATCCCAATTCTAAGTAAGATAAAGGAAAAGCTATAGTTATTGATCATTCACTATATAGTTACATATATCCTAATACCTTAGATTTCCTTTCCCACATGCCACCTCCTAAAGCTTCTAATCATTTCTCCATTTTAGATAATGTACTGGGAGAGTATGTGACCCATGATACATTTTAAATCTCCAATATTCCTCAAAATCCAAAAACCTTTGGGTGACTTGAAGTTACCCCACATATGCATTAGCAATAATAGAACAAATATAAGGGACCTATGACATTTGTACCAGCATCTAGTCTATAACTTGACCCTCTTAAAGGGGACAAATCATAGTTATACAATGATAACCAAGCTAATTATTATAAAAATTTAAGGTATCCTATTCCCAATAGGATCATGGAACATCACAATTATGAAGGAAGAGGCCTTGAACTAAAATAGCAAAGAACCATTGAGCAAATTTCCATGACTAAGTATGAAAGACCTTATGGACTTAGATTTAAAACACCTAGGGGTGACCCCACATATCTTATTCAAACGTCATCACTAGTGACTAGTGATGATGATGCCGGTAGTGAAGTAGATTTTGATCATAGCCTCACCTTTGATAACCTAACTGAAACTAACCTATTTGATAACAACTCTATTTCTACCCTTACCCTAACCATTCATCATAACCTATTACCGTTATATTATCCCAAATTGATATATTAGGACCAACAAGAATCTAGTCTACTGATTGACGAGTTCTAGAATTATGAGGCATTTTGTGACTTTTTAGGTCTTAAAGACAACATTCCATTAGGAGATCAAAAATTAGGATTCTCAATCACATTGAATCTTGCAACCTATTTTGGAGAGTGAGAGAACACACTTAGCCAAAAACAAATAAGTAAAACATTGAGGTCCCAAAGTGAAAGCCTCTTTGAGGCACTTTTTAACTAGTGAAAAAGTAAAGATAAAGGCGAGTCTAGTGGTGAAAACTTATTTTAGGCACCATTAGATGGGGTTGTTTGTTATTTTTCAAAATTAGACCAGGGGACAACCAATGATGAACTTGCCTATGGAGCCAAGTTCAAATTTGAGCAACAACAAGTATTTGATCAAATTCTTCATGAATTTTTGACTATTTCTGTCATATGGATAGATCTCTCATTAGGGGACTCATATTCATCATGCCTAGGAGAAGTTGAAGATCAAGTCATAATGGAGGACCCTAACATAATTCAATATTTCGAGTCATTACCTACTATCCTAGAAGATGGTTTGACCCTTATAGTCAAAGATATAATAAAGGTAAATATCAGGACTCCATTAGACCTTAAATGGATAAAATTAAGAGTGTCCCTCACTGAGGAGGAACATGATATATTTATAGTTTTGTTGAGAGAATTTATAGATATCTTTTCATGGGCCTATTCTAACATGCCAAGTTTAGACTCCACCTTTGTTCTACACCACCTTGTGGTTAATCTTGATGCCAAAAGTTACGTAAGATGCATCATTGAATTATTGTATTGGTAAAGAAAGAGTTGGAAAAAATCTTAGAATTAGGATGTATCCAATCTATTGACTACTCATAATGGATCTCTAATGTGGTACCTATTATTAAAAAGACTGAAGGGATTAGAACCTATACTAATTTTTTGAGACATCAAAAAATCTTGTCTTAAAGATGATTTTCCTTTGCTTAATATCAACATGATAATTGACTCCATGATAGGTTATGAAATGCTTTCACTCATGGATGGATTTTCAAGATACAACTAGATTAGAATAGTACTAGAATATCAACATAAAATAATGTACACCACTCCATGTGGAATATTTTGTTATCAAGTAATGCCATTTAGCCTTAAGAATGCTAGAGCTACTTATCAAAGGGCCATGACTACCATATTCCATGATATGATTCATGATATTATTGAAGACTATGTTGATGACATATTAGGAAAATCCAAAACCTTGGCCAACCATCCAATAGTGCTGTGTAAGATATTTGAAAGATTATGTGAGTAAAAAGTCAAACTCAATCCAAATAAATGTGTGTTTGGTGTAAATTCAATAAAATTACTTGGATTCATCATATCCCATAGAGGTATTGAAGTTGATCTGGCTAAAGTCTATGCTATAACCAAGATGCCACCACCAACCAATTTAAAGCAACTTGATAGTTTGCAGGATAAGATCTAGTCAATCTGACACTTCATCTCTCAGTTATTAGATGAATGCCATCCATATACACACTTTTTGAATAAGGGATTTGAATTTCAATAATATGATCATTGCTAAATATCTTTTCAACAACTCAAAGACTATCTTGTTAATCTACCTATTTTATAACCTTTTATACTAGGAAAGCCATTCTTGTTATAACTATCAAATACTGACCATGCTCTGGGGGCACTCTTAGCTCAACATGATGACAATGGAAAGTAGCATGTCATATAATACCTAAGATATACTTTGGTTACATATGAACATAAATATGGACCTATTAAAAAATCTTTTCTGGCCATGGTCTTCATAGCTCAAAAACTATGTTATTACATGTTGAATAATAAGACCATGGTCATTTCAAAATTAGATCCACTTAAGTATCTAATATTTAAAATAGATTTTCAAGGTATAATGGATAAATGGATTATGCTTCTAAGTGAGTTTGAAATAGAGTATGTCAATCAAAAGGTAATGAAGGGACAAGTTCTTACAGATC
Source organism: Torreya grandis (assembly GCA_037957365.1). Lineage (NCBI taxonomy): Eukaryota > Viridiplantae > Streptophyta > Pinopsida > Cupressales > Taxaceae > Torreya > Torreya grandis. The sequence continues at coordinate 1,010,997 of JARHVA010005910.1, read as the reverse complement.
AACTTGCTGAAGCACCTCTCATAGACACACAACCACTCATGTTTTAATTTATTGATAAATCCATAATGACTGTCATTGACACACCCCTTGAGGATAAGCCCTAGAAACTATAGTTTGATGGTCCATTTATTGCATATGGATCAGGGGCAGGCCTATTTTTTATTACACCACAGGGGGATCTAATCCTTAAATCATTCAAAATCAACTTTTTATGTACAAACAACATGGCTAAGTATGAAGCACTTGTTGTAAGACTTCAAAAAGTAGTGCATTGGAATATATCTCATCTCCATGTTTATGGTGATTCTTAGTTAATCATCAATCAAGCCATAGATCATTTTCATACCAAAGATGACAAGCTAGTTCCATATAAAGCCATGGTTGACACTTTTAAGCAATAAATTACCAATATTTAATTTGAGCACATACCAAGGGATAGTAACATAACTATAGATTCCATGGCTACTATTTTCTCTCTGATTTGACAAATTAATAAAGCTAGAGAGTATCAGTTCCTCATTGAGAATTTGCTAGCATCAGCTCATGTACCTTCAACTTTTGCAATGATTTGTGATACTGTTGGTCCTAATTTTATTTAGTACTCAAACCTTTACAACTACCTTCATGACTAAGTTATTCCACCTAATATATCTCAAAAACAAATTAAAGCCTTCATTCATAATTACACTCATTGTACTCTACTTGGATCCACCCTTTACCATCACAGTTTTGATGGAACTCTACTTCATTATTTAACTTCAGTAGAGTCTACACTAGCATTAAGAGAAGTTCATAAAGGAGTATGTCGTGCTCATTTTAATAGGGTAGTCCTATACAAAAATCTTTTGTGTACTGGTTATTATTGGCCCATAATGGATTTAGATGACACTGCATATGTAAAAAAGTGTGACAAATGTCAATGACATGCTAATCTAATTCATGCCCCAACAAAAACTCTAAAATTGATGTTGACACCATGGGGATATTTTCCACATGGGGACTTGACCTCATTGGGAAGATCAATCCACTTAATTTGACAACCATAAACATATCCTTATCACCATTGAGTATTTCACTAAGTGGGTTGAAGCTATACCCCTCACATGACTAGAAAACAAATTTACAAATTCATTTTCAACCATCTCATTTGCCACTATAGTATTCCCTTTGACTTTATATCTAATAATGGAGGAGCATTCAAGAACAAGGATGTAGACTAGCTATGTACTGAATATAACATCACACAACATTTTTCTACAACATATTACCTTCAAGGTAATGGCTAAGCTGAGGCATCCAATAAAACCATTATCAATATTCTCAAAAATATTGTTAATGATGCCAGTCATGATTTCCACTTGAAAATATTCCCTACCCTTTAAGCATACCAAACCAATCATCATACCCCCATAAGATCCACTCCATACTCACTTGTTTATGGTACTAAAGTCATCCTTCTAATTGAGGTTGATTCACCTTCACTACACATATCTTTCAAGCATGTTCTAGATGAATATGACTATTGAGTAGCCCACCTACAAGAGCTAGACCTACTTGATGAGAAATACATAGCCATGCTCAATAATCTTCAAGCATATCAAAACTAACTCAAAGGCCACCATAATAATCATGTTAAGTATAGAACATTTTAACTTGGTGATCTTGTTCTTAAAGAAAAATAATAGAATACCATTATTGAGAAAAAGCACAAAGGGAAATTCAAACCAAAATAGATAGGGCCTTTCATCATTACTGTAGATTATGGATCAGGAGCATACAGGCTTACCACATTAGACAGAGATGAACTTCCTAAGCTGATGAATATTATTCATCTCAAGTGGTACTATTCTTGAGCACTAAGGTTTATTGTCTATACAAAACATTTTAGTTTTGTCAGTTTATTACTATTTTTATTTTGTACAAATACCATCCTTATCTATCTTCTTCAACATATCCAAATTTTGCTTTTGACCTATTAGCCCAATATGTTCTAAAGCCTAGCCCATTTAACCTTGGTTTTTACCATTCATTACACATTTTCAGCATTAAGGAATTTGATTAGTTTCATTAGTTGGTTCAAGTACTTTAGACATAGATCATATTTTGGAATAGTGTGATAGAAGTTTTGGTAGTTACATCCTTCATTTGTTATTCCTTTCTTACCACTAGTGTTATTAATTGTAACCACCTTTGGGAAAATTAGTACAATTGATCTATGCTATTATGTCTTGGTTATAACTTATTATGGGAAAATTAGGGGAAACATTAAGTCTTGATGTACCAACTTACCACTTCTTATGTCATTTTATCCCTTTTTACAAACTATGCCTATTTTGTTTGAATTGACTACTATACTCATTGAATTCCTCCACTATAAGGGCATAACTATAATGACTTGAGGTCCTACTCTGGGAATATGTAGGAAGTGCTCCATACTTTTTGAGGTCAGTTCAATCACCCTTACCACCACACTCTTGCTATTTATGAGCAAACTAAGCCATGCTCTCACCATTTTATGAGCAAATTTAAATTTAAACACTATTTCCATTTTATGAGAAAAAATAGTTTAAATGCTCTCATCATTTTATGATCTTGAACCTTTTAGTGTCTCATCATTCTCGATTGAGTTGAGATACTCCAAAAATAATTCCAAAAACATCTAAAAAATCATTAGAAAAGAATAAAAACATTGACCACTTCTTTGCCTTAAGGATTCTGGGAACTCTTACTAAGTTACAAGAAAATCACTTGTCATTTAGTTTCCCCATCCTTTTTGGCCTTTTTATCTCACAAACTTACCATTTTTCAAGACCTTTCCTATTCTTCTATCATAACCATTTCTATTTAATTTCCTTAGTTATCGCATTCTTCCCATTCCTTGGGAGAACTACATTTGGCCTAAAGTTTTTTATTGGATATTACATTCATGGAACTATGTAGATAGATTCCACTTTCCTAGTGCACATGGAGACATCTTTACCACCCCCTTCCTTTTCCTCTATTCCCATATTTTGTTCATTTGTTCAGTTGTCACATATTTTCTAGGGGTAATATTCGTAGGGTTTCTATTGCATTGTTATTTTGTTTATTTTTGCTTTTTTAATTTGTTTGTCTATTTATTTGTTTACTTTTAGCACTGTTGCCTTGATTCATTTTATGTGTGTTCATTGGGTGGTTCCTTGCCCACACTTACACTTGAATACATCCATATTCATAAGTTTACATTGTCATCATGGTTTTTATCATTGGTGCATTATTTTCTATTGAGTATTAGATTGCCAGAGTCAGTCCTTATGTATATTTCAGCTAAGTCCTCATGTTGTTATACCATGATGACTACCAACACGTGCTAAAATAAACCTTAGATTCAAGAATTCTATTCATCAATGGTGGCCTCTTTTTGGCATTGACATCTTGATTCACTCCCAATCATATCCTAAATAGAGTAATTAACCACAAAAGAATTTCAACCTTTATCAATTTAGATGAGCATATCCCTACGAGTAGGTTATTCCAATTCATCATTACCCTATGTGTTAAGTTATTATCATCCTTAGCCACATTTATCATGTTTTCCATAATTGAGGTACAATTCTTATAATCACCTTTGGGCAAATCATTGTCCACCATCCCACCTACATTTCTCAATGATTATAACCACCTTTGGGAAAATCATTATGTTATCACGAATTTACTTTGTCTACCTATATAGGGGAATATTTTTATCTTATTTGTATGTCCTAACTAGGGTAACTCCATCTTCTCAATGATTCTAACCACCTTTGGGCAAATCATTGTGTTCTCATACCACATTGCCACTATTAGGGTACAATACGTATAATCACCTTTGGGTAGACCATTATGCACCATCTCACTTGAATTATCAATGATTTTAAATAATTTTTCACTATCATTATGTTTTCACCCCATCATATTTCCTTTCTTTGGTCCCCTCATTTTGCTTCTTTTTTTAGGGATCAATTGTTGATATACTTCTGCCAACTGTTCCCTTGAGGGGGCATCATATAGTTGGTTTATCATCATTATAGTTTTAGACATACAATACCTTTTAATTATTTGAGAATATGTTACTATGTTTATAGCTTGCAACACCCTCTTAAATAGGGGAAACTATAGACACCTAAATCTAGCCACCAACAACCTCTAACTAGGTTTTTGACCAATTTCTACCCAAAATGCACAATTTGGCCTAAAAAAACTAAAACATGCTAAATGATGTGAAATTGAAATATTCAAGTGCCAATTTTGGCTAGGGTATCCCTAAATGTGGCAATGCAATTTATGGGCTAACTAACTTTGATCAAATTATTTTGAGTCAAAATGCCAATTTTGCACATAGGTGCTCTGAATTGGTCTTTCCTATCAAATATCTTATACAAGACATGTGCCTTTATTATTTTCTATTGGTAACATCATAAATTAGATAATAGATCTAATGCATTTGACATTGCATTCTAATTCCAATCTAGTCAAATTTTGGACCAATAATAAAACACTCTGATCAATTTAAGTAATTTGTGCACAAAATGCTTAAAAATACTTAAGAACTAATTAACCAAAATCAAGGCATAATTTATAATTCCATGGAATTTTTTTGAAAACTTGTTTTTGGAAATGAATATTTAATATCTACATCATCAGGTGACCTCATTTCTTAGGAAGACATCCCTAGGTCATAAATGGCATAAATATCAGGATTCATACCCTTCATACCTCATCAATTCCTTCCATGATGCCCTCCATGCCTCTTAATTTACCCTTATTCCAATGTCATTATGAGGATAATTATAAACTTAATTCCAAAAATTTAATTAATCGTCAACCACATATGTCAATCCTGAGATGGATGGTTCAGGTTGATTCTAGACATTCTTAAAAATCTATAAATAAAGAGGCCATAAACATAATTTATAAGCTATTTTGGTGCAAATTTATAATGAAAAAATATATTAAAGAATCCATTACAACTATGGTTACCATGCCAAATTAATTCCAAGCTAAGCCAAGCCACAATCCAAAGGTGCCAAGGAGAGATGGAGGTAGCCAAGCTTCCGTTGCCAAGGACTTCATGAGCACAAGCTGAGCATGCCACTATTACAAAGGCATTTGAAGCATCCAAGGAAGGAGAAGGAATTCTTGCATTTTATTCCTTAATTTTTAGTTGTGTTTGTCATTTTTTTATTACCAAGTTCTCCTTAGTGTTTAGGCCTAGAGATGTTATGTTATAGTGTGTATTTTTTTGTTTGTTTTCATTTTAGAACTAACACCATACTAACCATCCTCTCTTGAGTCAAATTAATAGATATACATCTCAATCTAGAATAACTACTACCACTAATCCTCATCTATCTTCTTCTTCAAACACTCAACCAATAGGATTAGGTAGTCAACCAATAACTAATACCATGATTTAAAAATAAAATGTGATGAATCCTAATCCTCCCCAATAGGTAATGAATAGTGTTCAACAATAATAGGAATAATAAAATATACCAATTAAATAGATGCATAACAAATTGCCTCCTCAATAGGGGACAACCAATATTATACCTCACTAAGTAGTAGTAAACATACCTCTTTCTTTGTAGACAAATATACTAATTCAAAGCCAAATGATGTCTAATCAATAATGTATGATTATTGGTCAGCAACAAATTTTGAATCTCCTATATGTATCCAATTCTAAATTGATATTTTCAAAACAAAGAGGTTCCAATGATCCTCAAGTACCAATCAAGTAACCTTTGCCTTTTGTGGAAAATGTGCCACTAGTTCAAAGACAAGGTTTTGGTTCACAAGTATCCCCTTAACAACAATGTTTTATTAGTAGATAATAGATCTCTATTCAACCTCAATAGGCATAGTACAACCATATTCCTCCATTCCAAACTCAAAATCCTCAAATTAGACTTATTTACCCAATCTAACTAGAATATAACACCACTATATGTGTAATTTAAATAATCAAACCCTATCCATGCATGTATATTCTTACTCCATTTCCAAAAAAAATGAACATACCCCAACAAATACCTCCATTATACCCTAGTCAAAGTTCTCTACTTATGATCACTAAACCATCTATCGAGGCCAATATTCTACCTCAAGCCAATGTTCCCTTTAGTTTCTTAGCCCAAGAATTACAACAAATGAAGGATGCAACTATTTCCATCCAAATTAGGAAATAAACCAAAATTTTAAAGTTGATGATGTGTGTTCTTATTAATTTAACATGGATTACTTGTAGATACCATTTACTCTAGGGTATGAACCACTAAAATTTGACAAATACAAGGGGAAAGGTGACGCCAAAACCCAAGTAACCAAGTTATTTATTTCATGCTAACTAGTGGCATATAATGACATATACCTTTTATTGTTGTTCCTAAGGAGTGTAGTATAACAAACCTTGGAGTGATTTTTGAGGTTGCCCAAGAAGTTTTTAGTAGATTTTGATGATCTTTTAGATAAATTTATGTAACACTTTTCATATGATCTCGAGCATGATATTTCATTGGTCAACTTGACATAATTAAAAAAAAAGGATAATGAAAGTTTTGAAAGCTATCTATAGTGATGCAGAGCACTTATAAGCTAATTCACCCATAGTTTACTAGATAAAAAATTAGCCACTATGTTTATCAAAAAATTGCATAGTGAGATATCCTATCATCTGGAGCTATAATGTATACATACCTTTAAAGAGATCATTGACTAAATTTTATTGATTGAGAAATCCCTTATTAACAAAGTGGTTATAAATCTTACTTCATCAAATTAGAATCAAGGTACTAATCAAGGAAATCACCAAAACTAGCACAAAGTCTAAGTACAAGCATCTCAAATGGCACATGCTAATAATAATGATAGACCAAATTTTTTTTACAATAAACATGTAAAAAATGGAGTAATAGAGTCAAGACATGTCCAAATGGTGAAAACATCATCTGCTTAGTGCATGCACCATATTCAAATTAATTCTAACCCACAACCTTTTTAGCAAATGCAAAAAGGACAATAACCTAGGCTCACACAACAAATGTAATAACCTTTGCCATTACAAGCTCTTCCTCCAAGGATAACAATGTCTATTCATCACATTTTTAGTGACCTTAGATAACCTATTGAATATGTGTTTCACAAGCTCACCACTACTAATTTGATTATTGAAACATTATCTGCATGGCATCCCTCATCTTTGTTGGTACCACCAAATGAATTTTATGAATATCATCAGGTTAACAGACATAATTTGCACTGTTGTGTGCAAATTAAACATCTAATTTAGAATATGTTAAAGAATGGGGAGATAACATTAAATGGTGATGTTTCCACTTCTAATCAGACCCTTGGAATCTATCAAAACCCCTTTTCCCAACATAATAATCAACCATAGTAGTAATAACAATAATAACAACAATAATGGCCAACATAACACCAACAAAAATAGTTTTAATAACCAAGGATGAACTAATAAAATCAATAGAATCACAAATAATAGAACCAACAACATTAGAATAATGGATAGAACCAAGGTCAAAAAAGTTCAAGAAAAAAAAACATGCAACTCTACATGACTACAATAGGGTTGTAGGTCATCTTGTAGGAGGTCGTGTTAGCACCATCTCTATCAATCCAAGACTAAATACCAATAAATCAAGATGTTTGCTAAATAATGCTAATATTCCAACTCAAATTGATAATCCTTCTTTTACCTAGGACCACATACATGCATACCAAAAGTAGGGATTACTAATTTTGGACCCTATATTGATAACTCATTATTGGCTCATGATTGCACGTAAGTGCACTAATAGTAGAGACTTATCCTAGTCCCCCATCATCACCATCATTTGTTAGTAATAATGGTCATGTATTTAATCTTTATTATGAAATCTCAACTCAAAGGTTGAAGATTACCATCCTAGGCCCACATCTATCTGCCACCTCCCCCATCACCCAACTAGCTGTTTAGCCTTAAAATAAGCCATTTAATATTGACCTAGAAAAAAGTTTTATATTTTAGAATAATTGAAAAAGACACTAATATAAATATCCATTTTAGATTTTTTATGTACATCAATAATCCAAAAAAACATTTTGAATGAGTTCCTTAGCTAATCCACTATTTCAAGTGATATATCCCTTGATAGATTCCAAGCTTTGGTTAGACACCTACCTCCAACCCAGTAAGTCGCATTCAACCAAAATGATATGTCATCCCTTGGCCCACTACATAACAACCCCTTGTACATTGAAGTTTTCATAACGTGGCACAAATTGAAATGTCTCTTTATATAAAATGGATCGGGTCTAAAATTAATATCTCTAAAGGTCATCAAGCTTCTCAGGTACACAAAAATAGATCTTCAATCTAAAATGATAACCATCAAAGCCTATGAAAGTGAAGAATGAAATCACAAGGCATAATCTATTTATTAATTATCTTGGGGCCTTTGACCTGTTATACACTTTTCCATGTGTTAGATCTAGATTTGCCATACAATATGCTTTTGGGTAGACCTTGGTTACATGAAATTCATGTAGTCCCATCAACATTGTACCAATGTATCAAATTCTCCCATTTAGGGATGGAGGTTTGTATATCAGGATATTCACATCCCTATGAGCACTACAAATACCTAGAGGATGAGTTCAAGAGATATAAATATCATTTCAACATGAATATAATGGCTAGTTAGGATAAGGGAAAGTCAACACTCGATTTTATAGAGGATAACTACATTAATCTTTTTACCCTTGATTCCCTTTCCCACATGCTACCTCCTGAGATATCTAATAATAATAATAATATCTCACCTAATATCTTAAGAGAGTATGTGACCCATGATACATTTCATATTTCAAACCTTCCATTGAACCCAAAGTACTTTGGTAGACCTAAAGCCAAGTCACTTCATCTAGAATGACAATAAAGGGGTAAAGGTAAATAGTATAGTCTAAGACCTATCACATTTATACCTACATTTAGCCTAGAATAAGACCCTATTAAAGGAGATGATTCATGGTTATACAATGACAATAAGGCTGATTGTTACGAGAATGCAAAGTACATTATTCCCAATATGATCATGAATAATCAAGACTATGAAGGAAGAGGCCTGAAACTAAATCAATAAGGAATACTTAAGCCAATTTCTATGACTAGATATAAAGGACCCTATGGACTTGGATTTAAACCACATGGGGGTGACCCCATGTACCTTAATCATGTTTCATCACCATCGACTAGTGATGATGATGCTGACAGTGAATTAAAGTTTGATCATAGCCTTTTTAATGACCTATATGAGACCAACCTATTTAACCTATTTAACCCTCATTTAATTTGTACCCATAGACTAGTCATTCATCACAACCATTGCCATTATGTTATCCCCAATTGATATAATGAGACCAAAAAGAATCCAATGTGCTAATTGATGAGTTTCAAAATGATGAGGCTTTCTATGGTTTTCTTGGCCTTAGAGACAATGTTTCATTGGGGGACCATAAATTAGGGTTCTCAATCAAGTTGGATCTTGAAGCCTATTTTAGAGAATGGATGAACACCCTTAGCTAAAAGAAAATAAATAAAACATTGAGGTCTTAAAATGAAAGACTCTTTAAGGCACTTTCAAACTAGGGAAAAAGTAAATAAAATGGCTAGTCTAATGGTGAAAACTTGTTTTAGGTGCCATTATATGGGTGTGTTCAACCTTATTCAAGTATAGCTCAAGAGACAACTAATGATGAGCTTGTCTACGAATATGAGTTGAATTTTGAAGAACAAAAAGATTTTGATTGAATCATTTAGGAGTTTCCAACATTTTTTGCATGGCTAAATCTCCTATTGGGGGACTCTAATTCATCATGCTTAGGGGAACTCAAAGAACTAGTCCTAATAGAGGACTTTAACATTAAAAATCAATTTAAATCTTTGCCCACTATCCTTGATGATGGTTTAACCCTTCTAGTGGAAGATATAATAGAGGTTAACATCAGGTCCCTAGATGAGCCAAAGTGGATCAAGCTAGGTGCATCCCTTACTAATAAGGAGCATGAATTCCTTACATCCCTTTTGATGGAATTTATTGACATATTTACATGGGCATATTTTGACATGCTAGGTTTGGACCCTACCTTAGTTATGCACCACCTTGTGTTAAATATTGAAGCCAAAGTAGTAAATTTTTTTTTGCATAATATGCATCCTTACATTATCATATTAGTGAAGAAAGAGTTGGAAAAACTCTTGAAAGTAGGATATATTTGATCGATCGAATATTCAGAGTGGATCTCCAATGTTGTGCTAGTTAGCAAAAATCTAGAAAGAATCAGAATTTGTACTAATTTTCATGATATAAATAAATATTTACCTAAGGATGATTTTCCATTTCCAAACATTAACATTATCATTGACTACATAATGGGTTATGTAATGCTTTCATTGATGGATGGATTTTTAGGGTATAATTAGATCAGGATAACACCAAAAGACCAACATAAAACAATGTTCACCACTCCATGGGGAACATTATATTATCAAGATATGTCATTTGGTCTTAAAAATGTAGGGGATACCTATCAAATAACCATGACCATCATATTTTATGATATGATGCATCAAATTATTGAAGACTATGTCAATGACATTCTTGGAAAATCAAAGACTAGGGCCGATCATCCAATAGTGCTATATTGAATATTTAAAATAATACATGAGTATAAAGTCAAAATTAATCCTAAAAGTATGTATTTGGAGTCACTTCAGGAAAATTGTTAGGCTTTGTTGTGTCTCATTAAGGCATTGAATTCAATCAAGCCAAAGTCCAAGCCATAACAAAAATATCACCACTGACTAATTTGAAATTTATACGACAAGATTTAGTCTATTTGATGATTCTTATCATAGTTGGTTGATAAATTTGATTTTTTTAATGCATATTTTGAATAAAAGAATTATATTTCATTTTGATAATCATTACCAGATATCTTTTTAGGACTATCTAGTGAATCTACCTATTTTATTACCTCATATGCTAGGAAAGCCATTTTTGTTGTATCTATCCACTATTGAAAATGCCATAGGGGCACTTTTGGCTTATTATGATGATAAAAAAAAGAGCACGCCATATACTATTTAAGCTATACACTAGTTGTGTGTGAATATAATTATACACCCATCAAAAAATCCTATTTAGCCATGGTCTTCATAGCTTAGAAACTACACCATCACATGTTAAACAATAAGACCATGGTTATTTAAAAATTACATCCAATCAAATATCTAATATCTAAAATAGCTTTACAAGGCTACATGGCCAAATGGATCATGCTTCTTAGTGAGTTTTACATTGAGTAAGTCAACCAAGAAGCCATCAAGGGGCGAGTTCTTACAGATCAGCTTGTTGAAGCACCCCTTACTAATACAAAGTTGCTCACATTCCAATTTCCTAATGATTCTATAATGACCATCATTGAAACACCTCTTGAAGAGCATAATTGGAATTTATATTTTGATGGATCATTTATTACACATAGATTAAGGTCAAGTCTTTTATTTATTACACCACATAGAGATCTAACCCCTAAATCATTTAGGATCAACTTTCCTTGTACTATTTACATGGATGAATATAAAGCACTTGCTATAAGAATTTTCTAAGTGGTATAATAGAACATATGCCATCTCAATGTTTATGGTGATTATAAATTATTAATCAATCAAGTTATAAACCACTTTTAGACCAAAGATGATAAGCTAGTACCATACAAGGCCATGGTTGACATTCTCAAATGATAGGTTGATGACATTTAATTTGATTATTTACCAAGTGAAAATAGAAAACCATATATTCTATGGCTACTATTGGATCTTTGATTTGATAAACAAACATAACTAAAGAGTATCAATTATTCATCAATAATTTACTAGCACCAACTCATGAACCTTTAACCATTACGATGATTTATGATATTGTTGGTCTTAGCTCTATCTAGTATTCAAACTTTTACAACTTCCTCCATGAACAATTTTTACCACCTAACCTATCCCACAAACAATCCAAAGCCTTTGTCCATCAAACCACACATTGTACCTTACTTGGGTCAACCCTTTATTGCCATAGTTTTGATGGAACTCTACTTCATTATTTAACTTCAACAAAATCTACACTAGCATTACGAGAAGTTCATAAAAGAGTATGTGGAGCCCATAATAGTGAGTGAATCTTGTCCAAAAAACTATTTTGTACTGTTATTATTAGCCCATGATGGATACAAATGTAGCTACATATGTAAATAAGTGTGACAAGTGTTAATAATAGGCTAATTTGATTCATTCCCCAACTAAAAAAATATAACTAATGTTGACACCAGGGCCATTTTATATGGGGCCTTGACTTCATTGGGAAGATCAGTCCTACCTCATCTAATGGCCATAAACATATCCTTAACACCATCAAATATTTCACTAAGTGGGTTAAAGGTATATCCCTCATGTGACTGGAAAGCAAATTTCTAAGCTTATATTTAATCATCTCATTTACTGCTATGATATCTCTTCTAACATTATATCTGATAATGGAGGATCATTTAAGAATAAGGATGTCAAAAGGCTATGTGCCAAATACATCACACAACACTTTTCTATGGCATATTACCCTCAAGGTAATGACCAATATGAATAATAAAAAAAAATCATTGTTAACATCCTAAAAATGATTATTAATGATGTTGGCCATGATTGGCACCTTTAAATATTCCACACCCTTTGGGCATACTGTACTAATCATTGTACCCCCACAAGAGCCACTCCATACTCACTTGTTTATGGCACTGAGGCCATTCTTCCAATTGAGGTTGAGTTACCTTCTCTATGTATCTCTTTTAAGCATGTCTTGGATGAAAATTACTATTATCTCACCTACAAGAGCTATATTTACTTGATGATAAATGTATGACAATACTCAATAATCTGTAAGCATATCATAACTGACTCTAAAGCCACTACAATCAACATGTGAAACATAGATAATTTGAACTTGGTGATCTTGTTCTTAAAGAGAACCAAAAGACTACCATGGTTAAAAAGAAGCATAAAGGTGTGTTCAAACCCAATTGGGTTGGTCCTTTCATCATTATGAAAAACTATGGAATAGGAGCATACAGGGTCACTATACTAGATGGAAGTAAACTTGATGAGCCAATGAACATTATCCACCTAAATTAGTACTATGCTTGAGTGACTTGGTGTATTTTCTATAAGGACTATTTCAGGTTGTATCATTTTATCAATATTTTTTGTACTATACTATTTTTTCCCATCATATCATCCTACCAACCTATCACTTTTTCCAATCACATATCCATTCTACCATACCTTTCTCATCAATCAAGTTTATTTCTCCCTCCTTACTAGTTGAATGAATTTGGTTCCATTCACATTTTCTAGAAATAGGATTTAGATTCAATTTCATCAATTCTTTCAAGCATTGTAGATAGAAGTAATATTTTGGAGTAGTAAGATATTAGTTTGATAGTTGCATCCTTCATTTCTTGTTTTTTTCTTTCTTAGTGTCTTGATATTATTATAACTACCTATGGGAAAATTAGTTTTAGTAAAATACGCCATTGTATCCTAGTTATAACCACCTATGGGAAAACTAGGGGCAACATTTATTTATCATGCCTTGACATACCATATAGCCATTTATTATACCATATTATGTTTTTATACTAATTGTGCATACTTAGTTTGAATTGGTTGCTACACTAGTTAGATTCCTTTGCTGTAAGGTGGAATTATAGTGACTTGAGGTCTCATCATAGGACTATGTAGGTAAAACTTGATACTTGTTGAGGTCAACTCAATCACCCTAAGCCACACTCTTGACATTTTGAGAGCATCTACGCAACACTCTCATTATTTTGTGAGCTTAGATTGTTTAATGTCTCATCCTTCTCGATCGAGTTGAGATGTTCCAAAACTTTTAATTTTTTTATAAAATAATTCAAAAAACAAAAAAACTTTGACTACTTCTTTACCTTAAAGATTATGGGAAACCTTACTAAGTCACAATTAGATCACTTGTTCCTTAGTTTTCCCCATTTTTTTGGCCTTTTATCCCATGCACTTATCATTTTTAAAAAACATTATTGTTCTTCTATCACATCCATCACATTTTTTTCATTAGTTATCATTTTCTTCTCATTTCCTAGAAGAACTACATTTGGCCTAAAGTTTTTATTATATATTATGTCTATGAAACTATGTAGGTAATGTCCACTTGTCTAGTGCATATGGAGACAACTTGGCTACCTATTTCATTTTCTTATCCCCCCCATCTTGTTTCTTTGTTTGTTAAGTTATCACCTATTTTCTAGATACAATGTTCATCACATTATTTTTACTAATATTAGGACTTTTTATTATTATTTTCTTTCTTTCTTTCTTTATTGTTTGTGTGCCTATTTGTTTGTTTTCAACACTGTTGCTTTGATTTAGTCTATATGCATTCACTGGGTGATTCCTTGTGAATTTACACTTGAATCTATACATAGTCATATGTCTACATTACCATCATGGTTTTTATCATTGGTGCATTATTTTCCCTTGAATATTGGATCCTAAGAGTCAGTCCTTATGCATCTTTCAACCCAGTCCTCATGGTGTTCTATCATGATGCTTAGTGTCAATTTTTATAATAAAAACTAGATTTAAGAAGTCTAATAAAAAATGGAGGCATCCTCATCTCTTTGGTATCAACATCACTCACATCTTGATCCAATCCCAATCATATCCCAAATAGAGTAATTAAACAATGAACAAATTTCAACCTTTGTAAGTTCAGACAAGCATCTCCCTACTACTAGGTTGTCCCAATTCATCTTTATCCTCTATGTTAGGTTACCCACATAATATTTTCCATCATCAAATAATAAATCATGTCTTCCATAATTTGGGTCCAATGATTATAACCACCTGTGGGCAAATCATTGTACACCATCCCACCTACATTTCTCAATGATTATAACCATCTTTGGGCAAATCATTGTTTTGTCACCAAACTTACTTTTTTTTACCTAAATAGGGGCATGATGTTATCTTTGTTGTCTATTATAACTGGCATAACTCCATCTTCTCAAAGGTTATAACCACTTTTGGGTGAATAATTATGTTATCATACCACATTTCCACTATCAGGGTAAACTGCTTATAGCCACCTTTGCGAAAACCATTGTACACAATCCTACTTGCATTCTCAGTGATTTTGGATTAATTTTTCAAACTCATCATGTTCTCACCCCATCATCTTCATATATTTGATCCTCTTATTTTAATTCTTTCTTTCAAGGGATCATTTGCTGACCTACTTGTGCCAATTATTCTATCAAGGGGGCATCATACATTTTATCCATTATCATTGAAGTTGTAGGCATGCAGGACCTTTCATTATTTGAGAACACATTACTATGCCTATAGCTTGGAATGCCTTCCCAAATAGAGGTAAACTATAGACAACTAAAAGTGGCCACCAATGACTTCCAACCAAGCTTTTTACTAATTTATATCAAAATGAATACTTTGGCTTAAAAATACTAAAACACATTAAATGGTTCAAATTTGTCATATAAAAGTGCTGATTTTGGCTATAGTATCACTAAATGGGGCAATATAATTTATGAGATAGCTAACTTTGATCAGATCATTTTGAGTCAAAATGATGATTTCACACTTGGGTGCTCTAGATTGCTCTTTTCTACCAAATTTTTTAAATGAGACATGTGTCTTTGTTATTTTGTGTTGGCAACATCCTAAATGGGATAATGTATCTAACACATCTAATATCGTAATCTAATTCCAATCTAGTCAAATTTTGAGCCAATAATATGCATTTTGACCAAGTTGATTATTTGAATCAAGAGTTTAATTTAATTTTACATGAAACTCATTAAATATTTATTTTTGAAAATCGATTATGAGTTTTTACATTATCAAGTGACATCATTTCTTGGGAAGACATCCCTAGACCATAAATTCATACAATATCTCATTAAGCACTTCCATGCCTCTTTATCCCAAATATTTATGAGAGAATTTATTAAATTTGGCATCCAAAATTTAATGGATTTTTAGCCGCACATCTTCATCTTAATATGGAGGGTTCAGGTTCTTTCTGGTCATTTATAAAAATATATAAATAGGAGTTCTGTCTATTAAATTTTAAGATCTTTTGGTGTAAAGTTATAATGCTAAAAATCTCTCTCAATCCATTTATATGGTGTTATTATGCCCAATTATTGAGCCAATCCAAAACCATCATAAAGCCATTAATGCCAAGGAAAAGAGGAAATAGATAAGCCTCCTTCGATGAAGAATCATTGAGCACAAGCTGAGCAAGCCACTTTAACAAGACATTTGGAGCATCCAAGGAAGGTGAAAGGTAATTATATTTTATATTCTAGTTGTATTTTCCATTTAGTTTTGTTATTATGATCCCCCTTGAGATAGGATTAAGGTGTTAGCTTTAGTGTGTTTTTTTTTAGATTTTGATTTCATACACTAACACTATACTAATCTCCTCTTATTGCAATCCTATGTTCACACATTTAATACTTGCGCATGATATTCCCAGACCTATACCACATATCATATTTGGACCATTTCATAGTTATTTGTAATACTGACTTCATCTTCTATTATGAAATCGATATAATTTTAGTACACACATCATGTTCTTCTTTTGGTAAAAGGAAGAAATATTATTTGATGCAGATGGAGCTTCTACAGTCTTTAGTTAGAGGATCTCATTATAAATATTGTTCATATTATGACTTGTACTTGGAGTTGGGATTGATTTAACATCATCTTTAGGGGGGATTTATAATATTCTCTTCTTTTTTCTCTTTGGGGGGAATTTTTTTCCTATGGGTTTTCTCTTTTTCTCCACTTTATAATAGTTTTTATGTAATTGGATACCTTACTAGGCCTCATTTCCATGACCTAATTCTTCTATCCACCTAAGCTACACTTAAGTGGGGGGGATGTTGGTGTAGGTTATTTATTTTCTTATGATATAACTTTCTTAGTTGATTTTTGTAAATTGGGGAAGTTTACCCCTCATGTATTGGGATGTTGTTTCCTTGCATTTATTCCACTTATTTTGGGAAAGTTAGTCCCACATGCATGGTATGGTTTGGAATCTCCTAATTTATACTTTTATGTATATCTCTTTGTAATATTTATTGATACATAATATTTGAAGTCTTCTATATTATGGTGAGCTACTTATCTAAGAGATATGTAAGTATGAGTTGTGATAACTTTGAGAGTTGTGAGAGTTATGAGATATACACTTTGAGCCTCTTTTATGCAATTCATCTTCATTATATGAATACATCTATTACAAATTCTACTCATTTATTGATTTATAACTTCAATATATTTGTCTGTTTGATCTTCTTGTCATCAGTATTAGAAGTCCATTCTTGTGTGAATCTACAATATCTTGAGAATTCAGAATGTCAAGTTATCATTAAAACATAAACATTAGCTACAAGAAATAATTCAAGTCAAAATCAAAACATAAAGGAACAAAATTATACTCCAACACATGACATACTAGCCTATAATTCTGCCAAAGGACAAATGGTGTGTGAGATATGTGATTAATTCAATTATTTTTTCCACATGCACAATAAATAAAATTTGTCCAGATGACAATAACTTCTAAAAGTGGAAAGATATTGCATTTTTCTTAAGGGGAGAATGGCATGGGAATTGATATACTACCAACCAAGATTCATAGACCTAATAGAGATACCTTATACTTAGAGTGTGGATTGATTTAACATCATACTTAGGGGGATTCTAACCTTCTCTTCTTTTATCTCTTTATGGGGGATTTTTCCTATGGTTTTTCTCTTGTTCTCCACTTTATGAGAGTTTTTATGTACTAGGGTACCTTATCAGGCCTCATTACTGGGACTCAATTATTCTATCCAATTAAACTATGTTTAAGTTAGGGGGTGTTGGTGTAGGATATTTCTTTTCCTACCATTTAGCTTTCTTAATTGCTTTTTATATTTTGGGGAAGTTTATGCCACATGTATTGGGATGTTGGTTCCTTGAATTTCTTCCACTTATTTTAAGAAAGTTAGTCCCACATACATGGTATGAATAGGATTATCCTAATTTACACCTATACGTACATATATTTATAAGCTTTATTGTGGTGATTTACTTAGCTAGGAACTATGTAAGTTATGAGTTATGATAATTTTGAGAGTTGTGAGCTTAGTGAGATATAATCTTTGAGTCTTTTTAATGAAATTTATCTGCATTATATGAATACATCTATTATAAATTCTACTCATTGATTGATTTATAGATTAAATATATTTATGTGTTTGATATTCTTGTCATCAGCATTGGACGTCCATTCTTGGGTAAATCTTACATTATCTCGATAATTCAAAATGTCAAGTTCTTATTCAAACACAAACATTAGCTAAAAGTAATAATTTATATCAAAATTAAAACATAAAGGTAGATAATTATACTCTAAAACATGACATACTAAGCTATAATTTTACCTAAGGATAATTATTGTGTTAGCTATGTGATTAATTCAATTATTTTGTACACATGCACAATAAATCAAATTTGCCCAAATGACAAGAACTTATAAAAGGAGAAAGATCTTGAATTTTATATTAAGGGGGAAATGGAATGGGCATTTATATACTACCAAATAGGGATTTATATCCCAAATATAGATATCTTTGGTCCCTTTTGAAGGCTTTGCTCCACTACCAACTAAGTTAGAAATCCTATGGTGGAGGTTTCCAAGATCACCTTTCAAGGATAAGTTTTAATTTTTACATATTAGTTCAACTTATTTTGAAATATATTTTACTTTTTCATCCATGGAGGGTTGGGACCAAGCCATGGGTTTAAGGTAAAATTAGACATCTCATGACAAATATTACAAATTAGAATTAAAGAAGTGTTGAATTCTTCCTTTAGATATTTAATTTAGTGAATTTGATGGTGTTTAAATAAGAAAAGAGACCTTTTTAAATCCATATGTTATATTTCAAATCATTAGCCTTCAACATAATAAAAATATAAGGAGAGTATAGTAGTTTATACAAGCATTCAAATAAGAATTTTCATATTAATGCATAAGAGTGTCATTAGTGCCACTTAAATATATAATCTACTCATTTATCAAAATTTGACAAAGTAGGGGAACCTTTAGGCTAAAAATAATAGGTTCAACTTAGAAACTAATGCCACAAAGTTGAACCAAGCACTGAAAAGCAAAGCAAACAAGTAAAAAGAAACAAAATCAAACCTAAACTAAAAAAAGGGACACAAAGAAAAGCAAACAACAAAGTAAAAAAAATAAAAACTATTTACAGGGTGTTTTAATCCAATTTATTCCTAAAAGTAGTGTTTCATGAATTTCCCATTGATAGGCAATAGGGCATCCTCACTAGTTAGACATCATAGGAAAAACATATTATTTCCTAAGATTTTGGAGATCAGATAAGGACCTAGCAATAAGATGTCAAATTTTTTATGTTGTCCCTTTTATTCATGAACCTTGTCCCATATAACTAAAAGGTTTGAGACCTTAAATGATTTTGATTTGGATCATTTGTCAAATTAATATTTGAAAATCCCTCAGTATTTACTAAAGTGTATCAAGGTTACATCACATTTTTCATCCAAATATATAAGGTTTAAGAGGTAGGCCTCTACATGGTCATTTGTTCCCAAATAATTAGTCATGAATTATAAGGTAATAATCCTTAATTTAATTGGAAAAATAGGGCATTGTATGTAAAGTAAGTGGTAAGGAGAAGTGCCTAAAGTTAGTTTAGTTCTAGTCCTATCAACCCATAATGCAAATTTTAAGACATTATGCTAACTCTTAAGATTATTTTATAGTGTCATCTTAAATAAGTTTATAAAATTCTTAATAGTAGAATCATCTAGTCCATTTATCTAAGGATAATAATTAGAATAGAATTTGAGGATTAATTGGTGATTATATGCCCATTACAAGAATCGTAAAGAAGAGAAAGCAAGTCAATTATCACATACCAGTGCATAAAGCATATCAAAATTTATGACAATGTGCTCCTTTATAAATTGGATAAGTACATTGGTTATGTAATTATTGATTGATTGAGCCTTAAACTAATGAGTAAATTACTCTATGGCCATGAGAATGAATTTGTGTCCTACATATGAATTGTCATTGATCACTCCCATGAAATTTAGTCCCCACTTTGCAAATGGTCAATCTTTAACTACTAATAACAAAGGCATTATTTGGGTATGCTTTATATTTGTAGTTGTTTAGCATGTATGGTGATTTAAGACATATAAATGTGCGTGCACGTGCACACACACACACACACACACACACACACACACACACACACACACACACACACACACACACACACACACACACACACACACACACACACACACACACACACACACACACACACACACACACACACACACACACACACACACACACACACACACACACACATGGATAGTGATATCTTGTTTTCAATATTTGGTGGGCTGTGGTATCAATTGAACCATGCCCAATCTCATGTTTTCCATGAAAATAACTAAGCATGCTTGATGCTTCATCTTTATTAAGACACCTTAGAAAAATTCCTTGGTGGTTCCTTTTGTAGAGAACACCATATTTGATCATAAAGTGGATGCTATTCAAGGTAGCACCTTCCTTTATGTAAATTTCAAATGATCAGGGCACTTGTTGTTAAGTAGATAATGAACGACATACTTATACCAATTATCTTTGGTGATGTCTTTAATCTTATAGTACTAGAAAGTGATTTGTGGATCTAACTCTTATATGTTTTTTAAAAGTCCTTATCCTTTCAAAATATTCATTTACTAAATTTCAAGGTTAAACTCTTGAAGGATAGTCATTCACTTGCCTCTTCACTTTCCTAATTCACTCTACATTAACATGGCTTTGACTATTGGTTGTCATAAAAACAAAGTATTTATTATGTAATATGTAATGATAGAATTTATTGAAAACTTTGATCAATACAAAGGCCTAATTATCCATCATAGTATAGTTTAATTTTTCATTCTTCAAAGGGGAGGTCGTAAATGAAATAGGTCATTCATCTCCAAGCCCTTTTATTTGTTTTAAAAAAGTAATAGTTGAATGATCTAAAGCAAAGGAGTAAATATGAAAAGGTTGCATGTAATTAGGGATGATCAACACTTGTTTGGGCATAATTTAATATTTTTTTATATGAAAGTTACATATGATTCACTTGTCCACTCATTTTAGCATCCTTTTTCAGCATGCTATTCATAGGTATACCTATCTCTGTAAATTCATAGATAAACTTCCTCACAAAGTTAAACTTGACAAAAAATGATTTAAGATCCTTATTTGTTCTAGGTAATGGGATTTATAACATAATTTTCATTTTCTTAGGTCCCATTTATATACCTCACTCAAAAATTATATGGCCCAATAGCTTCCCTTTAGTGACCCCAAATATACACTTCTTTGGGTTTAATGAGATTCCATGATCATTGAATATTTTCAATACTCTCCTCAAATATCTAACATAGTCACCTCTGTGTTTGGAGAATATTTTCAAGTCATCCATATATACCAAAATACACTTTCCCATAAGGTATTTAAAAGTTATGTCCATGGCCCTTTAAAATGTAGCCCCTATATTGATGAGGTCAAAAGGAATTCTCTTATAAGTGAAGGTACCCCACTTAGTTATGAATGTTATTTTGATTTGATCCTCATAGTTGACTTCTACCTAATTATAACTAGAGTATCCAACCAAGAAGGACATCATTTGATCTCCATTCACAATTTTTAGAACTTCATCTAATGAGGGTAAGGGGTAATTGTCTTACTCAGATGACTTATTTAGATTGAAAAAATCAACACAAAGTCTGATCTCCCCATTTTTATTCCTCACTGGCACCAATTTTGAAACCCACATGGAGTGCTTAACTAGGAATATGATCTTTTTTTCAAGCAATTTTTGCATTTATTTAAATATCAATGGCTCAAACAATAGATTGACTAGCCTTTATCATTTCATAAATGGATTTATTCCCATATTTAGGGGGATTATGTGTGTGAATATGGAGGTGTTGAATACTTTTATATTCTTGTAGTTCCATGTAATCATATCTCTAAAATATTTGAGGGTTTATGTCATTTCCCATTTCTCTTTTGGGGTAACGGTTGTGCTTAGAAAAACATTTTAAGGATCATTTTCATTACCCAAGTTGAAATATTCATGAAACATGTCTTTAACAAGGATTAACTTATTATTTTCCATTTGATAATCCATGTTGGTCTTTCAAGTGAGAAC
This sequence comes from Torreya grandis, assembly GCA_037957365.1. Taxonomy (NCBI): domain Eukaryota; kingdom Viridiplantae; phylum Streptophyta; class Pinopsida; order Cupressales; family Taxaceae; genus Torreya; species Torreya grandis. Next base: position 988,545 of record JARHVA010005910.1, on the reverse strand, counting down.
ATCCCTTTAGGTATGATGTTTGTATTTAGATTTAGGGTCTAATCCTCATCTAACTTGAAGTCTTCTTGACCATATTCATCAATAATATGACTAGTAAATACCTTTGTATTGGTGATGAAGTCTAAGATGTGATGGTCATAATTAAAAATTTGAAAATTCATTCTATTATCCAAGAATAAGGGGGTAAAGACTAGATCTAATAAGAATCTTCTCATCCTTAAATTTACCATTAGTTTAAGAGTATTTACCATAGTATCTAGTGCAACTATTATGTAGTTATTTTGTTTAGGTAGAGTCTAAATGCTAAATGCATCAAAATATTCTATTAGGATCTAGATCTGATTGGAGTATCTCAAAAAATGATTATTATTACATGAATATTAGCTCCTCACTTGTTTAACCACTAATTTTGAATCACCCAATACTCTAATATTCTTCACCTTCTTTCTCAGGGTGAACAAAACTCCATGGACTAATGACTTGTACTCAACCATAATGTTTGTATCAGTAAATTATAGGTGATATATAACTAGATAGGATTTCTCTCTTAGATTAACCAATTCTAATCCAACACCACACCTACTTTTGAACTTAGAACCATCAAATTTCAATGTCTAAAAGTTTGATTTTACTATTCTTTATTATGTTCTATCCGAAAACATGTTGTTGGTATTTGCAAGGGAAGTGAAACTAAAATATTAATCTCTTGGCATGTTTTCTCGTCTTTTATTAAGCACCCATTCCATTTCTCTATTTTTGAGGGTCCTTCATTTGAAAAATAAGTTATTAATAAATTTTATGTGGGAGAAGAAAAAATGGAGTTATCTAGGGTGGTTATTTCATCTTGTGAAGAGCATAAAAACTATGTGTTCTTGCTTAAGTAATTAGATTTTAAACTCTCACATGCCAAATACACATCCTAAAATGAGACCATCTATGAGGCACAATAGAAGTCTTATTCATCTAAGTTTCCTAATTCATATAATTATGCATTTTGTTTCACATTACGTATGTTAATAGAGAGGATGCCATGGGTCTTTATTTCTTATTTGTCTAATGAGTAAACTCCCATTTTTGATTCTTTATATAGGATCTCATTTGTTTGGTTATAATCAATAATCATGTGTCATATTCATATATCACTAAATTCTTATCTACTTGGGTGGACCACTCCATAGTAGCCACATGTGGCTAGAATACATTTCCATGTAACCATTAAGTGTTCTCAACCAATCTCTACTTAGCAACATACCATAAGCATTAGATATATCCACCACTTAGATATCAGTGGAATTTCTAAATCCTTAGGTCTGAGGTTAATTATATGTGTATATGATTCAACTCTCATAACACCTTCACCTCTATTTTATATTATTGGGATATCTTTTTATTGGAATTGGTAGGTGTAAGGCATAACTATTGACAAATACTATATGACATGATGCTTTTGGAGGCACCTAAAGTAACTAAAAAATTGTGTAAGATTTTGCCAAAGATTTTAAATATTAGGAGAAAGGGCAGAGTCTCATTTTTTCCCCTATATAAGTAACATGTGCATTAGATTTTTTCATAGATTCTTTCCATTTATTATTATATAATTTTGATTTAACTTTTTAAGGGAGTTATGGAATGTAAAACCCTATGTTATTAAAGTGATGGAATAATAAATCAAGGAATAAATATAGCAATATCAACATCCACTAATCTGTACAATAATTGATTTATCTAACTATTCTATAAATAATAATGAACTGAAAAAGGTGCACTTAGTTGGAAAATTGACTAATATGGACAAGTGACAAGTTGGAAACTAGTGTATGAATAGTGAAAGGTGTCACCAAAAATAAACATGTGTCAGAAACCCTCTTATCTAGTAGCATGGTCCTCTAGTTAATAACAAACTATTCTAGTGTCCTTTGTGCTATGATAATATTCCTATGTAGTAGATATAGTGAGTTCCTAGGTGGAACTTCACCTAGTTCTAAGAATCCATTGCTTGCATGACTAAATGTTGGATCATTATTTCTTCCCTATTTTGATTGATTTTAATGTGAAACCCTAGTCCTCCATGTTTTTTAGGGTATTGAGGAGCACATATAAAAGAGAGTGGAATTAATAGGGTATATTAGACATGAACTCAACACCCTATGTGTTGAGAATTGCATACATACCAATACCTTAAAATGGGATCAAGCTCGATGTAGTTCTCCCAATCTAAGTGTTAGTACAAGTACAAGTGCAAGTGAATGCTAGTATGAATGCTAATTTGAATGTTTTGAATGTGACTTGAGACTAGAAATCTAAGTAATCTAAGCTTTGGTCTATTGTAGATGAGTGCATGTAAAAGCAAGGTAGAATAGGGATCAATGACCTTGATTTCCACAATTATTTCTATGTTTTTTTTTGAGTATTTGCATTTGATTTCCATCTAGGGGATAAATGAATTAAATTAGCCTATATAAATAGTTTTGGTGCTTTTGGAGACATGAAATGGGTCTAGGCTAAACCTAAGTTGCTTTATGAAACAAAAAAGATATCCATTGGGGGTGAAAAGAGCTAAGGAGAAATAACATATCCCCTTTGCTAATAACATAGTGCATTATAGTTGAAAGGATTATAATAATGTCTAGGTGGAAAAAATGGGTGAAAAAGGGACCTAAGTGCCTAAATGAAAACTCAATGTTACTTTTGGTATATGTAGGAATGGGTTGGACTCACACAAAAGCTAGAAATTAATCAAAAGAGGCCTTAAAATAGGTCTATGGATAATCTAAGGGTAAGGTGGTCTCAAGTAACACTCATTGCACTAAAATGACATTTTAGATGATGATATTTTCACCCCATTTATTCTATACATTTATAAAAACAAAATGACTAGGATAAAGGAAAAAGAAACACAATTGGACTTACCTATGAGGTAAAGCCTATGAATTTGGGTCTTAGTCTGTGAAGTGTGATCCATTGCTTATCCTAAAAATGAAACATGAATGAATCAGTCCTTACTTAATAAATATCAAATAAAAGACAAAACTTAAAAAAGAGATGAGAGAAAGAGGAAAGGAATAAATACACCTCATTGGGTATGTGAACTAATGTAAAAACATAGTGACATCTTGTTTGTGCATTTAGATGGTGATAAAATAATGATTAGCTTAGATTAAGATGATGGCTTGATCAATATTTATGTGTGGGTGGCTCAAGAACTTAAGCCAACCTTGACTTCATCATTTCGTACCCCTATTTAGTTGAAGAAGATGAAACTACAACTAGTGTCATGAAGTTGTGAAAGATGGCTCTAAGCCACTCGAGAAATATGAGCATAAAATGACTTAGGGGCCACTCAAAAAAAATGAATGTAAAATGGATCTATTGAAATATAATGAGGCATCAATTTGGTGTAAAATTTGTGTAAATTATGTTTGAAATATATAGTGTGAATAATGACATGGAGTTGTCATTCCATACAAGGAAATTTGTGTGAAAATTGAGCATATAGAAATAATGTGCCAAACACATGTCCCTAATTATGATATCTATGTATATGGATTCTACATTGATTTATAGTATTCTATGTCTATGCATATATAAAAATAAAATGGGAGTTATCATGCCATATATGATGACCCTAATCTGAGCAAACATGTGTGATTATATGTAAGAACTAAGTATATTTAAATCATATTTGATAATCTATGATTGAAATTATGTAAATCTAAACTATACATGTTGTACCTTTTGATAATTATATAATTTTTTATTTTTGGGGATTCTAGATAGTAGCATGGTCCCTTACTTAATATTGCATTGTGCTAGTGTTGTATTGACTATTGACGAAATGTGTTGTTTCTATGAAAAACTAAGATTGATCTGGGTGTGACAATTTTCACTATATTTTCCTAAGTTTGGGCTCTATAATTTATGTTTGCATGCTAAAAAATATGTTTTGAGTGCACTAGGATGGCCTAATCTCTCTGAAAAATCCTTATAAATTCCCCCTCTTTTGAGGGGAGTTTTTGAACCTATGCAATAACTATCATTAAAAGAAAATATCTGTACCATATGTGTTAAACTATAAATATATGATATATGTGTGATAAACCAATATAATGTGTATCCATGACATCAGAATGTAAATATATTGAGCATAATTTGGTAATATATGATTTACGTTAGATATAACACATAATTATCAAGATATACACACACACACACACACACACACACACACACACACACACACACACACACACACACACACACACACACACACAATATAATGTAATCATGCATATGAATAACATATGTGGATATAATATGAGTAAAATACCTATTAGATGGGGCATGATGTCCATCAAAGAAACTAAGGAAGAAAGGAGATGTATGAGGTGCCTTATGACATCACAACTGGATGTGCAACTGATAAGTAAGAGATAAGTGTCATGGCCATGATGCATATATGAAATCATACATGAAATATATGAGGCATGTAAAGTAGGCCAAGGGGCCACAATAGAAGGGACATAGCCCATGCCACTAAGTTGGAGAAAACAATACATACAAGGAAATGCTCAAATTTCCACATATGCAAAGAGAAAGCAAGGTTGGCTTAGAGACACAATGAAGGACATGTTTAAATGTTCAGATACATAATCAAGAAATACACACAAGGGCATGGGCACATATCTAAAGAATACATATAATGAAAGGAATTTGCTTAGAGACATATAATAATGGCATATTCAAATGCCCTCAAATAGATGTAGAAGTAAAAAGACACAACCAAATCTAAACTAGGAAATATAGAAATGAAAGTATACATGAATATGTGGTACAAATCTATATAAGAGCAAAGACATACATAAGATGAGTCTATAGTAGTAGTATTCAACAAAAAAATTGTGTAATATAGAATGATATAACCTATAAAATTAGAATTTTTATAATATAATGATCCCAATGAGTGGATGTATCAATGTTGAATCTTGTGTATCTATGTATGTCCCTCAATGGGTGAATAATATCAAATCTAGATCTATGTGGAGGACCTAAGTCTTGTAATAATATGTAAACACTTGAAGGAAAAAATGAAGCATGTATGTACTATAAAACTAACTACACTAACATAGATAACATATGTAATACCTATAAAATAGAAGGAATGTAAACATGGAAAGCATACAATCTAAAATTTGTATATTTTGAGTAATATTTGAATGTTTTTGTATTTTTGAACATATTATATTATTTTTATATTTTTTGAGTATAAGATATGTGAAAGCAATATGAAAATGAAACTATATACAAGTAGAGAGGAACATACTAACCGATGAGTCTTATAAGAAACTCACTATCAAGATGTCCTCTATCAAATAAGGGAAGAGTGATAACATGTGCTACATAAGAAGGTATATTATATCTATGAACTAGATGTAATGAGTAAAATATAGTTGAAGTTTCCTATAGAATGGGACATGAATCTTTAGAGATGATTGAACAAGCCTATGAACTATTAGGTTCTTGGGAACCCAGATGGTAGAAGAATCTATGACTAGTGTGGGTGCTCTTGAACACTGATCTAGATGGTAATGGGGTAGAGATAGAATCTCTATAATCCATAATTTATCTCTGATATAGGGGTATCTATAAAAAATATCTCCATGGGAGTGTATGTATACATGGGAATTTTGTAAGACTATATCTCACCTACATTGGTGGCTTAACTAATATCAGAGTTGTGTTAATGGAAGCTATGTGTGGATTTGTGACTAGTGGCTATTATGTAATTGGTTGTGAAATAGGTAAAGGATACTCATATGGAAGGCACTCAACTATAACCACCTGATTAGCATGTATATACTTAAGGCATCTATGTATAGTGGATAGGATGTCTTGAAGTTTCTATATCCAAGGCCTAACCAATAACATATCAAATATGCTAGCACTAGGTATAACTAATGATTTGGTGGCCACATGTGTGGTCCCAACCTATAATGTAAGTATGATACCCCTAATGGAGCTATGGAAAAATCCACTAAAGCCATGAATAACTTTTTTTTTGGAGAAATATCTTAATTTGAATAGCCCAATAGATGTAGAAGTGTAATAGTATGCATTTATACTCAACCCATTATCAACCATGAAACTCTATTTAGGATGATGATCAATGTAATCCCATATAAAGAGTGCACATAAATTTAAGTCATCATCAATGATATTATACTCTGATAAAATGATATGAGGTCTAGCTAGCACTTTAGTATGGTACACACCAATGATGTTATTTATAGGGTGTGTTCCCTTCATATGTGTATGATAAGATGCTAGTGGTAGATGTGCCTGATAAGTATAATGAACATTAGAAGTGCCTATTATCTCATAAGTTGTATGTTTTGGATGTGGATATAAAAATATTTTCATTGATTTTGCTTCCATTGGTTCGGGTCTAGGTGCCTCTATAGGAGTACTCACATCAATGATATTAACACCTATCAAATCTTGTATCTTATGTCATAAGCTAATGCATCAATTATTAATATGGTTGGGGGACCTATGGTAATCACAAAATGCATTAGAATTATAATTATTTGCAAGATTCCTAGTCATATCAACCTTTTTGATGGAAGGGAGAGATATGACATTATATTCCAAGAATTACTAGAGAACACGTGATGGTGATTCATGAATATTTATGAAAGGTCTCCTTGGATGAAATGATAAAACCATGTGAGGAGCTAGCTATGAGGCTATATTAATCTTATGATCAATATTTTTTTTAGTGGGTCTCACTTTATATGGGGGCTTATTGGAGCTCGTAGTAGTTGAATTTAATTCAGTTTTTTACTTTAAATTACCCATAGAGAGAAGCTTAACTTCCCATTCTTTCACTATATGGCATAAATATGTGAGTGATGGAGTTTTTTTGAATAGTATAGCTTCATGCAATGATGATAATAAATTCTACTTAAATATGTCCTAGATTTATCTATCTGCCATGGGGCTAGTCATCCCTGTTAATATAGTTTTTTTTATCTCAAGACATATTCTGCTATTGACTTATTAGATTTCTACTTTAGTTGAGAAACATAAACATAGGAAACCTTATTAGTAATTTTGATTGAAAATTATGCCAAAAACATATTTACAAGTGGATTAAATGTTTTCATGGATTGATTAGGGATATCATAAAACAATTGTAATGCATAGTCCTTTAAACTATGAGGGAATACCTTAGTTAGGTGCTAATCATTAGACATGTATTCTAAACATGCTATGTGAAAATCACATAGATGATGCTCTAGGTCAACCTTACCATCATACAAAGTAAGTTTGGGTGCCACAAATTTAGATGGAAAATGAGTTACCGATATTGATGTGTTAATGGTGTGTATAGGAGCATATAAGAGTCCAAGGCATGAGATGGTCTAGTAGCACCTTGATACAGATGTAATACTTTGACCTATCAAGAATGTATATATTGCCTAAGGGATTTTACATGTGAAGAGGATGGATGTGTACTATCTGTAAGAGGTGTTTCCACTAGTGAGAGTTGGCTAGTTGTAGCATGGTATTGTAAAGTTTGAGTTGACCCCATAGTAGGTGTAACACTATTAACATCTTGGGGGTTATAAGATTAACCTATAGAGGAATTTTGAAGATATTATTGAAAAATAAAAATAAGGTCATCTTACATAATTGAATTCTTAGAAAAAAATATTTGTAAATTTTTCTTATCGGTCTCATTAAATCTATTATCAAAATATGCCATTATAGGTTAGAAAGTAGGAAAATAAAAAGTTATATATTTTGAAAATTTTAATAAATTAAATCTATTAAGGATTGTAAAAATAAAATAATGAATTAGATTTGAGATTTTGGAATTAATTATTGAGTATATAAAACAAAAGTGTACAAACCCTAAAAGCATCTAGGGCTAGGGTTTGGGCACTATTTTAAGTAAGTTGGGTTAACCAAAGGATTTAAAATTTTAAGGGAGTTATGGAATGTAAAACCCTAGGTTGTTAAAGTGTTATAATAATAAATTAGGGAATCAATATAACAACATCAAAATACACTAATTTGTATAGCAATTTATTTATTTGATTATTATATAAATAAAAATAAACTAGAAAGAGTGTAATTAGTTAGAAAACTAACCAAGATAGATAAGTGGTAGGCTAAAAATTGGTGTAAGAAAAATACAATGTGTCATCAATTGGAAATAGGTATCAAAAACCTTCCTAGATAGTAGTGTGGTCCTCTAGTCAATAACACACTATGCTAGTGTCTTTTGTGTCATGCTACTATCCCTATGTAGTAAAGATAATGAGTTCTTAGGTGGACCTTTATTTGGTTTTAAGAAGATGGTGCCTATGTAACTAAATGTTAGATCATTATTTGTTACTTATTTTGACTGATTTTATTGTGAAACTCTAAACCTCTTTTTTTTTAGATTTGAGGAGCATAATTAAAATAGAGTGGCATTAATAGGGTAGGATGGACATGACGTCAACACCCCATGTGTTAAGCGTTGGCTACATACTAATACCTAGAAAGGGGATCAAGCCTAATGTAGTTATCCCAATCTATGTACAAGTGTAAGTGCAAGGGAATACTAGTATGAATACCAATTTGAATTCTTTGAGTGTGACTTGAGACTAAAAATATGAGTAATCTGAGCTTTGGGTTAACGTAGATGGTTGTATGTAGAAGTAAGGTAGAATAGGGACCAATGACCTTGATTTACATAATTGTTTTTGAGTTTATTTCTGAGTACTTATATCTCATTTCCATTTAGGGGATAAATGAATGAAATTGGTCTATATATAGCATTATGGTGCTTATGAAGACATGAAATGGGTCTAGGCCAACCCTAAGGTGCTTTGAGAAATGGAAAGATATCCATTAGGGGTGAAAAGAGCTAAGGGAAAATAGAATTGCCCCTTTGCCAATAACATAGTGTGCTATATTATAAAAGGTTGTGCTAATGTATATGTGGAAAAAAACAAGTGAAAAAGGGACTTAGGTGCCTAAGTAAAGGCTTATTTCTACTTTTGGTATTTTTGGGAATGGGTTGGACTCACAAAAAAGCTAAAAAGTGATGAAAAGAGGTCCTAAAATAGGTATATAGCTAATATAAGCATAAGGTCATCCCAAGTGACACTCATTTCACTAAAATGACATTTTATATGACTAAAAATTCTTTCAAAAGTAACTCCCTCTAATTAGTCATTTACAACAATTTAAACATAGTAATGTTAGCTTTGGTTTTCTTCAAAATTTTCACAATGCCATGGCTTGGTTTGGATTGTTCCTACTAGTTTTTAGGTGGGGTATATGCTACATAGCTATTTTTTTCATAAGAGAATAGAGGTCCTTTAGGTGGGGGAGGAATATATAATGAGTTCACATTAGGTGGGACTTGAGTATTTATCAGAGGAGTAGAGGTGGTTAAAAGATTAGTTGATTTACTCCAAAGCTAATAATTATTCCTCCTTTAGAACTGTCTAAAATCATGAATATCAACTAAATTATCTTTGGGATAATTTTCATCCTCAAATGGAAATTCATAGGTCTCCAATATTAGAGCAGTATCTAGGCATCTTATATCTTGGTTTGGACTATCACCCAGAGTAGGCACTGTTTCCATGTTAACTACCTCCTTTTGGAAGATGTTAGAGGCAACCATAAACTCAACATAATTGGTTTCTACATGGATGGTTATGTTATACACTCTAGACAAAGTGTCTAAATATAAGTCTTAAAATTCACTAAATGGGAAACATTATTGTTGTTTTGATTTCCACTATCATGAGGACTGGGCACATTCCTATTATTAGGTCAGATCTTCCATTGTCTATTATAACTTTGGATATTGAAATTCTTACTTAGAGTTGGATTATTTACATTTTTATTTGTATTATAAAATCCTTGCTTACATATATTGATTACATCATTGGACAAGCATTGGACCATTTTCCTTATATTTCCTATATCAGGGTCTATTCCACCATTTAGTTGATTCATAGTTTACTATATGGGTTTTCCACACGTGCATTAACATTTAAAAATTATGGGGTCATAGGTTTTGCTAGATTAAGGGTGTTATTGGTAGTTTCTTGATTGTTAAAGAGTGAGGGTACTTCTAATGGGTAGATATTAGATGTAGCATAACTACCAATACTTGGCATGATAATCATGCTATTATTGGTAGCTGAGACAAGCTAATTATTAGCTATCTATGAGATATCATGGTTTGGAGGAATGTAGGGTTTACCACTAGGCATGTGATTCATTAGTGTTAAAATATACACCAGATTCAAACTTATATATAAGGCTCCTAGGATGGGGTTCATTAGTGGGGTGCCTTGGCTAAGAGCTTGATTAATCATGGGGACTTGGTTATAATCTCTTAATTTTCCTAAAAATGGTAAAACACCTATGTTATATCCTTGAGGTACCATCTAGTGTTATATGTTCACAACTTCATTATAATCCAATGATAGGGAGACAAATGCATCTAGAATTCTTCTAAGGAACATTGACATCAAATAATCCATATCCCTCAAGTAGGTCTAAATAGTCAAGCCCTCTACTAATATGTAGGGGTCTTTCAATCTCTAGTATAGTTTATGAAATTAAGAATTGAATATGTTCATGGGTTCATTTGGTTCTCTCTTAACAACAAAAAGATCTTGGTATAAAACCATATAGCTGATGGGAAACCTAAAATGGTTCACAAAAACAATTTCTAGGACATCTTAAATGGTTACAGACCCATTTGGTAATGCCAACTCCAAACATAAGTAGTCTTCCCTAATGAATAGGGAAATAACCTAAAAATAACATCCTTATTTTCTATCTATTTTCTAATGAGGGCATCCTTGAATGCATGTAGATACTCTTTATCTATTTGAGGTCCTCCAACTATTAACTTAGGACAAAACATGTTTGGGTTATTTATCAGGTCAGGTACAATTCTTGAAACATTCATAGGGTACCCACCTTGTCTAAGAGAAAGCATGGGATTGGCCAATGGTAAGGGCTAGGGGATGATAAATGGATTAAAAAAAGGAGTATTCATATCTATTGGTGAATTAATAGATAACTGAATAGGCTTAGCCTTTTCTTTTCCTTTGTTATCTCTCCATTTTGGTATTCTATGATCAATAAGTTATAAGATCTCAAATATATCTCTAGTAGACCTTGATCAAGTGTTTATCCTCTTATTTTCCATCTTAATAAATAGTTTAGCCTAATGGAATTAAATATTTATAAAATGTCTTAGTTTAAACTTTGATTGGGATATAATTTGTGTTCATGGGGTGGCCTTCCTGCTAACACCATTCATGTTAATGGGTCTTTTGATGTTGCCAACAATTAGGCAAAGTGGAATTTTGTGTTCATGGATCACAAAATTCCCTTTGGGTGATATTGAACCTTGACATCAACTCAAAGATTACATGCAATGTCAATATGGATTAATGATTACACATTACTTTCAAATTCAGAAGTAAAAAATAAATTAGAAACACTTGAAAATAAAAGGTGCTAGTGATGTAGTGAATGGGATTATTTTATACTTAATTATTCTACTACATGCTATACACATTCCTAATTTGAATAAAGAATACATTATAATTTGGTATAACTCTTTTAATGGTTAATATGAAGTCAAAGTTGGTTATATTATGCAGGTTCATTAGTTACAAGAGATAATGCCATGGTACATTATTTAGGATAAACATCTTCTTCCTAAAATAAATATTTTTCTCTGGCTGTGTTTGTAGAATAAGATTCTTCCTCTTGATAATTTGGATAGAAGAAGAATGAGCCTAGTTAATATATTCCCTCTATGTGAGGTATATAGTGAGTATGTGTTGCATATTCTTCTTTAATGTTCCTTTGTTTTCAAGGTATGGGGATCTATTTAGAAAAAAATCAAATAAGTTGGTCATATCTTGTCATTCTATTTGATTCATGGATTCCTTGGACGACACCTTTCATTAATCAATATATTAAGAAGTTATGGATGTTTTGTTTTCCTCATATACTATGGGGAATTTGGAAGGAAGTAAAAAGTAGGACTTTTAGAGTTTCCAAAAAAACTATAATAGGGTTGAAAATAAGATTATTAGTTTTATCATTGAGAATTTTAAAACTATTGAAGGTGGCAAAAAATAAAATTTCCCAATGCATGAAGAGTATGTAGTTAAGAATTGGATATTATCTATGAAAAATAGACAAATACATAATAATAAGTTGGAAATTAAGATGAAAGTGAGATGGATATATTCATTGAATGGGTGGATTAATCTGAATTTTGATGGGGCTTCTAAAGGAAATCCTAGTATATCGAAAGGAGGAGGTGTTCTATGAAATGAAAAAGGTCTTCTTGTGGAGTCTTATGAAGGGAATATGGGTTTTCAAACAAATCATTTATTCGAAGCCTTATCAACACTTTGGGTGGTGTAACTAGATAAATACCTTGGTGTTAGTAAGCTTGTGGTTAAGGGAGATTTTATTAGCATTATTAATTACCTTAAACAATCAAATAAAGTTAGCTAGTCCATTGATAACATTATTAAAGAAATCCTTTGCATTGCCCAGTCCTTTTAAGAAGTTCTTTTTTAACATGTTTTTATAAAAATAAATCAATTAACATATTTATTTGATAACAAGGGAGTTGTAGGACATATTTTTATAGTGTGGGATAAAAATGAAGTATTCCCTAATGACATTGGTAAAATCATTGCTAGAGAGGCAACTGTGTCACATGCTTAATAATTTATTAAGGGTGTTTGGGTATTCATTGACTGCCAATGATGAGAAAGGTCTAACTAGATTCATTATGAAATAATATTGTCATTACACATGGGATAAGAATCATATTCGATGGTGGATAATCTTTGTGATGAAATAATCTTTCTATTTTAAAGAGTAGAGTGTTAAAATGATTTTCTTATTTGTTTTGGCTATTTTGATCATTCTATTTGGAAGTCATGAGATGGGTGGAGGTCTAAACAAGGTTAGACAATTGTCAATCAATATGATTAATAAGGATGACACAACATGGGTAGTGTAACTAGTTTTATATAAAGGATCAATGGTTTTGACAAGATTCTATCAATTTTTTTCACTAAATAGTTGAAGGATCATGTAGTGAGTATAAACATCTCTATTGAAATTATAGAAAGCCTTATCACCCAAGTGATATGGTTAAAAATTGAGGATACCAAGTATGTGAAATCAAGTAGGGATAATAATGAAGATAAAATAAAATTATTGAGGGAGAATGAGGTCTTGACTGAGTGTCAGGGGGTATTTGAGGAAAGACTTTCTTAAGCCTTTTGATGTGGTAGCTAAAAAAATTATGAGGTATGTAACACTATATGGTAGGTTTGTTGTGAATTATTTCCATGTGCCATTTTTTAATTACATCCATCATAAAATTCCTCTGAGCTTGCCATTTTATATTGTTCATTGGTTGGAATGCTCAATTTTGGATGTTTAAAAGGGTAAAAAGAAACTTCCACTTCACTAGGCACTCATATTTATCATTTACAAAATTTTTAATGCTTCTAAGTTATCTATTTAAGTGGAAGTGAAAAATGATGAGCCTTATATAGATCATGTTTCCAAAAGAGTCTTAAGAAGTGATTCTAGGACTAGGTAGAAGAAGGTAAAAAAGGTATACTAGATCTAGGGTTTCATTGATATTGATAGGGAGTGTGCTTAGTAAGAGGATATGATTAGGGATGATACTACTAAAAACTAAGTGGGATATAACTCAATGGTGGGTATGGAAGATGTTGTTAATGTTTTTGAGGTGAAGATTGAAGAGGTGGTCGAAGGCTTACATTTACTTTAATAGGGTGAGAAAAATAACGATTTTGACCAAAAAATGGTCATTCATAATGGGAATTAGGGTGATTACTTGCACAAATAGGTTCATAATAACTCAATATATTTTGATATAGTTATTAATGGGGTTAATAAATAGGAAAAATTGGATAAAATTTGCTATGAAATGTATCTCACAAGGCAATTCTTCACTGGTTCATGAATGATCACAAAAGACTAAAAGAGGAGGTGAATAAGATCAGTCTAAAGGATTAGATATTTTGCACTAAGGCAGACCTATTTGAGATGAGCAATCAATTTATGGAGTTGAGAGAGAAAGTATATAATATGGAGAAATAAAATTTAAATTTGAAATAAAATCTTATTGTTCTTGTTGATTTTAGTCATATTACAATGAAAAATCACTTGCATAGCATGGAGGGGTTGAAGCTATTGACTAAGACAATCAATGAAGAAGTGGACAAGTCTAGGGATACTAAGAAAAATAAGGTTAAGGTTGGAGAAGACTGTGTACCTAAAAATTCTTAATAGATGGAAGAAATCTTTACGGGCATGATAGAGAATTGGATGAAAGCTTATGAGAATTGGAGGTGTCTTGAATGTTAATGTGTTATATAATATTTTTATGTTGTTTTTTTTTATTTTGAGATATGTTTATAGTGTTTTCTCTCCTTTTTTTTTTGTTGGGTAGACTTTATGATGTATCTAGTTTAATTAACTAGTTTGATGGTTTTGTTTGTATTAGGTAGGGTCCCTTTCAAAACCCAGTTTTACCTTTAATAAAAAACAATTAGGTAGGGAATATTAATACCCATCTATCCTAAGAAGAGCCTTTTGTGAAAAAAACTCCTTGAGGTATTGGTTACTAGGTCTTAGTATGTAGGGTAACTAATTTATCTCATTGTGACCATTCCATTTCAAGGGGCCTTTTTAACAATCTAAACCTCTATGATAGCTCTAAATTTGACATTTGGAAAGAGGCTAGAAGTTCCCTAGGTAATATTAATAGGGCTTAGCCTCAAATCCAAGTCACAACTTCTTAAGATAAAAATAATAAGTAAATAATTGATTTCTTAATTTATTTATCACATGCAAATATTTAACAATGCTTAAATAGTGACAAACATAATTAAGAAACCAATATTAATGTGCATATTCAGATTGCTCTTATCCTAGATTAACTCATCATCATAAAGAAAATACAAAAGAGAAGGGATAAAGAGATAAAGAGCCTACTTATAATGAAGATGTTCTTACAAAATTTGATTGAGAACACCCACTAAAACTAGTCCTTGGTTGAGTTAGACTTAGCATAGATTCAACCCAAGGATGGTCTGAGAGTCTAGAAAGCTTACTAGATAAGAGGAAAGACCATGAACTAAAACTAATCCTTGGTTGAGTTAGACTTAGCATAGATTCAACCCAAGGATGGTCTGAGAGTCTGAAAATCTTACTAGATAAGAGTAAAGACCATGACCACCATATACATGCATAGGGAATGGATTTAAAATCTTAACAACCTTTAAAATAATAATATATGCATTTTGAGTAATATCATTGAGTGATTACAACCATTATAGTGTAAGAAGAAATTCAATAATAGCAAGACTAAAATAGGATAAAGGGAGAGATTATCCTAAAAAGTAGTAAAATGCATGAAAGTATGTAAGGTTATACATGTCTCTATTACAATTCACAAAGAGACAACTATGTGTAGCATCCTCTAATCCTATAAAATGCCAATCCATATAAAAGATTTCAAAAAAAATATATATACATGAAGGGGCCAACCTTTCCCTCTAATTCAAGCTCAGCCTACTAATGAGGTAGATACAAGCATTCATTATTGATTGAGGAAATGTAGTTGAGGGTCTTTATTTTATGATAGATATAGAGGTGTGCCTATGCTTTGAAATTGGAGGCCATGACATCATATTTTGGTCATCAACTAACTGATTTAGAATCTATATACACAATATTTTCAAACTTTTAGCAATTACTGACACTCTCTATCTTGCAAGAAACCATTGAGTCTCAATCTCTCTAAGTGAATGCCTTAAGGGGTACATTAAGAAAGAGGTGGGAATACCAATGGTGACTTGTAGGATTTTTCTCCCTTTTACCACCTATTATCTACAAACTTGTCTCATGAAAACCATTTCCCTAAGCTTGATCTTCTCTCTTGTATACTCCTTCAATCATTTCCCACCTTCTGTCCCCCTTTTCCTAACCTAAAACCCCTCTTGATAGTTTATAGTACTAGGTCAACTAGGTCAACCTTATACTCTTATTAGTGAAATTCATTTAGGGTCTAGGTTAGCTCTTGGCCAACTTAGCTTGTGACTTAGTGAATTTTTGTCACTATTAGTACTAGGTTGACTAGGTCAACCCTATTAGTTAAAACTATGAGAAGTGCTTAGGGTTAAATCCACCTATATATACAAGATCATTTTTCCATTATTTATAATAGAGAAGAAGTAAGAGATATTGTGCATCTGCTTACCCACCATTTTACATGAGGATCAAGTTTAGGGTTTGATAATTTCTTTAAAGATATAGATCTTATCTTGTGGAGAAGTCTTTTGGATGAATTGAAGGGATGTGTAGCCTAGAGATGATTTATCCTTTTCATCCTTTACCACAAAAACCTCTTACAAAATACCTTGGTCAAGGGAGAAATTTAGGATCGATGGGTTTGTCTTCAAAGGTAAGTATTCATAACTTTGTTCCTCCTTTGTAAGAGTAGATATATATGTGTTTGTACTTATCTTAAATGCATTAAGATTTCATATAAATTGACATGAGTATATATCTCTTATGCATGTTTAATTTTATTATTTGTTACCCCCACTTTGTGCCATTATCTATGGTGAGCACTATATTAGACTTTACTTTACTTGTTATTAACTTAGTGAATATGAAAACATAGGGCTTATAATTAGGGTTATTGCTAGATTTTTCTTGAGTGGAGGATTTGAAACCCTCTTAAGTATTATTTTTGTAATAAGAGATCCCATAATTGGGTCTAGTGGATCCACATATTGGTGATGTTCTTGATTATCTAATGTATCTCCAATTGGAAGTGTAAGTAGGATCTATCTTCTCTGAGTTAGGATTTATTTATAGACTTGATAAATTTATGATTGCATAAATTATGTTAAACCAAACATGAATCTAACCCTTGTATTTTTTCTTTCAAAATTTTTATTTTCTATCATTTTATTTATTATTGATCTACATTTTTGATACTAGGTCGAAAGGGTCGGTATAGTTTCTAACTTCTATATGTTGGTTTAACATAGAGTTGTATCAAGATGACTCTATTATTTTTGTGTAGGTATTCATCAAATATATGATAATAGGTCAAATAGGTCAAAAACACACTCTTATAGGTTTCCAAAAAATATTTTAGGTCAAATAGGCTAGTATAGTATTTCAGATAGCTTCTAGAAAACATACTAGGTTGACTAGGCTGGTATAGTCATCTTGACAAGTTTCAACAAATAGGGAATTATGAAACTAAGTTGATATATTAAAAAAAATTGGAATAATTTGGAACTAAAATTTAAGAAAATTTAATAGAAATATCACATTCCTCATCAACTTATAACCCACCAAGGTTCCTTTCTCTCTTTTTGTTTCCTTTCAGTTCTATTTCATATAGTTAGCAGTCTTTAAAACTACCATTATATAACGAACTAGGTCAACTTGGTTGACCCAATTTTATATTTTATATTATATCTAAAATACTAGGTTGACCCTATCAAAATATTTGTTAAATACCCTTGCTTTTGTAGTATAGTAGTGGCACTATCAACTTTATTATGTAATGTTTGCGTACACTATCATCTGAACCGACATTGTACTATGTTTCAAATTGGAAATTAACATATATATGCTAGTAATTACTTTGGAATTTCAGTTTCATTTGTTTTCACACTTATATTAGATCAAATAGTCTGATTAGGTGGTTTTTAAATATACTATTTGGTTACACTATTTTTCTCTTTTTTGCATATACAACTAAATCACATAATTTCAAAATGCATTTAAATGATTTTCTACCCAAGGCCTACCTACTTGGATTTAATCACCAAGGGGAATCCAAATTAGTTTTTGAGCCATGTATAAACACATGGTAAATGGTATATATTGTCAAAGCACTCAAAACCCTTATTTCTATGGGATTGTGAAGTGAAGGGGTAGTCCCTAATTCCAAGCTAGCACAAATCCCTTTCAGCCTAAACATTCTGAAAACATCCATACATTGATTTTTAGTTCCCCGATTTAAGAAAAATTAGATATCACACTTTAAATAACACTCTAATAATCTAAAAACATTCAAAATAACCACTTAGTTAACATTTACTTTTCATTTGACTACTTTCTCTTTGCTCATTGTATGTTGTATTACAAAAACTTACATTGACCAATTTTGGTGCAAGGTTTTATGTTATGTGACTCAATTGGATAATTATCATCGACCCAATTTATTGTGTGTTTACTTCCATTTCTTTATTTCAAATTATGTTTGAAATTTTTTCCTTATTTCAGCACACTATCATTTTGTTTAACATAATATCTTATAGATTATTTGTTTCCTTGCCTACAATATTGAGTCAACCTAATTGACCCACCATTCCTTTATTCCATTTAGGATACAATACTAAGTTGACCCTATTGACTCTATATCCTTATAAATGCATTTTATATCTCAAGTTATAGTACTAGGTCAACCCTGTCGACTCTATATCTTTGGCATACTTCTTTTCATACCCTATTTTCAATACTAGGTTGACCTAGTCAACTTTGTATTCTTATCTATTCATTATTGTCTCTTCACTTTTAAAACTATTATGTGTGTGGTTATCTAGTATTATTTCATAATTATGACATATTTTTAGCCTTCTCTTAGTCAATAACATTTCAAACTCAAGGATTTAGATCATAACCTCACTTATTTTATTACTTCAGATGAAACTATTCACTTTCTTCCTTCATATTTTTCTAATAGAAAACCAATCAATACATAATGTAATGTGTTTGAGGTCCTTCATCCTAGTACCCCTCCCAATACTAATGTTGGGAATCTTCCAACTGATTCTCTTCCTCCCACCAACACTAATAATCCCCATTTTAACAATAATAATACCCTACCTTCAAATATTAATGCACAAATCAACATTTTTTCAAATTATTTCTCAAATAATTCAACAAATGAACATCATACAAATAACTAATTATTCCTAAATGATTAAAATGGAACAAAATTTATTACACATGACTAGTCAACCACCTCAAGTCATCATGTCTCAACCAAATCAAAAGTTTGTCCCTCCTTTGAGAGATGCAAATGGGAATATCATCCCTCAACCTCTAATGGATAAAAAATGCTTAAAAATATTAAAAATGAACCTTTATCCCCATTACTTTAATCTATAGACATTGGAAACATTTCTCCAACTATCGCTTATGATGGGACTAAGGACCCTACTATATTTATTAAGTCTTGTGGTAATATCTATAAGGAATAGGTACAAATTAACACCTTTTTTACCACCAAGATCTTAGCCAAAACCTTTCTTGGTGATTCATTTTAATGGTAAAACCAACTTCCTAGACATTCCCTCTCATAACTAGAGGATTTATTTAATGCTATAGTGAAATAATTCTAACATGATGACCTTCTTGAAAATTACCTTAGCCATTTCATCAATTCCAATCAACTTCCTAATGAATCTTTTCACACTTTCATCAAACGATGGAGCTCTCTAGCTCAAAAAGTGGACCATAACATGAATGATGATACTCTTTTATAACTATTTGTTAATTCTCTTAAAGTTCCCCTTCAATATAGAGTTTCAATCTTTTCCCGTAAAACTTTAGAAGAAGCCTTTGACCAAGCAGAAAAGCAAGACTTTATTATAACTCAATTTGAAACACCTCAAACAGCTACTAAAGACCCTTTCCAATAATTTTATCATAACATTGATTCATCCAAACCTCCCAAACATCAAAATGGAACATCCAATGCAACTATTTTTAACCCAACCCACCCTCCCTTGAGTCTAGAACAACTTAAGTAGAAATTGGCACCCTCTAAACCCATGAGCTTTGACCCTTCCAACCCTCCTCCAAAATTATACAATCTTGATAAGGATTTTTGGTGGAATGATACTATAGGTCATTAGCATGAGTCTTGTCATGATACTCACCAATTTCTTATGTATTCCTTACTTTTTCCATATTTAAATCTTGATACTCTCATAAAATAATGTTATCAAGACTATCTTCAATATTCTCAAATTCTGTCTAAATAAACATAATCACACCAACATCAAATACCTAATGAACAAGAAAAAATTTCCCATGCCTACACCTCATTCACTAATGTTGTTCAAACCATAGTTGATCCTTCTTCCTACACTAATAAGGAAAGGGTAGTTATCATGAACAAATTTAGACATATTTTTTTATCCATTGAACCTTAACCTCTTAGGTCACATGAAACAAAAGAGTGCCTAGTTCAAATACCTACTCCAAATAATATCATACATGGTCCTCCTTTACCTCCTTTACCTCTTCATACCTTTCCTACACATCCTGTGTCATATTAAACATACATAAAATATAAAAAACCAACAAATTTATCTATTTCGAAATACACCTACCAACCCAATGAAAATCATTTTAATGATTTAATGTTACCTCACTCCACCTCACATGTTGGGACATCTTGCGATGCCCATCCACATGTCCCTTCAAACTTTGGGGAATCTTGTGATACACATTCTTACATATATTTACCCAATGGGGAATTATACGATGCCCATTCTTATTCTACAATGCATAATAAAAAAAACATTCAACTTTAAGACATATTTTGAGACTCATATGCTTGTATTTCACATGCTTATCTTTGATATAGATGTTAACATAGATCTTACTTGTTATTTTTGTCTCATGTTTTTTTCACTTCTTTTATTCACACTTTAATATCATAATTATTGCTTTTGGGTTCTTTGGTTTTATTACACATTACATTTGGAATTTTTTCATTTTGGTTCTTATATATCTCCTTCATTTTTTTATTTTTATGTCATTCTTTAGCTTAGTAGCTTTATGATTTTTTTTTACCCATTTTTATTTTAGCATTCACCTAATATTATTCACCTTGTGAGTTGCAGTGTAAGACCATGGATAGTAACTAGCATTACTCATAAATTATCACATTAAAATATCTTGAAACCACTTTTTGGGATGAATACTACTTTCATTGGTGCTTGTGCTACATCCATTCTAGGTTAGTATGGCTTCTCTAATGACATGACTATCATAAGCATACCCCCATACATTTTATAACACTATTTTACCTCCTTGTGATCAGTTATAAACATATTGATCATTATATCACTTATTACATAGATGGACCTCTCATGATCACAATATTTCCCTTATTTCATTTCATTTCATTTGAAGCTCACATTGATTAGTTTTGAGATTACACACTTACTTATGGGCAAATCTAGGAGTCTTTAGATGCCTTAGTATTTAGGTCCTTTTCTCTAGTGACCAAGTGTTAGATCTCTTGTGTTTGTCATATTTATCACTCATGTTTGGTTTTTTTAATCTATATAAAGGATGAGGAATATAAAAATGCAAAACAAGTTAAATGCCAAATCATAAAATACAAACAAAAGACACTAATTAAAAGTAAAAAATAATCTTAAAAGTTAGTTCACAAAAAAAAAGACATGATCTATATTAGGCACATCTCTTATCTTAGTTGCAGCTCAAACTCCATACTTGGACTCATGATAGAGATGAGGTATATTGGGGTGTGGTAGGCCAATAGACTAGGGTAGGAGATCTCATTATATCATATAATATCTAGTGCCACCTACTTTGTCATGCAAGTACTTAATCCTTGCAGTAAAATGATGGATTTGTAAGGGGTCCTAAAGAATGGGGAACACATTGTGGAATATTAAGTCTATTTTAATTTTGATGAATATAGCATTCATGGGTTGATATATGTACTTCACTTGTTAGCCCAAGCTATGTGTTCATTAATAAAAGTGTCCTATGTCCTTGGTGTTGTTAGTTTTTAACCTTTCTCACTTGCCTAGTGTGTCTCATTCTTGTTAAGGATGTTCACATAACCCATGTGATGCCTCAAATTCATTATTTACAAGATATTTTCTTTATATTCCCCTTGTTGGATATTTATTTTTGCTAATCACATCCTTAATCAAATATAACTTATTACACCTCTTGGTTTATAGTTTGTAAATTACATTGTAAGATCATGGTTAGGACCAAGCCTTCTTCACAAACACCCTTACACCATTTGTTTACCACACCATCTCATTTTAATACTAGTCATGTCATTAGGTGGTTGTGTTTTCTTATAGTGTATCTTATAACAAGCACTAATTCTGAGTTTTCATCCTTTAGAGCTTTTGATTTTCATCTATATATCATATTCTTGTTTGATTTTTGTGGAATTCACTTATCTTACATATGAAATTTGGCATTATTACATGTATTTATTTATCTTTGATTCGATATGATTGTATTACATGGGGTTACTTTTCACTTGATCACATATCTCTATTAAATTTTTATTACATGAATATTTCACATACTTCCTAACATGATTTAGTATGTTTTACATTCATTTTTGCCATTTATGTTTTACATGCTTCCTAGCATGATCTAGTATGTTCTACATTAATTTTTTTCATATATGTTTTACATGATTTTCAATGTGATTTAGTGTGTTCTAAAATCATTTAAAATTAGTTTTCCATCCTTTTGTCATTCATTTTCCTTCAATATTCTAACCTTGCCTTAACAATATTAATTTGCCAATATTACCAACTCCCTCATATCTTTGTCTCTACTAACTCTTTTCCAAAATCATAAAATGTTATTCAATATTAATGTCATAGAGAATATTTTCCACTACTATATGCCTATATTGAAAAATTTCAAAATTTTTCTCTTTTTTGTACTAATCTCTACAAGTTCACCTAATGTTACTCACATTGGATACCTTCACATCTCTCATAGTCTCCTTCTTTATCTACAACACTAAGGTAAGTCAAGGTATGTGTTTTTCAATTATGTCCTTTCATTTATCTTATTTTTTCGTTACTACATTTTACTTAGCATCAATGTTATGTGTCATCATTTTTAATTCCCAAAGCCCCATCCCATGCTGTACTTACATGACTCATGATGAGCTTCAAGTAGGGCATATATATATATATATATACATAATATTTTAAAAAATTTATCAATTAATGACACTCTCTATCTTATAGGAACCCATAAAGTTTCAATATCTTTGAGTGCATGCCTTAAGAGGTACACCAAGAAAGGGGTGGGTAGACCATTGGTGTTTCATAGGATTGTTGTCCCTTTTTTCACTTATTATCTACACACTTGTCTCCTAAAAACCATTTACCTAAGCTTGCTCTTCTCTCTTGTATAATCCTCTAGTAATTTCCCACCTTCTATCCCATTTTTCCTAACCTAAAACCCCTTTTGATAGTTTACAGTAATAGGTCAATTGGGTTGACCTAGTACTCTTATTGGTGAAATTCATTTAGGATCTAGTTTGGCTCTTAGCTGACCTAGCTCATCACCTAGTGAATTTTTGTCAATATCAGTACTAGGTCGACTGGGTTGACCACATCAGCTAAAAATTTCAAAAGGGATTAGGTTAAATACACACACACACACATATATAATATCATTTCACCATTATTTATAAAATAAAATAATAAGAAAGAGATATTGCACATCTACTTATCCACCATTCTACTTGAGGATCAAGCTTAGGGTTTCATACTTTCTTTGGAGATATGGATCTTGTCTTGTGGAGAAGTATTTTAGATGTATTACTAGGTTATGTATCCTAGATCTTATTTATCCTTGTCATCCTTACATACCAAAAAACCTCTTGTGAATCACCTTGGCCAAGGGAGATATTGAGGATCGATAGGTTCATCTTCAAAGGTAAGTATTCCTAACTTTGTTCTTCCTTTGTAAGAGTAGATAGATATGCATTTATACTTATCTTCTATGCATTAGGATTATATATACATTTAAATGAGTATATATCTTTTATGTATGTTTAATTTTGTTATTTATTACCCCCACCTTATGCCACAAACTTTGGTGAACACTAGATTATAAATTTCTTTACTTGTTATTAGTTTAGTGAATATGAAAACATAGGGTTTAATTAGGGTTATTTATTTATTTTGATTGACTAGAGGCTTTGGAAAATCTTCCTAGTATTATGGTTGTGATAAGAGTTCCCTTAATTGGATTTAGAAGATCCACATATTGGTCATGTTCCTAATTTTCTAATATAACCCCAATCATAAGTGTAAGCAGGATCTATCTTCTCCAAGTTAGGATTGATTTATAGACTTAATTCATTTCTAATTTCATACAAAATTCACCATCCCATTCATTATTTTACATCTATCACTTTATCATTATTTTAGAGTTATCTCATAAATCTTATTCCTTACCACATACATACCTATATTTACCACTCTTTTCATCATGATTCATGATTCATAAATGATATTAAATGTTACAGTAATCTAGTTTTATCTTTCATATGTTATGTCTTGACCAAGGGCCCTAATTATCTAATGAGGATAAACATTCAAATCAATGGTTTATATTGAAATATTAACCCTATAATATTAGATGAATAATTCAATCATAGATCTATTGAAGAAATGATAAGGCAAAAAAAATTAAATGATTGAATCATGAATATAGCTAATTTAAACCAAATGCAAGAAAAAAATGAAAGATTTTGATATTTTTTACATAGACATTCACATTAATCAACTTTCAATTCAAATATAAGCCCTTTCCATACGTATAAAGCATGTAAAAATATATCATAAATTTAGATTGAGAATTTTAAATTAAATTATGTCATCATGAATCCCACTAAGCCAATGGAAATTTAGTATTTAATCGACTAACACTTTCCTCAAGCCTTTGATAGTTTTGACATTCAAGTTGGATGCCAAATTTATTCTCATTAAATTCCACATGACACATCTTTATTAGCCCAAATGCCTAGGCTTTAGGGTTTGGTGATGGACATATACCCATCCAATTTAAGATTGAGGTAAAATTTGATGCCATTAGGGTTCCAAATGATAGTCCCTCATCAAGTTGGGTATTTATCTTGGGTGTATAATAGTGCCACATGGTACCCTCTAAGTGAGCCAGGACTTTGAGCTCACTACTATAATCAATATAATATTTATGGTCTTGGGTTCTTGAGAAGTTACCACATGTTGGATTCTTGAGCCCTTAGGGCCATAGGACTATTGTCCCATTTCTAGAGTCTCCCATCAACTTAAGTTCTGAGGCTCATATAAATTTACCACATAGTAACCTCTGAGGACCTTGAGGCTTAGAACCTTCAAAATATTTCCAAATTTTATATAGTCTTGAGATATTAAGAAATCACCATGTGGTAACCTCTTAGGTCCTCAGTGCCATGAAATAATTAAGCCTTTTGATTAACTCTTCATCATCCTTGGTTATTGGGATCATAATATGTGGCATGATCTCAGGGCTTGGGGCATTAAAAGACTTAGAAACTTTTTTAGACATAGAAATGTTTTGGACTTGGCTTGAAACTTTGAAATAATCTGATAATGACATGTGGAAAGGTTTGTAAGGAATAAAAAGACTCAAGGCCTGTATTGAAACAAAGAAAAAATACCTAAGATATTGAGTTTGGATGTTTTAGATATGGTTAACTCAACTTGATTGGTTTTGAATTAGCACATTTTAAGCTCAGTTGACTCAATTTGGTAGATTGGGAGCTTGGTAGAGCTTGACTTAGGAAACTCAAGAAATGGACTTGAGATTAATAGATAAGGGCTCAATCAAGCTAATATTGATGCAACCTAGTAATCAAGTATTCCTTAAAATGCTGAAGATAGATGGGCTATTCAAATGATAAAATAAACCAAAACCTTACACATGAAAATTGACTTAATATCCTAAGTTTATAATTGAAAATATATCAACTCAAAATTTAGCCTTGAATCCTATAGTAAGCACATACACTTCTCATATTTAACCATTCACAAAGATGAAAAATTCCACTCCCAAAGAAATTCTAAAACATGAAAGGGTCCTTTAGAGTATATGTAATAACATTCATATTAACCAAAAAATGAGGATCCTTATTTTGAGCTCAAAAATGGGGTGTGTTGTTTAAGAAACAACAAAATTTGAAAAGAAACATGAAATCATGCATTAATACATTTAATTGATAAACATAATTTGGTTTTAACACTATTATATTCAACACCTTAGGTAACTAGAAAGATATCAATGCAAATGTAAGTGAATAGTACTGATACATTTTACATAGTGTAAGGATTAATATTTGAACAAAAAGGGGTAACCAATGAATGATATAACCTATGTATGATATGCTCTTTATGATCTTGTTGATGTATGGATAATATTTGAAAGGCATGTGTTTGGTTTGTATATGAGAACTAATAGCATGTGCTCATTAGAACACAATCAACAAAATAGGACAAGGGTGCATGGTGCTATTGTTTAAATAGGGTGTTGTCTATTTAACATTTTCTAAGTCTTTTATAATATTACCTCCTATAAGTGTGTCTATATATGGTAACCCATATGTTATGAATTCATTCATGTACACCTATGAAGCATATATGATAGGAAACTAGATAAAAATATGTATTGAATGTCCATGCACAAATTTATTGATGTAAATGAACTAAACATAAGCGAGCATAGGTCCTACTTTTTTAATTTTATGAAATATTTGAAATTAATTTTTTATTTTTATAATTATTTTATATATGAAAATTTTATTTTAGATTGTAAAATGTCTATTTATAAAACCATCATAGATGCATAATGTTTATTGGAGTTTTAACTAATTTGCATTCAAATGAAGCTAGAAAAAAACTTTTCATGCTTAAATTTTCTGTAATAACATATAACCCAAACCAATTTGGATTGAACTTGCCTTTGGTTTTCCTCTTTTACATTGATGTTCCTTATATTTTCCTTTAAAACTAAGTCACCAAATTCAAACTATCTACTATGAATTTGTTTGTTATAAGCCTTCTAAACATGATTCTAATATACCTTGAAATGTTTTGCTACTTGTATACATATATGATCTAACTATTATAACTCATGTATGCATTTTTTTTAATGTATTGATCAATTTTAATAAGCTCTTTAATGGATATGCATAAAATATGGAATTTACAATTCTAATGGAATAATTGCTTATGACCTATAAACCAATAAATATGGAGTATGTTGAGTAGGTGTGCAGATGCTTGTGTGGTAAGCCCATTATGCATAAACTATATGGTTATTATAACACCAAAAGTTTTAACTATATTTCTCAAGATGTTATTTTAGACACTAAATAGGAATTATATATCACCTTAATATTATATACTTGACAAGTACTTATGATGGTTGTACCCTTAAATTCCTAAGACCTTCCTGCTGCCAAGAGGCTCACATATGCTATCTCTTTTTCCCATTACTTATATCTTAGTCTAACCATACATTATTTTGATGACCAATATTTATGTACTATGAAAAATGCTATAAACCCACTTATCATCATCATATGCAAATTTTAGACATGTAAGTATTTTCCATCATCTTAGACACTAGAGTTCCATTCAGATGCCTATGTTGATGCTAGTGTCATGTGCCAAAATAAGTGTCCAATGAACTAAATTAATCAAAATTTAAAATTAAATATATCCCTATGGTCATATTAATTTATTTTATTTGAGATATTTATAATAGGTTTCAACACACACACACACACACACACACACACACACACACACACACACACACACACACACACACACACACACACACACACACACACACACACACACACACACACACACACACACACACACACACAAAAAACACACACACACACACACACACACACACACACACACACACACACACACACATGTGTGTGTGTGTGTGTGTGTGTGTGTGTGTGTGTGTGTGTGTGTGTGTGTGTGTGTGTGTGTGTGTGTGTGTGTGTGTGTGTGTGTGTGTGTGTGTGTGTGTGTGTGTGTGTGTGTGTGTGTGTGTGTGTGTGTGTGTGTGTGTGTGTGTGTGTGTGTGTGTGTGTGTGTGTGTGTGTGTGTGTGTGTGAGTGTACTCATACACATACACAAATACATACATATATAAATACATAAAATATAAACCCTCATTCATTAGATACCTAAAAATGACATAACAAATCATAAGGAAGCTTACCAAAGGTACCCAATCAAGCATTCATGCAATCAAAACATCGCTATTCTTTATTATTTCAATATAAG
This sequence comes from Torreya grandis, assembly GCA_037957365.1. Classification (NCBI taxonomy): domain Eukaryota; kingdom Viridiplantae; phylum Streptophyta; class Pinopsida; order Cupressales; family Taxaceae; genus Torreya; species Torreya grandis. The sequence goes on along the minus strand of JARHVA010005910.1, from coordinate 960,259 downwards.
TCATAGGGTTAACCCATATGCATGTCTAAACTATTGAAGGAGCACTCCATGAGCCATACTTGCCAAGTTATAAGCTAGGTCTCTTTATGTACTTGCTTATCACACATTTCATCTTGATACACAAAAGAATCCAACATGTAGGGAAACTATATATAATTTTAATGCCATATTTAGAGTATTGGCTATGTAATCAATGCCCATTAATAAAGGAGTCCTTAGGGAAGATTTTCACCATGTTCCCACTAACCCATTTCCAAAAATCACTCTAAGGATGAGGAAGCTAGGTTTTCATCATTTGAGAAAGAGAGATAACCCATGCACATTATTTGAACACACTAGAGTAAAGGGATAAAAAACCTTGAAGTTTCTAGGTGGTCATACCAATATCTAGATAATATTCTATATTAGACACATGCATCCAAATCAGTGAGTAGCATCAATGTAACCGTCTATATCTAATACATGCATTTGAGGATTTGGAATGCAAATTTCTTAAATATAACATATATTCTAGGATCCTAATTCAATCCACTTCCATAATGTTTTATCTTAGATCTACATGTGCATAGTAAACAAGCTAAGTACTCTTGTTTCTAATTTATTACAATATCAATCTAGATGTACTTGGTTTAGAATACTATGTCTTTGAATTTTTTTGCATAACATGACATATTCATGACATTCCTATTCCATAGAAGGCCAATATTACCCTTCATGAATTAACTTATTTAACATTTATTTTATACTAAAATTACCACTATATTCACTATCATGTACATACTATATTGCTAACTTGGTCTCTTTAGTGTTTAGGCATCGAAGTAACTATCTTTAAAATGACTATCTAATTAAATCCCCTCCAATAATCACATATCACAATACATCTCTTTCTAATTTGTGCTTGTAATTTATGGTAAAATTAGCTAGTTTAATTTATCTATTTATAAAGTTTTATATATGGGTAAATCATTTAGAGCCTATTGCATTGCACTTGTTGCCAAGACTAATAAAACTACTAGATTTGCATCTGAAACTGATGGATTTTATAGACACTATATAGTGAAGATCACTTGATCATTATTATTTAACACTAAAATGGATGAGGATTCTAAATTTGGAGTATATAGGGTTAAAAATATAGAAATTATAATGCATAAGGGTCATAATGTAATCTATAGTAGGCCAATGGAGTTCCAAACTTAGATATAAACATGCACTAAATTTATTATGCTAAGAATAAGACAAATATATATATTATAGCTAAGCTATGTATGGTAATGACAAATAATAAATACACAGTTTTTTAATGCTAACATAGTGCTAGATCTAGAATAGGAAAAAAATAGACTAGTAGATGATTCTAGAATAGTATTCAGATTCTCGATCTAACGCTTCTCGATCTCTAAAAACTAATGTCTGTAGACACTCCTTATTGGCCACATTCATGTTTAAAGTGGATTTTAGACTGATTTATACCAAACTATACAAATTAATCCTGGGAATTAGTGAACATCCCAAATTCATCTACACATCAGACGTAAGTGCCTAGAATTGCATTAAAACAAAGTATTTAATAGGTATTTCAGCCTACCCATTCTAGATGTCACTTTTGATTTACACACTATTATTACATGGAGAAAGTATAATAATATAGAGTGAACATTATCAAGGTAGATTATCCTTAGGGAAAGTTTTAAATTTAAAATAATATGTCAAGATCCCTATCCCCATCACCTAATTCAGAATGGGAATCCATGTGGGAATGACAATGTCAAATATAATTTTTGGCCATACTAACACATACTTCCTACCATTAGAGTGGGTTACCCTAATGGACATGATGAATACGTCAAAGTGCACATGAGAAGTGATCAATACATGACTCTAAGAACACATCTTACATAAAGATTTGAGGCCACTAGGTGGAAATTTCTACATGATGTCTTATCTATTATACACAGTCATGGGGATAGTGTATAGACACAATGGATTCCTATGGGATCCCAACATGAAAGTCATCAATAATAGGATTTGTGATTACTAATAGTTCATGCACATATACTCTTATGTTAGAAACATAGCAAATATCACTAAGGACCTCTATCATTAGGTCTAGACGGCCATCCAAAAATAACCTTTGGTAATAATTTACCATAGTATAGCCTAAACACTTAAGAATAATGTAGGAGCCTACTAGATATATCTAGATTACATAGTTATTATGGTGGTTGTCCATAAGGTAGATCCTCTTCATATCCCTAAATTTGTTCTAGATAGGGTAGATGAGCAAGAAATTTCATACCAAGTATGGAATTACTTTAATGAGGATTTGACAAGAAACAAAAAGGCCACATTCCATGAATCCCACATCACCATTGGGTGAATGAAATTTAAAATTCATAGGCAGTTCAAGGAAGATGGGAATTCTAGGAAGGCATTTTAATTTCCTACCCTCCCTCCCAGATATTAGGATCCTCATGGTAAGGTCCAAAATAAAATTCATACCCTTGGTCTTGCTTACAAACATGAGCTAATAAATCATTATTTTATATTCCTAAATTCTAAAGATTATGAGGAGATAAAGGAAAGGGTCAAAACTCTTAGATTGAGTAAGGGATTGATGAAAGTGATACATGATAAACCATTTCTCACACTTTATAAATCAATGTTCAAGATCCCACCTCTTGAAGGATGGAGCTATTATAATTTTTGGAGTGGTAGGCCATCATAGGCACCAAAAAGAGAGGGAGAGGATCCAAAAATATCTTAAGGACAAACCCAAGACCAAAAACATTTGTTAATCAAGATACCACTCTTTGGAGCACATGATGAACAACCACATGAAGAATAAATATCTACTTCTACATAAGTGCTCTTATCCCAAGCTTCAATAGCTTAATTGATTGAGGTCAAGTAAGACTAGTCAAAAATCAAATGGAAACTAGTCTTTGTGATTCATCCAATTCCACAATATGGAAACATAGACTAGTCAAAAATCATATGGCCATTAATACCCAATCATTCCACTGATCCTAAGCCTAAATAACATTCACAAGTGAAATATCAACCACTATATCCCTTGAGGATCACTCTTGTAGATCGGGATAAGGAGTTAGGAGCCTCATTCTCTATGAAGCCCAATCTAAATATATATGAATTGCCAATGGTGAGCTCACTATTTTATAAGGCCACAACATCAATAAAATGGGTAAGGAAGAAGAAAATAAAGGATATCTTAGACATAACTTTAATCATGGAGGAGAGGGAGAAAGTTTACTCCCTTAATAAGAGGTGAAACAAAAAAAGGGTCAGTCCCTATATATTTAGGACTTCTAGTCCTATATGGATACCCATACAAAATCAATCTTATCAATACATGAAAGAATTTAAATGTCTAGATAATATCATGGAGAGGAGTTGGAAAATACCAAAGAGTAACAAAAAGTGATTCAAGTTCCCCAAGGCATTGAGTAAGATGTACAAACTACACCACTTAGGATGTATGAGATTATTGATTTTATTCATTCTTTGAGAGTCAATTTGGCTCCTCATGTCAATTCCATAACCAAATTATTCAAGAGTCATAGAGAAGATGATAATAAACTAAATTTCATAGTTCTATATACCCCCAATAAGGCATTTAGCCATTTGGACGTGATGACCCCATTAGAGGCATAAAATGCTTTGAATTTAGCATTAATAAGAACATAAGAGGCTTGGGATTAGGTGTCTTCCCCTAAAAATCTAGTGAATAAATTATTTGAGAAAGAGAACTAGGCAAAACAAATTTTGATAAAACTTGAATTAACTACAATTCAAGATAATAGAGGTAAGTTGGTAACTTAGGCTATATTTGATCAAATGATTAAATAATCCTTTAATGGCTTAAAATAGAGTCTAAAAGTATTGAGTTTAGAATACATTGAGGCCAAATTGAGCATATATAATAAGAATATGATAGAGGTAGAAGTCTTGAGGGATATCTTTAGGGACACAAAGATAAAACATGCCAAGATGATAGAGTAGATGAGTAGGGTGACTAGGCCACACCTCCTAGATATGAACCTAATTCAAGTATAGAATGCTAAGGCATATAAGCATTATTAGGACTTAGATACTAATAAGAAATCATCATAAAATATGACACCTTCTATTTAGACTCCATAAGCTTCAAAAAAACCACCTACTAGTTCTACTCCACCTAAAATACCAACAACTACAACCATGTTATCACTACCTCATATTATAATTACCATGGTGACCATAGCTTAATCAACTAGTGCATCTCTGAGTAATACTCTAGTTACTACATCATCAAGTATGAGCTATACTATAGTTTTGATGATATTTTTGAGACACATAAAGCATGAGCCAATTTAGCATGAAGGCTAATTTTGTATTGATTTTTTATATAACCATTAAAAATGAATAGTTAAGTCTTAGTTGCATATGTATTATAATTAACTAATCATTTTAGTAGAATGCAATTTTTTTTTGACTAAGATACCTATAAGTTATTGATATGTAACCAAGACTTATCTCATAGTCTATCAAGATGTAAACAAAGTGTTCTAATCTTGTAAGACGAGGTGATCCCTTCCCCAAGATCTTTATATAAATGTAGAACCCTCTTTTCAAAGGGTTGAAGTTTTTGAATGAATAATATTGGTTGAATATTTTGTCAATCAGTGTACCGATAAACAAAATAGGTTTGATTAGCCAAAGTAGGAAGATTAGTCATCCAAATGTGTAGGTTTACCACATCAGAAGGGGACTAATCTCTCCTCTCAATAAGGGGAGGTTCCCTATAGGTATGCTATATATATATATATATATATATATATATATATATATATATATATATATATATATATATATATATATATATATATATATATATATATATATATATATATATATATATATATATAGAAAATAATACTCAAGGGTAGGACAAACCATCCATCTATCTTTCTTTAGAGATGATGTGTGAAGATCAAAGGAGAAACTCAAGGAAAATGATAGAAAGCAATCCTCTTCTTTTAGAAGTACTATTCAATAGGCCACAAGAATACTCTAGGTAGTAACAACAAAATGTAACAAAGGATGTAATAACCAGCAAATTGAGGTGCAACACAAAGTCTACACCTGAATTGCTCAAGAGTAAGATATGAAGGATAATGAGGGCACAAAGTCATCCCAAGGTCCTTTACATAGAAATGAAAATAAAACACACTAAAGGCAATTATGGGGGCACAAAGTTTCTCCACAATTGACTCTTTAGGACACCTTCCTGACTGCTGTCACTAATTTTGCTTGTTTAGTTAAAGGAACATAAGATATATTAAGGAAAAAGACATAAAAATAGTTTCCTCAACAATAAAGATATTATAGCACAAAGTCTAAAAAATCACTTGCTTTCTTATTCCAATAATAAAATATGATCAACAAACTGAGCTCAAAGTCTCAGAAGTGCCTTTTAATTTGGTAGAGTTTCATTCTCCTTGTCAAAAAGAGTTACATTTACAATAGAAAAGAGTCCCTTATATAGACTATTCAAGAAGGACTCAGGAACATTAACACATCACATTACATTGAAATATGTTAAGAAGGTAGGCTAGAACTTAGGGGCATCTACCCATTTTATTTTCTCAATGTAGAGAAAAAAGTCATGCTATTGAAAGTTTACATCTTTCAATGTCCACCTAGTGATCTGATCCTTCTTTATCATTCCTCCTTTTCTAGTTATTTGAATCAGGTCCTAGATTCAATTTGATGCTCTATTCTTTAGTCACTTTCTGTTGGTCTTTATCAATTGATGTGTGGCACATTCTACTACTAAATAGGTGAAGACATGTGGCAACTTCCATGGGACTCTGAGAAACATTTATTGATAGAGGCTTTGAAACTTATTAAAAACTCAGAATCATGGGTGTAGACACTTATCACTCTCTACAGATTTACAATGGAAAATGTGGTAGCTTCTGCCTACCTCTTGAGAATCCTATAGAGGATGACACGTGTTAGCTTCCATTGCATTTTAGAAACACTATAGAACTATGCATAACTCAATTGGATTCATGTAGATGATGCCACTTGGCATGTTTTGCTTAACTTAGAAAGGACACATGGCAGCTTCTGTAGCTCTTAGAAGTAAAGTGAAATGAGACTTGGAAGATGACATATCCTTTGAGATCCCTATGAAAGATGACACATGGTAGTCTCCACTATGCTTTAGTGGCCTTTGAAAACACTCGAGACTTATTTTAGATTCACATGATGATAACACATGGCGGTCTCTACTGTACTCAAAAATGCTTAGGATGAGCTTAGAAACTTATGCAAAACTCAGACTCAGACACGTGCCACTCTCCATGGAGTTATAAATGAATAGGTGGTAGCTTTTGCTCATCTTTGGAGAGTCAGGAAGATGATGACACATGGCATGTTTTGCTTTCTTTAGTAGCTCACTGGAGGTCCACCATAGTCTTTATGAAAACAAGAAGTAGGAAGGATAAATTATAGAGATTAACACTTGTTGACTTTTGCTGAATTTTGCAAGGGACACGTGGCAACTTCTATGGCTCTTAGAAACAAAGTGAAATGAGGCTTTGAAGATGACACTTGGCAGTATCTATGAGATTCTATCAAGATTTTACAGGTGATGACACTTATCAGCCTTCGTTGATCTCTGGTGCGATCCAAATACATTTGTTAGTCACACGGATGTAGACACTTGGCGTGTTCCACTTCATTTAGTCACTCATCCCCAGGCCCACCATGGTCTTTGCTCAAAATAGTGAAGCTAAGGGAAGAGATTACAGATATTGAAACTTGGAGGCTCCCAACAAGCTTCAAGAGGGACAAGTGGTAATATCTACCAATTCATATAAACAAAGTTTATGGGGCTCAACCGTCGACATTTGGTAGCATCCACCTAACTCTTTCTTTTGCACATGCTTCTTTTCTTAACTAAGGTGGCCTTTAAACCTTTGAACCCAACATGTTGAACTGATTGAACATTGAACTTGTTGAACCTTTGAACCCAATGTGTTGGACTCATTGAACCAAAATGGTTCAAAGTTCAACGGTTCAACGGTTCAATTGTTGGATCCTTGCTTAGATGATTTTCAATGGACATTTTTGATTAAACCAAGGCGTTGAACCAATCTCAAAAATGACTAAGTGTTAGAAACTGATTCTTTTGATTGAACCTCCCTATAGAAGCCTTTGAACCTATTGATCCATTAGTCTTTTGACTAAAAAAGCTTGAATAATTCCTAATTTTTAAAGCTTAAAACAAGTTTTTGAAATGAGAAGAGTTATTTTGGTCTTTTCAAGACCAAAATAGCTTATATGTTGTCCTAAAAATGAGTGACATTTTTTGGGTACAATAGCTGGCTCTAGTTAGGGAACTTCTATCAATTGTAAAAAGAATTGAAGGGAGTAGAATCTAGAATCTTCAGTGTCTTCAAGTATGCCATTGGGTTATGGAGTCATGCTACCTAGAAATGAAAGGCATCAAAAATAGAAATAAACAAAATAAAATAGAATTAAAAATTATACAAATATACATATATATAGATGCAATGATTTTATACTTCACGAGTTGAAGTGTTTCAGATGCTACCCATTGTGAGGTAGAGAAAAGAGTGTGCCATTTTGATATTTTAGAAGAAAGTTGTTTTCACAAATGTGCTAATTAATTATAAATGGGCCACTCCAAAGGGAGTCAAAATTTCTATTCATCCCCTTTGGTTCTCTCTTTTTGTCCCACAATAGGACTTAATCCCCAATCTAGAAATAATGATTTCTAGCCTTCTAGTTAAAGAGTTTCTTTACTAGACTTTGATGAGCAACAATTTTGTTCACCACCATGGTTCTCTATTCCTCCAGCTCAATCAGGCACATGATTCTTTTATCAAGAGAACTTTCATATGTCTGATCTTTAATTGCCTTTACCAATTTCAAGGCTGGCAATTATAAGGTGATTGATATCTTAGCATTGATAACATAAAGACGTTGAGAAGGAGACATACCAATTTCCCTCTTTGGTGTGATTCTATCTACCCATAGAGCATTAACCAATGATTTGTGCCATGTCTTTTGATTTTCATCTTCTAGCTTCTTGATGATAGTTACCAGGTTCTTATTACTGAATTCAGCTTGTCCATTACCTTATGGAAAATAATCAGAAGAATGAGAGAGTATAATTCCATAATGGAAATAGAATTGTGTAATCTCTTGAGAGGTGAAACAAGCTAAATTATTAGTAATAATTTTGATTGAAACTCTAAACCTGGAAATGATATTCTATTTGAGGAAGTTACATATAACTTCTGAAGTAGCATACTTAGTTGGGATTGCTTCTACCCACTTGGTAAAATAGTCAGTTGTTGTAAGGACATAATCATGTCCATCACTTGGAGATGGGTTTATTGTTCCAATAAAATCAATCACCCATTACTAAAAAGGTTGTATGATCACTGGCTTGAGAGGCATATCAACTAACTTGGGTCTTCCAATAAATTGCTGACAGAGTTCACATTTTCTCACCCACTTATGTGCATCTTGGAAAATAGGTGGCCAGTAATACCTAGCTCACAAAATCTTGTGAGTAGTCACAAGAGCAAATAAATGTCCTCCATAGGCTAGATTGTGGAAAGATTTTAAAAGATGGATTTGTTTTTCTTTATCTACACAGTGAAGGAATACTCCATCTATGTTTCTCTTATACAAGCCATTATCCCAAAGGACAAAATTGGTAGCTTTCAATTTGATAGTCCTCCTTTCTTTGTAAGACAAATGAGTAGGACATTCACCATAAGTAAGGAAATGAAAAATACCTAAATACCACTCATTGGTAGTGGAGACAAAAAGGACTATTGGAGTCTCTTCCACTTTAGTTTTTTCATGCTGTGTGTCTTTTGGCTTATTGTTAGCAATTAATTGGTATAGGTTTTTACCCCTAACCAGCTTTGTCAGCTTGATGTTTAGATAAAACTCTTGGATCTTTACAATCTAATTACCTCTTTTCATGTCAAACTCCTACTAAGTTAATATAGACTTGACTGTAGTGTCAAGAAATAAGGTAGTAATGTTTGAATTTAGAATATAGAAGCAAAAATGTTTGACTGCTTTCACCAATGCATAATCATGATTCTATACATTTGAATACTTCTTCTCATGGGCTTTGAGAGGGTAACTCATGAAAGAGATAGGAGATTCCATACCTTCCTTATCTTGTTGAATAAGAATTGCTGAAAGAGTGTGTTTAGATGCATCGTTGTTTATGATAAAATCTTTGTTGTAATCTAGACAAACCAAGGTAGGGGCATGAGCAATGGTGGTCATGATATCCTAAAATGTTGTCTTGCCTTATTTTATCTAGCTGAAGATGGTCTTCCCTTTCATCATGTTCACAATGTGTCTAGTCTTCTCAGCAAATTTAGGGATGAATCTTTGTAAGAAATTCAACTTTTTGCAGAAAGAATGAACAACATTTTTGCTTGTAGGCAAATTAATCTTTTGAATAAATTTGACTTTGTCAGAATCAATCTTTATGCCTTTTTTTGACACAGTGTGTCAAAGGAGTTTCCCCTTTATTACTCTAAAAACAAAATTCTTAGGATTTAAGGAAATACCATTTTGGTGGCAGTGCTCCAGTACTTGTTGTAAGTGGTGTACATGATCAGATCGATGATTTGAAAAGATAGTCAAGTCATCAAGGTATACCACTATGAATTTACCAATATCATCTTTGAAAGCAAGATCCATTGCTCTCTTAAAAGTAGCACCATCATTTATTAAACTAAAAGACATTCTTCTATATGTAAATGTACCCCAAGCTACGGTGAATGTAGTCTTGTGTTGGTTTGATTTACCAACTTCATCTTGATTATATCCTGAGAAGCCATCTAGCATTGATAACATCTCTAAACTTGTCACTGTTTGAAGCACTTGATCCATAATTGGCAAAGGATAATTATCCTTCAAAGATGCTTGATTCAGATTCTTGAAATCTATGCAAATGCAAATTTTGCCATTCTTCTTCCTTATAGGCACTATGTTTGCAATCCATGTGGAATGATGGATTGGGAAGATGATTCTAGCATTTAACATTTTTTGTATCTCAGATAGAATAGTATCTAATATATTTAGATTATATTGTCTAGATTTTTGCTTGTAGGGTATTGAGTCAGCCTTGAGAGGAATGTCATGGCAAATTTCATCAAGTCTGAGAGACTTCAAGTTTTTATAAGAATATAATAAGACATCTATGTATTGACAAAGTAAATAAGTGAACTTGAATCTTTCTTTAGGGGTACAACACTTACCAATATTAACCATCTTAAGATTTTCTTTAATGGTCAGATTCACTTGATCGAATCCCTAAGAGAAATTTGAATCTGTTTGCTATTATTTGATGAATCTATCATGCTTGTCAAATAGCTTCTCAAGAGAAACCAGGCCTTTGGGAATTTTGTTTCCTTTCAACTATAAGAACTCTTCATTTATATATAAACTAGATTCAGAGGCTGATTCATATATCTGAGATCTACTACCTTTAAAACATAATTATTCAAAATTGTCTTTTCATTCCAGGAAGGCAATGATTTGATGGTCATCATTGAATACTTACCAATGATCAACATTGTCAAAAACACTTGGTTTATAGACCAGCTCAATAGTATACATGTCTTCTTTGAAATCTGAATGAAGAATTAAGAGAGTTTTTGAGATAACAAGTACATCAGCTCTATCATTAGACTCTCTAGGTATGGCAAAAATGTTGAAAGCATCAAAGCTTTCAATTTGGTCCCAAACCAAGTTACGATAGTGGTATAATATTTCATTCTTAGTTTGGTATAAGTTCCTCACTTGACAAACCACTAATTCAACATCCCCTTTGGCATGAAGGAACTTGATGCCTTTGTCTTGAGCAACCTTCATGCCAAGCAATAAAGATTCGTATTTAGTTGTATTTTTAGTGCTACTAAACTATAATTTGTAAGATGAAGTGAACATATTTCCTTGAGGAGATATCAAAATAATCCCAGCTCTTAAACTGGTAGAAGAATAGCTACCATCAAATTCCAAAGTCCATATCTCATCTGATACTAATTTTTCTTTAGACTTTCCTTCATTAGAGATGGAGGATCCTTCTTGGTCTATACTGTAGCCTACTGGTTTTTCAACTATTCTTATTGAATTGATTTTTGAGTTGACACTTTCAAGAATTATATGAAGTGTTTCATGCACTTCATCTATAGATAAAAAATAGTTACCCATAGTTGTGAATTCAAAAAGAATTTGAGCTTTAGGAGCTGATATCTAGGTGACCACATATTTTTCTTCCTTTTTAGGGAGCAACCTCTTCATTATGCCTTGGACAAGGATCTTTGCCTTAGATAGATCCATGCTTAGTTCTCCTCCCATGTCTTTGTAGAAATTTTATCCAAACAAAATGCCATAAGATGCTGGGATGTCAGCCACCAAGATAGTCATCTTGATTCTCTTGTTTGGAAAGGCTAAAAATGCAAATTAGGCATCTTTGATTTGCCCTAGAAATGGTACTTGCTTGTTTTCCATGGAGAAACATCTCCCAAATTTCTTGGTCAATGTGAGACCAAGAGACTCAACTACTTTAGCAGGCATGACATTATCAGATGTGCCTGAGTTTATAATGTAGTTACTCAGCTTGTGGCCATTAATTAATAGGGAAACATAAAAAGGTTCTATTTTGCTAGGAGCAGCTGAGGGAGTAATGACCAGATTATTTAGAATAGGCATGTTCTTTAGAGAATCAAGAGTTACCTTTTTAATCTTTAGTCTTGTAGGGATGGTTTGGTTCTTAACATATTAGACTAGCTTATTTAATTGATTAGGATTAGACTACAAATATTCAAACACAAACATTTGTATTTTTGTCTTTTTGACATGATCGATTATGTCAAATGGCTAAATTGAGCTAGGTACAAAGGAGAGCATTTTAAACCTTTTGGGTTTTAAGAGGGATGGGAGGAAGGCTGGTTTGTGAAATGGGATTAGAAGGTGAGGGTGAAATTGATGTCCTTACATTTTGGGTGATCACTAGATCCTTTGACTAAAAAGGTAGAGTGGTTTCATGCTTAGAAATTATGATTGCTGGCTACAATTGCTCTTCTATCCTCTCTTTATCAGCTTGCTATATTGATTGGTTCTTAGACCTGGTAAACATTGCGTATGATCCATCAAAATCTTCTCCTTTACTTTTGGGTTCATCCTGATAGTTTAGGAAACCAATGTTGGATTCACTAGCTGATTCTTCTTGATTATCTTCAAGGATATCAGTGTTATTTTATTGATTCAATTCAGGATGGAAAGAGAACTCTAATTTTGCTTCAAGATATCCCATTGCTAAATTGGCTAGAGGAGCTTCTAGGGCAAGTTTCCCTTATGGGGGAGGAAGGCAATCTTGTTACCCTTGATTCCTAGCAACACTGCCCTAATATGATTGATTTGGGAATGTCCTTATTGGCATATCTCTATATGAAGGAGCAGAAGACATTCCTTGAGCCATTTTATTTTTGAGAACAAGCAACTCATTTGCCAATTTCTGCACCATTGGATTTGTGGTTCCTGTAGATGCATATTTAAAAGATGATGAAGCTTTATTTCTATTTGGATCTCTTCTTATCTTCCCTGCTAAGATGAGATCATCTTCTACTTTAGTGGCCAAAATTTGAGCTTCAGTAAGATCTATTTGACCAACATGTCTCAAGAGAAAACTTACTTTAGGTAGCTAAGAATTAATGAAAAAACATTTGAGATTCTCAGCTGTAGGTCAAGCTATTACAGAAATTCTATTTCTTAGTTTGTCAAATTTGGCTATGAAATCTCTCATAAGCTCATAAGGCTCTTTTTTCATTTGTGGAAGTTGAACCAGAAGTGCATGTGCATCTTTTGCAAGTTTGAATCTAGCTTAAAACTTAGCTTTGAGAGTATTCCAATCAGTCACTGACCAAGCTTGTAGATGATAAAACTAATCTTTAGCATCACCTTATAGTGTCTCTACAAATAACCTAACTGATACATCTTCAAATTCTACTCTGATTACTCCACAAGCTATGTTAAAGGCTGTAATGTGTTCATCAGGATGAACTTTTCCATCACCATAGAATTTAGGGAAATTCTTCCTTGAACTATGTAGAAGCTCATGTAGAGGTGGAGTAATATTGAGAAGACCAAAATCATTACCCTAGGGTCCTTGAACTTCCATTATAGAATTATGAAAAGGAGGGACAACAAATATTAGAGGGGTACTTATTGGCAAAGGTTTATCAATAGTAGAAATAGATACTTCATCTGGCAATGGAGATCTGACTGTAGTAGGAGGAAAACTCTTGGTTCATTAGAGATGAGATGGTGAAGGAAACAGGTCAAAATCACTTTGTTGTACTAACTTGAATACAGGGTCAATGATACCTTTAGCCCTTTGGCTTCATGTATACCTTAAATCTACCAAATTGTGAAACAAAAATGGAAAAGAATTGACCTTACTTTAGTAAAAGCTTGAGGCTTTAAACTGTGCACTCTTTCCCAATAGCTTTGGTTTTTGCAGACCAAATAAAATAATGGAGGTAGAGGAAGATGGTAGGGCTATAAATGGGTAATGGGTAAGAAAAGTAATGGAGTCACCAGAATTTATAATGGATAAGGATTATAATGATAATGGGTAAGACACAAGTGATGTTTCAACCTGAAACTTGAGGTTCTAAATTGCATAGAATTATGTATATCCCCAGTGGAGTCACCAAAAACTGTTGGTGAGGTTGGGAGGAAAATTTTAATAATGGGAAAACACTAGAGCAGTTTGCTCTTCCATAGTGGAGTACAATGGATAGGTTATAATAATAATGAATAAGAAAAGTAATAGAGTCGCCAAAATCTATAATGGATAAGGGTTATAATGATAATGGGTTATATCTAGGTGATGTTTCAATCTAAAACTTGAGGTTTTAGAATGCACATAGCTATATCCCCAGTGGAGTCATCAAAAATTGATGGTTGAATATTTTGTCAATCAGCATATGGATAAACAAAATAGGTCTAATTAGCCAAAGTAGGAAGATTAGTCCTCCAAATGTGTAGGTTTTCCACATCAAAAGGGGACTGATCTCTCCTCTCATCAAGGGGAGGTTCCTTATAGGCATGCTATATATATATAAACAAAAAATAATACTCAAGGGTAGGACAAACCATCCATCTCTCTTTCTTCAGAGATGATGTGTGTGGATCAAAAGAGAAACTCAAGAAAATGACAAAAAACACTCCTCTTCTTTTAGAAGTACTATTTAATAGGCCACAAGAATACTACTAGTAGTAACAACAAAATGTAATAAAAGATGTAATAACTAGCAAATTGAGATGTAGCACAAAGTCTACGCTTGAATTTCTTGAGAGTAAGATATGAAGGATAATGAGGGCACAAAGTCACCCCAAGGTCCTTTACATATAAATGAAAATAAAACACACTAAAGGTAATTTTGGGGGCACAAAGTCTCTCCACAATTGACTCTTCAGGACACCTTCCTAACTGCTATCACTAATTCTACTTGTTGAATTAAATGAACAAAATATATATTAAGGAAAACACATAAGAATAGTTTCCTCAACAACAAGGATATTATAGCACAAAGTCTAAAAAATCACTTGCTTTCTTATTCCAATAACAAAATATGATCAACAAACTGAGCTCAAAGTCTCAGAAGTGCCTTTCAATTTGGGTAGAGTTTTGTTCTCCTTATCAAAAAGAGATACATTTACAATAGAAAAGAGTCCCTTATATAGCCTCTTCAAGAAGGACTCAAAAATAGTAACACATCATGTTGCATTAAAATCTGTTAAGAAGGTAGGTTGGAACTTAGGGGCATCTACCCATTTACTTTTCTCAATGTAGAGAAATAAGTCACACTATTGAAAGTTTACGTCCTTCAATGTCCACCTAGTGATCTGATCCTTCTTTATTATTCCTCATTTTCTAGTTATTTGAATCAGGTCCAAGATTCAATTCGATGCTCTATTCTTTAGTCACTTTTTATTGGTCTTTAACAATTAATGCATGGCACATTCTATTGCTAAATAGGTGAAGACACATGGTAACTTCCATGGGACTCTGAGAAACATTTATTGATAGAGGCTTTGAAACATATTAGAAAATCATAATCATGGGTGCAAACACTTGTCACTCTCTACAGATTTACAATGAAAAAGGTGGCAGCTTCCACTTGCCTCTTGAGAATCCTATAGAGGATGACACATGTCAGCTTTTGTTGCATTTTAGAAACACTATAAAACTATACGTAACTCATTTGGATTCATGTGGATGATGCCACTTGGCATGTTCCACTTAACTTACAAAGGGCACGTGGTGGATTTTGCGGCTCTTAAAAGCAAAGTGAAATGAGACTCAAAAGATGAAATATCCTTTGAGAGTCCTATGAAAGATGACACATGGTAGTCTATGCTACACTTTAGCAGCCTTTGAAAACACTCAAGACTTATTTTAGATTCATGCAAATTATAACACGTGACGGTCTCTGCTATACTCAAAAAATTATTAGGATGAGCTTAGAAACTTGTTCAAAACTCAGACGCAGACACATGTTGCTCTCTGTGGAGTTATAAATGAATAGGTGGTAGCTTCTACTCATCTTTTGAGAGTCAGGTGGATGATTACACATGGCATGTTCTTCTTTCTTCAGTAGCTCATTGGGGGTCCACCACAGTCTTTATGAAAACAAGAAGCAAGAGGGAGAAATCGTAGAGATTGACACTTGTCAGTTACTACTAAAATTTTCAAGGGACACGTGGTGGCTTCCACAACTCTTAGAAACAAAGTGAAATAAGGCTCTAAAGATGACACTTGGCAGCATCCACAAGATTCTATTAGGCTTTTGTAAATGATGACACTTGTTATCCTCCGTTGATCTCTATAAGGGACACGTGGCATGATCTGAATACATTTGTTAGTCACGTGGATGTAGACACTTGCACATTCCACTTCATTTAGTCACTCATCCCCGGGCCCATCATGGTCATGCCAAGTTGGAAATAGCCTAAAATTTAGAAATAAATTTCATATCTAGCATTGTCATGCCACTCACATAGACCTTCAATCCTTGTGCCAAGAGTTAAGTTGTATTTTCAAACTAAGTCTAGAACGTACTTCTAAGTATATATCTAGGTACAACTAGTTTACATTTGAGTCTTGTTTACCACTTGGGCTTGAATGTTTTTCTTTTTACACTTAGTTTGTGATACTTGAGATGAATTTTTAAGTTGTTTTCCTAGAACAACTTCTAACCTTTATTTTATGATTGTAAATTATTTTTATATTGAGCTTCACTTTAGAATTAGTTTTAAAAGTTTAAATCAACCATAAATACTATTTATTTCTGATCAATTTCCTTAGATTTATGTTCATTTTAAGTTTTTAGGGATAAATTAAGTTCATTTCCAAGACTAGCTTTATGACTTTTACCAAAGACCTAGCACAATTTTAATTTAATTCACATAGAGAAAATTTGTTTGACCTTTAGATAGACCAAAACTATTACCAAAGTCCAATTTTACATTTGCATTTTAAATTTTCCTTAGACCTAATATAGACCATTATCAAGGCCATCACTCATAATTCAGTTTTAGACTTCTTTCTAAGAGCTAAGTGTGTTTTTTGTGATAGTGTGAGACCAAGACCAAGTTTGATTCAAGTTTCTTATTTTTAGGCCAAGTTTTAAGCATTTACAACAATAGACCAATCTTCTCGTGAGACATTTACCATTAATTTAACCATGTCTCATTATACACATAGTGGGATCATGTATAATTTGGAGAATGAAAATATTTTCTCAAGTGACCCTTTTGATTAATACCCTTATGGAGATAACTTAATGTATGAGATGGATCCATATCCCACATAAGATACCCACTATACATATTAGGTTCAAGACCCATTAGCACATTATCTTTCTAACATACCATCTTAATTAGGGTAATATAATAATAGCCTTACATTATGACTCTTCCAACTCAAAATACTTATGATCTTTATTTTACCATCACCTTTTGGAGAATAAGGATGAAATATTTATTATATTAGTAGAGGTAGGTGCTAAATTTTTAATTAAATTTTTGTATGAAAATTTATCTAGCTTGATTAAATATCTTAGTAATGTGATGACCATTAGACCATTAGAACATACATCATATAGCCATACCCAAGCCCTCATACCAATGAATAACCAAGACCTTGGTATTTTTATAAAATGAATGAGTCAAATTACTGATCAAATGGCATAATTGCAAGAAGCATACCAAACATACCTTAAATTAACCATGAATTTGAATGTCATGACCATGACCAATATACCGCTCATTGAGTTAAATCTATCAATTAGGGTGTAGAATGACTCATTAGGCTATAAAAATATGAATATGTACCCATGAACATAAATTAATCAAGTTGGGGACATGTTCAATACCTTGGCAATTAGGGAAGAAACTATAGCTCCTACATAAGACCTTTTGCAGAACATGGTAGATAACAAACAAGTGTATCCCAATATACACCAAGTTGGGTCACATATATAATAGATAATCTTAGAACAAGTTTCCCCCAAAAATACCTTAAGTGGTTAAAAATAGTAGGGGGAAAGAATGTCTAATTCTAAAATTCAATAAATGACTACTCCACCAACTACTTCCTTGACTACATAATAGGTAGCAAATTACTAGATGTAGACCAACGTTCCACCTCAATAGGGGGTGACCAATCCTCAACCTCAATAGGTGGTGAATACTATTCCACCCCAAAAGAGGGCAACCAATGTTCCAAGATAATAAATATCAACTAATTTTCCACCATAAGAAGTGGTGAATCCATCATACATATTGTTCAATAAACAACATACCTTATTTAGTCAATAATAGCTAATGACTAGTCAATAACAAGATCTAAACATATGATAAGTACATAATGGGAAATAAGTGTTGACCTAATAATAGGGGATTAACCTCTCTAATAAATAGTTAACTTTGGACTAATAAATAACTCATGCCTATCAAGGGCCTAATGTATAATAAATTTAGAAATAAACTCTTAGCTAGTAACGGGTGCTTTTTATAAAATAGGGTTCGATTAGTCAACATGTTCTTATTCAAACCCAAGAAGCATAATATATTCCACAAGGCCAAATACCCCTATCATAACCATATTTCCCCCCAAAACAAATTCATATTACCAATTCTAGCAAGAATATTTACCAACAATGCATACCATATCAATAATATAATCCTAGCCAAGGGATGCATATTCCTGGTCATTCGATCCACCAAGCCAACATTTTACAATACCAAATTCCTCCATTATAGCTTATTCAAGGTAATATTATTTTGAATACCTAAACAAAATTACAACAAAATGTACCATCTTAGTTTCTATCCCAAGAACCACAATAAATGAAGGATGCAATTATAGCCATTCAAATTGAGAAGCAAAATAAAAAGTTTAAACTAGATGAGGTATGATCATATCCATTTAACATGGAGTAACTTCAAATACCATTTACAAAAGGTTATGATCCATTAAATTTTTTTAAATACAAGGTCAAAGGTGATCGACCCTAAAGATCATTTGAAGGAGTTGTTTGTTGCTTATCAGCTAGTGGTTTATAATGATATTCACTTACTTCTTTTCCCTAGAAGTTTAGCTAGATAGGACTTAGAGTGGCTTCTATAAATTTTAAAGAATTCTTTATTTAAATTCAACAACATTTCAAATAAATTTGTATAACATTTCTCCTATACTCTCAAAAATGATGTTACTATGGTATATTTGGGTCAGGCTAGGCAAAATGTTGGTGAGAGATTTTCAGGCTACTTACAATGGTGGAGAGCACTTGTAAGAAATTTTATGCACAATTTACCTTATAAAAAATTGTAAATTTTATTTACCAAGAACTTATATGTTATCACTTGGATCTGTAGTGTGCTCACACATTTGAGGAGATCATTAAAATGGGTATAAAAATTGAGGACCTTATTAATAAGAGGATAATCAAATTATCTTCTCCTAATCATAATTAGAACCAGAGCCAAAATAAGAATCAAGGCCACAACTTGAAATGATCTTAAAAAAGGTTGAAATCCACATAGGATCAATCTAGAATACAAGATCACACTATAATAAAGATTGCACAAAAAAAATATTCTCAGACCAAAGGAAAATCTTTGGAAAATAATATAATATTGATAAATATGAAAGTATTTTCAATATTATTGAAATAATCTCATAACACTTGCATTTCTCACTCTGATAAAATATACTATGGAGATATATATATATATATATATATATATATATATATATATATATATATATATATATATATATATATATATATATATATATATATGCAATAATAGTTTGTTAGAAAAAAAATTATAACAAAATACATACTAAGATAAAAAACTAAATCTTGTATTGAGTGGGCAAGTGTACGGGAAACCTAATAATGGTTGAGAAATCAAAATGCTAAATCAACCATAAATTAGATTCTATGACTGAAAAATAATGCTAATTGAGATTATTAACTATGTATGGTAACTTGATGTGAGCAAAAAATATTTACTCTATGTGAGTTTATGCATACTACTCTAATACCTTCCTATAAGAAAAATTAGGGAGTGTAAAAAAACAAATATGGGTCCTAGATACTAGCCTAATAATGTACCCATGTATAATACAAACCATATGTACAATATGAATTAATGAAATAAGGAATTCATGTAAATTCCTCCTCAAGAACAACTTCATATACCCTAAGTAATTCTTATAACTAAAGATAGCATGGAGAAGCCAAGGGTTTGGTGAAGATGTCTATAATCTACTCAGTAGTAGGCATAAAATCCAAAGAAAGAACTCCATATTAAATAATCTTTCAAATGAAGTGCATATGTATCTTAATGTGTTTTATGTGCTGATGCTCAATAGGATTGCATGAAATCATAATCGCACTTTGGTTATCACACCAAAGAATAGTTAGACCCTAATGTGGAAAACCACACTCAAGAAACTATCAAATCCAAAGAATCTCCTAATTGGCATTGAAATTAACTTGATACTTAGCCTCATTGTAGGAAACTGTAATAAGTATACTTTTTGTATTCCCAAGAAACTAGACTAGAACCAAGTGTGTATACAAATCTTCAAGTGGATTTGTGATTGTCAATGTTACTAGCCCAATCAGAGTCATTGTATCCAACAAGATGTGTAGAAATATTTGGTATGTAATGAAAACAAAAGTGGATGGTCCCTCAAATATGCACAAAATATTCTTGGATTTTAGCCAATGACTCTCATGAGGCTCATGTGAAAAGTGAGAGATAAGGTTCACAACAAATGTGATGTCGAGATGAATACATGTCAAGAAAAGAATATTACCCATAAACTATCTATACAAAATTAGATAAACAAGAGCATTATGATAAGTAGTTGTCAAAATAACCCCTAATTGATATGAAGTGGGGACATGCTTATAATAAGCCATACCAAACTGATGTAAAAGATCTGTAGAGTACTTATGTTGCCCAATAAAAATACCCTAGGAACACTGATATACTTGTAGGTCAAGAAAGTAATACAAATTTCCTAGATCAGTCATGTTAAAATTATTGTTTAGCTTGTCCTTGATGTCCTAAATCAAAGACACTAAAATTATAGTAATGATAAGGTCATCAACAAACAAAACCAAAATCATAATGTCCTCACCATGCCTCAAAATGTATACATTATAGTCTGACTCACAATGATAAAAACTAAAACTCAATAGAAAGCTATCCATCATCTCATACCAAGATCAAGGAGCTTGTTTGGGACCACATATAAAATGATGGATCCTAGAAAATAATTATGAATCCTACACAAATCCTTAAGGCTAAGCCATATAGATATATTCTTGAAGATCACCATGCAAAATTTCACTATTCACATCCATCTAAGAAACTGTCCAGCAATGTGAAGTAGTGATTGGAAGTAAAACAAAAATACAATTAATCCTCAGAATAGGGGAAAAGGTTTTAGAGTAATCAACCCCTTTAACTTTTGAAAACCCTTTATGATGAGGTATGCCTTGTACTTATGTACTAATCCATTTACAACATACTTGGTCTTATAGACCCATTTATATTTTACACATTTTCTTCCCTTGGGAAGAGGTATACGATCCCATGTACTATTATTCATCAAGGAAGAATATTCCTCCTACATAATAGCATCCAAATTAGGTGTACTAGTGCCATCTTATAACAAAATTGGATCATCAGTAATAACATGATCCAAAATAGCAACGCCTGATGTCTATGAGTGAGTGCCATGAGAATTAGAAGGATCACCAATTAGAAGACCACATGTATGGAGAGTGATCTATTCCCACTTGGGAATCAAATATGCAGAAGGTGTAGGTGAAGTAGAATTTGGCTCAATTACAAACCCATTATTATCATCAAGTGGAAGTAGATCCTCACTATCAAGTGAAGGAAGTGGAGATAAACTAGATGTAGAAGCCTCTAAAATAGGTTGTTCATCAACTTTAACATCCAATCAAAATAAAACATATTTTATAATTAAATAAATAAGATTATTTGATTTAAAATCTTCACAATAGATAACAAATATGAGTTACTAGATTTTCTTCTCCAAGGATTTGCACTTTTCATCAAGGACAAACACCCAAGATTCATTTCCAAAAACATAAAAATCTAAAATGACAGACTTGATGCCTAACCAAGATTATTTAAGTGTCATGTTTTGCATAGGCTTGTGTGTCTTACAATTTTGGATGTAATTGGCACAATTGACTGCTTTAGCCCAATATTTTGGTGACAAATGTTTTGAATGCAACATGCACTTTTCCATCTCTTTCAAAGTGTGATTCTTTCTCTCAGCTACACCATTCTATTATGGAGTGGATGACATAATGAAATGATGTTGAATTCCATGATCAATACAAAGATCAAGGAAAGCATTACTATTATATTCCCTACATTTTTAGTGCATATCTTTTTAAGAGAAATGGAAGATTAATTTTCCACAAAAACTTTGAAATATTTGAAGGTCTCAAATACTTCACTTTTCAACTTGAGAAAATAAACCTAAGTCCTAGTGCAATCATTAATAAGTATGACTGCATACTTGGCTCCTAAAAAATATTGAGTTATAAAAGACATTAAATCAATATGAACCAACTCTAAAGGTGCAAGTACACATTTGGCCTTACCAATTGAAAATGTATCCTAGTGCTATTTACCAACCAGACAACTAGGGCATACTACAAAAATACAAGAGACCTTCGATAGGCCATTTACAAGATGTTTTTCTCTCATCTATTGCATATACCTAAAATTTAAATATCCCAACCTCTCATGCCATAATTTACTTAGTGAATCACCATGGGAAAAAATAGAGGAACCAACAACAAAGTTAGGATCAAAACTATCAAAAGTATAGAGTCTAGTATCATGATTTACATTTCATGTAGCCACTATATCACTAAGATCATTACTTGCTATAATTAAAACATTAGTGGAAGTAAATTACACTAATTTTCCTATTCTTAAATCACAAACTTGATACACTGATAATAAATTTGAGGAAATTTTAGGTACATACAATACATTATTAATGCAACCATTATGCATCTAAACTATGATAGATCCCAAAACATTAACTCGAGAGGAGTTGCCAAGTATTATATATGAAGTATTACATTCATAAATAGAATTAATAAAACCATATGAATGTGTGAGATGGTGTGAATCACTTGAATCAAATATCTAATCATCATTGGATGCATATATGGCCCTAGTAGAAAGAGCTTTCCCTTTGCCTGATGAATTTCCTATAGATTATTGAGAAGGTAGTGAAATCTTATGTTGCTTAATTGAAACTTATAAAGCTTCAATTTTTTTGAAAAAATATAATTCTAAATGGTTTGTTCCCCAAAAATTCCACAAGGTTTATAAGTCTTATTTTTACTAAAAGGTTGTTTAGACTTTTTTGACTGAGAAGGCTTAGGAGGCTGAGAGGAAGTTTTAGTTGTTTAGAAGGTGGTGTTTTTGATTTAGGCTTAGATGATGGTTTGCCTTTGAAAGTGTTTAAAATTAAACCATTACTATCACTTAGAAGAACATCTAGAGACATTAGTTTAGTTTTCTCTCTAATCAATCTCTCATAAAATACTTCAAAGGAGGGCCACTTAAATTCATCACCTACTATGTCCATCATAGTATAAAAGGTAGATGAAAAACCCTCGTATGGTCCTTTTAGTTTAGAATTATATATATATATATATATATATATATATATATCTGTGTGTGTGTGTGTGTGTGTGTGTATTCTTTATCAATTTTTTATTTATCACTTGATTTCAATTGTTATCTAAGAAACTTAATTTTTCTAAGAAATTCTACTATGGAAGAAGAATCTGAAGGCAAAAGGGAATTCAATTCAACATCTATTTGTAACATTTTGAACTTCCTGGCGTTGCCAATAAGGTTATTAAATTTTCCCCATGCCTCTTTTGGAGTTTTTTCATTAGAAATATGAAATTGAAGACTGTCTAAGACATTGAGGTTGATCAAACCAAGAGTCTCATCTTGCTTGCAACCATATGCATACTTATCTTTCTCAGAAGTGAACGTAGTGGGAACAATGTCATCAAAAATCCTCCACAAGCCTTTTGACATGAGAATTTTTCATCTTTGGTTTCCAAACATGATATTTGAAGGATTACAGAGGATCAAACATATGGGAATCATTTCTTCAAGAAGAGGAAGCAGTGAAAAATAACTGGGACATTATAGTCTTCAATACAAATGTTTGACTAAAAACATAACACACCCCTTACAAATTTAATGTCTATGGAGAAAACCCCCCTTTATTAATTAAATAAAATGAAAAAATATTTACAAGTATTAAAGATAATTTAATATTTACAAATTTAATATCTTCATTGATTGAATACTTATAGTTCACTTTTGAGAAAGATAAGTATGCATATGGTTGCAAGCAAGATGAGACTCTTGGTTTGATCAACCTCAATGTCTTAGACAGTCTTCAATTTCATATTTCTAATGAAAAAACTCCGAAAGAGGCATGGGACAAATTTAATAACCTTTTTGGCAAAGCCAATAAGTTCAAGATGTTACAAATAAATGTTGAATTGAATTCCCTTTTGCCTTCAGATTCTTCTTCCATAGGAGATTTTTTTAAAAAAAAATTCTCCTATGGAAGAAGAATCTGAAGGCAAAAGGGAATTCAATTCAACATATATTTGTAACATCTTAAAATTATTGGTTTTGCGAAAAAGGTTATTAAATTTTTCCCATGCCTCTTTTGGAGTTTTGTCATTAGAAATATGAAATTGAAGACTGTCTAAGACATTGAGGTTGATCAAACCAAGAGTCTCATCTTGCTTGCAACCATATGCATACTTATCTTTCTCAGAAGTGAACGTAGTGGGAATAATGTCATAAAAAATAATGCACAAGACTTTTGACAAGAGAATTTGTTTCATCTTTGGTTTCCAAACATGATATTTGAAGGATTAAAGAGGATCAAATATATGGGAATCATTTCTTCAAGAAGAGGAAGTAGTGAAAAATAAATGGGACATTATAGTCTTCAATACAAATGTTTGACTAAAAACAGAACACATCCCTTACAAATTTAATGTCTTATGATGGAGAAAACCCCCCTTTATTACTTGAATAAAATGAAAAAATATTTACAAGTATTAGAGATAATTTAAAATTGAAATATAATGTGTTTTCCCTTTTTTAATACCACTATATATTAAATAAATATCTATTTGTTTAGAACCAATAGTTCTTGTTTGTAGATGAAAAAGAAACTTTGAACAAAAAAATTAGAAATTATTTTATTTCCAAAAGGGATGAAGTATTCAAAATATTAAAAAAAACCTTTGTCAAACACTAAATGTTGAGGCTACCTGCTAAAGGTAAACCAAGCAGATGCACATTGTGACTCTAGTTATGGATCTATAAGAAAAAATAACCATC
Source organism: Torreya grandis (assembly GCA_037957365.1). Lineage (NCBI taxonomy): Eukaryota > Viridiplantae > Streptophyta > Pinopsida > Cupressales > Taxaceae > Torreya > Torreya grandis. Next base: position 935,137 of record JARHVA010005910.1, on the reverse strand, counting down.
TTACCATTCAACTAGGTGCATAGGTGTATAACATATCATAGGATATTCTAATTTTCTATATAATCTATCACTTAAAACTTTATATTAACTTACTTTACTTAAAATACTTGTTGATTTGTCAACAAAATATGGAAACTCTTTCGATGCCTTATCAAATCAAGCTGTAAATGATGCTTGCAAAGAATGTGTCTAGATTTGATTCCTTCCATGGTTTTAGCTTACGATGATCCTTTCTCAAGATTGAGTAACCTTATACATGGAAGAAAACTTGAAGATAAATTCACCAAGTATATTGTAATATCCCCTTTTCCCTTCAATTCTGGAATGGGATATTTTTCTAACTATTTCTCTGTATTTTGCTTTTCAATATTTTGCATGAATAAAGATATGATTTTTGTAAGATAAATTCAATTAAATAGATAGATAGTATTATAATCTACTAACTGGCTAATCAATGCTCTTATTATTCTTTAAAATGATTACAATAATGAATCTCTAGCATGCATATAAAGTAATACAAATATCATATCAAAACCTGATCTTTTGAAAATTTGGAATGGCTCTCGGGTTGCTGTGTCAACAACACAATCGCTATCGTCAGTTGTTATACTATCAACATCGGTTATTGTTGGTCAGCTGCTCTGTCGATGTCGGTCTTCAGTCAGCTAATGTCGGTCACTGGGATGCCGATGTCGATTCCTGTGTTCCCTACAGCGTTGTCCAGCTAGCTACTGATGTGTACAAAATTATATAGATCAGTATGAATTCCATATAAAAGCAAGAAATATGCTACAGCCTGTATGTTGTACTCTAGATCTAAAGATATATAGCCTAATATAGAAGATATTTATTCTAAACAATTACTCAAATAAAACTTAATGAAATAAATACCTAAAATACTATGATAACTTCTATGTGAAATTATCTCTCAAACCTATAAACCTTTGTGATAACTTTTGTATGAAGCTATCTCTTAATTTGGCAATAAATCAGCTAATCTTTCACAACCTCTAAATCACACACACTGAAGAGAGGACATTCTCCAATGCAAATGGAATCCTGGAACCCTTGGGTCAGTCTTCATAGAAGAATTCTTAGCAACAATCAATATCAATAATCAATGGATAATTTGCCTCCCTCCAATAAGAAACCCTTATATCCTCCATAAAGGTGTGCTTGCCCTAATTAGGGTTTCTTAAATTAGAATTAGGGTTTCATAATTAAAAATAGGCCAAATAATTAATATTTGATTAAATCAATCAAATATTAATATCTCCCTCAATACATGTCAGATCCTCAATCCATCTGAAGTTGGTGAATCAGGGAGTGACTTTGCACATGACCATACCAAAATAAGGGTGCTCTGTTGCATGTCAAATATCTCTAAATAATAGGAGCTCAAGCCAAATGTGTCTGAAAGAGCTTGAATGAAAGCCAACTATAGAAATTTTGCTAATCGAAGCCAAGCCAAGCTCCATCAAGACCCTCTATCCATCTTATCAACCTATGAGGGTCGCATAATAGGCTAACCAAAAACATGTCAACTAAAAAGGGGACATGACAATCTGCCCCTTTTGAAATTGCTTGCCCTTAAGTAATTGCTAAATGATAAACCAATCAATCCACCTGGATCCCAAATGTAGTCATGATCTCCACCACTATTAATCAATACAAACTCCATGCCTTGTCCATCACAACTCTCATCTAATGGCATCACATCATCCCTAGTACTAAGATAAGAATCCTAACATCCAATCCATAATGAAAATTAGCTAGTAACTCAAGTAAACTCCTTACCTAAATAATTTCTGAATTGAAAATGTGAATGCTAGACATACTCATATCATCATCAACCTGTGTCCTAACTGTAATAAAAAGCTGAGTCCCTACCACATGTGATAACTCCTAAACTGAACTCACCTCAAGACAAAGCTCATCCTCATATCTCTCCTGTGTTGGTGCTAATGTGCATTCGGTAGTGCACTCTATCATGTCATGTCGTATGAGCATCTCCATCCAATGAAAAAACATATGTTTGAAGCTGCTACCCTGTATTACCTTAAGAATATGTGTTTTCCCATCAACATCAAAATAAACCTCTATGTCCTTGAGATGAAGAGTAACTTCCTCAAATGAATGAAGCCACTTCATACCCAAGACTAAGTCTATATCCCCCATGTCTACCACATAATAATCAGGCTTGAACTCATAGTTGTTCAAGTGCAATGGGAGGTCTCTAATCATCCGTTCACACCTAAGAGTGTGACCATCGACCACCTTAACTCTGATGCCCTCAAAATCTTTGATAGTGAGTCCATGCTTCTCCACAAATCTAGCATCTATGAAATTATGTGTGGCTCCTGTATCAAGAAGGGTGATGACCTTATGCCCTACCAAAACTCCATGGAGTTTGAATGACTCATCTGACTGAATGTTGGATAGGCGTGCCTCTTGTATGTGAAGCTCTAACTCTACCTCTACCTTAGGCTCTGAAGCCTATACCTCTACCACCTCAGAACTATTTTTTTGATTAGAATCCTCTGAATCCGAATCCTCATAATAAGCCCACATCACTCAATTGGCCTTGCCCTTAGGCCTCAAAGGACAAGCATGATTGGCATCATAGGGACCTTTGCAGTAGAAGCAAATCTTCTTCTTGCATAGATCATTAATCACTTCATGATCCAAAGGTGGTGCTGCTAGATTGGCCTTTGAATCATTCTTTACACCCTATTTATCTATGTTAAAATTTGGTCTCTCTCTATCTCCATTGGAGCACTTATGGTCTTTGGATGAAGAAGTACCTCTAGAGTTAAATTTACTAGATGGGGCTGCCATCTCCATACTTCATGCCTTCTTCATAGCTTCTTGTAATGAAGGAGGATAAAAGGATTTGATCCAACCTCTCAATGGTTTTGTCAATCCCTCCATGAAGAGAACTACCAATCTACGCTCTGAAATGTTTGGCACCATGACTGCTAATCGCTGAAACTCACTAATGAAGGACTCCAAGTTGCTTGTTTGTTTCAACTATGCCAAATCTTGAAAGTAAACTTTAGGATCTTTCCTATCAAACCTCTCAACCAACCTATCCATGAAGTCCTAGTACTTGATCACCTAGTTATGCTGAAGTGTTACCATACCATGGTACCACCAATCATGTGCTACTCCATCCAAGTGCAAAGTGGCGTATTTGATGGCATCTATCTCTATCATTGGCCTCAATACCAAGAATGTGTCAAACTTATGAACTCAAGCTTACACTATCATCTTGCCACTACCATCAAAAGTAGTCAAAGAAAGCTTGCCAGTAGCCTTCTTTAGCTCACTAAGTTGACCTCTAGGCCTCCTGTCCTGTCTGACTGATCTGTAGTGCTCTCTCCTCAGATTAACAAAATAGTCAAAGGACATCATCTCCTTGACCTCAGGTGATAATAACTCCCACTCGACATTCATAACCATGAGAGCATCTGTAAATGTAGAATCTCTTGCTGCCTCCTCTATTGGAACCTCTGATTCATCTTGAATAAATGTAGGACATGTAAGTCTATCAGTAGTTCTGGAATGGGTCAGCTATGGTCTCTGATTAATAGTAGTACTCCTATTATCTCCTTATTCCCCATTTTATCTAATAGGTGGGTTCATCCTCTCTACCATAGTAGTGAGTGCTTGTATTACCTCATTCATCTACTGCTGGCCTGTAACCATAACTTAGAAGAATTCTCTGGTGTCCTGTTCATCATTATGCTTATGGCCCCTATGTGGGCTACCCTCATGCCTGTCACTCATGGTGATTGGTTGCTGTTCTAATACTTGGGTACCTTTAAGCAAGGCTCTACTGTGCATGTTGTACCTGTGTGGTCCCAACTCTTCTGGCTACATGAATTGCTAAACCCTCAAGATGGTAGGAATTTAGCTCTGATACCACTGTAATATCCCATTTTCCCTTCAATTCTAGAGCTAGATATTTTTTTGACTATTTCTCTATATTTTGCTTTTCAATATTTTGCATGAATAAAGATATGATTTTTGCAAGATAAATTCAATTAAATAGATAGACAGTCATATAATCTACCAATTGGCTAATCAGTGCTCTTATTATTCTTCAGAATGATTACAATAATGAATCTTTGGCATGCATATAAAGTAATACAGATATCATCTCAAAACCTAATCTTTTGCAAATCTAGAATGGCTATCGGGTTGCTGTGTCAACAACATAGTCATCGTCATTGGTCGATATACGGTTGACATCAATCACTATTAGTCAGCTACTCTACTGACGTCGGTCTTTAGTCGGCCGATGTCGGTCACTGGGATGCTGATGTCGGTTCTTGTGTTCCTTGTGGCGCTGTCTGGCTAGCTGTTGATGTGTATGAAATTATACAGATTGGTATGAATTTTTTACAAAAGCAAGAAATATGCTATGGCCTGTATGCTGTACTCTAGATCTAAAGAAATATAGCCTAATACAGAAGATCTTTATTTTAAACAATTACTAAAACAAAACCTAATGAAATAAATACCTAAAATACTATGATAACTTCTATGTGAAGTTATCTCTCAAACCTATAAACCTCTATGATAACTTCTATATGAAGCTATCTCTCAATTTGGCAATAAATTAGCTAATCTTTCACATCCACTAAATCACACACACTGAAGAGTGGACGTTCTCCAATGCAAATGGAATCCTGAAACCCTTGGCTCGGTCTTCACAGAAGAATTCTTAGCAACAATCACTATCAATAATCAATGGATAATTTGCCTCCCTCCATTAAGAAAACCTTATATCCTCTAAAAAGGTGTGCTTACCCTAATTAGGGTTTCTTAAATTATAATTAGGGTTTCATAATTAAAAATAGGCCAAATAATTAATATTTGATTAAATCAATCAAATATTAATATCTCCCTCAATACATGTCAGATCCTCAATCTGTCTAAAGTTGGTGAATCAGGGAGTGATTCGACACATGACCATACCAAAATAAGGGCACTCTGCTGCATGCCAAATATCTCTAAATAATAGGAGCTTAGGCCAAATGTGTCTAAAAGAGCCTGAATGAAAGCCAACTGTAGAAATTCTTCTAATCAAAGCCAAGCCAAGCTCCATCAAGACCCTCTATCCATCCTATCAGCCTACGAGGGTCACATAATAGGCTAACCATCAACTCAGAACATGTCAACTAAAAAGGACACATGACATATATGGTTTTCACCTTAGAAAAATGATTACCTCATGTAGAACAACTACTGGATTAACACCAAGATAGATGGTGAACAAAATAAAAAATGCCAAGTATTTCTAAACATGGTAAAAGTTTATCAAAAAACATAGTAGAATCAATTTTTCATCTACTAAGATGTAAATATAGTAGTGCCTAATTTTTATGTGAACAACTATGTGAATTAAAAAGAATTTGTGCTTGGAAAAACATGTTAGTTGTGCCTAATAACTAAAAAAACTAACCTATTATTTATTTTATGCAAGTTTGAGAGGGGATCAATAAGAGTTATATAGGTGAATAATAAATTCAATCAAATCAAAATGTAAAACAAGTGAATCTAAATATCATGACCAATGCTTAATAACTTTGGATGTACCTATAATTTAATGTGATCTACAAATTATATATATAGTGTAGGGTGAACCAAGAAAAATATATAGCTAAGCTTCTAATATAATTAATCCTTGTTGAATAATAATCTAATATGAGATACTAGATGGTCTGTATAACAAATGCATAAAAATATATTCCAGGAGTAGTTGGTAATGAACAAGTCAACACTTGAGCCTCTACTAAAAAAATTCACAAGCTTTCAGACACCTATAACTAGTAGAACCACTCTGATACCATGAAATGATCTTACATAAGGTTTAAAACTCCACAAGATCAATATGGAATACAAGATCACACTATAACAAAGATTAAATAGATAAAATATTCTTAGACTAAAAGAAAATATTTGGAAAATAATATAATATTGATAAGTATGAAATTATTTTTAATATTCCTTTAATAATCTCATAACACTTACATTTCTCACTTTGATAAAATATAATGTGAAGGAGTGATATATATATATATATATATATACACACACACATACATATATATATTCAATAATAGTTTGTTAGCAAAAAAACTATAACAAAATACATACTAAGATAAAAAAGCTAAATTTCGTATTGAGTGGGTAAGCCTATGGGAAACCTAATAATGATTGATAAATCAAAATAATAAATCAACTATAAATATAGATTCTATGAATATAAAATAACCCTAAGTGAGATTATTAGCTATGTATGGTAACTTGATGTGAGTAAAAAGGATTTACTCTAAGTGTGTTTACGCATATTACTCCAACACAACCAAACCCAACATCCAATTCAGATGCAAGCTCTTATACCATCTTAAGCCAATACCTTTAAAAAAATAAGGCCTATAATTATAAAAATAATGTTATTAGTAATGGAGTTACTAATTCATGACATGTCTAAATGGTGTAAACACTATTTGCTCAACCAAATCCATATAACCAACCAATTCCATATGTGCAACTTAGTCCATAGGCTCAACCAACTTCACAAATGTATTCAATTACATGTATGCAAGCACCATTACCTCCTATTTTTCAAGAAAATCCTCTAAGAATAATACCTAAGGATAGAGTCTTTAGTGATCTTGGAGAACCAAATGAGTCGATATTCTAAAAATTAACCACTTTTAACATGATTAGTTGGCCCATACCAAAGTCATTCCTTGAAGATATACCTATCCTTGATTGATACAAAGAACATTAATTCAATGATTATCATCGAGTTAAAGGCCATTATATAAGTGGATGTCAAAAATTAAGGCACTTGATTTAGAATATGTTAGAGAATGGAGAGATCATATTGGATAATAAGGCTTCTACTTCCAATCAGAACATAGGTATGTATTGAGATTTTTTTACACAACTTAACACTACTAATAAAAATCAACAATAATGAAGACCACCTCCATAACCTTAGAAATGATAAAAAACAACATAATGGTTGGAACCAAGGTCAATTTGACCCATTTAACTAAGAGGCCTATCACTCTATCACATTTGAGTACAATAAAGTTATAGGTTCTATTACAGGCAATCATATAACTACCATCTAAATCAAATTGAGACCAAATTCCAATATACCAAGACCATTACCTAACAATTCGTATCAACCTTCATATGTAAGTAATCCTCCTTTGACCTATGACTATAGCCAAGTGAAATAACAATTAAGGATTACCACCCTAGGACCCTTTCCTTCTTCCTCTCATTATAATGGCCCTATACCCAATCTGAATTGCATAATCACAACTTGGTAGACTAAAGTCACCATTCTAAGACCACAACCACCTTCTACCAATGTGCCCATTCAGTCCACCATACCATATAAGAGTAAGATAATTACCAATGTTAAGTAGAAATGTATGCTATTATGGAGCAAATTTAAAATACACCCACACAAATTTATATTTTAGATTTGTTACATATATCTACCATCCACAAAAATATCCTTATAGAGCTCTTGAGCTAATCCCAATTACTAAATAACATCACAATAGACAAATTCCAATATTTGGTTAGATACCTAGCTCCTAACTAGAAATTTACCTTTGACTAAAGTGATATGTCATCCCTAGTCCCTCTCCATAATAACCCATTATACATCCAATTTGTCATAATGCCAAAAAAAGTTATGCATGTCCTCCTAGATAATGGATCAGGCCTTAATATTATGTTTATACAATTGGTCAAGCATCTAGGATATATGATAATTAATATTTAGCTAGAGAAAATTACCATCAAGGCCTATGACAATGAAGAATAAGAATCACATGGAGGAATCTATTTACTAGTTGTCATTGGGTCCTTGACCCATGATACACTGTTCCATATGCTAGACCTAGATTTATCATATAAATTACTTTTGGGTTGAGCTTAGATACATGAAATTTAAGAAATACCTTCAACATCACATCAGTGCTTTAAGTTCCCCTATTTTGGGATAGAGGTAACTATTACTACCAATCTATAATCATGCCTATTCTGTAAACATCTAGAGGCTGAGTATGAAAGTTATAATTACCATTTTGGCCTAGACCCTAAGCTTAAGAAAGATAAATAAATCCTTATTGAACTATGAGATTTTAATTATATAAACCATAAGAGCCTTGCCTCAGCTTCCTCTATGCCCTCTCTTGAAATATCAAACCATTTTACCATCTCTAACAAAGGCCTATGAGAATACCTCACACATGATGCATTTCATGTGGCTAACTTTCCACATGCCCTAAAGACCTATGGAAGACCAAAAGATAAGGCCATTCACATGGAATGGTGACAAAAATACAATTTAAATTCCCTAGAGCTAGTTATTTTAACATTAACCACTAGCTAATACTAAGACCCCCTAGACAAAGATGATTCATGGCTATATAATGATGACTTCACTAAGTGCTACCAAAGAAAAAAGTATCCTATTCTTAACTAGATCTTGGATAATCAAGATTATGAAGTTAGAGGCTTAGAGATAGCTCAATAAGGTACCTTTGAGTTAATTTAAATGACCAAATATAAGATAATTCACATTTTTGGATTAAAACCACCTAGGGGTGACCCTACTTATCATATCCATGTTTCTACATTGATAACTAGTGATCATAATGTCAAGAATGAATTAGAGTTCAATTATAGCATATATAAAGACTTCATCAATACAAACCTATTTAACTTCCATGTTGTATGTATCATCACACCTATTATCTATCCTTGATCACTTTTCCTTCATTATCTAAAAATCATCGACTAGGACCAACAAGAATCCATAGTATCACTTGATGAGTTTAAGAATGATGAGGCTATTTGTGAATTTATGTCCCTAAGAGACCATATTATCCTTGGAAATCATAAATAATGTTTCTCTATTAGATTGGATATTTATTCCTATTTTAGAGAGTGGGTGAACTTCCTTTTCCAAAAAGAAAAATAAAATCAAACATTGAGGACCAAAATTGAAAACATATTTGAGGGGATTTTAGACCAGGGTAAAAGTAAAGAAAAAGGCTAGTATCTTTGTAAAAACCTATTTTAGGTGCCATTAGATGGGGATGTTCACCTTTTTTCAAATTAGGAAAATTATGCCACCAACACCACCATCATTTTTGGGTCTAAAATTAATGAGAAAGAATAATAGGATTTTGAATAAATTTTCAAAAAATGTCCCAAGGTATTTATTACATGGCCTTTAACACCATTAGATGATTATGATTCATCCCATTTTGGATAATTGGCTGAACTAGTCCAAATAGAGTACATTGATATTACTGACTAATTTACATCCTTTTTAACTCTCCTAGAAGATGGTTCTACACTCCTTGTGGAGAACACTTTTGAGGTTAACATTGGAACATGAACTGATCCAATGTGGATCAAACTAGGTGCATCACTTATTTAGGAGGAGAATAAAGTCATTACATCCCTCTTAAGAGAGTTTTTAGACATTTTTTAATGGGATTATTTTGACATGACATGTTTGGACCCCACTTTGGCTACACATCATCTAGTTGTACATCTTGATTCTAAGCCACTCAATTAGAAACTGAAGAAAATGCATCCTCAAATTGTTGTATTAGTCAAAAAATAACTTGATAAACTCTTATATATAAGATGCACTTCTCCCATTGATTACTTAGAGTGGATCTCCAATATTATGCAAGTTAGAAAAAAGTCATAAGGTATCAAATTATTCTCTTATTTTTGAGACATTAACAAGACCTACCCAAATGATGAATTTTCTCTATCAAACATTGACATGATTATTGAATCCAAAATTGGGTATGAAATACTTTCCTTCATGGATGGATTTTTTGGATATAAGAAAATCAAGATTGCAACTGAAGAGCATCATAGGATAATGTTCACCACTCCTTAGGGAACATTTTCTATCAATTTATGCCTTTTAGCCTCAGTAATTTAATGGCAACATACCAATGAGACATGATATTAATTTTCCATGATATGATTCATGATATAGTTGAGGACTATATTTATGACATCTTGGGTAAATCTAAGATGCATGTCAAACATCTATTTATGCTTTGTAAGATATTTGAATGACTTTGAGAGTACAAGGTTATAATCAATCCCAAAAAGTGCATCATTAGCCTAAGTTTTAACAAATTATTAGGCTTCATTGCCTCTCATAGGGGTATTAAACTTGATCCATCCAAAGTCAAGGACATTATCAAGGTACCACCACCATATAATTTGAAGCAACTCTATAGTTTACAATACAAGACATAATTAATCAAATTTCATATCATAATTGACCAATAAGTGTCATCCATTTACACACATACTAAAGAAAGGTACTAATTTTTCATGGAATGTAGATTATCAGAAGGCCTTTAACTAGTTAAAAAATATTTGTTCAATCCATGTGTTTTTTTGCCACTTATGCCAAACAAGACATTATTATTCTACCTCTCTACAACTTCAAATTCCCTAGGGGTACTATTAGCTCAACATGATTAACAACGGAAGGAACATGCTATATATTACATAAGATACACATTAGTCACATATGAGCACAATTACACACCAATTGAGAAAGCTTATTTAGCTATGTTCCTTGTAGCTCGTAAACTATGTCACTACATGCTAAATAACAATACCATTATTATTGCCAAAGTACATATGCTCAAGTATCTGCATTCTAAAATAGATTTATAGGGCCATATGGCTAAATGTATCATTATTATGAGCAAGTTTAAGATTGAATATGCTAACAAAAATACCATTAAGGGATAAATAATTGTAGACTAAATTGAAGAAGCTCCTCTTCCTAACATTCATGCACTCATATTTGTATTTTTAGATGAGTCTATAATGATTGTGGTCAACACACCTCTTGAAGAGTAATAATGGAATATTTATTTTGATGGTTATTTCATGTCTCATGGGTTAGGATGAGGACTATTGTTTATAATTCCATAGGGGGAGCTTATTCCCTATTCCCTCTGTATCATTTTTCCTTATGTCAGTAACATAGATGAGTATAAAGCACTCATTATAGGGATTTTCTTAGTGGTAAAGTGGAACATTTAAAATCTATTAGTTTATGGAGATTCAAAACTTATCATTAATCAAGTAATAGACCAATTCTAAACCAAAGATGAGAAGCTGGTACCTTATAAAGCTATGGTACATACTCTCAAGAAGTAGATTTCTCACCTTTAGTTTGAACACATACCTTAAGCCAATAACAAAACAATATATTCCATGGTTACAATTAGTTTTATGATCTATATTATAGAAAAGGTAAGTTATTAGTTTGTTATTGAACATCTTCTAGTGATTGCCCATGAACCATCAACCATTGAGATAATCTATGATATTGTTTATTCTAGTTCCACCTAGTATTCTAAAATATATAATTACCTTCATGACCAAGTCCTACCACCAAAAATTTCTCATAAATATAAAAATTCCTTCACCCACTAATCCTATTTTTAAACCTTACTTTGAGGAACTCTTCATTTTTTAACCTTGATAGAATCTGGACTAGCATTGCGGGAAGTGTGCAAAGGTGTTTGTGGGGCCCACACTAATGGCGTTGTCCTTGATAAGAAATTAATATATATGGGTTATTATTGGTTGACTATATAATAAGATTTAGTTAATTATGTTAAAAGGTGTAAAAAATGTCATAGGCATGAAAATTTGATACATGCTCCAGCATGAACACTAAAGCTAATAACTACACCATGGCCATTTTCAATGTGAAAACTCAACCTCATAGGGAAGATTAACCCTAATTCCTAAAATGGACACAAATACCACCATTAAGTACTTTACTAAGTGGGTTGAATCCATTCCCATAAATTATGTGATAGGAAATCAAATTTCCAAATTCATTTTCAACCACCTCATCTGTCACTATGGTATCTCCTCTGACATTATATCTGATAATGTTAGTTCATTTAAAAATAAGGATGTTAAAGAATTTTATGCTGAATTCAACATTACCCAACATTTTTACATTGAATATTACCCATAATGTAATGGATAATCATAGGCATATAACAATACCATTGTCAATATTCTTATGAAGATTGGCAATGATGGTGACTATGTTTGACACTTAAAAATATTTCACGCCCTCCAAGAATTTCAAACCAATTTATAAAATCCAATAAGGGCCACACCATATTCACTTATTTATCATATTGAGGCCATTTTTCATTTTGAGGTTTATTTTCCTTGTCTATGAATTTCATAGAAATATATCCTTGATGATGAGGATTACAAAGTAGATCATCTGCAAGAGCTATAACTATTGCACAAAAATACAAGGCTTTAATGAATAGTCTCTAGGGATATAAAAATTGGTTGTATTTTCAATATAATAGGTATGTGAAACACATAAAATTTTATCTTGGTGATCTTATACTAAAATAAAACTAGAAGAACACTTATGCCAAATGAAAGAAAAAGGCAAGTTCAAGCTTAATTAATTAGGACCTTATGTGATTGTCTCTAACTATGGCTTTATAGCATATATGTTGGTTACGCCGAAAGGAAATGAACTTGATGAAATAATGAGCATAATAAATCTCAAGCATTTTTTCACTTGATAGACACTAAGTATTTTCTATGAGGATCATTTAAGTTATGTCATGATATTACCTTCTTTATACCATACCATATACCTTTTCCTCCCATACCTTACCTATTGCTTGAAGTTTATTTTACCTACCCTATTCCCATTTTGACCTTGGTTTTGATTCATTGATACTTAAAACACCTTTAGTGATTGGATTTAGATGTAGTTTCAACAAATGATTCAGTCTTGAAACTCTTTGAGTACATTTATTCACAAAGGGGAAGTATATTGGGGGTAGTATAATAGTGGTTTGGAAATTACATATTTCATTTTTAGCAAATGTTCAACATCCACCCTAATAAGGCATATTAATTGTGATAATTATTATAAACACCTTTGGTAAAATAATTATTTTAACCTATTTTACCTACAGAGGTAACCTAAATGTGTCCTTATTTCATATGGCCTAAGATAAATATTTTACCATGCCTTGACTTACCATTGTTTTATACCCTACCATTTTGCTATTCAAAAACATGTTATTACTTAGTAAAATTCATCATTGTAAGGATAAATACAATGGATTTAGGTCCATTTAGACTATGTAGGAAATGCTTAGTGTTTTTTGAGGTTATCTCGACCACCCTTATTCTAACAATCTCATCATTTTATGAGCAATTTAAAGCCACACTCTCACCATTTTATGAGTTAACCCATTATGTATCTCATAATTTTTCATTAAGTTGAGATGAATATAAAAAACCAAAAACATTGAAATATTATATAAAAACTCCTAAATAAGCCTTCAACACTAGGCCATTTAGATTGTAGCCATGTTACTCACAACATGCATCTCCTAGTAAATAGGTATAACTGAAGCTTTCACATGGGTCATGTCATGACCATTTGTATTTTATCATTCCATTTTCTAATATTTTTTATTACCATTTTAGGATAACTATATTTAGCCTAAATTCTACCTTGGACCTCATATCCATCGGACTATGTAGGTAGTGTCCACTTTCCTAGTATATTTGGAGTCAACTTAGTCTTGGTGATTGAATTCATTCACCATTTTCTTTGACCATTACTTCTTATAGGTTTAATTAATTTACACTCTTAGCATTTTATGAGTCATTTAAACTTTTACTATTTTATGAGTCATAAAAATCTCATTCTCTCACCATTTTATGAGCTGTATGCAATAAAAAATGCATCAAATCTATGAATCAATCCTATTTCAAATAAGATAGATCCTACTTACACTTTCAATTAGGGATACATTAGATAATCAAGAACATGACCAATATGTGGATCTACTAAACCCAATTATGGGATATCTTATCACAAAAAATAATATTAGGGAGGGTTTCAAAGTCTCTAGTCAACTAGAACTATGCAATAACCCTAATTAAGCCCTATGTTTTCATATTCACAAAACTAATAACAAGTAAAGAAAAGTCTAATATAGTGCTCACCAAATCTTATGGCACAAAGTGAGGGTAATAAATAATAAAATTAAACATGCATAAAATACATAATCATGTCCATGTATACAAAATTTTAATATATGGAAGACAAGTACAAATACATATCTATCTACTCTTATAAAGAAGGAACTAAGTTAGGAATACTTACATTTGAAGACAAACCTATCGAGCCTCAATATTTCCCTTGGCCAAGGTGCTTAGCAAGAGTTTGTTATGGTATGTAAGGATGAGAAGGATAAATTATCTATAAGCTACACAAATTGTCAATGTATCTAAAAGACTTATCCACAAGACAAGATCCATATCTCCAAAGAAAGTATGAAAACCTAAGCTTGCTCCTCAAGTAGAATGGTGGATAAGCAAATCAACAATATCTCTTCTTCTCTTATCTAAATAATATGGAAATTATCTTGTATATATAGGTGGATTTAACCCTAATCCCTTTTAAAAAATTTGATCGACAGGGTTAACCTAGTCAACCTAGGATTGTTATTCACAAAACTTCTCTAGGTCATGGGTTAGGTTGGCTAAGAACTGACCTAGACCCTAAATGATTTTCACCAATGAGAACATAAGATTGACCTTGTTTATCTAATACTCTAAAATATCAAAATAGGTTTTAGGTTAGGAAAAGGGGGATGGAAGCTGGTAAATGACTAGAGGAGTGTACAAGAGAGAAGAACAAGCTTAGGGGAATTATTTTCAAGAGATAAGTGCGTATATAATAAGTGGAAAAAGAGACATCAGTCCTATGATGCACCAATGGTCTACCCACTCCTTTCCTAATGTAAACCTTTAGGAATGAACTTAGAGAGATTGAGAATTGATGGGTTCTTGAAATATAGAGAGAATCAATAATTTATAAAATTTTGAAAATATTATGTGTATACATATGCTCCACTTGAATCTCATCATGTGTCATGTAAGTGTAACATGAGATTGTGCTTTAGGAATAATACATGATGACACATAAAATTGATGCTAAGTAAAATGAAGGAGAAAATAAGATAATTGAAGGATGGAATTGAAAAACACATAAATTTACTTACCTTAGGGCTATAGATAAATAAGGAGACTATAAGAGATGTGAAATCGTCCATGTAAGGAACATTGGGCAACCCTATAGAGATTAGTGAAAAAATGAGAGAAAAATTGAAATTTTTGGAATATAGGCATATAAAAGTGAAAATGATTCTTTACTACATTATGATTAAATAAAGTTCTATGGTTTGAAAAATGAGTGAGTAAAAATAAAGGTATGATCAAAATAAGAAATATGATGGTGAATATTTGAAAGATAAAGAATTGTGAATAGTAACTTTAAATAGGGTGAGAAGAAAGTCATTTTCTATTGTTTGAATTATTTAGAGAAAAAAATATAGCTCTAAGAGATTGAATCAAGGCCAAAAGAGCCAAGATGGTGAGGAGATGACAACTGAGACAAGGAAGATGCCCAGTGGCCATAACAGGTGTAGCATAGGTAGGCAATTAAGAATTTCAAACTTATTTTGAGTATTTTATTGGAAATTAGGTGTTTTATATAAATTTTTAATTTAAACCAATTTATAAAAACTAAAATGAACCCCAACAAGTTACTAAGTGGATTAGAGGCCAAATGGGAAAACAAATTGAAAGGATTTAGAGTAATAAATATTGAAGGCATTTATTATAAATAGGTCAAAGGGTCGATAGTTTGAACCAACTAGGACAACCCAGTTTACCCAGTAGGTTAAGAATCATGATTTGACATTGTTGACTAAGTATGGGTAAACTTAGTTTATTTAAGCATAGGGATGATTTATTACCCTAGTGACAACTTAGTTAATCCAAACTATCAATTTAGTATTAAGGGGAGAATGAAAGGCTTGACTTAGTTGATTTAGTCCACATGGTTGACCCAATACCATTTAGTTGACTTAGTATGTGATTAAGTGGTTGGCATAATACTAAAGTGTACAAATTTAGATAAAATATTATGTTTAAGGCCTAGTTTGACTGAGTGAGTATTGAAATGGCTAGGTAGGCTAAGAATAGGTCAAATTGGTAAAAAAATGAATAGATTAAGGAAAATTAGTTTCATTTTTATTAAAATTAAAAAAGAATGTATTTCATTATAAGTGACATTGAGCTATAATACATCTTTTTTTATTTTATAGTTATAGGGGCATTGAATATTCTAGAGATTAGTGGATGAATCATGGCTACCATATCTATTAGAGTGATGGATAGAGGTGGACCAAGTTCCATTGAGTGCAGATTTAGTAGTCATATTCCTAGGATTCTGGGAGTCTTTGACCAATAAATTTAGGGGGTGGTAGATGGGGATACCATTGAGGTGGGTATCACATTAGAGTATGTCCATACTTTACTTGAACTTCTTATAGGAGATATTTTAGTGATCATGGGGATACCAGATGGTTAGGAGGAGAGATGAGCATTAGCCTGATGGGAAACATGCTTAGATAAGATTTAATTAAGTTTGAGGGTGAGCATATTTGATGTGTATATAGCCCAAATTTAGGATATATATAAGGTGGTGATAGGATTTTTGATAATATGAGTGTTGTGTCTCAAGTCAGATGGTAAGGTACATAGCCTTGTGCCAATTGATATTAGAGTAGGTGGAACTCTATGATCTAGGTTTTATAATATAGGTTTAGATCATGCATGATATGTATGGGAGGATATGTATAAGGTAGAAGACCATGCGTATAGTGATATATATATATATATATATATATATATATATATATATATATATATATATATATATATATATATATATATATGAGAGGTTCCTAATATACCAACTAGATGTGTTGCCCCATGTAGTTAATGATTGATTACTTCAAGTGCTAAGATGGAGAAAGGATCAAGTGGTGTGGGTTATGTCCCACATGCCAACAATATAAAATGTCACATGATTAGAGATTATGTGGAAACCTTATGCACACATTATGATAGTTTGGTCTAGTTTGAGGATGGTGTCACCAGAGTTAGGATGAGCATGAATAATGGGACACTACTCATAGTGAGTAGAACCACATCTAGTAGCATACTTATTAGGATAGTTTGGACTCTATCACTTATAGGATCTTATATTAGTGCCCACATTTTGGGCTATACATGCAATATATCCAAGGGGGAGAGGAGAGGGACCACCAGTTGTGAAATTGGATATTAGACAATGACCTTTTGAGATAGATATCATATCATATATATAAAATAGATATCTTATTTGTTGATAGTTGGATGTTGATATTATGTGTTTTGTATTGTGGTTGTGGTTGTGGTTGTGGATTAATGGATATATTTCTTTATAGCACATGTATTTTTCTTTTGTTATATATGTTATAGGAAATATATGTGTAGCATTATGTAAGACATATGCATGGTTAAAATAGAAAAAAGGTGTAAAAGACTCGGTAAAGTAAAATTAATAAAAAAATGTACTACACACTATTTCACATTGGGAAATGTGTAATAGAAATAAATTACTAACTATAAGAAACCAAAGAATGATAAACAAGAGTGAAAAAAGTTTGTTTTTAAACCATGCAAAAGATTTGGCACCAAATTAAAACAAGTAAAATCACACTAAATCACGTTTAGAAGTATGAAAATAGTGTAATAAAGTCAAAAAAATGTAAAAGGAAAATGGTATAAAAAAAATAAATTAAGTCAATCAATCATACTAAATCACATTGGAAAGTATAAAAGAAACAAAATTGGAAAAAAATGGTCTTAAATTAATCATACTAATTCAAGCTGAGAAGTATGAGAACCTAAGAAAAATGGTTGGATTCTTACATGTAATAAAAAAATAAGAAGATAAAAATGAAAAATAATGAATTAATAATAAAACATACTAAATTAAGATGAGAATCATGTCAGTGATGTGTAACTCATAATCAATCACTTTTTAACTCATATTTGACACATGTAATTTTGTTGTGACTTGGATATTGGAAAATTTTGTGAGGAAGACCAGGTCTTATCTATGGTCTTACACTAAAAATCACAAATGTAAAACAAATGAGGTGGAATTAATGTGAAAATATGGTAATAGGGGATGTTTAAAAATGCTAATGTAAAAAATTGGTAATTTATGAGGAAGTCCAGGTCTTATCCATGGTCTTATAATGTGACTCACAAATAGAATCCCTAGGGGTAGTGATCAGTGAACAAAGAAATATTTCTCAAGGGTAAATATTAGGGGTTAGGGAGTGAAAAATGTAATGTAAGAATCATAAAGTAGGCATCTTATGAGAAGACCTTAGGAGACATGAGGGACACTAAGGACATGAGAAGACACTAAGTGACTTGTGATCATCAATATACAGAGGAATCCTATTCTATATAGACATAAATATTTATAGGAAAATAAGTGTGCTAATAAGAAAAAATAATGTAGGTAATTTTGTACAATAAAATTTAAATAGACTATCTTCTCAAAATGTGTTCCCCATTCCTTATGACCCCTTACAGATCCATCAACCTACTGTGAATATTGGGTACTGGGATGAGAAAGTAGGTATCACTATAAGATTTTTTTTTTCCTTTTATAATATATTGACCTACCTCATCCTAGTGGCCCTTGGCTCTATTATGAGTCTAGCCATGGAGTTTGAGCTTAATTTAGAAAAAGGAGATATACTTATAATCATGTTTTTTCAAGTGATTTGAATTTTGAGAATTTTGTATGTTGCCTTTTAGATCATTGAATTTTAAATGATTTGGATTTTGAATGTTTTTATGGATTTTAAGATTCTTCCATCATATTAAATTGGAACTACCAATCATGAGAGATAGAGTGATACAATCGAATGAGCTTTAGGCTTTGTTTAAAGGAAGATAAGTATCCAAAGACAAGACTGACTAGAACACTTGAGCTTGATGATGAACTAGCATGTTATCTCAAGTCTTAACCATGTGTATGATTAGTTTTTGGAAGGGAATAAAGGGGAATAAATGGAAATCCAAAGTGTATCAATAAAATAAGATTATAATGAGATGAATTGTTTGCTAACTGATCACATGGTAAGTAAGGAATTACTAAAGGGAGCAAGATTTGTATAACCAAGTCATAATAACTATTAGCTATGTTTATATAGATAAGATAGAAAACAATCATGAAAAATAACAAGGGAGTCATAATAAATGAAATCAAGAAGAAAAACATAATGGAATAAGTAAAAATAAAGCCATAAGAGAACATAATGACATCATAAGGAATATAAATTATAAAACCAAAGTCACCATGTAAGATAAATAAAAACATGACATAATGTCAAATGATATAAAATACATAAATGTAAAGTTGGAGCACACACCCAATCCAAATGAAAATGTAAGAACACCATGCATGTGTTCATAAGTACTGATATATTTGTCCACACACATTATCCATAATAATTGATAAGTATGTATAAATTTGAATGTGAATTGAAACTAATGTCTCATTAATATTAAATGAAAGTTGAGAAAATAATTCATGTCAAATCTCATAAACAAAAAAAGTCAAAATGCTTGAGGGATCATGCTGAGGAGAATTATCATGTAAAGGATGCTCAGGAGAATGCAATGGAGTGGTTTATATAAGATATGAAGGGGTCACTAGTGGGTAAGGTTCCATGGGTGAGGATCTTATTAGAGGAAAATGATCCACTAGTGAGGGAAGGTCCATGGGTGAGGGACTCATGGGTAGAGGAATAGTAGGTGAAGGAAGGACCACATGAGGAGATGGAACCATGGGGGAAGAAGGGGGATTCTTCTTATGATAATTACCTATGGAAGGATTGGTAAAAAGTGTAGGAATGGTTAGGAGGTGATACTTAAGATGCTATAGAAGGATGTGAAAATGATTAGTGTGATGTGTACCATATTGGTTCTAGAGATAATATACCTCTCCATACTTAGGAATATACTTAGGTAATATTTTTGGGGGAGGTATAGCTTTGTTTGAGGGATTAGGAGTAATGGGATGTAAAGTATCAATATATTATTATATATTTCTATAATGTGTGGATGAATGGTTATTTATGCCATGGAAGCAAAAGATATGCATGTGAGTAGTATTAGTATGTGTACTCATAGGAGTAGGTGTAATATAAATTAAAGGAGCTTGGTATAGATAGAAATCTCTAGTCCATTGACTGATAAATTTATGAATGTCATAATAAGGTTGATTGGCCCATTTAATGGATAAAGGATCTAGCTATAGTAAAGGGAGCAAAACATCACCAAGACTAGGTAGGGATGGTGGAGAGATTGGATGAGGCTCGACTAAAGGAGAAATAGGATCATAAGTAAAAATATACTCTATTAAAGTGGGAGTGGGAATGAGATCATAAATAGGCTCTACTAAGGGAGGGGCAAGGTCCATATAAGGCTGAAGGATAGTTGCATGCATCTCAAGGATAAGTAGCCTATAGGGGTCATGATATCTAGCAAAGCAATAGGGACTAGTCATAACATGATACATAAGCATACTCTTATGAGGTTATTTAGAAACTAGAGATGTCTATACCATATATACCCTATGATAAATAAGAAAATTACTAAAATTAAGAATGATATAATATGGAACATAGGAAGATCTACTAAAAGACTAAAGTAAAGAGGAATGATAATGTATTATCTCAACATCTCAAGCCTGAACAAGACCTCCTAAGAATGGATTATCTAAGATATAACCATCATTATAATTAGGTGTATGAAGATCAATGACATATGTAAGGATGACCTTGTAATCTAATATGGTGTGATGAATGAAATGTTGAGTCTTAATTAATAGAATGGGGATGTATTCACAAGGTGGAAGAATAAGAATGAGGTTAAAAAGAATGGGAAGCTGAGAGATGATCATAAGTTTTAATCTTCAGATTGTTCTTGATAGGTTCATCATCATCAAAATCTAAAAGGTTAGGGGGAATATTCCTAATGAGTTTAGGATGACCATTGTAACCTTGAGTACAATTGATAGGAAAGTTAAACTATTGAGATTCATGAAATGGAATAATTGGTAAAGGTTCAAGGGTGGGAATATTGAATACACCATGGTCTTGGAATTGTTAAAAATTATAAGGGTTGGTGTCACCTTAAATCCTATAGATGGTTTCATTGTGAGGAAATTTAACACATTATCAAGTGAAAGGTGTAATTTCTCTCATGTGATTAGTCCATGGCCTACCAAGAAAAGTGTGGTAAGATAGAGGAAAATTAAATATCATCACCTTGACATGAATGGTAATAGGTGGGATGGTAATGGGGAGTCACACATAACCTAAAGGAGGAATTTGCCTTTGTTCATTACCTTGACATGTTCTTCATGTGGACTTAAGCTTGCATTCAAAATATCTAAGGGTTTTGATAAAATTGAGATAGGCAACATAATTTCCAAAATCCTCATCAATCAAGGTACACTTGAATTGGATATCACCAATTTGAAAATTGATAAATAAAGGAGGATTATCCACATGAAGAAGATTATTATTGAGAATCATATAAGTAATATGGAATTTGAGGGAAAGAGAAGTGTCCATTGTTTCATCCACATGGATTAACATTTCTTCACACTATTTCAAAATGCTATATTTTGATCTAGATAAGGTTGCTTCACTTCCTTCTAAGGGAAGATATGGGATGTTCATTTCAAACAAGATCTACTTAAGATAATTATGATGATGTAGAGAGGTCCTCATAAGTTTGAGAAATGAGATTTGGGATGGGAAATTAGAGAGATTCATGATAGGTGTAAACACCAAAAATATGTATACTATAATTTTAAATGTCGAAAACAACCCTCAATTGCCTAATACCCCCCTTAGGACCAATTTCACCCCTTAACCATTAATTAGGCTCAACCACAGTTGGTTTACACAACTATCTTAATCCAAAATTTACCCACCTTTTTACCTTCACCATTGACTATCAATGGTCACCATGACCACCGATGGTTAGGGTGAAACTCTTTAGCCAAAATCATGTAAACCACTCACTTTTATTTTATAAATATAAGTTGTCTAAATCTTATTATGATCCTTTACATGGATGATATATAATTAGATATCCTAGTTAAACCTTCACTTTCACTTCTTACTTGTGCCTATAAGAAGAGAAGAAATGGGAGGTGAAATCCATCTAGAATTATTATCAAGTGATTATACATCTAAGATTTTCTTTCTTATAGGTCAATCTCCATCAACAATCTAGCAATCCATTAGTCATATCAGAGAGTCAACTTGTAGCTACCTTTCCATTGAGTCTTTGAGTACTATTACTCTATTGAAATCAAGCTAGACTCCACCATTAGGTCAACTACCTAAACCATCCACCCAATCAACTTTTGATAAGACAAATACTTGTTTCTTAGTATTCATTAACTTTATTTCTATTTCACAATCAACCCATGCCTTACCCATTTCTCAAAATTCATCTTATAGATTTTAACAGCCAACCTTTTACCAACTCAGATCTAGACATAGTAACCATCGATGGTTGACTCAATCACCAATGGTCTGTTTAACCACCGATGGTCACCTTGACCATTGATGATCACTTGAACATTGATGGTCACTCTAACCATCAATGATAATCCTAACCATCAATGGTCACTATGGTAGTGAAAAATAGTAAGCTAATTTTACCTACCTACACCTAATCAAACCTAATTTTATATATGCCTACTTGTCTATAGACCCCTTTTTTATTTTTTAAAACATACCTAAACCATCTAGAAATATCATTAATTAGTTTGTCACTAATTTAATAATTTATAGCCTATTTTTTAGCAAGCTGAATTATATTCAATTTTAGTATGTTTTGATTTATTGATGTAATTATTTTCATATTCTATTTATAAGTTTAATTATTTAAAATGTGTGGATTGATATCCCCTAAGGAAGATATCACTTCCAAGATTAGGTAATACTCTCAACTATCTATCTAACAAAAAAGTTTGCTTTAGTGCTTTCTTATCTACAGGTTATCCTCCAAAGCCAAAGAGGATCTTTGAACAATCTTCTTATTTGATGTCTGCACTATCATTTAGGTTTTTGAACCATACCGATAATTAGTTTATTTTTTCCCCTTTTTAAATAATAAATAAGAAATTCAGTAAAACATTTTGGCATGCCCGATGGGACCCTTGTGTCTCTACTTGTGTTCTTGTTTGCTTGCATTCTCTCTTTATTATATGCTTATTAACAAAATCAAAAAATTTCATTTGGGCTTAAAACTAAGTGCATACATTGATTTATTGAAATTTTAGTTCACATAACTTAGCTTAAAAGGCAAAGTAATCTATCATAGCTTCACTCTTTGTTTCACATACTCAACCAAACCATGTTCATCAATTAAACATCAAAATAATTTGAGACAAGGCCCAATTAGGATTTCATAAGCTAATAGTAACCTTAAGCCTTCTGATGATCCTACTTGGAGGTCATTACCAAGGATATGACCAACTCATCTCTCTAGTTGAGTATAATCTTTGGATACCGATATTTGTACCTAACATCCTTATTGTTATGGTGTGTGAAGTGAGGGGGTAGGTCACAATACCAAACCACGTATTGATTGTAATACATATTATTTTTGAGCACTTAAAACCAACCTTATATTTCATCTCTAGTCACACATCTTCTTAAGGCATAAGCCAAAATAGAGATTAATTAAAACTCTAGTGCTTAATATATCTTCCAGAGTGTGATTTGATTTCTATGATATTTTCTTGTCTTTTCTTTGTTTGAGTAGTGAGGTTTTTTCTATTTTCTATCTCCTTTATCTCATATGGTTCTCACTCACTAATAGCAAAGAGACCTTGTGGAGTAAAACCCATCACCAAGCTAACCTACCTCTTCTACCTCTTCATTCATAGAATATGTTTCTAAAATAATAGACTCTCCTCACCCCTCAAGAAGTCCTACATTCCCTCAAGATATTCCTCAAGGATATGCATATTTTTCCACATTCCTAGATAAAAATCCTATGGCCTAGCAACATTACCTTACAACCATGTCTTACCATATCCTAGATTTGGCTCGATTAGTAGATCCACCTTATGGCATGACTACCCATCTCATAGGGAGTACCTCTATTTACATGGTTACTACCCAACTATTGAATACCTAGCATCCTCATTAGCTAAGAATTCCTTTGAGAATACCTTCGAAAACAAACCAACTCAAACTACCACTACCCTTATACCTTCTACTCCTACCAACCACTCTACTAAAATATGAGTGCCTACGTATAGCACTACCAACCTTCCTTTATCTACCTCCAACCCATCAACTACTAATCTACTTTAAATCATTATTGTGTCCATACTCTCTACCTTACCACTGATCATTACAAGCCTCACCACCCTTATATCAACCACCAACCCAACTACCACCCTTATCCAACAAGCATCCCTTTAACCAACCTTTAGCTACATCCCTAATCTACAAGGGCCTGTACCCACTACCCAACCACCTAACTCTACCTACCCTTATGTGACTTACACCTAACCTTTGACATCTAATTAAACATATGTGGTAGCCTTCCAACCTTCTACTCACTATGAACATGTCTTCCAACCACCATAACATATGCATCTTATAACCTTTTAGGTACATAATCCCAAACTAACCTAATAAAGATGCTTATGAATAATATGACCACCTTAGAGTCATCCATTTAATGTGATCACAACATCTTATCATATGAAAAAATATATAATGATCCCATCCATCCATCCATCCATGCCTATTAGGCCATATCCTCCCTAATGGGAACTTCCCAAATTCCATATATTTCAAAGTAAGGAGGATCCCCAACATCAACTTAGGGAATTAAGGCATGCTTTCTATCTCATCACCTATGATGATGCCCTTCTCCTCTGCACCTTCCCTATGACTCTAGTTAGTTTAGCATTGGATTGGTATAGTTACATACCTAATCACTCTCTTTTATCTTCCCCTAATTAGATTAAACCTTTTTGGACCAATTTTTAATCAATATATCTAAGAAAGTTTCTATCACTGACTTCCACTCCATCTAGTAGTTTGAGGATGAATCTATTGCCAATTTTGTGGCTCATTGTAGGAGCTTGATTAACCAATTTTCCTTTTCCTTACCTCAACCCAAACTCATAAAGCTCTTTACTCAAGCATATGCCAAGCATACCTCCTCCACACTATGTGTCCAAACCTTTCAAAACTTTGATGAAACTTTTACCATGACATGTAAGTTAGAGAGCTAAGCCATTGAAAATGGAAAGATAAATCTAAAAAATAAGAACTCAACCTATAAAACTAATGAGGTTTATTCATCCAAGTCAAGAAAAAAACCCAATACCAAAAACAAGAACAAGGGAACCACAAATGTAGTTATCATAAAATCTGCTCCTTCACCTTGTGTTAACCAATCCAATTCCTCTAGTTCCTAAAAGAAAAACCTGAGGAACTAAACCTAGAACAACCAAAAGTAATTCACTCCACTTGGAGAATCTGATGCTTCCATATTGGAGAAGTTACTAAAAGCCAATATCATTGAACTTCCTCCTATCAATCCACCCCAACAATTTGACTCCTCTCATCTTGCACCTAGTTGGCATAATGAGAATGATCTTTGTGCCTTCCACCAAGTTATAGGGCATGATGTTAGTAGGTGAAACACTTTCAAAATCCTTGTCTAATATCTCATTGACAAGAGGGAGCTTACATTGGATATCCTTAATGCACCATCAAACTAAGACCTTGATATATTTAGGAAACACTTCCCAAACCATGTTCCTACCAAGAATGAGAGCAACAAAATCAAGTGTTCTCATGATACACATATAATTAAAATGGTTCTTGACACACTTATTGTTAAAGATTCTATTGACCAACCAGTTTATCTTTCATTCTCTTTGCTTATTGAGGTAGCAAAGCTTCCTTTCCTTCCTTTAGATACCCAAATTGAGGAAACACCATCTTCTTCCCCTCCACTTATTGAGGTAGTGGAGCCATTAGCCACCATTTTAAATGATATACTAGAATAACCAATTATTTCGACCTCACCCTCACCTTTAGTTACTAAATGAACCACTCCCCCTATAGAGATCATTCCCAAGGAGGAAACCCCCATCTCTACTCCTCCCATAGAGGAACCTATTTCTATCAAATTTTCACTTTTCACATTCAAAAGGAATAAGAAACTAAGAGATGATCTAGGGTTAGATGATACCTGGATGAAGTTTGCACACCATTATCCAGACGATGAAGGGACTCCTCTTTGGCTATAGAGGATGACACCTGTAGAAGAAAGAGACTCAAATAAAGAGGTTGTTAGATAGCTAGACAGTGGAATACCAAGAAAAAGCTTGGTCTTAGAAGTGTAAAGACTTCTTGGAAGGATGACAGCCCACTAGTTGATACAGAGAATAATGTTGCCAGAAATAAAAATGATAAAAGATTAATTAAAAGAAATAGAAGCAAATGCGTACCTGTATGGGGCAAGCTATCTTCCACAGTCACCATCATCGGATAGTCTGTCGACATCGGTTGGTCAAGTCTACTGCCATCAGTTAGTCTATTGACATCGGTAGGGGCAATGGGTCTGGTGGCTAGCATCAGTTGGGGAAATGGTCTTGGACAGGGTCTGGATGAGTTTATGGTCTATTTGTGGTCAACAAGATGGCTTGAGGTGTCTGAGAGTCTGTTTGGAGGTCTGTGCAGGGTTTTATAGGGTAAAAAGTATGGTCTAAAAGAGGGACCAGACAAAGGATTGGGGTGAAAAGGGAGAATAAGGATTCAGGTCTGGTCTAGTTGATAGTCGGGTTTAGGTGGTGATATTACTTAGAAGTAGTAACTAGAAAACATAATGAAAACACTAAAGAAATACTTAACTGTGGCTTGCTGAAGAAAGAGTGTAGCAAAATGGTTGTTGATGCACAAGACTTCCTGCAAGGTGACCTCCTATAGCCTGTGATGCTTGGTGTGTGCCTGAGAGAGAGAGAGAGAGGTCTGATTTCAAGTCATGTAGATCAGAAGATTCGAGGATTGGAAAGATTGGCAAATTGAAGATTGAAAGAGCAAATCCTGCATTTGGGGTCAAGAACATAGTTTTGAAGGTAACTGATGCCAGCAATACCGCTGATGTCGGTCGATAGTTGATCGATGTTGGTAGTTGGAAGGTGGGTAAAAAGGCTAAAAATAGTCTTTTGTCTATTTTCCCATCAGTCGAGGTTGGTGGGTCAAGGTAAGAAATAGTCGAAGGTGGTTTAATAGGCATGGGAGATGAAAGGAAGGGTTAAAATGGGGTCTAGGCATTTAAGATTTGGCATGGGGTAGTGGAGGGAATCTAAGGAGAGGCATCCAAGGGTGGTGAGGTGTCAAGGGTGAGAAAGAAAATTATTAATTTAAAATAAGATAATTATTTTAAATTAATAAGACATAGGTTAGGCATGGTTAAGTGGACCAAGGGGACTAAGGGGGGAGGATGACCAAGGAGTAGACACGATTTCGGTGTCTACATTTGCCCCTTTTTGTCTTGTTGGTTGTTCTTGATGAACTGTAAGACAAAAATAGGAGTTGGTTGCCCCAGGTGTGGGATAAGGTTGATTTTGTCCTATTGGCTATTTAAATGAACTGCAAGACAAAAAAATAAGAGGTGGTTGCCTCGATTATGGGATGAGGTATTCCCCCTCAAAGTGAGAGTCGAGGGAAGGGAACCTAATGTCGGGTGATGATTTGATAGATAGAGAATGGATGAAAATGGTGAAGTGTGAGTGTGAATGCTACAAAAGTTGTGATTGCACACATACCACTTCACGCGATGGTCAGGTCAAATTATTGCAGGTCAAGGGTTGAGGAGTGCCAAAATTGAAATAATTGGGCCCCAGCATTTAGTCATAGCTAATTGGGTTATTTGATCCCAATTGTAGCTCCAATGGTCATCATGTTCTAGGCATCCTGGGCTCAGGAAGTGCTCCTAGAAAACATGAAAATGTCACAAGTAGTGTGGATCAACTTGCTCACAATCCTATACTTGTGAGGGTCGAAATGTGGTCTATGCATAATTTGCTAACTAGTCGTGAGGTAGCATAAATGCAAAAATAACCAAGGCAAAGTTGTCTTGGAAATGCTCAGGGTCAGAAGAGATAAGCATGATCTCCAAGGTCATTAGTTGGGTCGAGATAGATAGTTGGTCGAATGAATGGATAGATGAAGGAATGTGGCTGAGCTAACCTCATAAGATGTCATGTCATCTGAGTGCTACCTACATAGCCCTGATCTTAGAGCCTCAGACCAATGTAGTTTAAGTTGGTTGATAAGCGGGTGATGATTGTTTTGGTGAGGTTAAGTCAAGGTCAAAGGTAAAATGGTTTGTCCATCAAGGACATGAATAAACAAAGGTGGCTGAGCTAACCCCAGAAGATGTCGTGTCATCTGAGTGCTACCTACATAGCCTTGGTCTTAGGGCCTCAGACTAATGTAGTTCAAGTTGAGAGGCAAAATGGTTGATGATTGGTTTGGTCTAGGTTAAGGTTTAGCACTTCCCATATGTATGAGGGTACATGCTTGAAATGATAAGGGTAAGATGATGTTACAGCCTTTTCCATATGGTGTGATGGTGTATTTTGTAACATTGGTGATGGGGTCTTTCATCCCTAGCAATTTTTCACATTCATGATGGATGTATGCTAAAAATGAATTGAGGTTATTTATGCTTCAGCAAGTAATGGTTTATGCTTGACATAAATTGTGTCTAGTCGATAGTTTCTATGTGTATTGGTGTCCATAAAAACTAGTGTGAAGAGGCCATGATAATGTTATTGGTTTGAAAATGGTTTGGGTTGGGTTGGGTAGAAAAAGGTTTGGTTAAATGTGACCAAAGTGTGAAAAATAAGTGAAAGGCGAATTGCTCTTTCATTTACAAGGACCAAAATGATAGCATAGATAAGTAGGGGGTTTTAGAAACAAAATCCCCGTTCATGCATTACGTCATTGACTATTGGTAGTTTTTCCTAAAAAATATGCCATTTCTAACACTAGTACAGACTTTTCAAGTTCACTTGCAGCTGAAAACATGGTGGTGTGACTATTAACCTCCACATAGGCCATTTACATGTTTTTTTTGTATAAATTATGCCAAAAGGTTCATTTTTAACTTATTTTCCTTTATTTTCCATTGGTATGCCAAAGAAGGACAAGTTCAAGCACTTACTATGGGCCATACAAGTGGATTTAGGAATCATGATTATATAGATGGATATTAATTTGAGTTAAATTCACATATATAATAATAAAGCTCATATTTGTGGCTCCTCATTCATAAATAATCACTTACACTCTAGGCAACCTTTTGTGAAATTGCATTCAAAAAGGGTATGGTTGTGCATCTATTTATTATTTTTAGGAATCCATGGAGATGAATGAGTTATATGGAGTATTTTAAATTATAATAGGCCCTATATATGGTATTATAATCATCAAATAATTATTCTCTTATTGTATTTTAAAGGGATTTCCCAATTGTGCTTGTTTCTCAAGTTTGCAGCCATGGATGGGTCACCTATGTTTTTGAAACATGAAAGAAGATCCTAAAGATGTTTAATATGCTTGGGTTCATGTTTTAAAATTTATATCATTGAATTACCTTGTGATATATCAAATTAATGTACTACTTCAAATCCAAATTACCTAATTTCCTTGTTCACTGCCTAGTCAGTTCACAATTATCTTACACAGGGTTTTCAAGATGTTTGTACGGAGGTGTGAAGAGTGAAGCATGATGGAATTGAATTTGAGGCTGTATAATATTAAAAGGGTCTTAAATTTCATTCCATGAATTTAATAATTCTATGCCAAATGGAGTTTTCCTTCAAAAGGAATGATTGACTGTATTGGGTTGACAATCCCTAAATCACCAAAATAGAGCTCCTAGGTGTTTTTGAGGTTTTCATATTATGATATCATGGTGGTTATGAATGATCATAATTTTTTGGTATAGTTTACCTATTTTAATAAAATTACCATGACAATTTTTAAGGGTAAAAGGTAAGTGGAAGATGGAGTTTGAACACCTTGAAGTTGCCAAAAAACCACTGAAAAAGGTAGTGAACACCTATAAGGTGTTAATGGAAAGTAACCTTTGAAATTCCATTTGATGATATTAAGATATAAAATCAATGGATATAAATAATAAATGATCCAAATGATATTATTGAGCCAATATGTCAGCAAAAAAGTAAAATTTGGTGTTTTGAGACACCACATACCCCCTCTATTTGTACACAGGCTTGGGAGAGGCCATCTATAGTAGCGTTTTCCAAATAATGATGTGTAAGGATGAAATTTTGTCTTTACCTTGAGATTTAGGATTAATAATAGTTATAAGGTATTTTTTTTTATAAATCCTTCAAAGAGATTCAAAACACTATTAGGATAGTTCAAACATCAAGCCAAATACACCTACAGGTGCCTTCTCTTTTGAAAGCTTTTACCACACAATTGATTGTGAGTAAATATAGTTCATAATATAGGATTTGGATTTTATTTTTAATGTAATAATTATTTTAATATCTAAATTATGGTTTCCTATCACCTTAATATATCCTACCACACCTACAAGCAGGTTTCATAGAGCAAACTTTCATTAATAAAGATCCTAAATAGGTTATCTTAGTCATGAACATTCAGACAATTGAAGAGTAGATGATCTTAATGGATATTAAGCCTAATATAGTTGATTATATAGAAGAATTAAATGTATTATAATGTTTTAAAACATCTCTTAAGATCTATTTCCATGGTTACAGTCACACAAACATAGTCAAATAGGGTACATAGGTAGTGAGATCAAAGGGGATTTTCCTTGTACTAGAAAGGACTGTATGGGTGGAATTTAGACTAATAAAAATGAAGGGTGACCTATGGATATAATATAAGAATAGAAACACCTCATAAAATGGTTTATTATGTAAAAAATAACCTATAGATAGAAAGTTTTAGTTTGTCTCAGTCCATCAATAATATGAAGCCTAGTCTAACCAAACAGGTTATAGGAAGGTTCTAACAAGAATAATATTTGGAAAGTGATTTAATAAGGATTATATATTGAAAAATATAACTTAATTAACAAAAATAAATTGTATAAAATCAAAATATAACCTTCTCAAAGGCAAAGAACAAGTTATACCCTGCCTGCCCTACATAGCTTGCTTAAGGAAAGTCTACCTTGGAAATGGTGTTAGATGGAGGTCTAAATATAAGATTTGAGGGATGATTTTTGTTAAAGAGTACCATTTTGGGTTAAGGAGGATTAAAAATTAATCAAATTATCAAGAATAATATGGTAAGTTCCCCCTATTTTATCTCAAACAAAGGGCACTTTTCCCTTTACATAGACCTTGCCACTTCATGAAAATAGGCCAAATCACATACCAAAGGTCAATTAATCTAAAATTGAGGTTTTTATAGATGTATAACACCTAAATAAACATGAAAAATAAACATATAATGTTTGAGTCTAAGCAATATGCTCTACCCAAGGAGGTTTGCAATCATACCTAGAAGCAAGGAATAGGCCTAATCTCAAATGAAGGGTCCTTTTCAATTTGGGCCTTAGGAAAGAATAAAAATGACTTGTGTAACATTAATGGAGGTGAAAATGAATTTTTTTATCCATTTTAGGTAGGATAATCAATTTTAGATCTATTTTGTGTCTAGGGTACAAGCATACCCATTGACAAGGTTTAGACATGGTTCCAAAGTAGGAGTCAATTTCATTTCTATATTCAAGGGAGTTATTATAATGATGGGATAATTTTTATAGGAAATATTAAGAGTAGTTTGAAATATTGGTTTGAAATAAAATCCAATAATAAGCCAATTATTAGCATAAAATCTCCCAAACCCTCATAGAAGGCATAAAATGGCTCGAATGGTCAAGTTGAAAAGCTCAAAACTTTCATGAACTTATGCATGAGATATTGAGTAATTTTGGGGTGATAGATAAGTACCTTGAGGATCCCTTAGTGAAATTTTGAGGAAGTTATAATGTGTAACCTTTATGAATAAATTCTAAGAGGGATAATGACCTCAAAATCCTTTCCAACCCTATTTTAGGATCCAATGGTGGAAATCAAGCCAAAAGTGAATATAAATTGACGAATTTGACCATGAGGGTTGTGAAAAGAAGTTTTTTCCAACTCCATGAGGATCCAAGATAGGGATTTAGATTGTAAAAAATCCATACAAGTGATGTAAGAAATATGTTTTCTTGACATTATATTTTTTTTGTAGGTATTGAAGATGATCAATGGATGCCAATAACTTGGGAGGATAGATTAGGACTTGAATAAAATATCCATGAAATTTTAATATCTAGGGAATTCTCCTAATTTTCCCTACTAAGCCTCTCACTTTAGCCAATCTAACGTGGTATCTAAAATGACATAGTGAACATAGTGGAAACTTAAGTTAGGAGGCTTTTAAAGATGTTTTTGATGAAGACAAGAATATAAGGTGCCATAACATGTGTCTAAAGACCCTTCATATGGATAAGTTAATAAATATGTAATGATTCTAGTGCCAAGTGTCAAGGGATGCCTATTGGAGAGTAATCTTGATGATAGGTGATGATTGAGCTTGTGTAAGAGAATGTCATGATCAAGAAAACTCCAAATTTAGGTGAAGGATTATTTGTAACTCTCTCTCCTCATCACACATGAGATACTTGTCTTGAATTGATTTGGAATGCTCAATAAAAGATCATGATGAAGGAAGTTTCATAAGAGAGAATGATTGAGAAGAATTATTATGCCACACTTGGAGAATATGATAAATTGGGATGAGATGATGTGTAAATTAGTTTCATGACTCATTTTACACTTCATCCACATGTATTATAACTAATTTTAACCTTTGGACACTTGTCCTTGTGCCTCTTCAACTTCTCTCTTCTCTCTCTCCTTCCAAGTTTTATAAATGTGAGCCATTTTGGCTATTGTAAAAGAGAACATAGTTGATATGGAAAAGCCCTTATAATATGAAATTACACTTTATATATGAACATTAAATAAAAGTATAATTATGAGTTGTAAACATTTTATCTAAGTGTGTGAGTGATTTATGGTGGAGTTAGGTGATAGTACATCCTTACTCCCTTTATCCTTCATGTTTAAGAAAGAGTTCTAATTTTAACAGGTCATGTGAAGTGTGTCGAATGTACTAGGATCTTATTCAAGTATGTAATTATATCTATGGTGTGTAATCTACCCCTAGATCAATTATCTTGTTGATTATCTAAAACATGATACATTCACATAGAAATACTATGGTAAGATCTTTCAATGCATATAATTGGTCTTGGAAAGCATTGTTACTTAGTTAAAGTCTAATAGTCTATGGGATATGTCTTGGTGGATCACCTCTTTAGTGTAGTTTCCATTTTATGCAAGATTCTAACTCTTTTCATAAACAAGCATTATATTAAGTGATAGACATTCAAAGAAAAATCTAGGGAGATAACCGTTATAATCTAGAGATTAATCTCTCCTTCAAATTCCCACAACTTGAGAGATGATTCAATGTTGCATAAAATTTTAGGAGTATGTATAGAGTGTCTTAGGGTACACAATTTTATTATAAGAAGTTGATAAATTTAAAAATATTCTCCACTTTGGTTGAGATAAGAGGAATAAGTTCTACCCAATTGGTGAAGTATTCAGTGGATGTGATGATATAGCTATGCTACTGTGAAGAATGGGGGTTGATTTCCCCAATGATATCAAGCCACATTAAGAGAAAGGCCATAATTTATTAGATACTTGGAGGGAATTGGCTGGTGTGTGATGTAAATTAGCATTTTATTGAAATTTAACACTTTTTTTTGCATAATCAAAATGGCCTTGGTTGAGGGTGGGCCAATAGTAATAAATGCAAAGGATACATTTATTGACTACTAGACCACTAAAGTGTCTATTCCCTAATGGCATGGGAATATTCATGGATGCATTGGAAATGAATAAGGAGACCATAAAAACAACATTTATAAAGGATTCCCCCTAATATGGTGTAATGAGATGTACTCTAAACAAAGTTTCTATGGGAATTATTAAAGAGGTTGGGAGGAATGATGCCTAGGTTGAGGTAGTTGAAAGTTTGGTCATACCAAATATTGGATAGGGATTCCTACACATTAAAAATGGTAGGGAGGTGAGATTGGATATAAGAGGGTGTGGTAAAATGATGAATGGTGACAAATATTTTGGAATTGGAAGGTTGAGAAGGGATCTCAGAAGCAAGGTAGGCCATTATATCTATAAATTTATTAGTAGATCAGAGAATGGATTAGACTAAGTAATTTTAAAATGATGCTAAGTTTGTCAACTAAAATTTTATTTTTTGTAAGACATCATTCTTACATTTATAAGATTTATTGACCTAGTTGTCCACAAGCTGGGAATCACTAAAGACATGGATTATCTTAATTCATAAGGTTAGAGTAGTTAATATACCTATCACTAGGGACTCATACATAGCCATATTATTAGTGCATTCAAAGTCAAGTTTGAAGGAGAGAGGAAGGGGTTCACCATTGAGAGGAATGATAATAACTCCAACACCCCCTCCTTGTTATCACTTTGAGCCATTGAAGAATATGGAAATTTGGTAGGTTATGCCATGTTATTTAAAAAGAGTCATGATAGACTCATATAAAAAGGTAAGAGGAGGTAGTTGGTTGTTTGGTAAAGGAGATTCAACCAATTAGTCAGTAATGACCTACCATTTAATCAACTTCTACTAGATGAATTCAAGGTTGAATTTAGTTAGGAGCATGAGCCACTTATTCATACTCTAATTTTGGTATGATTTAGAGTGCATATACTTGAGTGGGTTGGTATTAGTTATGATATAGGTTTTATAGTTAATAAGGTAGTGGTAGAGTTTGTTAGCCACAAAGGTCAATGCTAAGAAGAGTTTATCAGTGTGTGTATAATGAGTCTCATATTCAAAAATCATGTGGTTAATGTAATATAAAAATTTATTTTTTTGTTATTCATCTTGGTGAGCCAACATTGCCCCTACGGAATGGTTGATGACAAAGATATATAGGTAGAAGAGGTGGTCATCCTTAGGAGGGGTGAGGACAGGTGGGGACAAAAGGTATAATTTGAGTGAATCAAAGGCCTTTTAATAATCTCTATTCCATTTTAAAGATACATCTTTCTTTAAAAGGTGATGGAAAGGTTGGCATCAATTTGAAAGTTGGGAAATGAAATGGTGAATGGATTGAAGTTTATCTTATAGGATACCAAGTTGATTAAAGTTGGTTATAGGAGGCATATCCAAAATTTCTCTAAATTTAGTAGGGTCTACTTCAATTTCATGAAGAGAGATGATAAAGGAAATAAGATTTCTTGAAAGGATCCCAAAAATGCATTTATTGGGATTAAGGCAAACATGATAATGGATGAGGCATTCAAATATGATTATAATAATAGTCAAGTGATCTTTCTAGAGTTTGGATATCCTAAGAAGGTCATACACATAGTCATATACAATCTTATAGATGGTATCATGGAAGATATAAGTCATGGCACATTAGTAAGTTACACCAAAATTCTTTAACGTGAAAGGGATGACTCTATAGCAATAATTTTTACAAGGGGTGGTAAAGGTGGTTTTATGCTGATTTTTAGGAGCAATAAGATATAATTTTAACTTTAAAACCCATCTAAGAGAGATAAAATCTTGTGGTTGGCTATAAGATCAACAAGATGGTCAATCTTAGGTAGGGAAAAGTCATCCTTAGGGTAATTGAGGTTAAGCTCACAAAAGTCCACACAAATGCATAGACCCCTGATGACTTTGGTGATAGGTATGATATTTGAGACCTATTAGGTTAGTTAATGGGTTAAATGAAGTTTACAAATAGGAGATGCTAAAGATATTCTTTGATGAGAAGGGCTATGTGAGGATGCATGCATCAAAGGTTTTATTTAATAGGCTTGGCATCATGGTTAGTGACTATGTTATGGGTAGCAAAGGTGTGGTCAATCTCAGGCATATCACTTTAAGACCAAGTGAATGCTATTAGTGACTAGCCTAATTTGACAATGTGAGTGTTGTCTAGAGTACCCAATTTGATATCCATGGGGGATTCATTAGACATATTCAAGGCCTCAAGGGGAATGGATTTGTGGATAGAATAATCCCCCACACTAAGGTAGGTAAGAATGGAATAATCATCTTTATATTGGATGGTTTTGATGGTAGGAGAATAATTATCTACCATTTTAAGGTGTATGATTGGAAGGACTTTGGTTTGGCAACCATTTTGGTAGATTAGAGGGCCTAAAACAATGATATTGTCTAGAAA
The DNA here is from genome assembly GCA_037957365.1 of Torreya grandis. Classification (NCBI taxonomy): domain Eukaryota; kingdom Viridiplantae; phylum Streptophyta; class Pinopsida; order Cupressales; family Taxaceae; genus Torreya; species Torreya grandis. The sequence continues at coordinate 898,648 of JARHVA010005910.1, read as the reverse complement.
AAAATTTAGGGAGGATAATGTTAGGATCTTTAGGTAGGGAAAGTGGTTGGGTTGGTGAGGATGGGATATCTTCCTTGATGATGGCAATGGGTTTGGGTGAATTGATGGGTTCTTTAGGGGGTTCATACCCAAGTCCAAATGACTCATGAGGTTGTAATGTTTTGATATGGGGTAACTCATGAGGCCCTTGTTCATAGTGACCAAGGCCAAATCCTTTCCAAGTACATCTATGAAGATACAACTTAGATAACTCTAGTTTTCTAAGATAGGAAAAGTTAGAGGTAAATGGTTGGATGGATGAAGTAGTGGTAGGGGATAGAAGTGGTTGATCAAGTCCCCTATAAATGAAATTTATTTTATGGTTAGGGAGCTCAAATGGGATGATGGTTCTAATGTTAGGTTCTTAGGAAGGGTCATGTCTGAGATTATTATATTTTTGGGGAGTAGAGAAGGCATCCAAAGCTAAGATTCTATATTCCCTAAGGAAAAGATGTTAGAATGTGGTTTCCATGGGGTTCTCTATAGGAATATAGGAAGAAAGGATAAATGAGCTAGTAGAAGCTTCATCAACATTTGGTGTGTACGTGTCACAAGTTTTGGTTGGTGGGGTTATGTCATTAGTAGATGGTTGAGAGGTGGATAAAGGAAGAAGAAGGATGTCATAAGGCTGATATGTCATATTGCAAGATGTGAAAGGACTAGGGTCAACCTAGATAGTCATAACTTAACCTTTATGATCAAATTCGACACATCGACGTAATGTGGAAGGGACATAACTCATGGCATGAATACAAGGGTGCTTGAGTAAAAAATTGTATTGGAAATTTCCTTCTAAAACATAAAAAAGTTTGAGAACAATATGGGGCCCTACACAGATATGGAAGATAATTGTACCCAAGGTAATAACCATGGTATCATTGAAATAATGATCACTATAATTTCAGACATGATGTTCATGGGTAAGTGAAACTAGTCATAAGCATGGAAGGATATAATATTGATGTTAGCTCCTTCATCAATCATCACCATTTTGATATAGGTTTGATTAATGTATACTATAATTAAGAGGGGGGATCAGGATCCTCTAGATGAATAGAAGGTATTTATAAATTTTTGAAGGTGACAAGGTTGGAATTTCAAAGGGAACCAACAAATGTGAATATAGGTTCAGGGTCATTTGGTTGGACCTCAATGGATTTAAATTCTTCTATGAGTGCTTGTTGGTGATGGGGAGAGGTAGAGACTAACTCATGCAATCTCAATTTTTCTATATTTTTGTGAAGTTGCTTGAGGATAGTTGAGGATACCCTAACATATGGGTTAAGGTATGGAGGGTTAGATGGGGAGGCACCTAAGATAAACACCTTGGGTTTGTTTGATGATGGAGATGGTTGGGTATTATTGGCTTGAGAGTTTAAGGAGGGATAAGTCTAAGGAATGGATGCCTTAGCCTTATCTTTATCTTTTTATTGTGATCTTATGACCACATTGATTGTATGGATAATATGAGAGGTTGAGGTAGTGGAGTTAACCAAATCACCTTTATTCTTAGGTGAAGGTGGAAGAGTGGGTAGGTGTTGGGTAGGTATGGTTGTTATTTGGGTTGGTAGGGGTGGAATAGGAGGTTCATATGTTAACTGATCATCTTCATTATAAATATGATGGATAAGAGTTTGGAGAAGTTTATAGTTCACCTAATATAGACAACTTAGAGTTGTTTAATGATGGAGATTGTTGGGTATTATTGGCTTGAGAGTTTGGGGATGGATGAGTCCAAGGAATGAATGCCTTAGCATTCCCTTTATCTTTCTTTTATGATCTTGTGACCACATTTATTATATGGATAACATGAGAGGTTGAGGTAGTGGAGCTATCCAACTCACCTTTATTCTTAGGTGAAGGTGGAAGAGTGGGTAGGTGTTGGGTAGGTATGGTTGTTATTTGGGTTGGTGGGGGTGGTAGATGAGGTTCATATGTTAATAGATCATCCTCATCATAAAGCTAATGGATAAGAGTTTTGAGATTTTTACAGTTCTCCATTTCATGGCCAGATTTCTAATGATATAGGAAAATGAAATTGTCATTAAACCATGATGGTTTAGGACTGAAGGGTCAAAAGGTTTTGTGGGTGGTAAGGCCAAGGAAGAGGTTGGAAACAACCTTTATATAAAGATTGAATAAGACTTAGCTAAAGGTGGTAATGATTTAGTGGTTTGTCCTTTGGGTGTTGAGGTAGAATGTTGTTTATATGTGCGTTTGGTGATAGGTGTCTTAATTAAGGTGGTATGATTTTATGGTTTTCATTTAGGAAAGATGGTTGATGAGCTGGAGGTAGAGGATGGCAAGATAGGTAACTTAGGAATCAATGGTGTATTGAGGAGAGGTGTCTTAGAAATGAAGTATGAAGGTTTGACCAATAAATATGGTGGGATTTTGGTAAAAATAATGGGATTCATGCTCAAGTTAGAAGGACGAGGACCCAAAATAGAGGGAAAGTTTGAGGGAGGTAAAATTTGGGGTTTTGGGTCTTTTGGTGGTTTTACCTATTTTTTTGTTTTGGTTTCCAATTTTGAAGTGGGTTTGGTTACTTGGGTTTTAATTTTTATGGTTAAGCCATTAGGTGGAAGATAAGGAATGATTCATTTACCTTTGTCTTGGTTTTTTATAGAAGGTTCCAAAATCAAAGGTTAGATGGATGAAGTTATCTTCTCTTGTTAGCTAGCTTCCAAAGAGGGAGTGGATGGTTCTATGATGGTTCTATGATAGGGGAGGGAGGTAGGGGGATGGGGAAAGAGATGATTGAGGTGACTTTTATTCAAAAATGGGTTTATTAGTAACCACATTAATAGTATGTGCCTCATGGGATGGTTTTGGTTTATTATCATGATAAAGGGTAGAAAAAGCATGATTAGGAAAAGGCTTACAGAATATGTCAATGGCTTGGTTCAGTGGTGCATTGGGATTGTTCAACATAAGCTGCCCTTATTAATGAGGGATTAGACAAGGTATTTAAAGGTGTTTCACCTATTGATGTCATGTCTTATGACTTGATGAAAAATGTAATGGTCATTCTCATTATACCAACCTAGTATGGGGTGAGAAGCATCAAACTATTAGGGTGGTTTAATTGGTGGAAGTTGGATGATATTAGATTTTAGAAAAATTTCCAAAATATAAGGATAGGGATCCCCAAGTGGAGTTAATTGCTTATGATTACTCCAAGTTTGGTTCTTTTGGTTTTATTTTGAATAATTAGAGGAGTTAGAGTTCTGGTTCCTTGGGTTTTATTGGTTGATAGATGGTGGTGGTGTGGTTTTTAGGACAATAACATTAGTGGTTTCTTTGTTTTTAGTGTTGGGATTGGTTTGGTTGTTTGGTTTTGAAGAAAAGGGCTCATTAGGTTTGTAAGTTGAGTTCTTGCTCTTCAACTTTAACCTTCCTTCATCAATGGCTATATTCTCTAGTTTTTGAGCCATGGTAAAAGCTTCATCAAAGGTCTAAGAGCTTTGGATATGTAATGTGGATGAAATATGTTTTGAACATGCCCAAGTGAAGAGTTTTATAAGCTTAATTTGAGGCAATGAAAAGGAAAGTTGGCTAATTAGGCTCTTCTAATGATCCATAAAATCAATAATAGATTCATCTTCAAATTGCCAAATGAAGTAGAGGTTAGTAATATAAACTTTCCTAGATATATTGATAAAAAAGTGATCTAAGAAGTTTTGGGCTAATTGGGTGAAAGAGAGGATGGAATGTTTGGGTATGAAATTATACCATTCCAATGCTGGTCCAGATAATGACATATAAAGGGTACAAAGGAGAAGAGCATCATCATAGTAAATCAAGTAAAATGAATGCCTAAACATTCTTAAATGTTGTTGAGGGTATTCTTTACTATTAAACTTGGTAAATTTTGGAAGTTACCACTAGGATAGATAAGGTCTGATGGGGATTGAAGGGTGAATTTACTAATTTCAAATTTGATCATAGGATAAGAGATTATGGGCTCCAAATATGGATGACTCAATGGTAGTCATCTTGTCCATGATCAACTTCATGAAGTCTACTTGAGGTTATTAGGATGCATAGTTATATGGTATGTTTTTTTGAGATTGGGAAATGTGTGAATAGTTAGTAGATGGTTGAGATGACTCCACATATTGGTATGTGGTCTTTGGAGGTTGGGTAGAAGATATATATTGGTATGTGGATGTTAATGGCTGGGTAGAGGTGGGTGGTTAAATATCATAAATATTCCTTTATGTTTTATGAAGATAGCTAAAGGTTGCATGTTGGGTCAGAATTGTGTTTGGGTCAGTGGCCAATGGAAGGGTGGTGACTCTTGTGTTGATTGGTGGTAACATGGAGGGTATGGACACCATAAGGATTGGAAGTGGAGTAGTGTTTGATGGATTAGAGGTAACTAGAGGAAGATGGGTAACACTACAAGTAGGCACTCCTGTTATAGTGGTATTTGGTCTTTAGGAGTGATTAGTAAACCACCAATAAATCAATAGATGCTTTGATAAGTTAAACAAAATGAGGAAACTAGTTTGACTATACTAATTCTAAAAATTCATTAAGGTAAGGTTGTGGTTTTGGGTTTGGTAATTTGATAAGGGTAAAAATAATGGTTTGGTTAGAGTTGATTGAAACAATAAAATGAGAGGGATGGATGGTTGAAAATGATAAAACAAGTAACTAGGGTAGCAAAAGGATGAGGGAGCAAAGAGGGTGAAGGTGGTAAAGTTATAAAGAGGGAAAAGGAGGTAAATGGAATTACAATGGTGAAGGTGGTAAAGGAGGTCAATGGATTAATATGGAAAGTTGATTAAGGGGTAAAGATCAAGGTAATAAAAGGAAAGACTTAATTAAATAATTGAAATAAAAAAATAAGGTTACCTTGAGGTTTGTTGATGTGGTTGATGTTGTTGATGATGTGATGAAGGAATCCTATGGAATTTTTAGTAGAGCTTCATTGCTTTTAATTATTTTCCTCTAATATGTGGATGACCTATAAAATGATTAACTCATTTAAAGACCTAAAAAAAGATGTTAATAACCAATGATCCTTTCTCATCCAAAACCACCAATCAATATAACCATCCCAATACCAAACTAAAGGCATCTGCAAACTCAATTGTCCTTCAAACCACTCCACCACTAACTGTAAACCAACCCAACCAAACTAACTCTTCATACTCTTCCAACCAACAAAAATTAAATCAAAATTGAGCTACCCCAAAATAATACACTCTGATAAGGGAGTCTTATGCTTCAATTTTGGATAAATTTCTCAAAGACAACATTATACAACTTCCTCCCATAAAACTTCCCCAACAATTTGATCCTTCTCGCCCTACACCTGGTTGGTACAAAAAGAATGATTTGTGTGTTTTCCACTATGTCATTAGACATGATGTTGGTAGGTGTAAAACCTTTAAAACAATTTTCCAAAACATGATTGATAAGGGAAAACTTATATTTTATAATCCCATTTCACCCCCAAATTATTCCTTTGACATATTTCATAAACCTTTCCCTAATCATGCCCCTTGTAAAACTTATGATGATAATAAATTAGAATGATCTCATGCTCATGAGGTCCATATGGTCAATGTTATTATCAGTGAACCTACCATTGAGGATACCATTACCTCAACAAGCTCTTCCTCCATTCCACTCATTGAAGTCATTGAATCACCCTCTATTCCTTTCAACACCCAAACAGAGGAAACAACCATCCCTCTTTCTTTAATTTATGAGACCATGGACCTATCCACATATCCTTTGATATAAATACCAAAGGAGGTAACCATTAATTCAACTACCTCTTCCTCTACTCCAATTATTGAATTGGTAGAATTACACACCATTCCTTTAGACACCCAAACAAAGGAAACCACCATCTTCATTCCTTCACTTTGGGCTAGCACGCATTCCTCCCCTATCATAGAACCACCCATTCTCTCTTTGGGAATCATGTCAAAATAAGAGATTACCTTGTCTACTCCTTCCATGGAGGAAGCATCCTCTCAAATATTGAAAACTTCCATCAAGGGCAAAGGTGAATGAACTATTCTCTCACCTCAACCTATGGGCTTAATGTTTGAAACCAATAACCAAAGGATCGAACCAATTTACAAACCTTTTTTCTAGATTGATCTAATGTTTAGAGTTCACTTCTCACCCAATCTAGATAGAGCCACCTTTTGGAATCATCATGGGATCCCCTATCAAAACAAACCTAAAACCTCAACCTCACATTAATCTACCATAAAACCTATCATCAAATCAATCTCATAATCAAATACTTCTCTTTCCCAAACTATGGGAGAACCATCCAAACCATCTCCATCTAAAAATGTCAAATCACCTTACACTTCTTTAACCAAACACATCAAGAATCTTAGGATAATTCCTACTCATAGCCTTGCCCACCCATATTTGAAGTTAGATTTAACCTTATCTAATCCACCAAATAAAACCCTAACCAAAGCAACTAAGAAGGTGGAGCCACCCAAACTCCCACATAGAACCAAAGGGATGCCACCTCATTCCCTCTTACCTTCTATCTTAAGACCCTATCCTTCTACCATCCTAAGAGCTCATCCTCATATCAATAATATGAACCCTCCAAAAATTACCCAAACTAAACCTTATCCTTTCATTATAACTTTACCTACCCCCACTAAATCATCAAACTAATAATCATTCTTAACTAACATATCTACCTATACCTGCCTGCCTATCTCCAAACCTTCATTATCCAAATCTAAATCTTCCAGCTCAAAACCAACCATAACCAAGCAATTTCAATAAAAAACACCTACCAAAACCATTCCACCACCTATAAATTCCATGGTGAAACCTACTTTTGAGAAGGCTCTTACTCCTAAAAAGAAAAATCTAACACCTTCAACACCTTTTCTCGAATCTTATTTGACCATTTAAAAAAGGTTGTTACAAACTTCTTCCTTAAGCCTAACACCTATAAAAATCTCCAACCCTTTAGGTCCTAAGCTATCTTGGTTCAATAATAGTCTAATCTACTCATACCATAGGATACTTGGACATGACATAGAAAATTGAAAATATCTCCAAGCACTTATCCATAACTTCTGGGATGAGGATGATTTATTAGTAGATGAACCTCCCTTGAGCCCATTATTGACCCAACCACCAAATGAAACCATCTAACAATTACCTACTCCTTCACACTCATTTGAAAGTAAGGAGGAACTAAAGTGACATATAGTCCAACAGTTCCCCTTAGCCACACTATCCATATGGTTACTTGATATAAGGTCCAACAAAAGGATAAGGTAAAAGCCAAAGTGTTTATACCATGGACATACACTTCCACCCCTCAACCATTCAACCAAACACAAATACCCTCACCTTTACATTCACCTTCAACAAAACTCAAAATATCCATTTTGGGTGCCTCTCTCTAACCCTTCTAAATTTATCCAATGATTAATGTTAAAATAAATTCACCAAACACTGGTGAAGATGAGCCTTTACAAACTAATAAACACCCTACCCCATCATCACCAAGTACTGATAGAGGCCTTGCAATCAATAGAGGTTTAACTAGAAGACCCTCAACCCTTTGCATCCTTTATTAGAGTCCTTCAACTTTCTAACTTTATCACATTCTAAGATTTAGAAATACCTTCGTTCAATATAAATATCCTAATCCTCCCCTCTTCATCACTGCATACATGAATCAAACCCACATCAAAAGGGTGATGATTGATGGAAGAGTTAGTATTAACATTATCTCTTCTCATACTTATGACCAACTTCAACTTTCAAAGAATATCATGTCAAAAACTACAGTGGTCCTATGCTCTTCTAATGATATTATGGCCACTACCTGGGGAAATTTATCCTCCACATCTTCTTGGTACCTCATGTTTCTATCGCTAATTCGCTTTCTACATTCAAAAGATGAATAAATAAACTAAGGACATGGACAAGGCTAGAAGTACCTGGATATAGACTGCGCACCATAATCCAGATGCTTGTGAGCACCCCTCTTTGGCTGTGGAGGAATGACACCTGCAAATAAAAAGAACTTGGACAAGAAAATGTTAGATGGATAGGCAGTGGGTTGCCAAGCGAAAGCTTGTTCCTGAAAGTGTGAAAACTTCCTCAAGGGAGGTCAACCCACTGATAACAGACAGATAAAAGACCAAGGAAATACAAAATGCCAGAGTATAGAAGTGATAAACAAATTAGAAAGGAAAGAAAAAACAAATGATTACCTGAAAGGAGCTGTCAGGCTGATGACAGTCGCTGAGGTCGGAAATGTTGCCGGCGTTGGTTATCCTGCTGACGTCGATTGGGGAAGTGACCGGTGTCGGTCGGGGTAGTGGCCTGTGGTCGGGTCTGGTTTGGTTTCTGGACTGTGGACGGGTCCGGTCAAGGTCTGGTCCGTGGACGGGTCTAAGACAGAGTTTATGGACACACTTGAATGGTTTGGAGAATGGTCTGGGTCTGGTTGGGTGCCCTGTGCAGGGTCTTTTGTTGGCAGGAGGGACGAGGAAGTTGTCTGGGACTAGATTAAAAGAGGGACAGGAAAGAGGAAGATGGACAGGGGACAGGTTTTGAGAAGGCTTTTCAGCCTCTCAGGGGAAGGACACAGCAAGTAGAAGACAGTAGATAGGATAGATAACTGAAACTAAATGAAAGAATGAAATAAAATAATGAAATTGCTTACCTTTTGGCTTGCTGACTGAAGAACAGAAGAGCTATTGTTGGAGCCACAGAAGACTTGTTGCAAGAGGAAATCCCTGATCAAGAGTCCTTGCCCCTGTTGCTGCTGTTGCACGAGGTCCAGAGAGAAGAGAGTCGAATGCCAAAGCGCCGAGAGGATTCTGTTTGTGAGCTCAAGGGTCTAGGGGGTTGCAATGGATGCAGAAAGGGGTCTTGAAGGCTACCAACGCTGGCAGTTTCGCCGACATCGGCCGAAAGGTCGCTGACATCGGCAGTGGCAGAATGGGGACAGAGACTAAAAATAGCCTCTGCCCATTCTTGCATGCCGCCGGGCGAGGGATTGTGGGAAGAACAGTCATGAGGATGCTTAAATGGGCGTGGGAGGAAGATAATGAGAAGATTTGGCATAATAAAGGCTAAGAGGAAGGTGGAGGGATTCAAGGGAGGATCCAAGGTGGCAAGGGTGAGGTGGAAAGGGGGCCACTTAATTAAAATATTTAAGTTATTTTAATCAAATGAATGGAGAGGACTAAGGCCAAGGGTTAGGATATGGGTTTGAGGCGGACAAGGGGGAGAACCAAGGTGCAAACACATTTGCGGTGTCTACATTTGCCCATTTTTTGTCTTGTTGGTTGTTCTTGATGAACTGCAAGACAAAAATAGGAGTTGGTTGCCCCAAGAAAAGGATGAGGTATTCCCCCCTCAAAGCGATAGTCGAGAGAAGGGAACTGAAGATCGAGTGTCGATTTGACAGAGAAAAGGATAAAAGAGAGCGAGCGAAAATGCTACAATAGTCGTGATTTTGCGTAGACCACTTCACGGGAGGGTCAGGTCAAATTGTCGCATGTCGAGGGTCAAGGAGTGCCAATATTGAAGTAGCTGGGCCCCAGCATTTAGTCATCTGCTGATCGGGTCACTCAATCTAAGCTGAAGCTCCAAATGGTCATCGTGTTCCAGGTATTCTAGGCTTAGGAAGTGCTCCTAGAGACACAAAAAGCCACAAGTAGTAGGGTTCAACTATCTTGTGATCCTATACTTGTGAAGGGTCAAAAATAGGGTCTGCGGACAATTCTGCTAACCAGCCGTGAGGTAGCACACACACAAAAACAACCAAGGCAACATTGGCTTGGAAGTAGTCAAAGGTCGAAGGAGATACACATGATCTCTAATGGTCATTGGTCAAGGGGATGGATGGACGAAAGGATGTGGTCGAGCTAACCTCAGAAAACGTCATGTGATATGAGTGCTGCCTACATAGCCCTTGTGTGAAGGGCCTCAGGCCAATGTAGTTCTCCCTAAAAGGGAGGAATGGTCAAAGGGATCGATGAATTGGTCTTGGTCAAGGTCAAGGTCATGGTTAAAAGGAGGAAAGAAGGTTTGTCCATCAGGGAGATGAACAAATGGGGGTGGTCGAGCTAACCTCAGAAGATGTGGTATCTAAGTGCTGCCTACATAGTCCTGGTCATAGGGCCTCAGACCAATGTAGTTCGAACAAAAGGTTTGATTGATCAATGATTGGATGTGGTCAAGTGTCAAAAGGATGAGGGTAGCAAGATGGCGCTCGTTGAGTAACTCAAGTTGAGCTAAGCGATCTTGATGAAAGTCGTCATTGGAGAGAATGTCATGCAGGGAGATGCAGAGAGATAGGATCTGTACTTTGAGAGGTAAGACAGCCTCTGTTCCATACATGAGGGAGAAGGGAGTAGCACTCGTAAAGGTTCGGATGCTAGTGCGGTAGGCCCAAAAAGCGAAGGGAATATGAATGTGCCAATCCCTTCCTGTATTGTTGACCACCTTCATGAGAATTTTAGTCAGAATTTTGTTAGAAGCCTCAGCCTGCCCATTTGCTTGTGGGTAGTAAGGCGAAGAAAAGCTGAGTTTGATGCCAAATGAGTCGCATAGTTTTTGGACAGTCTTGTTTTTGAAGGATTTGCCATTGTCGGTGATGATTTTGTGAGGGACACTGAAATGACAGATGATGTGGCTGCTGATGAAGTTGACAATTTTGTCGGCTTTTGTGGAGACAAGAGGAATGGCTTCCACCCACTTGGTGAAATACTCAGTGGCAGTGATGATGGACTGATGACGAAGGGACGAGTGAGGGTTGATCTCACCGATGAGATCCAAGCCCTACTAAGAGAAAGGCCAAAAATCTTGAGTGACTTGCAAGGCGTGGCTGGGGAGATGAAGCAGGTTAGAGTGTTGCTGACACTTGATGCAACATCAAACATAGTCGCTACAGTCTTGATGAAGGGTGGGCCAATAATAATCCAGGCGAAGGATGCGCTTGGAAACCGAGTTTCCACTGAAGTGTCCACCACAAATCCCGTCATGGACTTGCTTTATGGCTTGATAGCTTCAGTGGAGGTTAGACAGCGAAGGAGGAGGCCGTCGAAGCCTCGCTTATAGAGAAGACCTCCTAACCTAGTATAGCGAGCTGTGCGCTTGAAGAAAGCTCACCACGCATTGCTAGAGAGGTTGGGAGGAGTGACAGAAAGAGACAAATAGTCCACAAGTTGCTTATACCAGTCACCTCGTGGGCTAGGATTGATAGTGTTTATATGGTCAATGTGAGGAGAGATGTAGGAAGGCAAAGGTACACGATGCACTATGACAAAAAGGCGAGATGACGATGATGAAGACGGGATATGCGAAGCAAGAGAAGCCATGGTGTTGGCAAACTTGTTCGTAGAGCGTGGAAGAGTCTGCAAGAGGTAATGGTCAAAAGATGCCAAAAGAATGTCAGCACAATTTTTATATTTGTTTTTATAGAGATATGAACCGTTAACTTGATTGACGATGAGCTGTGAGTCACCGAAGATGTTGATAGACTTGATGTGGAGGGAAAGGGCAGTTTGAAGTCCCAAAATTAAGGCCTCGTATTCGGCCATATAATTGGTACAATCAAAGTCAAGCTTAAAAGATAGAGGCATGGGCTCCCCTTCGAGTGGGATGAGGATGACCCCCGCACCCCCACCGAGTTGACATTTGGAGCCATCAAAGAACATGGTCATTCGGTAGACGGTGTCATCGGTGGAAAGGGTAGCGATAGACTCGTCAGGGAACTCACAGTGTGAAGGTTGGTTGTTGGGAAGAGGGGCATCTGCCAGTTGGTCAGTGATGGTTTACCCCTTGATAGATTTTTGCTGGATGAATTTGAGGTCAAACTCAGCAAGCAGCATGAGCCACCGAGCCACATGTTGATTCTGATATGGCTTGGAGTGCATGTACTTGAGAGGGTCAGTGTGAGTGATGACAAAGGTTTTATGGTTGAGAAGATAGTGGCGGAGCTTGGTGGTGGAAAAGACTAATGCCAAACAGAGTTTCTCAATATGAGTATACCGAGTTTCATAGTCGACTAGTGTTCGGCTGATGTAGTAAACCGCTTGCTCACGATGATGCTCATCTCGGTGCGCGATCATGGCACCTAACGAATGGTTGGTGGCAGAGATATAAAGGTAGAAGGGTTGGTCATCTTTAGGTGGAATGAGGACTAGTGGAGAGACCAGATAGCTTTTAAGGGCTTCAAAAGCCTCTTGACAGTCCTCATCCCATTTAAAGGAGAGGTGCTTCTTAAGGAGGTGATGAAAAGGTTGGCAGCGGTCTGAAAGCTGCGAGATGAAACGGTGAATGGACTGGAGCTTCCCTTGTAGACTGCAAAGCTGCTTGAGATTGGTCAGGGGTGGCATTTCGAGGATAGCATGGATCTTGGTGGGATCTATCTCGATACCACAGAAGGAAATGATGAAGCCAAGAAGCTTACCTGAGAGGACCCCAAAGACACACTTCTTGGGGTTTAGGCAGACATTGTATTGCAAAAAGCGAGAGAAGATGATTGTGAGAATGGTCAAGTGGTCGCGGCAAAGTTTGGACTTGCCGAGAAGGTCATCCACATAGTCCTCCATGATTTTGTGGAGGAGATCATGGAAAATGTAGGTCATGGCACGCTGATATGTGGCACCAACATTTTTCAAGCTGAAAGGCATGACTCGATAGCAGAAAGTCCCCCATGGGGTGATAAACATAGTCTTGTGCTGATCTTCTGGTGCGATCAGGATTTGATTATATCCTGAAAACCCGTCCATGAGAGATAGCATTTCATGGCCAGCCTGAGATCAACAAGCTGGTCAATGTTAGGAAGAGGGAAGTCGTCTTTGGGACAGGCTAGGTTAAGGTCGCGATAGTCCATGCAGATCTGAATCCCCCCAATTGCTTTAGTAACTGGGACGATGTTAGAGACCCACTATAGATAATCGATGGGTTCGATGAAGGAGACAGAAAGAACGCGCTGAAGCTCCTCTTTGACAAGGAGCGCAATGCGAGGATGCATCTTTCGAAGCTTTTGCCTAACAGGCTTAGCCTCTGGTTTGGTGACAATGTTATGGGTAGCAATGGTGGGGTTGATGCCAGGCATGTTTCTGTAAGTCCAGGCAAAGGCCTTGCTATGGTTGGAAAGGAACTGGGCATAGTCAAGCTACTCCTGAGCGTCTAAAGATTGGCCAATCTTTAAGATGTGAGGAACATCAGAAGAAGAAGGGAGGTTGATGTCAATGGTGGATTCATTTAACATAACCTGGGTCTCGAGAGGGAGGAAATTCTGGATGAAAGAGTCATCGGCACCCATGTAGGAAAGGATGGCGTCATCATCAATGCAGTGGACAGTGTGAATGGTTGTCGACTCATCCTCTACCATGCTAGGAAAAATGAGAGGGAGAGACCTGGACACCCCATTGAGCTGATAGGTCAGGGGTTCCAGGCGAATGGTGTTTATGAAAAAAAAAATAGGAGGGATGGAAACCACCGACTCCGTAGGTGACGAAGGAGAAATGGGTGAGTTTAGAGGAGATTGGTCAATGGTTGGCTCGGGACAAAGGTCGAAAGGAACCTGAGTGGGGTCATGATATCCTAGGCCATACCGTTTCTTGGCATCGTGATCATTGAGTGGCTCGATGGGCTGATGGGAGCCCTGCTCATAACGTCCAAAACCGAAACCCTTCCATGCACACCTATGAAGGTAAGTGTGTACAAAGGTGGGGTTGCCAAGAAATGAGAAATCAGATGTGAAAGGTTGGGGTGAAGAGAGGGAATTGCCGTTGGTAGGAGCTTGATTGAGCCCCCCATAGACAAAGTTGGTTTGGAAGTGAGGAGGACCATAAGGTACGACCATCTCGATCTGATGGTCATAATTGGGACTGAGGTGAAGGCGTCCATACTCTTGCAGAGTTTGAAACATTTTTAGGGTCAACAAGTGATATTCCCCAAGTGATAGTCGTTGGAAGATGTCTTCCATGGGGTCTTTGGTTGGCGCTTGAAGAGGAGGGGTGAGGGCGACCACCGATTGCGAACTGGTCAAAGCTTCCACAGATGGAGGCGGTGCCGGAGTTGATGGCTTGATGGGAATGAGAACATCATTGGGACGGTAGGTTGTGTTGCAAGTTTTAAAGGGTGAAGGGTCAGCGGGAATGGTGTGGACTTGCCTGTCATGCTCAAACTTCACACAATGGTGCAGGGTGGAGGGTATACAGGCCATGGCACGGATCCAAGGTTGGCCCAGTAGAAGGTTGTATTGAAACTCTCCTTCGATGATATAAAAGAGCTCTGAGACTGTGCATGGACCAACACGAATGTGAAGGATGACTGTGCCAATGGTCGTGGCGGTGGTATCATTGAAAGAGCGTAAGATCGCATCAGTTTTGGAGATGCAATTCTTGGGAAGAGCCAGCTGATCAAAGGCATGGGTAGAGATAATGTTGATGCTAGCGCCACCATCGATCATAATGCATTTAATGCATGTCCGATCAACATAGGCAGTGATGAAGAGGGCGGCATCCTGATCTTCCATGTTAGATGTGGGAATCTCAGAATCGCCGAATGTGATGGAGGCGATAGGAGATAAAGAATGGACAAGGGCAACAAGTGGTTGGGGGTCCTCAGGTTGGACCTCTACTGCCTACAAGGCTTGGATGAGGGCTTGTCAGCGCTGAGGTGAGGTTTGGATAAGGTCATAAAGAGACATCTTTACAGGTGTCTGGTAAAGCTGCTTCAGCATAGAGTCGTGAATTAGCCTAGAAGAGGAAGACGAAGAAGGCTGGGATGTGCCAAGGATAGAAATTTTAGGCTTAGGTGCAAGAGGTGGCTTGACGAAGGGATAGGTCCAAGGAATGGCAGCTTTTTCTTTTGCCTTGTCCTTTTGTGACCTAGTGGTTATACGGATAACATTGATTTCGAAAATAGAAGGTGAAGAAGGGGTCATGTTTTACTGGTGAGATGTTGACATGGTTGAAGAGGTTAGATGGGAAGGAGTCGGGGTCTGGTCAAGAGTGTCCTCAAGGAGAAGAGTGTCTTTCTCCATATGGTGGCGGATGATGGCCTTGAGGGCACAACAAGTCTCGGTATCGTGTCCTGGCGTATGATGATATAAGCAAATTTTCGTGTCATCAAACCAGGAGGGCTTAGACCCGAGAGGTTGGAAAGGTCGGATGGGTGGAAGGGTTATGTTGGAGGTCTGCAGAAGTCAGTGCAATATCAACGTGTATGAGCCCACTAAAGGGTCCGTGCTAGTTGATATGCGCGAGGTTGGTGACTTTTACTTAGGCGAGGCTGGAAGAGGTTTTTGTACCACCTTATGGGTTGATGGTGCGGTGACAGATGGAGATGGCTCTTTCTTGGTGATTGGTACCACCTTTTTGGGAGAGGGACAGCTGGAGGTAGGCAGAGGAAGCAAAAGAGGCAACGAGTTTTGATTGGAGGCCGGAGTGGGAAGGATGCTAGCCAAGGTCAAAGGATGGGGGCCCAAAATGGATGGCAATGGTGACGGGGAAGGAGGCATTCGCTTCTGTGGTCTGGCAGTCTTCTTTGACTTGGTTGGAAGACTACTACTGGTCGAGGTCTGGTCTAGGTCCACCTTCACTTGCAGGTGAGTGAGGGTGGAGACAGGATGAATGCCAAATGATTTGATGGGCTTAGCCGAGATAGATGCAGGTTTCAGTTTTGACGGGTTTGGTCGAGGTTTGAGAGTCTGGTCTTTGTCAAGAGTCTGATGAGATTCTACCTTGGGAGGATTAGCAGCATGTGATGAGAGGGCACGGGTATGCTGAAGGGCTTTAAGACGCTCCCACAACACCTGAGGCGTCACTTTTCTCGGAGGGAGAAGTTTGATTTTCTCCACTAACTGGGAAAATGGCTGAGAAGAAGATGTTGATGGTTGCGAGGTTAAAGATGAGATGGGTGTAGTGGTCTTAGACGCATGGTATGGTGAAGACAAGATAGATTTAGATGAAGACAAAGGGGAGACAGGTTCTTCCCCAGGTGGAGAAGAAACTGGGGAGCGAGGCTCCTCCACCAGGTAAAGGGCAGGGATGATGGTGTCCTCCACTTGCGGCTGAGGAGTAGGAAGGGTCGGGTCCTCCATAGGTAGTAGAAAGGAGGATGGCGAGATTGGTGGTGCTGGTAAAGCTGAGGCATCCTCCAAGATGAGAGAGGTCGATGGAGAACTAGCCAGGGAAAGAGGTTCATCCATATGTGACGGACTGATTGATGGCCTAACCTCTTGAGGTTGATTGGGGACGAAGGGAGAGACCATATTGACTGTTCGAATGTTGTGCTCATGATTATTGTCAATTAAGGTCTGGACATTGTTTTGAGTTGGTGGATGATTAGGAAAAGGTTGTTTGAAGATGTCAATGGCCTGATTAGGAGGTGCATTTGGATTGTTTAAGATGAGATCCCTCTTTTCAAGCATATCTTGGATTATGTTCTTAAAAGTTTTGCAGTTTTCTGTGTTATGGCCCTTAACACGGTGGAAGCTGCAGAAGTCATGCTCCCTATACCACGCGGGGATGGCACGTGAGGGATCGAATTGTGGAGGAGGTCGGGCTTGAGGGAGATTGAGGGCCCCCTGTTTAACAAACTTTTCCAGCACAGACGTGTATGATTCTCTGAGAGGAGTATATCGTCATTGTATGTATCTTTGTTGGAATTGGCGAGTGGCACTCTGAGACGTGGATGGCTCAGGTTGATTGGTTGAAGAAGATGAAGGTCTAACAACCACGGCATTAGCTGAAGCCTTGGATTTAGAATTGGATGATGATGGCTTAGCAGAAGAAGAGTCATTGGTCTTAGAGCTGGGATTCTTGCTCCACAACTTGACTTTATTCTCCTCGATGGCACACAACTCAAGTTTGCGAGCCATCGTGAAGGCCTCATCAAAAGTGAGAAAGGTTTGAACCCTCAGGGTGGAAGAAATATGTCTGGCGTAGGCTTGGGAAAAGAGTTTAATAAGCTCACCCTGGGGTAAGGAAAAGGAGAGTTGATTGATGAGGCCTCTCCATCGAGCAACGAAGTCGGCTATGGACTCATCCTTGAATTACCAAATAGAATAGAGGTCCGTGATCGAGACCTTCTTGGTTATGTTGATGGAAAAGTGATCGAGGAAGAGCTGGGCCAATTGTGTGAATGAGAAGAGAGAATGGCTTGGAAGGGAGCTGTACTAGTCGAGCACAGCACCCGAGAGAGACATAGGAAACGTGCGTAAGAGCAACGCATCGTCATGGCCAATGAGGTAACAGGCATGTCTGAATGCTCGCAAGTGTTGCTGTGGGTCTTCCTTGCTTTGAAAGCGAGAAAACTTTGGAAGCTCCCACGGGCTAGGATATGGTCTGATTGGGACAGAAGGATGAATGGGCTTGTTGCAGATCTGCTCGTATGAGAGAGCGTTGCGCGAGCCGGAAACAGAGGTCTCTAGACTGGTCATCTTGTCCATCAGCATTTTGATGATGTCTACTGACGGATTGACAGATGGCACACCCCCTAAGTTATAGGGCACTTGGAAGAGGCTAGGGGAGGCATATGACGTAGTCGGTTGTCCCTATAAAGGTGCAACGTAGGGGTAACTAGTCATAGGGATAGATGAAGAGGCTAAAGGTGGTTGGGTAGAAGGCATAGCTAAGCCCGATGTTGCCATGAGAGGTTGGATTGTGGTAACAGGGGCCAAGGGGTAGGAAGCCACCCTGGTGTTGATAGGGGCCAGGGTAGGTGGAATAGAGATGACAAGGCTCTAAAAAGGAGTGGATAGCGGTTGAGCGGGTTGAGGTTGATAGGGGGCCGGAACCCCAGTGGAAGTGGGCCCAAAGATAGAGGGAGAGGCCACACCTAGAGGATTGGTCAAAGTCTGGTCAGCGGTCGAAGTGATGGCTCGAGTGTCCAAAGGTTGAACTACGAATGCCGTTGATACAGCCGTAGTCGCGACAAGAGAGGTTGGCATTCTGTAGATTGGATTGCCCAAGGAGTCTCGCGTTCGGCTATGCGTGAGATAGTGTTACAAGGCCTTGACGTTGAGGTCCAAGAATCATTTGAAATCTTGGTCCCCTTCTTGGACAATAGGAGTCTGCGGTGGGGTTGGATGGGTAGGAGTTCTTTCGGTCTTCGAGTTGAACTCCATTGTAGGCCTGGTCAGGGACAGGGTAGACAGAAGTGGTTGACGGCTAGCGTGGTTGACAAGAGCCTTGGCTTGGCTATGAATCAAAACCATGCAAGGCAAAGAAGGTTCAGGTTTTAGGAACTGTGTTGTTTAGTTTCAGAAAACTAGGATGGAGTCTTTGACAGAGAAGGGACAGGTCTTAGGCTGCTGGTTTTGAAAAAAAAGGACAGTGACAGAGACTGACGTGGTTGAAAAACTGATGTCGGTAAGAAATATGGCCGACGTCGGTCAGATAACTGGTGCCAATAATAGGGGAAAGCCGACGTTGGTGAAAGAACCGATGCCGGTGATTGTGTTTTCTAGAGAACCAAAAGATTTGAATATTCTTGGAAAAACAATGAAGAAAGCATCCTCACTCACTCAAACAAACAGATGAGAAGAGGAAAACAGAGAGAGACAGACAAGCCTAAGCGATAAATCCTAGGAATTAAGTTTAGAAGCTGTGGCTTATGCCTTAGATGAATGTTTGGGGAGATTGGCTATCAAGAAGGTCCTAGAAGAAGCAGTCTAGAGCTGGTTTTGGGTCTTGTTTTAGGTGCTCAAAAATCTGTGTTAGGGTCTGGTACGTGGCCTGGTGCTAAGGAGCAAGCTCCCCTCACTTCACGATTCCAGTGGTTA
The DNA here is from genome assembly GCA_037957365.1 of Torreya grandis. NCBI lineage: Eukaryota > Viridiplantae > Streptophyta > Pinopsida > Cupressales > Taxaceae > Torreya > Torreya grandis. The sequence goes on along the minus strand of JARHVA010005910.1, from coordinate 879,828 downwards.
GCTGGTCTCGCTTAGCCAAGATATACCTCGCCTAGAGTTTATCCTCTGCCAGAGAACGGAGTGGGCTTCCCCCTTGGTGATGAAATCCAAGTAGGGTCATCGGGATGGGTAAGGTATCCATTGGGGGATGAAATCCTAGTCGGGCCTTGTCTCAAGTAAGTTTTATGTTCATTTTAGTGCATGTGGTTTGGTAGTGTAACATCAAGTGTCTACGATTTATTCAATATGCGTTTAAGTTACTAGATGTGGACTAAGAAGATGCAAGCACAAGCAGAAATGAATGCAAAGTGTTTTAATGCCCAAGTCGAAATGTGATGTTTGTTATGAAGACAAGTTTGAAAAAGGGTTGAGAGTATGACATTGGACTAGTCTAGAATGTGCAAGAAAGAAAAGAAAGATTCTTTTTAATTCCTGCTTATAGTGTCATTGAGAAGAAAAGAAGGAGGAGAAAAGGTAAGAACCTAATGCTCCTGAATGAATGAAGAAGAAAAGGAACCCAGGAGGAACCTAGGGTCCCACCGGGCATGCCAAAATGTTTCTATCGCTAATTCGCTTTCTACATTCAAAAGATGAATAAAGAAACTAAGGACATGGACAAGGCTAGAAGTACCTAGATATAGACTGCGCACTGTAATCCAGATGCTTGTGAGCACCCCTCTTTGGCTGTGGAGGAATGACACCTGCAAAGAAAAAGAACTTGGACAAGAAAATGTTAGATGGATAGGCAGTGGGTTGCCAAGTGAAAGCTTGTTCTCGGAAGTGTGAAAACTTCCTCAAGGGAGGTCAACCCACTGATAACAGACAGATAAAAGACCAAGGAAATACAAAATGCCAGAGTATAGAAGTGATAAACAAATTAGAAAGGAAAGAAAAAACAAATGATTACCTGAAAGGAGCTGTCGGGCTGATGACAGTCGCCGAGGTTGGAAATGTTGCCGACGTCAGTTATCCTGTCGACGTCGGTTGCGGAAGTGACTGGCGTCAGTCAGGGTAGTGGCCTGTGGTCGGGTCTGGTTTGGTTTCTGGACTGTGGATGGGTCTGGTCAGGGTCTGGTCCGTGGATAGGTCTAAGATAGAGTTTATGGATGCACTTGAATGGTTTGGAGAATGGTCTGGGTCTGGTTGGGTGCCCTGTGCAGGGTCTTTTGTTGGCAGGAGGGACGAGAAAGTTGTCTGGGACTAGATTAAAAGGGGGACAGGAAAGAGGAAGATGGACAGGGGATAGGTTCTGAGAAGGCTTTTCAGCCTCTCAGGAGAAGGACACAGCAAGTAGAAGACAGTAGATAGGATAGATAACTGAAACTAAATGAAAGAATGAAATAAAATAATGAAATTGCTTACCTTTTGGCTTGCTGACTGAAGAACGGAGGAGCTGTTGTTGGAGCCACAGAAGACTTGTTGCAAGGGGAAATCCCTGATCAAGAGTCCCTGCCCCTGTTGCTGCTGTTGCACGAGGTCCAGAGAGAAGAGAGTCGAATGCCAAAGCACCGAGAGGATTCTGTTTGTGAGCTCAAGGGTCCAGGGGGTTGCAACGGAGGCAGAAGGGGTCTTGAAGGCTGCCGACGCCGGTAGTTTTGCCGACGTCGGCCGAAGGGTCGCCGACGTCGGCCGACTGGTAGAATGGGGACAGAGACTAAAAATAGCCTCTGCCCATTCTTGCACGCCGCCGGGCGAGGGATTGTGGGAAGAACAGTCATGAGGATGCTTAAATGGGCGTGGGAGGAAGATAATGAGAAGATTTGGCATAATAAAGGCTAGGAGGAAGGTGGAGGGATTCAAGGGAGGATCCAAGGTGGCAAGGGTGAGGTGGAAAGGGGGCCACTTAATTAAAATATTTAAGTTATTTTAATCAAATGAATGGAGAGGACTAAGGCCAAGGGTTAGGATATGGGTTTGAGGTGGACAAGGGGGAGAACCAAGGTGCAAACACATTTGCGGTGTCTACACCTCACACAATTCTAGATATTTTTGATTTGTCAAGTTCAAACAGAAGGGCCAAGTCATTAACATAGAATTTTACTATATTCATTTCACATCGTATAATATGACATATCAACCTAATGACATTTTTCTTCCTCCATCCACCTCAAAACCAATCAATAAAAACTCCACCCTTAGCATTGATGAATCTTCAAATAACTCATTTATTCGTTCTTCTTAGATCCAAATAGAGGACCCCTTTGAACCCATGTTCTAATGTTTCTCACTGGGGGAGTATCATATTTTAGCCTTGGATGCTTTCCCTACTCAAGAGTATGGGAACCAAGACCATGATCCTACCTATGACCCCAAAATTAGAACCATCATTCCATTTAGGCCTTCCAACCATCAAACCAACTTAATCTATGAGGGACTTGATCATCCACTTCTTTTTTTCACCACTACATCTACCACTTGACCATTTAGCTATGACTTATCCTATCTTGACAAACCAACATTTGCCAAATTATACCTTCATAGGTGTGCCTAAAAGGGATTTGGCTATTATGAATATAGACACCACATGTTATCTTCCATGAAAACCTAGAAACCTCATGAGCTATTTGGCCTTGGGTTTGTACCACTAGAAGAACCCAAAAATTCACTCAAACCTATCACCACCATTGATGAGTATGTCCCATCCTCACCAACTCAATCTCATTTGATATCTAAAGATTTCAAAATCATTTCTTCTAATGTTTTTTAGTCACTACTATTAGTCTAGGTCCCCTAACCTATCAAAAAGGTGGCTAAACTAAAACCCTTCCTCTCATTCATCCTAAAATGGTAGAAACTTATTCTCTTACTAGCAACACTATCCAACATCAAGATGATGATTCCATTATCACCTACCTTAGTATGGGGGATTATTCTATCCAAACATCCATTCCTTCTAAGAACTAAACCATCTTAAATAAATCCACTCTTGATGTCAACTTAGGTACTCAATATAACCCTCACATTGTCAAGATTGATCAATACTTAGATTCTATGAAGAAATAAGAATAACCTTATTTCCTTCATGACCAAAGCATATAATTTGCTTAGTCTTATTAGGATATTCCTAGAATTAGCCCTTGTATATCCATCCACAACATTGTCATCCATCTTGATCATAAGCCTATTTGATAAAAGCTTCACAAGATGCACCCTCACATTGCCCTTCTAGTTAAATAAGAACTTCAAAATTTCTTATTTGTTGACTTCATCCAACCCATAAATTATCCTCAATGGGTTTCTAACATCATTCCCATTACCAAACCTATAGGGGATTTTCCTCTATACTGAATTTCATGACCTCAACCTTTCTTGCCCAAAGGATGACTTCCCTTTGCCTAGCATTGACCAACTCACTGATCTTATAACTAGTCATGAGATATTATCTCTCATGAATTGTTTTTGAGGATATGATAAAATCTTTATTTCCCCTAAGGATCAACATAAGACCTCCATCACTCCAAGGGGAAGTTTCTACTATAGGGTCATGCCATTTGGTCTAACTAACACTAGAGTAACCTACCAATATGTGATTGCCTACATCCTCCATGTTTTGATCCATAAAATCATAGAGGAATATGTAGATGGTATCATTAGGAAATATAAATATCATAAGGATCATCTAGAGATTTTCAAAATCATATTTTAATGGCTAATCCATTTCCATGTCTGACTCGACCCAAAGAAATGTGTTTTTGGGGTCCTATTTGGAAAGCTTATTAGCTTTATCATCTCTCTTTAAGGAATAAATATAGACCCTACCAAAGTTACAATAATATTAGAGATTCCACCTCCAACCCAGCTTAAGTAACTCTATAGCTTATAGGGAAGGCTCCAATCCATCTGTCATTTCATCTCTTAATTATTGGATAAATGTCAACCTTTTCACCATCTTCTCAAGAAAGCTATATATTTTTAGTGGACTAAGGAATACCAAAAAGCCTTTGATTCCCTAAAAAATACCTTCTTTATCCACCCATTCTTACCCCACCTAAAGAGGATTAACCCTTCTACCTTTATATCTCCACCATTGACCATTCCCTAGGGGAAATGCTCACTCACCATGATGAGAAAAATAAAGAGCAAGTTGTCTACTATATAAGTTGAACCCTTATTAAGTATGAGACTCAATACACCCATTTTGAGAGGATTTTCCTCATCTTAGTCTTTATGGCTTCCAAATTTTATCATTACCTCATAAATCACAAGACTTTTGTTATCTCTAACACTAACCCACATAAGTATATTCACTCTAAACCATACCAAAACTAACATATGGCTAAGTGGCTCATTCTGCTAGTTGAGTTTGACCTTGAGTTCTTTCAATATAATTTGATTAAAGTAAAAAACATTACCAATAAATTGGTTAAATCTCCTCTACCAAAAAACTAACCACTCCTTTTTTCATTTTTGGATGAGTCCACCATGACTATTTCTCAAGAGGACCCCACCTGCCAAATGACCATATTCTTTGATGGCTCAAAATGCCATTGTGGTGGGGGTTCCATATTGATTCTCATTACCCTCAATGGTGAACCTCTTATTCTTTATTTTAAGATTGATTTTGACTAAACAAATAATGTGGCTAAGTATGAAACCTATTAATATTTACCCAAATCAATTTGATCTTAGGAATTAAGATGATTAGTATCTTTGGTGATTCCCAACTTTTGGTCAACTAGGTTAATAGATCCTACCAATGTAAGAATGATGTCTTGAAAAAGCATAAACAACTATTAGATGTAATCTTAGCATCATTTGATCATTACCTTATCCATTCTATTCCATGATCTACCAATAAGTTTGTAGATACAATAGATTCCCTCACTTCCCAAATCCCTTTTATACCTATTAATTAAAAAATCTTTATCACAATTCACCAATTTATCACACCCTCTTATATTCATTCTGACCTTCCTAACATTTTAGTGTGGAGGCATCTCCATCAGACATATGGTATGATCAAACCTTCAAATACCTCAACCTCGGCATTGTTTCTCCTAACCTCTCTAAGAATTCCCAAAGATATTTTGTTTAAAGTACATCTCATTATACCATACTAGGGGGAATCCTTTATAAGCATGGTTTTTATGACATCCTTATCCATTGTCTACACAGTCATGAAGCTTCCCATGCTATCAAATAAATGCATGATAGAATCTATAGGGGACACTTTAGTGTTCTAGCTATCACTAAATATATCCTTCATCTTGGATACTATTAGCCCACCCTCAACTAGGACTACTATGATTATGTAAATAAGCATGTTAAATGTCAAAAACATGCCAATTTACATCACACACCTTCCCATGTACTTGAATTATCCAAATACTATTAGCCCTTCTCATAATGGGGACTCTATCTCACTAGGGAAATCAATCCTCATTCTTCACAACAATACCAATCCATAATCACTACCATTGAGTATTTCACCAAATAGGTGGAGACTATTCCTCTCATCTCAACCAAATCCAACAAGATAGTCAACTTCATCAGTCATCATATCATTTATCATTTTAATGTTCTTGATAAGGTCATCATCGATAATGGAAAATATTTTTAAAACAAACAAGTCTAAGGTCTTTGTGACACATTTGACATCAAGTTAAGATTTTCCTCACCTTACCATTTACAAGCAAATGTATAGGAGAAATTCTCTAAAAAAATCCTCAACAAAATGTTAACCAAAGTAGTCAATGCTTCAGGTCAAGATTGGCACCTGTACATCCCTTTAGCTTTATGGGCCTATCACACTAGCATTTAAAACTCTATGGGTGCTGCCCCTTTCTCTTTAGTCTTTAGAGCAGAGGTTGTCTTTCCTCTTGAACTCTAGATTCCCTCTCTTTGCATATCCTTGTAAGACATCATTTTTGAGAGAGACTATTATCAAGAATGTCTAACATAATTAGAGCTACTTGATGAACATTGCCTAGCTATTCATAACCATCTTCATTTATACAAAAAATGAATCAAGTGCACCTATAACAAGCACCTAAAATAATGAGAACTCAATATCCAATATCTCATCCTTAAGGAAAACCAACATGTAACCAATATGGAGAAAATCAAAAGAGGCAAGTTTTATTTCAATTGGCTTGGAGCCTACATAATAAAAGACAAGTATGGATTAGGAAATTATCATTTTTCCTCTGTCAAAGGCAAACCAAAACATGAGCCTCTCAATTCTTCACATCTGCATTCTTTCTTTTGTTAAACAAGGATTAAACTCACCTTTTGTCTAACTTAAGCTCATCCCTTGATTTATGATATTTTTACCTTCGCTTATCACTATCTTTAATGACAATAAATTACAACATAGAACCATGTGATTAACCATCATAGTCATAACCTAATCCTAAATATGGGTACCCTAGCTCTACTTATAGCATGGTTCTCATGGATACTTTTCATCCCTAATCAGATGGAATCCCATGGTCATTATCTCTCAAAACCACCGCTTTCACCTATTATTAAAATTTTTATGCTAAAGTTCTACCTTTATAAAGGTAAACCTCTAAGCCTATATAGAATCGTGCCTGTCTAAACCTAACATCAAAAAAAATTGGATACCAAAATACAACTTAGGTCACATGTTTCTAGCATTTAGACTACTCCTTTGAAGGATAGCTACCTAAAACTAAATTTCTTAAAAAGATAGACTACTCCCTTGAAGGATAGCTACAAAAATTTAAAAAACTCAAACTTATACCACTCCCTTGAGGGATGGCTAAGTCAAATTTGTCAAAATCAATCATTTGAAGCTTCCTACATCGATCAAATTAACAAACCTATAAAAAAACAACAATAAAAAAAGACCCTATATCAAAATTAGAATAAGTTATGCAAAGAAAGTTGTAATTACATTTCATATATAGCATTAGTAGACTTCACACATCAATCACTATACACCTTGCATAAGCCATAGAATTTTCTAATATGGTTCTTAGGTCACCTATAAAATTGGAAAACTAACACACATAAGGTTACCTTACCTATTCCCCATTTACCCTTCATGTACCACCTACCTCCCCTTTATACCATCTACAAATTAAGGGATTATGAGCTTACTTAATATAATGTGATGAAGACACATTTTTATCAACCATAGCATGCTAATATGAAGCATTTAAAATATTTATGTTCCTTAAGCCAATCTAACTTAAATTTTTGTTTTTGTCCTTACCAAAAAAAAGTCATCATTCTTTTTCCTTATCCTCTCATCATTAGTTCATGTAGACATATGTATCATGATTCTTATCTCTTTTCCCACATCTATTTTGTTATCTAAACTTACTTTATGTTCTTCCATTAACATCATAACCATAATTAACACATCACATATCCATGATCATAAACCATAAACATTGAAATAACTATACATCATAACATCATAACCATATTTAATCACATCCATAATGAATGGAATAAACCACATCATATATTTATAACCATGAGTATCATCCTATCTCTGATTATAAATCACATCATATCAAAAACCACATTAATAACCATAATCATTAATATCATATCTATGAACAAATAAAAACCTCATAAAACATCACATAACCATAATATATTTCATCATGAACATCATCTAGCAAAATCATCGCATGCCTAAGTTACTGGGTCCACATCTCATAAACATAAGCATAAAACATCAAAATGATGAACCATGAAATATAAATCACATCTATATGTAAATAAAAATCACATCAAACATTATATACATCATATCATCAAAATAAATAATACATGTAATAATGTATAATATCTCTCTCTCAAAACACATACATATTATGACATCGACATGTAGGTTGATATGAAAATCATGTACATCTATATCTATACATCATGACATATCACAACATGCCCATTGGGCATCACTACAATTAGCCCTATCTACACTGATACTACCATTTGGTGTTGGACCTTATAGGATGCCTACCTATCCACCCACCAAAATAAGCCATTGACTTGTAATCACCACAACTACCCCACCTTCTAAGATAGTTCTATACTCACCCCATCATGGCTACTTAGGACATTGTGTTAGAAATATGGCCTCATAATAAATCAAATCCTTCACTATGGCCAAGTACTATGCCATACAAATTCTATTTGGTGGTCCTATTAGTGTTACTAGTACTCTTCACCTCTATATCAAGGTATCCCTATCTTGTGTCACCAAGCCTAATAAGGTCCTAACCTAATCCCTCTCACCTATCATGGTAGAAATATAACCCTATAATGTCACTATCTAGATCTACAATGTGGAAACCTACCCCTTTAATGCTATAATATATGCCTATGTAGTAGCTAATGTTATTCTTACATATTTATTAGGGCCACCTCTTTATACCTATATATCCCCACTAGTTGGATCCACATCCATATCCTATTGGGCCCTATCATCCCACCTAAAATCAACCACTACATAAAGGGCTTGGTAATATGTTGCTAGCCATCAACAAAACTAGCATCATCAAACCCTACTCTAATGGGTAGGTCCTCATGATCTAGGACCACCTCCTATGGCTATGGCTTGGGAAGCAAAAACTTAACATCATCCCTCATGTACCTTGAGAATGTACCTAGAATCCCCTATACTAGGCCAAACTACCTCAAATTTATCAAATGGGATGAGCTTAGTCTCACCGTCTCTATTCCCATAGATCCATCTCTAGCTCTATAATGATAATGTATGATATCTATAGAGGACCCACCTAGGAAAGTTGACATATATCCTCCAAACCATATCCTCCAAAACTAAGCCATCCAATGCATCCCTGAACTAGTCAATATCTCTTACACCTCCTCCAGCTCCTATGAGGGTATAGTTACCCCTCTACTAGATGAATCCCACTTTGAAGTCCATTTGGGCATAACCCTCCCATGGTAGCCCCATTATCCTTAGAACCCTAATATGATCATATGCTAAATAATGGATCACAAACCCCACGTTGATCCCATATCACCAGTGAGTTCAAAATCCCTTTAGCTCCCTATATATTTGGACAAAAAAAATTGGTTCCCACATAAACACTATCTTATTAAGTAACATCTGCACCAACACTCATCGTAGTAGATAAGGAAACTACGTACTACTTGAATCAAGTAATGAAAAATAAGAGACTACCATCATCATCATCAAATGCCTCTCATTTGGAGCACTCTGGTACATTTTTTTGTAACTAAAACCTCTAACATGCTAATTAGCAAGGGTATAATCCTCAACATATAGTAACTCCATATATTTATCCCTCTCTTATCTCTATATTTGATATTTATCTCCCCTTGAATTGGTAGTTATGTAATCCCATGAAAATGTTTTATTAGGATGGTCATCTCTCTTGTTGGCAAAAGGAAGGTGTTTGTGGTTGAATCCCATCTGTCAATGAGGGTCATGATCATCATTACATCTGATGGCATGCATTAATAGTGTCTCATGGATCTAAGGCTTACCTCCTCCATATGTGTCTAATTATCCTTAGTAATAAATCTATGGATCTCTATAAAGATTCAAGGAACACAATCCCTCATCTAGATCTAATCTCGTGCATACAAAACTCAAAGTTAGCATGCACACTTAGTTTTCCATTAAATTTACTCATTTTTATTTCAATTAATTCATTATACCTACATCAACCTATTTCTCAACCTAAACCCACCTACATCAACTTATTACAAACTCTACCCTTATAATGCTACAACATTTTCAACTTACCTCTAGCCTTAACTCTATTATAAAAAAAATTCCTACCCTAGCCCATAAATATTTTAACACACCACTCCTACTTGACACCTACCCCATACCAACCATATCTTAACATTATAAATGTTATTTAAAAAAAAAAACCCACCCATTTCCCTTATTCTATATTAAACACTTGATCTTTCTCTTGACTACTGATGGTCACTATGACTACCGATGGTCAAGTGACCATCTGACTTCAATAGTTGACCATTGATGGTCAAGTCTGATCATAAATGGTTAGGTATGACCATTGATGGTCATTATGTGTGATGATTGGTGGTAAAAACCCTAACCTTATATACCTAAAAAATACCAAAACCAAAATTTTTTAACTAATAGACACCCTAATTCTACCCTTTACCCTACCCCTAACCCAACTACTCCCTCAATTTTAAGTTTCACTTGTTAATTTTACCAATCAAACCAAAACTTAGAATTAGGGAAAACCCTCAAAAAATCTTACCAAAATAAATACAAAATCATGAAATTCATAATTAAATTAACCTAATCAATTAATCTAATAATTTAAAATACCACCTACCTCATTCTTTGACCACTATCGTAGATGAATCCTAGGTCCCACTACTTGTCCACATTCTCATCCACCCTTCATAATCAATCTAATAGTTAGGTCCAATCAACTATCTTGTCAATCTAACCTCCAATCAATAATGACCTAGTCAACACCTTAACCCCACCTCATTAGTACTATTACTCATAAAATGCCAACTCACCAATGTATATAAGTCATGAGATGTCAAATAGCAAAAAGTGAAAATGAATTTTCATTTTCTCTTTATATGTTTCATATCTTTAGGGTTTTGCCCTGAGCATTGATGGTCAAGTAACCATTAATGATTGAGTTTAGGACACTTAACCATTGATGGTCTAGATACCCCCATTTTCAAAAAATTTAAGCACCAACACCTTAGTGCTACACATTTTTTACCTTCTCCACCAAACCAAAACCAACCTTCACATAATACCCTCTTTGATCAACCAACTACCTAACCATGTCCACCTCGATGTTGGCCATTTTTGGCCTAAAATATCACATATGTTGTGATTACCTTACCTTGGTCTTTTTTAGCTATACCAACCAACGTTCCATGTTAAACATTTGAATTTGCATCACCTCATGCACACCAGACCATTTATGTTTTTACATTGACCCTATATGTGAAACTTGATAGGAATAACCTGATCAATTATGCCTCATGTTGTGGCCTAGTTACTATGTCACCAGTCCTTTTAGAACTAACCTTATTTTTACCAACATTGGCAACCTTAATATTTATGTAATCTTGGATATCACACTTAGTCACATTCTATGCACATGTTTTCACTTTAAATGCCCAACCACCCTAGTCACTAACCTCATGAATAACCATACACTACTTATCAAACCCCAACTCAATTTTGATTTCACCTCATTGACTCCCAGTTTGAGGGGGAACACCTACTCCCATACTCAGGGCAACTAAAACTGTGACCAATAATCCATTTTTATTTTGTATCTTGTTGATTCAAATCCACATTACAAAAAGGGGCAAAACCTAGACACTAGAAAAATAAACATAATAATTTTAGATGTTGAAATGCTTTGAGATACCTTAGGGACCACCTAACCCTTCTTGACCCACTAACCTATGCATTAGACCTTGGGTCTAGTTAGATACTAAGCTAACTAACTCACTAAATCACTAACTAACCCTCTACCCAATCCCTTTTAACTTAGCTTGACCACTTTATCTTCAGACACTCAACCATCGATGGTCAACATGACCATCAATGATTAGGTTGATCATCAACAATTAGGTGTTCCTCATTCTTACATAAATACCACATGTGTGTAAGCTAACATAAAATAATTAAATATGTACACCTTGCTCATTGTTAATAAACTCCAAAGCATAAAAATCAACAAGCCAACCTCTTAGGTAACCTTTTATCCTCCATCTCTATTTATCTATAAAAGGAGGGGAGTAGGAGGTGAAATTGATCAATCATAAGAGTATTCCAGCATATAGGTATTAAAGCTTCTAGTTAACCAATCTTCCTTCCATCAATTTAAAAACTACAATAGAGATCTAAACCTTTGCCAAAATTTCTCTTGAAGTAAAGTACCATTACTCTACCAAAATTTCTCCATCCATCAAACATTAGCCATTTAACAATCTAATTGGTACAATTTGTATTTTATCTTTGTTTACTTGGTTTCTAGCTTCCAAGCCTAAATCAAACCTCTTTCACCTATCTTTCAACTTCCCTACCCCTAACGTAACCCTTAACAAACCCTTACCTAATCATTAACCCATTCTACAACTCTTTTTTTATTACATTTAAAATCCATAGGCAACTACTAATGGTCAACATAACCACCGATGGTCACCTCCAACCATCGATGGTTACCTAACTATAAATGATCATTTTAACCATTGATGTTCACTTTGACTTTTAGCAACCATTATGGTAAGAAATTTTATCAAGTTATTTTTAACCCTATATCCCCAACCAAATTTGACTTTCTATGTCCCTGCCTGTTCATAGACCCCTACCCAATTTTTTGAACCTAACTAATTTATTTTAACATTAGTATTGACCTATTATTTCTATATTTAGATATTTTATTGATAAAACATTCATTTATTATTATATTTAATTTCATTATTTTATGTTATTATTTTACTCTTACTCTTTCAATTTAACTATTATCAAAGAGTGGATTGATAGCCTCCTAGCAAGCTCATGTCTTTTGGATCTAGTTCACACTAGGTAGTCCACCTTACTATCTTTATAACAACCCAAAAATGAGCTCTCCGCACTCATCTAAATCATGCATGAATAACAACTAGATTATTCTTCCACACCCTTATTACTAGTTTCTTGCCTTTTTCTTTAATTAATAAATGAGTAGAAATTAAGAGAAATTATATGAAAGGGGAAAGTTGAAAATCATAACCTTCACATGAAATGTGATAGGTGGGATGGTAATAGAAATTAGCACACACCTTAAAGGAGGCATTTTAATTCTATCATATCGTTGGTATGTGCTACATGTTGACTTAAGATTACATTTGGAGTACCCAAAGGTCTTAATAAAATCAAGGGAAATAACATAGGTGCTAGAAATCTCATCAATCAAGGATATCTTAACTTAGATATCATCTATTTAGATGTTAATAAATAATGGAGGATCATCTATGTGAAGTAAAATCTCAATTGGAATCATAGCTACTATAGGAAATCATAAAGAAAGAGAAGTGTCTATAGTTTCATCAACATTAATGGGCATTTCTTCACATTGTTGTAAAATACTATCCTCAGATCTTGATAAAGTAGCTTCCCATCTTGCTAGAGGAAGGCGAGGGATATTCATCTTGAATAAGAGTTTAATGAGGTAGTTTCTATGATATGGAGATGTCCTCTTGAGTTCAAGAAAATGTATTTAGGATGGAAGATTAATAAGTTCTATAATGGGATCCCTCTCATCATAAACCATAATGATATTTTTACTTATAGGTGCATAATGATTAAGAAGGTCTTCAGAAGGTGGATTTGAAGAGCATTGAAAATTATGTTAATAAGAATGAGAAGGTTATAAATTGTTTGATAATGAAGAAGTAGTTGGTTTAGATTGATCTTGAAAATTAGAAGAAGTGTTAGTAGAAATTGGATACCTAATTAGTTGGTTTAGATATTTAAATGTGTGAGAAGTAGAAATAGTATGAGATGTGTCATCCAAGGGAGAATCATAAATTAGATCATAAAAAAAAAAAAAAACATCTTCTTTCCGAAACTCATTTAAATGAGTTGGAGAAGAATCTTGGATAACATGATATGTCTTATAGGAAGGAAGAATGTAGATAGGTTGTGAATAAGTGAAATCTACCACATTTCACATATTGATCATACTAACCAAATTATCTTAAAAATTTGGTTCAACAAGACTTTCTATGTTATTGGTAGAAGAAGTGGGCTTGTATTGACTTTCTTGGTTGGTTGATGATTAGGTAAGGGGTCTTTATAAATATATAAATGAGTGTCTGATTGATTTAAGGTTTGAGTTTTATCATATGACTTATAGCCTTTGAAAGTAATCTCATAGGATTGTTAATGCTTATAGATAATAGAATCATGATCAAAATTTTGGCCAAGAATAAAATCCATGGCTAAATTATGAAGTTATTTACAAGTCTCGTGAGAGTGACACCGACTAGTATGAAACCTAAAAAAATTCTTAGGATTATACCATGATTTTATAGGTTGAGTAGGGTCAAGCTCTCAAGGGAGAGGCCTAGGTAGATGTGTAATTAATTTGGATAAGGATAAAGTCTTATGGATAATAATGATTCTTGTTAAGAAATGAGGATTAGTGAATTGTTGAAAAGGAGCTGGTTCTGAAGAAGTGGTAGGAATGACAGTTTGAACATTATTAATGGTGTCATATGAATTAGTAACACCATCACTAGTAATATTATGGTTTTTAATCTTAAATAATAGGTGATGGCCAAAATAATGTTGGGGTGGCTCAAATTGATGCATGAGAAAATCTTGTCATTTGGCTTGATTGATAGCTTCTTCCAAGGTACATGAAGAAAGGGTATGGACTTGATATTATAATTTAGGAAATAAAACATTTGTAAAAAGATGAAAGAGATTATCATCCACCATGTTATGTTCACATTTATTTGATAAAGTCTTCCAACACTTAACAAAGGCTTGGGTAGTTTCATTTTCATTTTGTTTGCAATTGATGAAATGGGCCAAAGTGTTTTTTAGAAGATCTCTAGTTTGAAATTCTTGAACTAACTCATTTACTAAGTCTTCCAAACTAGTGATAGAATGTGTTCTAAGTTGATTTTACCAATATAAGGCATCACCCATGATGGTTTTGGATAATATTTTGTTATTAACAAAGGTATTTAACTTGACCCAATCCTTGTAAATATTTCCAAATGTCTTGAGGTGAAAGTTAAGATCAGTTGATCCATTATAAGAAATTGTAGGTGTTAGACCTCGAACGTCAATGTTATTAAATTGGGTGGTAAGAGGTTCATTTTATAAATTCTTGATAAATTTATTAACTAATGGAGGTTGAGGAATGTGATTAACTTGAGAATATCAAAGAGGAGGAGGAGGAAAACTTTGGTTATGTGTCCCGCAAGCCATTGGTTGAGGACTAAATTGAAGATTAAGAAGGTGATTTTGCATTTGCATCATTTTATTTGTATTATGAGCTTGGAATGTGTTCATTTTATTAATATTTTGTAACAATAGTTGATTATTTTGATTAGTGTTATTAGAAGTAGTGTTGGTATTATTGTTTGTGTTGGTGTTAGTGGCTTGGGTACCACTATTAGTGTTGGTATGAGCTTGAGAAGAGTTATGAGAATTTGAGGCACTAGTGGAATTTTTTTCTTATGAATCAAAATATGGACTAGTAAATGGTTGAGAAGAAACATTAGAAGCATGAGTTCTCTAGGTAGCAAATGATGAACTAGTGGAAGGATTAAGCATAGTGGATCTTATGAGACTCCCACTAGATGTATAACCGACCATGTTAGTTGAGATACTAAACATGGAGGTAGAATAAGTTAAAGAATAAGATGTCATGACATAAGAAGGAGTCAATATTGGAGGAAGAAATTGATAAGCAAAGGAAATGGTACCCCCAAATCTAGTTGAGAAAGTGGGATTAAGAGAATAAGGCTCTTTAAATTGATGGCTAATCATGAGGTTATAGATGGTGGAAGGATCCTTATCTCTATGTTGAGGGAATTATGTGACAAAGAAAAGCATTTTAGGAGTATAATCTAACTCAAGCTGATCCTTTAAGAAAAGAGGAGGGTCTTATTGTAAAATTATGAGGAGGGGTCCCATAGTCCATTGTGTGGGTTGCAATATGAACATTACTAGTATTTATGAAAGGATCTCTATTTTGTCTATAGGATATACTATTAGGATTGGTGAATTTCATCATGTTTGTTGACTAAAATTCAAAATTATCACCAAATAAAAATTCCATGATGAAAGGAAAAGAGACAATATGAGAAGGAAAAGAATCAAAAGTGATTGACAATAGTATTAGGCTAACTTGGTCAACCTAGTGAAAAACTAGAGACTATGGAAGTGTACTGGGCCCACAATATCAACCTAATTCAATGAAAAATAATTGGTTAAAAAAGGTAAAGGTGTTGTAAATAGCACTAGGTCAACCAAGTTGACCTAACATAGTATACAGGGGATAAAAAAGATACTAGGTCAATAGGATCGACATAACACAATAGATAGGGAATAAATGAAATATAAAAACAAGCTATGAACAAAATAAATATAATTACAAGTACTATATAAGAAAGTAGTAATTACTAAAAATAAAAAATAGTCAACTAAATTGATGCTGGCCAATCTAATTGATACACACAAAGAAAAATATTGCATTAATGCTAGATAATACAAGGTTTTACATACACAATTCATTAAAGAATCAAAAGTGATTGGCAATAGTATTAGGCTAACTTGGTCAATCTAGTGAAAAACTAAGGACTATAGAAGTGTATTGGGTTCACAATATCAACCTAATTTAATGAAAAATAATTGGTTAAAAAAGGTAAAGGTGTTGTAAATAGCACTAGGTCAACCAAGTTGACCTAACATAGTATACAGGGGATAAAAAAGATACTAGGTCAATAGGATCGACCTAACACAATAGATAGGGAATAAATGAAATATAAAAACAAGCTATGAACTAAATAAATATAATTACAAGTAATATAAGAAAGTAGTAATTACTAAAAATAAAAAAATAGTCAACTGAATTGATGCTAGCCAATCTAATTGATACACACAGAAAAATATTGCATTAACGCTAGATAAGAAAAGGTTTTACATACACAATTCATTAAAGAATCAAAAGTGATTGACAATAGTATTAGGCTAACTTGGTCAACCTAGTGAAAAACTAGGGACTATAGAAGTGTACTGGGTCCACAATATCAACCTAATTCAATGAAAAATAATTGGTTAAAAAAGGTAAAGGTGTTGTAAATAGCACTAGGTCAACCAAGTTGACCTAACATAGTATATAGGGGATAAAAAAGATACTAGATCAATATGATCGACCTAACACAATAGATAGGGAATAAATGAAATATAAAAACAAGCTATGAACTAAATAAATATAATTACAAGTAATATAAGAAAGTAGTAATTACTAAAAATAAAAAAAAGTCAACTGAATTGATGCTGGCCAATCTAATTGATACACACAGAAAAATATTGCATTAACACTAGATAATACAAGGTTTTACATACATAATTCATTAAAGAATCAAAAGTGATTGACAATAGTATTAGGCTAACTTGGTCAACCTAGTGAAAAACTAGGGACTATAGAAGTGTACTACGTCCACAATATCAACCTAATTCAATGAAAAATAATTGGTTAAAAAAGGTAAAGGTGTTGTAAATAGTACTAGGTCAACCAAGTTGACCTAACATAGTATACATGGGATAAAAAAGATACTAGGTCAATAGGATCAACCTAACACAATAGATAGGGAATAAATGAAATATAAAAACAAGCTATGAACTAAATAAATATAATTACAAGTAATATAAGAAAGTAGTAATTACTAAAAATAAAAAAATAGTCAACTGAATTGATGCTGGCCAATCTAATTGATACACACAAAGAAAAATATTGCATTAACGCTAGATAATACAAGGTTTTGCATACACAATTCATTAAAGAGTAAGAAAAAAACTTGAAAGTAATGCTAGATACTTAGTCAACCTAAATTTTTTGATTAGATTATTAATAATGATTTTAAGTGTAAAAGAGGATTGGCTATAAGTAAGGTACTCGATAGTAATCTAAGGATAGTTTCAGGTAAGTTTAGGATGAAAGGGACTATAATGGTAATGATACAAGATAGGTAATTGGGCCTAACCCTTCACTTCACACACCATAAAAATAAGGGTGTCAGGTGCTTAGCTAAAATATACCATTAACCACACTTTATACTTGACTAGAGCATCAAATTAGCTTTTCCCTTGGTGATGAAATCCAAGTAGGTTGGCCTTGGTAGTCAAATGTTTAAATGCTTATTGATATTTTTGTGGTTTGGCCATGTGTGCAAAATATTATAACTAGTGAAACTAAATAATTAATTGAAAATCCCTTAATTAGACTATGTGAGCTATTCTAAGCATGCAAACAACTAAAAGGAAAGATGTGATTAACATATATGATTAATTCTAAATTTGAAACAAGGTATAGTTTATAAACTATATGAAAAATTATATAGAATAGGGTTGAACCTATACAATGGAATCAAAGTCTAAAAATTAACTAGGTCTATCGAGTCAATCTAGTTATTTTTAGAAACATAGAACTAGGTCCACATGGTTGACCTAGTTGATTGTGCATAGGTAGTTTTGAAGACTGCAAACTATGAAAGGAAAGAATAGAAATAGAAAGATACATAGAAATAGAAACTCACTTAAATGGATTAAAAATAAAGAGGAGAAGATTACTAATCAAAAACCTTGAAGAAAACTATCAGAAACCTATAAACTAGGTTGAGCTAATCAACCAAGCAATATAGAAACCTATTTAAAAGTGCTAAAAATACACTAGGTCAACCTAGTTAAACTAGTTGACTGAACAGGAGGTTTGAAAACTAAAAAAAACAATACTAGGCCAAGTAGTTGATCCAGTTATTTGATCAAAGTTTTACAAGTTCTAAGACCTATACTGGGCTGAGTTGGTTGAGCTAGTTACATGTTCTTGCAAACTTATGCACAAAGATGAATAAACTAGGTCAATAAGGTCAATCCAACACAAAAAAGATATGATAAAAATAATGATGAACATAAATGAAATAAGTGAAATAAATACTCTAAGTGTTTGATTCACATTGGGTTCAAGAGAATGTATGTAATCAAAAATACATCATGCACATAAATCAATCCTAGATCAAATGGGATAGAGTACACATAAACTTATGATTAGGGAGAATACAATTTTTATGTGGTAGCATGACCAATGTGAGTAACCACTAGACCTGATTAGGAGATCACTTATCATAACACACTATGCAAGATAGGGTTCTAATTCCTATAGTCTAACACAATCACATAATAACCTTGAAAGAGTCTTATGATTTAATATTTCACTAATATAATAACAAGAAAAGTAAACCTAATATAATGTGCACCAAAGATTGTGGCTCAAAGTGGGGGTTAGAACAAAACAAATAAACAACTAAACTAAACATGTATAAAAGACATATACTCATATTGATGTATAAGAAATCCTAATACATAAATGTGAATAATACATATGATCTATATATCTAGTCTTACAAATGAGGAATAAAGCTATGAACACTTACCTTTGAAGATGAGCCCACTGAGCCTCAATTCCCCATTGGCCAAGGTGCTTTGAAAGAGATTGCCATGGTATGTAAGGATAACTAAGATAAATCAACTCCAAGCTACACAACCTATCTAAGCATCCAAAAGACTTATCCACAAGACAAGATACAATCTCTACATAAAGTATTGAATCCGAAAGATTTATTCCCCAAGTAGAATGGTTAATAGGTAGATGCTCATTCTTACTTATTCACTTGATTCTTATTTCTTATCAAATGGTGGTAAATGATCTTGTATATATAGTAATAATTTACCCTAAAAACTTTTGGGAATGTTAGTTGTGCTAGGGTGACTTGGTCGACCTAGCATGTTTTTGAGGCTAACTCTCTAGGTCTATGCTAGGTTAGCCAAGAGGACACCAAACCAAAAGAGAGTAAAAGTACCAAAACTATGCTAGGTCAACATGGTGAACCTAGCACAATTGATAAGTCAAAAGGGTGTTAAGGTAGGAAATAAAGGATAAAACACAACAAATGACTAGAATGAAAAAGACTAAGAAGAAAATCTTGGGTTTAATGGTTTCAAGAGGCTAGAGTGTAAATGGTAAGTGGTAAAAGGAATGATAATCTTATGAAGTACTGATGGTCTACCCACCCCTTTACTGGTGCACCCCTTAAGGCATGCACTCAAAGAGATTGAGATTCGACAGGTTCTTATAAGATATAAAGTGTTAGAAATCAATGAAAGTTAAAAATATTATGTGTATATAGAGGGTCCTATAGTTTGTTGTGCGAGTGGATATATGAACATTTCTTTCATCTAGGACATGATCCATAAGTTGTTTATGGGATAACCTAGTAGGGCTAATAAGACTCATCATATGCATTGATTTGAAATTTGTGTTATCTTAAATTAGGAAATTCATGAAGAAGGAGAGAGATTAGGTGAAGCAAAAATATGAAATACAAAAGGATAGATAATAATACAGTTAACTAGGTCAGCCTTATATTGGAAACAAGGTCTGAAAACTAAGTGAATAAGGATATAGAGTCAATAGGGTTGACCTAGTACTATAACCTAGGATAGATAACAAATTAATAAGGATATAAAATCAATAGGGTTGATGTAGTACTGTATCTTGAGAGGTATAAAATAATACTAGGTTGACTAGGTCAATTCAGTACTATAAGAAGGAGAAATAGATAGTCTATAAGAGACTATGTTGAATAGAATGATAGTTTACTAAAAATAGGGATTTTTTTTGTAATGTACTTGGAAGTAAGAAATGGAAGGAAACACACAATCAATTAGGTCAATGAGAATGGTCCAATTGAGGCACACAACACAAAACCTTACACCAATGTTGGCCAATATAAGTTTAATCAATATAACATACAATGAGCAAAGAACAAGTAGTAAACTGAAAAGTAAATGCCAAGTGGTCATCCTAAATGTTGTTAGATTATAAAGTGTTATTTTAAGTGTGATAGATAAGTTGGCTAAAATTAGGGAACTAAAAATCAATCTATAGATAGTTTTAGGACATTTAAGTTGAAAGAGATCTATGTTGGCAATTGTTTTGGCTTGGTATTGGGTCCCACCCCTTCACTTCACAATCCCATAATGATAAGGGTGTTGGGTGCTATGTCAATATATACCATTAACCACATATTTATACTTGGCTATAAAACCAAGTTAGCTTCCCCCTTGGTGATGAAATCTAAGTAGGTAGGCCTTGGGTAGACAAATGTTTAAATGTATTTTAAAATTATGTGATTTGGTAGTGTGTGAAATAAAGAGAAAAATAGTGAAATTTAATGGTATATTAAAAACCACCTAATTATACTATGGGATCTATTATAAGCATGTAAATAGCTAAATGTGAAAGTGTGAAGTAAATGCTAACATATAACTATTAATTTCTAATTCAAAACATAATACAATGTCAATTTAGATGATAATATATGAAAATATTATAGAATAGAGTCGATAGTGTTGCTATTGTACTGTAAAAGCAAGGGTCTTTAAGAATTATGTTGACAGGGTTGACCTAGTCTTTTAGATAGAAGATATAATATAGAACTACGTCAACTAAGTTGACCTATTTTTCTATATGAAGATAGTTCTAAATACTACAAACTATAAAAAATAGAGTTATAAATAACTTAAATGAAAGATATCGAGAGAAAGGAAACTAAGTGGGTTGGAAGATATTAAGGAATATGAAATTCTTGTTGAAGTTCCTTGAATGTTTCTTATAAATTCTAGCAACTATGTCAACTAGGTCAACCTATTTCTATTATTCCCTATTTGTTAAAGCCTATTAAGATGACTATACCATCTTGGTCAACTTAGTATGCTTTCTGGAAACTTGACTAGAATATTATACTAGCTTGGTTGACCTAGTATGTTTTTTAGAAGCTTGTAAGAGTACTATGTTGACGTATTCAACCCATTAACATATATTTGATGATGACCTACATAAAAAGAATAGAGTCAATTTTTATGTGACTGTGTGTTACATAGAAGTTAAAAAATATACCAACCTTATCAACCTTGTATCATAAATAAAAAATAATAATAACTAAAATGGTAGAAAATGAAAAATGTGAAAGAATACCTACAAGGGTTAAGCTCATGCTAGGCTCACCATAATGTGTGAAATTAGAAATGCATCAGATATATGAATCAATCTTAAATCGAAGAAGATAAATCCTACTCACACTTTTGATTGGAGATACATTATGTATTCAAGAACATGACCAATAAGTGGATCCAATAGACCTGATTATGGGATTTGTTATCACAACAATAATACTGGGGAAGGTTCCAAAACCTCAAGTTAAGGAAACATACACAATAACCCTAATTAAGTCCTATGTTTTCATATTCACTAACCTAATAATAAGTAAAGTAAAGTCTAATATAGTGTTCACTAAATATTCTAGCATAAAGTAGGGGTTATAAAAACTAAAATTAAACATGCATATAAGACATATACTCATGTCAATGTATACAAAATTATAATATATAAAAGATAAGTACAAATGCATATCTATCTACTCTTATAAAGGAGGAATAAAGTTAAGAATACTTACCTTTGAAGATGAACCTACCAAGCCTCAATCTCTCCCTTGGCCAAGGTGCTTTATAAGAGGTTATTATGGTATGTAAGGATGACAAGGATAAACTATATCTAGGTTACATAACCGATCAATGCATCCAAAAGACTTCTCCATAAGACAAGATCCATATATTCAAAGAAATTATGAAACCTTAAGCTTGCTCCTCAAGTAGAATGGTGGATAAGAAAATGCATAATAGCTCTTACTTATTCTTATCATCTCTAATTAATGGAGAAAGTATCTTGTATATATAGGTGGATTTAACCCTAAGCCCTTCCAAAAGTTTCAATTGATAGGGTTGACCCAACCAACCTAGTAATATTATTGACAAAAATTCACAAGGTCAGTGAAGAATTATCTTAGAACCTAAATGTATCTCACCAATAATATTATAAGGTCAACCTAGTTGACCTAGTACTATAAACTTTCAAAGGGGGTTTTATGTTAGGAAAATGGGGATATAATTTGGCAAATGATTGGAGGAGTGTATAAAAGAGAATAACAAGCTTAGGGGAATGGTTTTTATGAGATAAGTGTATAGATAACAAATACAAAAAGGGACAACAATCTCACAAATAAATAATGGTCTATCTACCCCTTTCTCGGTGTACCCTTAAGGCATGATCTTAGGTAGATTGAGACTCGTTGAGTTATTGAAATATACATAGCATTAGTAATTGATAAAAGTTTGAAACTATTATGTGTATACATGATTCATTTATGTTATCACCATTTTTTGAGCTTATTCTTGTTTTAAGCCTCACCTTTTGTCTTTTAGTGAATAGTATGAATTATCAACCAAGTTCATTTGTGAATACTCACCTTTTGTCTTTTAGTGTGGTTTTAGATTTAATCATGCTCTTTTGGCATTGAAAATTCCTATACCTAATGTTCTCACAATGGTGAGAATTAACCCTTTTTTCAATACTATTATATTCAACAACTTACATAACTAAGAATATATCAACGTGAATTCAAGTGATTAATATCAATATATTTTACATAGTGTAAAGAATAATATTTGAACAAAAAGGGATATCTAATGAATGGTAGAACCTATGTATGATATAATCCTAATGCTCTTATTGATGTATGAACAATATTCAAGAGGCCCATGTCTAGTTGGTATATAATAATTAATAGCATGTGATCATTGGTACATGACCAATAAAATAAGATAAGGGTTTATGGTACTATTTTTTAAATAGGGATTTTTTGTCTATTTATCATTTTATAAGTTTGAAATAATATTACTATTATCACTCAAATAGTGTACATAATGAATTGGAAGATTTGGTTTAGTATAATAATGATATCACTACCTAAGGCGTGGCGATCTTTCACTCCTTGGGATGAACCACTAAATTAGTCCAAATTCATTCTATTCTAAGTGCACTTTATTTAAGACTAGCATGCAAGACTAAACAATATGAAAGGAAATCTACAGCTAATTATAAGTCTAAAAATATTTTGAGGATAAAAGGGAGAAAGCATAATAAAAGGGAAATGGTGATGCACCAATATTATAAAGAGAACCTATATGGGCCTTGAATAACACACTAAAATTATTAATAAAGATAAACTATTACACAATCTCTAAAATGAACACTTTAAATCTTTAAGTGTTTCATATAGAGGTGAAGGAACACAACAAAACATTGAGACGGATGAAGGTTATCCATAAACAAGTCCTATGCAAACCTGTGTTCACAAAAAATACAACCTAAAAATGATTTTCAAGTTATTCACAAAGGTGTGAAGGGATGGGCATCAATGAGAGGGCAAATACATCCACATGCGAAGATAAACAACCACATAAATACACACAAAATGCAAGAATAATGAAGAAAGTAAAACTAAATTCTCATTATTTTAAAGGCTCAATATGTAAATGGGCTCATGGAAAGAATTTTTTAAAGAAGTTACATGCATAAAAAAGTCCTTATAATGATAAATCTTCCTGCTTATATAAGTAATTGGAGGACTTATGGTCATTACTCAACCTCACCCACTATTAGGGTAGTTAAAATATTTAATTAATATTTAAAGAGTGGTTGAGATATTTTTAGAAGTGAATGAATGCCCATAGTATGTATTTTATAAGTGATGTATGATGTTATTAGATGCCTTTGCATTGAAGTCTATAGACTTGGGATAAAATTAATACACTATTCCAGCTGCAACATTGACTAATTTTCAATCCTCCATTTCTCTAATTTTAAATTAAAATCATTACAAAGAGGGAGAAATAATATTTATAATGTAATAAGTGACATCAAAAATTGATGTATAGATCAAAATATATGTCTAAAAAATCAAAACACAGTGGTGTATAACCATTTCAACAGCTTTATAACATGGAAAAGTATAAAATCATAGAGCAAGATATGAGTAAAACCCATCATATCTTATATTTACTAAAATATATTGAAAATATGATAAAAAAGGTATTTTTATTTTTTTGAGATGATCAAATTAACCATTTTTAATTTCCCTTTGATTTTTTTTGATGAAAAGTTGGCTAAGTGATAAATCTTCCTAGGAGGGTCACTTCGCACCATCATAGATTTTCACTAGAAACTCCAACAATTATAAAACCAAATGAATTACCTTATCATGCTATCAAGTTAATATCATAATTTTTTTTATTAAATTTATAATTAATTTGGTCCCATGAAAATGGGATTCAAAAGTGTTGTGTAGGCAGATTTATCAACTAGAAGATGTAGAAAATAACTAAGTAAAAGAATAATGCAGAAGCCAATTTTGATGGTTGTGCATTTCACACATGATATTGAATATATGTGCAATATATTTATCATTTAAATATAATGAAATTTTTATATCACTGTGAGTAAGTTTAACAATATTTGACCTCCTTTACACCTAAAAAAATGAGCTTAAAATGTGCATACTAGCTAGATTTGAAAACTGAAAACACATAAAGTTGACTATGTAAAAACCAGCTCAAAATCCAATTTTTAACCCTATTAATTTTAGACATGGGAAATTTTTTTATATTAATTTATTGACCCACACATAATTCTGAAATTTTATTACCATCATGTGAAATTTTAAGGTGATTTGACTTCATTTAGTTCTACAAAATTGTGTTTAAAAAGTGTTGCACAAGTCGATTTGGCAACTAGAAAGACAAAAATTTGCACACTAGGCAATTTTTATGACTATGATATTTTAAATTTAGGAAAAATTATTTAAAAAAACTTCACCATTTTATTCTATTGACATTTTACTACCATCATACAAGTTTTGGAGAAAAATGAGCATGATTTGGCCCTATAAAAGTTATCCTAAAAAGTACTACATAAGCTGATTTGGTGTAGAGAGCCCTACTTTTTTCACAAGGGATTAAGGTTACTTGAAGAATAAACATTTTGGAAACCTCCACATGTAAATTTAATAATAATAATAAATCCAATATCCTAAATAAATCCATTCATCATGGAGTTGCAGAAACATCATAAACTTCTCACATTCTGAAAATGGAAGAAGTTACAACCTGTTTGGTATTGTGCCTGAGCCAATTTTTTGAATTTGAAATCACACCTCAACAAAAATATAAAAATAAAAAATAGAAATCATGACATAGGATCTTAGAGGAATATAAAATAACTAAAACTAATTATAATGTTCATGTAGACACTTAGGTAAAAGAAAACATCTAACCTACCCTAAACTAACCAATGAAAAGATCATCTAAACAAAGCCATTGACTAGTTTTATGAAATAGATACCATTTATTACTAATATAAAATGATTTAAATTCTTAAGGACATCCAAAAAAATGTGGATAAATATCATATTTTTAATAAATGGATGATATGCTTCTCCAATAATATAAATAAAATCACTTACCCAATCTATTTGAATAAAAATGAAGTTATCTTGTAGTGGATGAGTAAGCTGATTTTGTTTTACTTTATTCTCAATTTTTTGCTCTAGATTAATTAAAAAATGTGATGGATCATCCTTGTTTTCTTATATCCAAGCTATTTAATTTATAGGGAACCCTCTTGTTAATTTAAACTTTTAGCAATTAGAATTACCCTCCCTTATGCATTTTGCTTCTCCATCATTCTATTGATTGGGATGCTCTTGTTCTCGTGTCTCATTTGGAAATATGGCCACTTACACTTAAAAAAATTGATACTCATGAGTTTATTATTTATGAGGTGTTGATTTGGTGTCAAGTCTTGAAAAAAATTCCTCTAGCTCTTCCCAAAAGAAATCTTCTTCGAGCTCTTCTTTACTTTTGTGCACAAGAGACCTCATCATAACTGCATGTTTGATTTCCTTCTCTTCCATACTAAATGGAAGATAATTTGTCCAAAATAAGACCTTATCATATCCCCTTGAATTCAAAATTAGATAGATAAAAATGGATTTTACTCATCAAGACTATCCCCTTATTCTCTATCATTACCCACTTGCTCACTACCTACTGTTCTAGTTGATTAGGTTCATCTTGTTGTAGTAACTCTAAAATTGATGATTTTATGGTATAAATAGGTATGATAATGATGATATACTCATAATAATCACTTTAAATATCCTCCTCCTCATCCAAATGGTATTTACTTTCCTTCCATATAATTGGTCCTCCTTTGAAAAGGAAGATGGTTAAAGGGCATGAGATTTTTGTTGGCACAGAGGAAGTGGGTTTTAGAAGGTTAGGAATTATGAGGTTTGGGTGCATGGTATAATAATGATTCCATTACTATGCTTGGGGTTTTCAAGGAGGAATGGACATAGTATATTTTAAGGAAGGGGTCTTTGAAACTTGGAACCTTGAAATCAAGGATTTTACTTGAAAGTGTAGAGGATTTAGCTTGCCTAAAGCTACAATCCTTGATTGTAGAAGCTTATTATCTCATAGGGTAGTATTCCAGAATAGGGGGAATATAATTTAAGTTAGGAAAAGAAAAAATGGACGTGGTTGGATGCAATTTAATTTCTTGCATCTATATAAGAAATTGACACATTTAATCCTCTTTGACTACAATTTGCCTAAACAAACATTCTTCATCATACCTTTTCTACTTACTCACCTCCTACAAATGAATGTAAGATTGATAAAAGATATCTTCCTATTTCCTACCATATTCTTGTTCTATTTTAATCTCCATGATATGTCTCTATAAATCAAGATGTATATCATTTATACTTTTTTGGGGATGATTAGGAGGATAACCATGATACTAATTCAAATCAACATGGACTTTAAGGGTTTGATTATAAACATGATTAGGTTGCCAAGAAGTTTGAAAAATGGTGATATGGAGGAAATTATTATGAAATTTAAGATATCTTGCTATGATAGGGTTATTTGGGATAAAATTAGAAACATTTTTAGGCTAATATATATGGTAGGAGGGCATAGAAAATGTATTTTGACAAGGATGAGGGTAAAAGACATATTTTAATGATAGCTTCACATATTAGAGAATCAAAAAATGAATAATTAGGTCTAAATTTATTGATTTAAATGAACTAAAAATAAACATGCATAGGTCATATTTTTTGAATTTTCTAAAATATTTAATATTTAATTTTTATTTCATTTATGTAAAATGTATTTTATATTATAAAATGTCTATGTATAGAACCACCATAGATGCATAATGTTCATTGGATTCTTAACTACTTTACATTCAAATGAAACTAGAATATAAAGTTTCATGCTTAACTTTTCTGTAATCACATATTTACCAAAATAATTTATCTTGAACTTGCCTTTGATTTTACTCTTTTAAATTGAAATTAATTATAGTTTCCTTTGAAAAAAAGTCACCAAATTCAAACTATATACTGTGAATTTATTTTTTATGAGCCTTCTGAATGTGATTCTAATATACCTTGATATGTTTTGCTACCTATATATGTGTGTGATCAAATTATTATAACTCATGTAAGCATTTTTTATATGTATTAATAATTTTCAATAACCCCTTTAAGGGATATGTGTACAATATGCAATTTATAATTTTAATGTAATAACTACTTATGTCTTATAAACTAAGGAATATGGAGTAACTCGAGTAGGTGTACAAATGCTTGTGTGGTAGGCCCATAATGAATAAACTATTTGGTTATGATAACACCAAGTTTTGTAACTATATTTCTCAATATGTTATTTTATACATTGAATATGAATTATATAACACCTCAATATTATATACTTGTAAAGTAATTCTCATGGTTGTACCCTTCAGTTCCTAAAACCTCTTTGTTGCTGAGAGGCTCACTTCCAATATCTCTTTTGCCTATTACTTATATCTTAGTCTAACTGTATGTTATTATTATGACCAATATTTTTTTACTACTAAATTTTTTATAAAACTATTTATTATCATCCTATGAAATTTTTGGACTTGTACCTATTTTCTATCTTCTTGGATACTTGTGTCTGAGTCAGATGCCTATGTTGATGCTAGTGTCATGTGCCAAACTAAGTTTCTAGTTTCCTAGAGGCATAAAATTTTAAAATTAAATGTATCCCTATAGTCATTTTAAGTGATTTTATGTGAGATATTTCTAATATGTATTGATACACACACACACACACAAGATCAACCCTCATTCATTAAACACCTAAAACTAACCTAATAACTCACAAGGAAACTTATCAAAGGCACCTAATCAAGCATTAAATTAATCAAAAATTACCTATTCTTTATTATTTTATTATTAGTCATAGGGATAACCCATCTACATGTTTAAATTAGTAAAGCATCAATCCCTGAGTCATACTTTCCAAGTTACAATCTAGCTCATTATGTGTACTTGCTTATCACACATTACACCTTGATACACACAAAAGCCAACATGTAGAGGAAGAATACATAAGTTTTAGGCCATATTTAGAGTATTTCCTATCGAGGAAATGCTTATTTATAGAGGGGTCCTTAGGGAATCTTGACACTATGTGCCCACTAAACCATTTTTCCATAATCACTCTGAGGGCAAGGAAGATGGAGTTTTATCATTTGACAAAGAGTGACAACCCATGTACACAATCTAAACACATTAGAGTAAAGGTGAAAAAACACCAAAAGGTTTTAGTTGGCCACACCAAGATCCTTAAGATTTTATATATTATACAACTGCATCCAAATTAGAGAGTAGAATTGACGTAATGATCTAGATCTAATGCAAGCATTTGAGGATCCTGAATGCAAATTTATAAAATATGATAATTTTTATAGGGTCCTATTCCAATATAATTACATCATGTTTTAGCTTAGATCTAAAGGTGCATACTAAACCATCTAAGTACTCTTATTTCTATTTTATTTTAGTATCAATCAATAGCTATACTTTCCATTTTTAGCATATCTCAGTATTGTAAATTCAAAATATTTCTTGTTTGAGTTCATAGATAAATTAGCCTAATGCAGATATGTTTATCATCATTATACATAAACTATTTGGTTTTGATAATCATCTGTAATTTTTTTAAATAATTTTTTTAAGGTGATATTTATAGTCTTATTTATAGATTATGTCTATCCATTACATTGGGGATAATAAGAGTAAAAAATGTGTGTCAAATTTTATATTTATTGAATTTTTTTATCATTCTATTCTTGAAATATGAACCATTTTATGAAACAATAGATAAAGGTATACTAAAGCAATAGATAAAATGTCATTAAGAATCTACAAATTTTCTCTCGTGTAGTAGATTATAAAGGTTTTATTTTTACCCATTTGATGAAATATTTAGTAGATGTAATTATGAATTTATGACCACCTACTAGTTTGAGAATTATTTTTCCAATAAAGTTAAACCCCCAAAATTAAAATGGCTAAGGTGAAACAATGGGTTTTAATTCATGCAAAGGAACATGGTTTATATTACTATGTATTTGACATTGTTTACATAAATTGTTGTATTCATGACATTCCTATTAGATGGTAGGTCAATATTATCCTTGATGAATTAATTTGTGTGACATTTATTTTCCACTAAAATGGCCACCATATTAATTTTCATGTACTTATTGTATTACCAACTTGGCCTTTTTAGTGTTTGGGCATCAAAATAACTATATTTAAAATGATTGTCTAAATAAGTCCCCTATAATAATTACATATTATAATTCATCTCTTTTTAATTTCAACTTATAATTTTTTGTAAAATTAACTAGTGTAATTAATTTATTTAAAAAAATTATGTGTAAATCATTTGGAGCCTATTGCATTGTACATAGTTACCAAGACTGATAAAACAACTAAATTTGCATATAAAATTGATGGATTTTGTAGACACCATATAGTTAAAATCACTTGATCATTATTTATTAACCCTAAAATGGATAAGGGTCATAAATTTGGAGTAGATAAGGTTAAGAATATAGAAATGACAATGCACAAGGGTGATGACTAGATCTACAATAGACTTATTTGGTGATAAACTCAAATATAAACATACACTAAATTTATTATGTTGAGAATAGGTTAAATATATAAGTTTAAGCTAATTTATGCATGGGAATGACAAAAAATTAATATACTTATATGCTTATGACACTAACATAGTGCTAGATTTGAAATAGGGTAAATATAGACTAGAAGATTATTCTAGAATAGTCATCATATTATTGATCTAATTATTATGGAGATATGGACACTAACATTTTTAGACACTCCTTGTCATCCACATTCATGTCTAAAGTGGATTTTAGACTGATTTATACCAAAACCAAATTATGCAAATTAATCTTAGAAATCACTGAACATCTCAAATTCATTCACATATTAGACATAAGTGCCCATAGTTATATCAAACCATCCTTATTTGGGGTATTATCCTGTATGCAAAAATACACTTCCATGGATTCATCTCTAGTCAGGTTGTGTCCTAGCAAACTAACATTTTAGATTAATTAAGTGGGGTACTTGATGAAATTATTAAAATGACAAAAAGATAAGAAGAATTAATTAAAAAATCAAATCAAATTAAATGCTTAGTTAAATAATCCATGTTGAATTAGTGAAAATATAATATCCAAAAATCAAAATTCAATAAATATCAAAGATAAATGAGGTCATGGTGACATCATCATCCTCAAATTTAATAATTCCAAAATATCAACATAAATTCCTTAGAAATTATAAATGTGAAGCCATGCCTCCATAAATGCACAATTAAGGACATTATTTATTATATTTGGCATCCCAAGGCTAACCCAAAGTTAACTTAGACCTAATGACACCTAGGTTTGGGATAGTTTTAAACCTATAAATACAAGGTCTCACACTCACTTCAAATAAGCTATTTTGTCTAAAGTTATTATTATGCAAAATTTATAAGAGAGGATTCATAGACCAACACATGCAAACACCAATAAAATAGTGGATAAAGGGGAGGTGTTGCCCACATAACAAGAACACTGATGAAGAATCCAATTTTGATACAAAGTGACAAATCTAACTACCATTCAATAAATTATTTGGAGATAAAGGGAAGGTGAAAGTCATTTCTTTTTTATCCTTCTAGTTGTGTTTCTTTTGGTCTTGTTATCATCAAGCTCTCTTAGTATCTAAGATTTATAATTCTTTGTCTTTATCTTGTTTTTGGATGTTTGATTCTATTAATGAGTGACTATCATATCTTTTACCTTATATTCTTGTTGCATATAATGTTAAACTAGGATGGTTCCATTGACATTAATATATATGTTTAACACAAGTATCTTGTATGGAATACTTATTATAAAAGGATGAAACCACCTAGATGCTTCTATGTTTGAGTTTACCTTCATTCTGGTGTATTTAGATATGGGTCATAGACTATCAATCCTCATGAATTTGTAAAACATTAGTTCTTCATCTTCATAGTGACCTTGGAGAAAAATGGTTTAGTAGGAACATGGTGTTGAGTTGACCCTAAATAAGACTCTATTACTAAGTGCTTCCTATATATACAATAATCTAAGGATGGCCTCAAATTTATGTATTTCTCACCTATGTGTTAGCTTGTGTGTGAATCATTCAATATGTGCAAAAAAGTACAATAATGACCTAGAGTCTAACTTGGAAAATAAAGAGCTTGGGATTCTCATTTATTACTTTAGACTTATGGATGTGTTGTTTCTTTGACTATTATGGAAATAGGGAAACTTTTTTTAATTAAATTCTTGATAGAGTGATTTTTTAAAATTGTCTTGGTCTCTCTTATTATTTTTACTAGGTCTTGTAGGTAAGGAATGGATGAGGTTTAATATTGTATTTATATTAACCCCTTTAGATAAGTAACTTATATTAAATCACTTAGGATAACTATTAGGGGTGGATGCACAAAGTTTAGGGATATAAAAGGTGAAAAATAAAAAAACACAAAATGTTTTTTATAAAGGGCATACACACTTTGAACTGCAAAGTGTGTAAGACCTTATTTTAATACATATATAATTATACTCAAAAGCAAAACCCATCAAAAAATATGTAGATCAAGGAGCCTACCCATCACAAAAAATGTAAATACACCCTTTGATGGGTTTTGTTTGTGTATAAGGATATATTTAATAAAATAAATATAATAAGTATAATAATATAAAATGTAATATAAAATTAAAAGTAAACTTATACTTAAATTATAAGAATATAAAATGTAATATAAAATTAAATATAAACTTATACTTAATATTAAATGTAATATTCCAATGAGATGTATAAGGATTGATGAAGTGGTTTGGTTATGCTCAGCCCCACGCAAGTTTGAATCTCACAGGATGTTTATAGGTCAGATGTGGCCATTTACTTAGTTATTTCAAAATATGATCAAGTGAACCATTTATATTATCTAAATAGTTCTATCAGATACTAAGCCCCTAAATTTTTCCCTAGAACTAGTTGTAGCTCCAGTCAAAAGCTAGTATTAATAAAAAATATTAAATGTAATATAAATTATATAAAATATAATACAAAATTATACTTAATATTAAATGTAATATAGAGTATAATTGTAAGTTTACATTTATTTTTATACTAAATTTTATATTCTTATACTTTAAATTTATTTTACTAAATATAACAAATTAGGGCCACTCTACATCATCTAAAATTGATTATACAGCTGTAGGAGGTACCATTTAGAAGTTGGTTTTTTAAAATCCATTCTAGTCAATACTTAGTTTTTAGAATTTTAGGACTAGAGGATAGAATGATAAGAAATGTTTTAAATCATGTTACATATGTAATAAATATATACCATTGAAGATTACAAGCCTAATTTACCTACTTGAGTATGCCCTAACTAATTTATCTACTTGAGTATTTCCTAGTTGATTGAATAATCAAGCCATATTTTGATCTCAATGAGTATGACCTACATAAATACCCAAGCCATATTTTCATCTTGACTATTCCCTACCTACCTTCTTGTACTTAATTATGCCCTACTTCATTTAACTACTTGAGTATGCCCTACATACTTTACCTAGTTGAGTACATGCCATACCTAATTAAATATCAGATCCATATCTTGATCTTGAGTATTCCCTACCTAAATTCTTGAACCATATCTTGATATTAAATACTCCCTAATTACCTTCTTATACTTGATTATTAATACCTAGTTTTATACATGAGTATCCCCTAGTGACCTATATTTATTTCCCTACCTACTTGAGTATACCCCACCTAATTTAGTATTCCCAACTTGATTGAATACCTAAGCCATATATTGATATTAAATACCCATATCTAATCCTTATTATATCTATCTTACCTTATCCATATCTTTAATACTTGATACCCAATTGAAAACATGGGCCATATCTTGAAAAGAGTGTGGGAATTATCATGATTGAAAATCATTAAATGTAGTATTATTAGATCAAGGGATAAAGGAGAGGGGTTATTATCAAGGCATTATTGAAATTTAGGATAAGGGGAATGCCCCCTCTACTTTCAAGATATGGCTCAGCCAATTCCTCCTCTCATATATATATATATATATGTGTGTGTGTGTGTGTGTGTGTGTGTGTGTGTGTGTGTGTGTGTGTGTATGTATGTATATATGAGAGGAGGAATTGGCTGAGCCATATCTTGAAAGTAGAGGGGGCATTCTCACCTATATAGATAAATGAGTGACTAGAGACATTCATGTAAAAGGTTTTAAGGTGGATTCAGGTTGAATTCCTAAATACTTTGTGGGTTTTCTAATCAATGGGTCTATCAATATACATAAATGAATATCTTATAGCATACAACTTATTTAATACATATAGTAATGATATAATCATTCATATATTATATTGATAGAGGTAAAATCACTGAGAGGGGGGGTGAATCATTGAATCAAGATATGTCAAAACTTCAATTTAAATCTTTCAAACCTCTAGTCAAACACCATAATAAATCAAGAAAAAAATAACCCACTCATAAAAATGAACATGAAATAAAAATGAGATAAAACAAGATCTATGTGGGAAACCATCTTGGGGTAGAAAACCCACTCTCAATCCTGTAAACACATGGACTAATTATCCTAGAAGATGATTACAAATAATAAAATTTAGTGGATCATCCACTTACAAAGGAACATCAACCCCTAAAGATGATAAGAACCAACTTTCTTAAGATTTTTATAACTAATACAACATCTATGAAAAGAACAACTCCAAAACTCTCGATTGCTTCTCAATCTAATGGAGAAACCCTTCACTTGTTGTCATGCATCAACATATAAATTAAATAATATAATTATTATCATAAGTTCATAAATGAAATACACACTTTGATATAACTCTCAATACATCCACACAACTCTCACAACATTCAAAAATCTTTTTCTCATCACACACACTCAACATCTCAACTCTCCACTCTTATGTCTAGAAACCATCAGCTTTGCTTTCACTATTTATAGAGTCTTCAAGAACATTATATTATTAGTCAGCAAAAAGACTTTCCTTAAAATTTAATAATTATATCATTCTAATACATAGATCAAATCCATTCTCATAGGTCAGCCATTACCTCATTATCCCCACACCACCATTAGGTCTTGGTGAGATGTAAAATAATTAGCCCTTCATATTCACATGTTACATGTGAGACTACCTAGACCAAATTTATCCTCTAAAAATGATTTTAACACATAAAAAACATCTCAAATATACCCTTAATTAATTTAATATTGGTCCATACCACTTGGAACAATAATTCAACATATGAACTTACCAGTTAGGTCTCTTTGCTCTTTAGGCCTTCATACAGAGAAAACATAGTCTCAAACTTATTTTAAAAATAATTAAATATTTCACATTTATGTATGATTATATCACATTGGTTAACTATTTAGGACCTTATATAAACCTCCATGTGATTTATAGACTTCAACATAGGAGCTAAACACTCAATTCAATTTTTTTAGAGTGACCACTATGATTGGTCACACATAGTCAAAATACAATCAAGATATTTTGACTCTTCATAACTAATCAAAGGAATATCATGACATCCAAAAATTTTTAATAAAACTTTGAGACTTATAAAACATCCTCATACTCATTTTATTCAATTTTATTAAAACACTATCAACTTGCATCTGCAAGATGGTCACTCAAACTACTAGTGCATTCAATAAACACAATCAACTTATTAGTAATTTTTCATACTAAAGATGGATTATTCAAAGATCCATAATCCATATAGATAGTATTAATAGATTCTAAATCACTCTCTAATATTTATTTCAATTTTAAAAATCAAAATATTATCAAAAACAACTCAAACATCCTTCTTGGGTAACTTGAAAAACATAGTCAAACACACAATCAACTTTAAAGATCAATATCTAAAATTGTAAAAACATACAAATATTATAATTAGTATTTATGAATGTGCATTTAATTTCTTTAAAATTTTTCCTTTTACACCACAATCAAATTTAGAATGCATCAAAATATATAACTGAAAAACTATAAATTGATTTTCCCTCATGAATTTAAATATTCAAATTCTAATGGTCACTGAGCAAATGTTAAACATCAAACACTTTGAACTCGTCTCATTATCCTTGGTAATCATAACCTACTACACACCATCGATATCATATGATTAGTTTGGTCTTTATCTTGCAATGTTCATCATTGATATAATATCCTCACTTCCATGATCATGCCACTTGGTAGCTCTACATACCTTTTGTGCACATTAAATTTTTGACTCAATGTGCTCTGTTGATCTCCATATTTATGAGCACTCACATGTTGTTGATATATTATAAAATTAATGATATTGAGACACTTTTCAAAAGCGTGTGCCTTGTAATCATCTTTTGATAATTTAACTTCATTTATACCATCAATCTCTATCCAACAAGATCACACTCTCCATTGGATCCTTATCTAATCAAATAAATTGTTCAGCATTAGATATTTCATATGATTAATTCTCACCATAGATATTGGATAATGAAAATATGGGTAATTATAAGAACTTAGTAAAATTTATTTGAGAAGCTAACTTTTTACCTTAATAACTTTGTCTATGTTCCATGTCCAGACCTAAACATTGAATCATATGATCTCCTCACATAGGGGAATCCATCGATGTATCAAACTAATCTTCAAACCTTCACATGTGTGAAATATGACATCATAAATATACTCACTCTAATTTATGTTTCAATATGACTAATTGAGCTTAGACAATCATATGACTAATCTGATGACAATTATTTACTTTCATAAGCATTATAAGAACCCATAACATCCCAAAGGGTCTTTGCAACATGTCCATACCATCAATATCATCCATCAACTACCTCACTAATTCAAACACTAAATAACCATGTAAGAACACTAAATCTCATTGAAGCACACTTTATCATTATCTTTCTAGCATACATGACACCTCATCAACATCTTTGGTTACCCTACAGACATCATTTATAAACCTCCAACAATATCCCCCCTTTTTCATTGATGTCAAACACCAATACAAATCTTATGATCACCATCTATCTCTCTCTTCAATTACTTTCTCCCCCTTTCACACAATGACAAAGTGGGCCCATCTTCTAATCTTGAAGACCTAAAAAGACTTTAAAAACTAACAATATGAAAGACCACTTTTGAGAGATGATACAAACTCCCCCTAACATTTTACATAGCTCTTCTTACCTTTAGATTCTCAAACATGCTCCATGAATACACTCTTCTTTGATTTTTAATAATTTTTATGAAGTTAAAATATACATGAACATCAAAAATTTCTTAAAATTACCTTGAAAGCATTAAGGGGAACTCCCTTAAAACACCTGAGATTAGGCACCCTTTCAACACCTTTAAACCATATCATACCATAAAAAATAGCACAATTTACTCCATACCTTCTCTCTCAAATTCAACTACACAATCCTCTAATCCTAGGACCTACCATTTACAAAGCTCTTGACTTGGTTGATCAAGTTATCATTCTATAGTAGAATTTTTCATATCTTCACTATGATTGGAAAATCTCACATATGCTCCTTCTCACATCATACACAACTCTTAAATACTTTAAAACTATTTTAGTTAGCTACCCCTAACTCTATACTTCACTTGGATCATGACATCTTCAACAAGTCTTCTTAATGAGCTAAGTCAACCAGTAACTTTTCAACATTTTCCATACTTCAGTTAAAAACTCTTATGAAAACATCAATAGATATCACATCTTCATTAGATTAACTTAAACAATTGAAGAATACATGAAAAAATCTTATACGGATCTCAAAACAATTGCCTTTTATCTTCTATAAGTCATCATGGTTTAGAACCTTTTCAAAGAACTCTCATAGAACTATCTCATCTTCAAAACATTGTGAACTCCATGATAGACACTTCTTGTCATATACATAAATATAAGAACCTTTACATGATTCCAATAATATGATAACACATTCTCCTCATCCTTTATATCAAACTTGTCTATAGTCTTTCAACATTCGATCAATCAATTTAAGCAACAAAAATTGACAAGTTCTTATCTTTAGGACCAAAAACCCTGAACACACCTTGAACACAATATAATAGGATCAACATATCTTTCTATGAAAAATAATATTTTAACAACTCATCATCATTGATTAAACACTTAGAAATTTCCATTCCTTGCTTGTAGACCTTACATACATAGCTTCATTCTTCACCATATTGACCAAGACTTTGGATTTAGGATCATTTTCCTTGAAAACATCTTCTAAAACATTCCATCATAACACTTTAGATTAGTTACATAAAACTAATTGATCCCCTTATCTAAACATATTTTCAAGAAATCTTTCTTATCCTGAAACATCAACCAAATATGTCAAGTGTCTGTTTAAATCCTAGATAGAGACACCCTAACCCACAATGCCCTAGAGCAATGTGAAATTAGGAGTTTCCCATAACTTTTCATGTTCCTTATCCTTCTTGGTCATATGATAATGATATTTATTTTTCTGATCCAGGAAACAATATAGGTGACAGTTCCACCCCAATTGATGATGGAACTTTCGGGAGCCATAACTTTTGCACTATAGCTCCAATTGACTCTCCATTTGAACTGTTGGAAAGATAATAATGAGGAAAATATCATGAGATTGAATGGTGATTTGATTGATGAAGTTTGACCCACAAAAACCCAATGGAAGTACCCCAAATTCTAATTTTAGTAGTGTAGTAAAAAAATAGTAAGTTTTTAAAAATAGTAATTCCTCAAATTCTATATTGTTTTAAATCTTGGAGTCTAAACCACTTAATCTATCTCAAGATTGGTGACCTTACACATCCTCCCCATGCTTTCAAAATGTGTATAAGTTAAGAGGTAACCTAAAATGTGAAGAGAGACATCTCTTCCTAGAGATAAGCATATATTTGTATTGCGATCTTGAGTAATACATCTCTTCTCAGAGAATTCATTATTACTGTGATATTTCTATGCTATTGAAATATTTATCAACCATAACTTCTAAGTTTTGGATCAGTGGTATCAGAGTAGTTTGTCTTGAGAGTGTATGATCCTGAGGATGAGGTTAAGCTACAAGAATCTTGGGTGGGAAACAATAGAGCTTCAAAACATTCCACCTGTTCACTCCAAATGACTTCAAAAGGTAGATGACATTGAGACATCCAATCCTTTCAAGGAAATGGTGAATGAATCCCTCTAATGGCAACAAGCATAGATGCTACAATAATTTTCCCAAATTATTCAAACACTCTTGATGGGAAATTTTGGTTCCACGGCTACACTTCCTGGCTCCTCATCTAGGGAACATCCTTTCAGTGCCCCGACACCCTTCAAGGTTTAGGTAAATTTTGATATTCTTATATTTGAAGGCAAAATCAATGTTGATACAGTAGAAAATTGGTTGGATCAATTGTCTTCCTACTTCTCTGTAAATAAGTTCACCAATGGAGAAAAGATCACTTGGCCTTGAGGTGGAACCTACCTAAGATGATTTTGTGGAAGTAGTGAAAAAATAATACTATCCCATCGGAGCATATGATGATCTATACATATAGTGGAAATAATTTCACCAAGGTAAGGACCAATTTGTTCAAGATTACATAAACACTTTTCATTCTTTATCTAAAATATTGGGCATTCAATAAAGTGAGAAACATAAGACTCTCAAATATTGTGGTGGACTACAATGGTACATATGGGGGGAAATGGAACTCTTTAATTTGGAAACCCTCAGTGAGGCATACAAATTCACAGTGAAGATTGAACATAAGCATGATAGAAAGAATATGAATAGTCAACCCTCAAAATGAAAAAGTGACAAGGAAGGTCAAACACGAAGCCAAAATTGGAAGCATAAGGAGTTTTAGGATAAGAAATATTAGAAAGGGAAGGCTAAAAAATGGTGTGATTACCACAAAATTGGAACTCACTCGAAAGAAGAATGTCAAGCCATAAAGTCACTACTCTCTGAGTCATAATACTTGACATCTACTACTCTACCTCATACATAACCCACATTTGAAGAGGACAAAGAAGAAATTATAGATGCTAAGCCTAACACCATCATCACTTCATCACAGATCCATGAGGAAAGACCAAATGACAAGGAAAAATTGTTTCACTCCAAATTATGGGTAAAAGGTAAGCCTCTAGATTTCATTCTTGATAGTGGAAGTCAAAATAATTTAATCTCTACTAAAGTTGTGAAAAGTCTAAATCTATCCATGAATCCTCATCCAAAGCCCTAAAATATTGGATGGTTGAGCCTAGGGAGAGACCTCCATGTCACCCATTAGTGTCTTATTTCATATGCTATAAAACCATTCCAAGATGAAGTCTTATGTGATGTGGTCAATCTAGATGTTTTTGATGTACTCCTTGGTTAGCCATTCATGTATGAGTGACATGGCATTTGTGAATCATGAAATCAAAGGATCACCCTAACTCTTGGAACACAACACTATAGGGTACCATAGGTACCACCTCCCACATCTATATCTTTGATCAGTGCTAAGTAATGTAAGAGATTGGTGAAGACAAAGCAATTTGTTCTCATGGTGGTCAAACCACAAAAATTCAAGAAGGTTAATGTTGCAGTCCTGACTACACAATCAACACAATAACAAAATTAGATAGGATGAATCATAGGAGAATATGATGACTTATTCAAGTCACCCACAGGAGTTACACTACATTTCCAGGTAAAACATTATATTGATTTGATCCTAGGATCACCTTTGCCTTATAGTCCTGTGTATCACAAATCAGTTTTGGAGAATGATGAGATAAAAAGATAGATTTAAGAATTGATTTAAAAGGGTCACATCAAGCCAAGCTCTTCACCTTGTGGTAGCCGAATTATCTTGGCACCAAAGAAAGATGGAACATGGAGGCTTTTCATTAAATATCAAGCCTTGAATAAAATATCTATGAAGAATTGCTATCCTCTCTATAGGATTGATGACCTACTGGACCAACTCCATGGTGTGAAGTTCTTCACCGAAATTGATCTCAAATATGATTATCACCAAATTCTCATCAATCCCACTGATGTTTGGAAGACTACATTCAAATCTAAGGAGGGGCTCTTTGAATGGTTGGTTATGCCTTTTGGCTTAACTAACACACCTGCAACCTTCATGAGGATTATGGATGACATCCTATAACCCTTCACCAAATAATTCATGGTTGTCTACTTAGATGACATACTCATATATAATAAAACATGGGAAGAACATTTGTAACATGTTCATAAGGTGCTTCAAACTCTTCAGTAGCACAAGTTGTATGCAAATCTTGACAAATGCACATTCGGGATGACAATAATTTAGTACCTCAGGTACATTGTGAATGAGGAAGGGGTCCATGTTGATCCAAAAAAGATTTAGGTTATTTAAGAATGGCCCACACCAAGGACCCTCACAAAGCTTCACAAATTTTTGAGACTTGAAAATTTCTACCACAAGTTTGTTCTTAGATTTTCACATGTTTCTTGGTCACTAACCCAAGTGACTAAATGAGGAGATAAAGCTACATTTTAGTGGGGTGAAATACATGTTGACCAATTTTGCCCACAGGCAAAATCTTGGTCACCTTCTGCACTTGCTTTGCATGGCCAGTTAATTTTGGGTTACAAGGTCCACCTTCAGGGTTCGACAGCTCCATTTCAAAGCATTAGCTCAGTAGCCTCATTCATTGGCATTGACGATAGCATAAGGTAGAGTTTTCAAACATTCACAAGGGGAGAGGAAAAGGCTGGGGCACTTAACACTAAGGAAAAAGGAGGGCAGACGTTTACGCGAATAATGTAGTCAGTGGTAAAATTGCCACCCACAACACCGACGGGTAAAAAGAGACTGCAAGCAGATGCAGTCAGCGACAAAATTACCACTCACAACACAAGTGGAGAAAAGAAAGGTAGCCAAATTGGTTGATGTTGGTAAAATTACTGCATGCAGTCCACGATGTTGAGTAGCAAATTTATCGCTCACAACATTAGGTGGTAAAAAAGGCCCATAGAACACAAAAAAAGGCCCACCTAACAGGTAGAGGAGTAGACCAGCATGTAAAAC
Source organism: Torreya grandis (assembly GCA_037957365.1). Classification (NCBI taxonomy): domain Eukaryota; kingdom Viridiplantae; phylum Streptophyta; class Pinopsida; order Cupressales; family Taxaceae; genus Torreya; species Torreya grandis. The sequence goes on along the minus strand of JARHVA010005910.1, from coordinate 837,544 downwards.
AAGGTAGCAAGCATGGTCGCAATAGACTTATGATGTCATCTATAGTGTTTTCTCTCTTCCCAATGAAGACTCAAGCTGCCACTTGCAAGCAAAAGCCAATGAGAACTCCTCTTGGCTCTTTCCATATAAATACATAGACTTGGTCATTTTAAGGATCTTCTCCAATTTTGTAAAGAGCACAGCTCTACAAATTTTCCATCTGAATCAATAAAAGATAGTTTTTACCTCTATTTGGATGGATTGTGTAGAGTATGCCTTGAATGTTGGTCTGTGTCTAGTCATTGTCTCTTAATGCTCTCATAGGTTCAATAATAGAAAACCTGTGATCTATAAAGCACCACTATCTACTATTGCCAGGAGTAGAGTTCTATTTTGGAGATATAGAACAGGTGAGGTCACTTACAGTGTGTATTTCTCAGCACCTTGGTGAGTCCCTGTTTCTTGTGTTTTCCATAAGAACCTCCCTGTCATTTCTAGCAACCTAGTCTTTTTTGCCAAATCTGAGTGTATGTATGTTTTGTTTGATCCTGAGTGTGGAGGTGGGAAGGTCATTTCATTTTTGGTGTATCACCTCTTTAGAGTAGGCTGTCTGTTTTCATGCATTTCTTCTCCCTTTTCATCCCCCCAATTTATAGCTGTATATAGCTGTATATCTATGTATATCCATAAATTTTGTTGCCTGAAACAAACAAGATACATCAGAGGGAACTAGCCCATACCTAGAGACTCTCCTCTCCTGCTTCGCCATCCCATAGGTGAGAGTGGAGTTTCCTTATTGCGGGGAGAGGGCAGGGAATCTATTTTCCTGCCACTAGGTGTAATCTCCAGCATCAACAGTTTTGGTACGCCCGATGGGACCACAAGTTTTTATAATGTAGTAAGGTTTTAGGATTGATGCTGGTCCTGTTACAATAAATCAAGTTTCTTCAGCATCTAGTGAATCTGAGTAAATTTGTTGGTTAAGTAGCCTGGTGCCATAAAAAATCATCCATTTCTTGTATGTATACTTCTTTTGCACAAAATCATGGGTTTTGTTCTCCTTCATATAATATCGATCAGACTCAAAATATTTATGGAATCCCCTCAAGTAGCTCTCCCAATTTCCCTACAACTATAAGGGAGGTGGCGTTAGAATTTGAGAGACAAACAATGGAAATTGACAGGTTGGAAAAATAGTACAAATATCAGCAGGAGCTGATGTATAAAGAGGAGTGCTTGTTTTGGCAAGCATAGGGCTTGAAGTCCATGAAGGAGGAGGTAACAAAATGGATAAATCCATCTATCCAAGGCAGTCAGCCTTGCATGCCCTCTCCTACCCTAAAGAAAACCCCCTCTTTTTCACCAAATCCATTTTATCAAATTGCACTTGCTCACTCTAACTCATCAAATACAGCTGCTCCCAATCTTATGCACCTAGCTTTCCAACACCAAATGGCATCAGAGCAACCTCCCATGGAGATCAATCTTTTCAACTCCTTAGATCAAGAATCTTCCATTGAGAATAATACCACTAGCTAGCACGTCCCCCTTTTAGAGGCTCCTCCAATGCACCAACAATGTTTTCCTTGCATCCCTCAACGTCCCTAAGTCCTTCAGCATAGTGTGTAGATTTTGGATTGGAGGAAGGAATGCCATGGACTAGCTCAGAGCTTTGAAGAGGATCATGCTAGCCACCTCTAAGAAAGACTCTTCCAAGAAAACCTAGCTAGACAAATTGAAGACTTAGAGGCTAGGATGAAGCTACTCCTTGAAAGGGAGTTAATTTTTTTAGACCTTATGGAAGAGCCTTAGGTCCTTGTGGAAAACAAAGTTGCTCCCTATTCACAGGAGCAGAATTCAAATTTTGAAATCCTGAATTGGGGCAAGACAGTGGAATCATGGGGTGGCAAAGAAGAAAAAGAAAAGCAAGGTTTTTCTCGAAACCTTGAAGAAGCTAAAGTTGTGCCTGCCTGTGATGATGCTGGCAGCCTCCAAGAAAGGCTTTTCCAAGAGGATATGAGTAGGAGAATTGTAGAGTTGGAGTCTAAAGAGAAATTCCTCAGCTAATGTGTGGTGGATGGTTCAGACCAAATAATACATTCCATGCCTAAACACAACCCACCTACACATTTCCAAGAGAGTTATCAGGCTGTGCCTAATATAGATGAATTGCTAATTAAGTGGAAAGAGAAGAATCATTCGATTTTAGCTCAAGGATAGTTTCCTCTTCCACATGCTTTCTCCACTTCACCGCTTCTCAAAGAAGAACCTATTTTGCAAGAGGTAGGAGAGGAACAAAAGATCCAATCTAAAGTCTTTTAGGAGGTTGTCATGAGTGACAACAAAGAACAAATCATCATTGATGCTCCTTGTGAAGACCTTATCAGTAGTGGAGAAGATGCAAGTCTTGTGTATATGCAGATGTTCCAAAAATTTGAGGAGGAACAAATGCATGGTAAGCTCTCTTCCCCTTAGTTCAATGATCTTCCTTGTTGTATTGATGAGGATGACTACATTGAAGAGCTTGAGTTAGAGGAAGATTAGGGGAATATTTTTGAAAATCCAGAGAGCCTGATCAACAAAGAGGAAAAAGAGAAGTCTATCTTCGTGGAGGAATGCCTTAAAGAACTGAGCTTTAAACATGAAAGTGAAATCTTGTGGGATGAACAGTCATTTTGTGAGCCCCTTTTAGACATCACCACATTTTTCCTTCTTCAAGAAGGCCAAGAGGAAGTAGAGGACAAGTTTGACAAAGTTTTCAGTGAGGCAGAAGGAAACAAATCAGACCATGATACATTGCAGAAGGAATGTGCAGATCAAAAGACTTACGGTGATGAGCCGGTAGCAATTGATTTATTGGTGAGGGGCACCAATATTAGGGACCAAAATTTAACAAGCCTCCAAGGATAGTCATAATACGTATATATTGGAGGCATGTTTGATTTTGATCCCCTCAATTTCTAGCCAATTCAGGTGACAGGCAGGAAGAGCAGGTCACGAAATCTCATTCTCTTCCAGCTACTTGCCTACCATGATAAGTCTTCTCACTAAGAAGGGGACTTAAGAAATTTTCCCTTCGATCCAGGAGGGATGCAAACATTCCTGGTTAGCTATATATAATAGTTTGCTTTCAGTTGTTTTCCCTATTTTCCCTAAGTGTAGTTGCACAGGTAGATATTTTTAGCCTGGTGTGTTTCCCTTCGTTGTGGGGGTAAATTTTGTGTGTTTTGATTCTAGGATTATCAAAGCTATTGTGAACTCTCTTCAAAGTCACCATTTGAATCCACACCCAATGGAATGTAAGGCAACTGGGTTCTAAGCATAATAGGCATGCTTACCCTGTGAGTTGCCAATTTATTGACCAATTTTGCCCACAAGCAAAATATTGATCACCTTCTGCACCTACTTTGCATGGCCAGTTAATTTTGGGTTGCAAGGTTCACCTTCAGGGTTCAACAGATCCATTTCAAAGCATTGGCTCATCGACCTCATTCATTGGCATTCACGATAGCATAAGGCAGAGTTTTCAAACATTCACAAGGGGAGAGGAAAAGGCTGGGGCACTTAACACTAAGGCAAAAGGAGGGCGAATGTTTATGTGAACAATGCAGTTAGCAGTAAAATTGCCACCCACAACACCGATGGGTAAAAAGAGACCGCAAGCAGATGTAGTCAGTGGTAAAATTGCTGCTCACAACACAAGTAGAGAAAAGAAAGGTAGCCAAATTGGCCGACATCAGTAAAATTGCTGCATGTAGTCCACGATGTTGAGCAGACAACATCAGGTGGCAAAAAAGGCCCATAAAATATAGAAAAACACTCACCCAATAGGTAGAGGAGCAGACCAACACATAAAATGAGGCAACAAGCATGGTCCCAACAGACTTATGATGTCATATACAGTGTTTTATCTCTTCCCAATGAAGACTCAAGCTGCTACTTGCAAGCAAAAGCCAATGAGAACTCCTCTTGGCTCTTTAAATATAAATATGTAGACTTGGTCATTTTTAAGGATCTTCTCAAATTTTGTAAAGAGCATAGCTCTACAAATTTTCCACCTAAATCAATAAAAGACAATTTTTACCTCTATTTTGATGGATTGTGTAGAGTATGCCTTGAATGTTGGTCTGTGTCTAGTCATTGTCTCTTAATGCTCTCACAGGTTCAACACCAGCAAACCTGTGATCTACAAAGTGCCACTGTCTGCTGCTGCCAGGAGTAGAGTTCTATTTTGGAGATATAGAATAGGTGAGGTCACTTACAGTGTGTATTTCTCAGCACCTTGGTGAGTCCCTATTTCTTGTGTTTTCCATAAGAACCTCCCTGTCATTTTTAGCGACCTGGTCTTTTCTGCCAAATATAAGTGTATGTATGTTTTGTTTGATCCTGAGTGTGGAGGTGGGAAGGTCATTTCATTTTTGGTGTATCAACTCTTTAGAGTAGGCTATTTGTTTTCATGCATTTCTTCTCCCTTTTCATCCCCTCCAGTTTATAGCTCTATATAGTTGTATATCTATGTATATCCATAAATTTTGCTGCCTGAAACAAACAAGATACATCAGAGGGAACTAGCCCATACCTAGAGACTCTCCTCTCCTACTTCAACATCTCACAGGCGAGAGAGGAGTTTCCATGTTGTAGGGAAAGGGCAGGGAATCCATTTTCCTGCCACTAGGTGCAATCTCCAGCGTCAACAATACAACAAAGGGAATTTGAGAATTTGAAGAATAGGCTCTACTCATCCCCTATTCTTTCCTTTCCATATTTTCATCAACCTTTTGATTTGATGATAGATGAATCTAAATATTCCATGGGAGCTATCATCATGCAACATGGCCATCCTATTGCATATCACAGTCAAACTTTCACTGATATAGTTAGGAAATATCCAACATATGATAAGGAGCTCTATGCCATTATATAAGACTACAAACAATGGAAACACTACATATTGGGGAAAGAGATGATCATTCACACTGGGTGCAGACCATTGTAATTCATCCAAACACAAAGCAAACTATGAAATGAGAGGCACTAAAAGTGGGCCACATATCTTCAATAATTCCACCTAATAATCAAACACAAAAAGGGGATCCCAAATATAGCCATAGATTATTTGAGCCACCCACTAATTATTACACTCACAATAGTTCTTGACCTATGTGAACATGAGACTGCCACTTGGGGTTCTCTGTATGAAGTAGATCCTGCCTTTGCTGATACATGTCAAGTGATTCAAAAAGGTAAACATGTTTCTAATTTTTATTTGAAATATAATTTCCTCTATCATATGGGGCACATCTATTATCCAGTTGTAGAGCAATAAAAGATGATATGGGAAGCACACTTCAGTAGGACAACTGAACACTTTGGTATCGAAAAGACATTGGTAGTTCTTGAAAAACACTTTTACTAGCTCCATATGGAAAAGGATATAGAAAGATATCTCAAATATTTCACCTCATGTACAATAGCCAAGCCAACAAATAAAAATCAAGGATTGTACATGCCATTTCTAGAACCAAAGGGCCTTAGGAATCCATCTCAATGGATTTTCTCTCAGGTTTTCCCACTTCAAAACATGGTGAGAACTATATTTTTGTGGTAGTTGATCATTTTTAAAAAATGGCTATCATGATTACTTGTAAGAAAAATATATCTGCAAAGGAAACTACTCAACTATATTTTAGTCATGTATGGCTCCATTTTGGTCTTCTCAAGTCCATTGTCTCAAATCAAGATAGCAGGGTCCTGAGCATCTTCTGGTCCACTCTATGAAAGATGATGGATACTAAGCTGATGAAATCCATAGCCTTCCATCCACAGACTGATGGTTAGATATAGGTGGTAAACCACTTGATTTTTCACATGATTCATATGTATCACTCCAAACATCCATGAACATCAGATGAGGGACTTCTTTTCATACAACATGGATAGAATCAGGCACTACATAGCTTGAACAAGCACAATCCATTCCATGTATGTTTTGGGTTCCAACCCATGGCACCAATTGATATATTTGTTCTATTTTCCACCATGGAATACACACCTTATGGAAGATCTGAGGTAAAAAAAGCAATAAAGTTTATTGAACAAATGCAACACATCTAACAACAAGTTCATGACATCTTAGAGAAGATGAGTTAGAAGTATAACCAATGCCATGACAAATATAAGACTACACACCATTTTATTGTGGGTGACAAGGTTTGGTTATAACATTAGAATGAATGACTTGCATGCCCACATAGAAAGATTCAGACTTTATGATATGGTCACTACACCATCACCAAAAAAGTTGGAGAAAATGCTTTTGAGTTGAACCTAACAACCTACCTTGGTTTGCATCCAATATTCAATGTGGAGCTCTTCAAACCATATCACCCAAATCTATTGGACACTTCAGTTGTAGAAGAACAAATATATATTGATGAGCTTGATCCATAGAGTTTTTCTCTAGTGGAAGAGGATCAGATTGTAGACACTCGGATGAAGACAACAAGATGACTCTCTATTCAACTTTATTGAGTGGTCAAAAGGGGCTAGCTTAGCCACCAAAGTGAGTGGCTCACAGAGAATCAAATCAAGACACAACTACCACACTTGATGGGGAACATTGACACAATGGGGAAAATTTATTTTCAAGGAGGGAGGAATGATCTAGGCAACAAATTAGGTGATAATTCGGGTGACAGTTCCACCCCAATTGATGATGGAACTCTTGGGAGCCATAACTTTTGCACCGTAGCTCCAATTAACTCATCGTTTGAACCATTGGAAAGCTAAGAATAAGGAGAACATTGTCAGATGGCATGGAGATTTGATCAATGAAGTTTTAACCTTAAAAACCCAATGGAAGTGCCCCAAATTTCAATTTTAGTAGTGTAGTAAAAAAATAGTAAGTTTAAAAAAATAGTAATTCCTTGAATTCTATATTGTTTAAAATCTTGGAAGTCAAACCAATTAATCTCCCTCAATATTTGTGACCTTAAACATCCTCCCCATTCTTTAAAAATATGTATAAATTAAGAGGTAACCTAAAATGTGAAGAGAGACATCTCTTCCTAGGGATAAGCATATATTTGTATTGGGATCTTGAGTAATACTACATCTCTTCTCAGAGAATTCATTATTACTATGTTATTTCTATGCTATTGAAATATTTATCAACCATAACTTATAAGTTTTGGATCAGTGGTATCAAAGAGGTTTGTCTTGAGAGTGTATGATCCTGAGGATGAGGTCAGGCTATAAGATTCTTCGGTGGGAAACAACAAAGCTTCCAAACTTTCCACCTATTCACTCCAAATGACTTCAAATGGTGGATGACACCGAGACATTTGATCCTTTTAAGGAAATGGTGAATGTAGCCCTCCAATGGAAACAAGCACAGATACTACAACAATTTGTTCTAATTCTTCAAACACTTTTGATGGAAATTTTTTGCTCCATGGCTAGACTTCTTAGCTTCACATCTAAGGAACATCCTTTCAGCACCCCAAAACCCCTCAAGTTTTACATAAATTCTGATATTCCTACATTTTAAGGAAAAATCAATGCTGATGTAGTAGAAAATTGGTTGGATCAATTGTCTTCCTACTTCTCTATAAATAATTTCACCAATTGAGAAAAGATCACTTTTGCTCTTTTGAAAGCATCATTGCCCATGAAAAACTAGTGGGAAGTGTACAAAAAGAGGTTTAGTACAGATGACATTTGCCTTGAGGTGGGACCTACATAGGATGATTTTGTAGAAGTAGTGAAAGAATAATACAATCCCATTCATATGATGATCTGTACATATAGTAGTAATAACTTCACCAATGTAAAGACCAATCTATTCAAGATTACATACACACTTTTCTCTCTTTTTATACTAGATTGGGCATTCAAGAAAGTGAGAAACATAAGACTCTCAAATATCATGGTGGACTACAATGGTACATATAGGGGGAAACGGAACTCTTCAATTTGGAAACCTTCGGTGAGGTATACAAATTTGTAGTGAAGATTGAACATAAGCATAGCAAAAAGAATATGAAGAGTCAACCCTCAAAATGGAAAAGTGACAAAGAAGGTCAAACATGAGGCCAAAATGGGAAGCAAAAGGATTTTCAAGATAAGAAATACCAAAAAGGGAAGGCTATAAAATGGCATGATTACCACAAAATTGGAACTCACTCTAAAGAACAATGTCGAGCCATTAATTCACTACTCTCTGAGTCACAATACTTGACATCTACTACTCTACCTCATACACAACCCATAGTTGAAGAGGATGAAGAATAAATTGTAGATGCTGAGCCTAACACCGTCATTGCTTCATCACAGAACTATGAGGAAAGACTAGATGAAAAGGAAAGATTGTTTCACTCCAAATTATGGGTAAAAGGTAAGCCTCTACATTTCATTCTTGATAGTGGGAGTCAAAAGAATTTAATCTTTGCTAAAGTTTTGAAAAGTCTAAATCTATCCATGAAGCCTCATCCAAAGCCCTAAAATATTGGATGGTTGAGCCTAGGGAGAGACCTCTTTGTCACCCATCAGTGTCTTATTTCATATGCTATAAAACCATTCCAAGATGAAGTCTTGTGTGATGTGGCCAATCTAGATGTTTGTGATGTACCCCTTGGTCAGCCATTCATGCATGAGCGACATGAATTATATGAATCAAGAACTTGAAGGATCACCCTCACTCTTAGAACATAGTGCTATGTGGTACTATAGGTATCACTTCCAACATCTATCTCCCTGATCAGTGCTAAGCAATGTAAGAGATTAGTGGAGAAGACAAAGTAATTTGTTCTCATGATGGTCAAACCATAGAAATTCAAGAAGGTTGATGTTCTAGTCCTAACTACACAATCAAAATAATAATGAAAGTACATAGGAAAAATCATAGGAGAATATGATGACTTATTCAAGTCACCCATAGGAGTTCCACTACATTTCTAGGTAAAATATTCTATCAATTTGATCACCTTTACCTAACAGTCTTGTGTATCACAAATCAGTTTTGGAGAATGATGAGATAAAAAGATAGATTCAAGAATTGATCTAAAAGGGTCACCTCAGGCCAAGATCTTCACCTTATGGTAGCCCAATTATCTTGGAACTGAAGAAAGATGGAACATGGAGGCTTTGCATTGACTATCGAGCACTAAATAAAATCTCTATGAAGAATCACTATCCTCTCCCCAAGACTGGTGACCTGCTAGACTAGCTCTACGGTGTGAAGTTCTTCACCAAAATTGATCTCAAATTTAGTTATCATCAAATTCCCATCAATCCCACTAATGTCTGGAAGACTGCATTCAAATCTAAGGAGGGGCTCTTTGAAAGGTTGGTTATGCCTATTGGCTTAACTAACGCACCTGCAACCTTCATGAGGATGATGGATATCATCCTACAACCCTTCACCTTATCATTCATGGTTGTCTACTTAGATGACATACTCATCTATAGTAGAACATGGGAAGAACATTTGCAACATGTTTGTAAGGTGCTTCAAACTCTTCAGGAGCACAAGTTGTATACAAATCTTGACAAGTGCACATTTGAGATGAAAATAATTTAGTACCTCAGGTACATTGTGAGTGAGGAAGGGGTCCATGTTGATCTAGAAAAGATTTAATTTATTTGAGAATGGCCCACACTAAGGACCCTCATAGAGCTTCATACCTTTTTGGGTCTTGTAAATTTATATTGCATGTTTGTTTTTGGATTTCGCATGTTTCTTGGTCACTAACCCAAGTGACTAAAGGATGAGCTAAAGCTACATTTCAATGGGGTGAAATACAATAAAGGGCATTTGAGAATTTGAAGAATAGGCTCTACTCAACCCCTAATCTTTCCTTTTCATATTTTCATCAACCTTTTGTGTCGATCACAGATGTGTCTAAATATGGCATGGGAGCTGTCATCATGCAACATGGCCATCCTATTGCATAGCATAGTGAAACTTTCACTGATATAATCAAGAAATATCCAAAATATGATAAGAAGCTCTATGCCATTATGCAAGCCTAAAAATAATGTAACAATACATCTTAGAGAAAGAGATGGTCATCCACACTGACCACAGACCATTGGAATTCATCTAGACACAAAGCAAACTATGAAATGAGAGGCACCAAAAATGGGCCACATATATTTAGAAATTCTACTTGATAATCAAACACAAAAAGGGGAGCTCAAATACAGCTATAAATTGTCTGAGCCACCCACTAATTACTGCACTCACAATAGTTCTTGACCTGTGCAGACATGAGACTGGCATTTGGGGTGCTCTGTATAAAGCATATCCTACCTTTGCTGATACATTATCAAGTGATTTAAAAAGGAAAACATGTTTCTAATTTATATATGCAAGATAATGTCCTTTATCATATGGGGCACACCTATGTTCCAATTTTAGAGCAACAAAAGATGATATGGGAAGCACACTTTAGTAGGACAACTGGACACTTTGGTATCAAAAAGACATTGGTAGTTCTTCAAAAACACTTTTACTGGCCCCATATGTGAAAGGATGTGGAAATTTATCTCAAATATTTCACCCCATGTGTGATATCCAAGCTAATAAATATGAATCAATGATTGTACATGCCATTGCCAAAACCAACCAGGCCTTGGGAATCCATCTCAATGGATTTTCTCTCAAGTTTGCCCACTTCAAAACATGGTAAGGACTATATTTTTGTGGTAGTTGATCATTTTTCAAAAATGGCTATCATGATTTCTTGTAAGAAAACTATATCTACTGAGGAAATTGCTACACTATAATTTGGTCATGTATGGCTCCATTTTAGTCTCCCCAAGTCCATTGTCTCAGATCTAGATAACAGGTTCATGAGCATCTTCGGGTCCACTCTATGGAAGATGACGGATACCAAGCTAATGAATTCCATAGCCTTCCATCCACAAACTGATGGTCAGATAGAAGTGGTAAAATACTTGATTGTTCACATGATTAAGATGTATCATTCCAAATATCCATGCACATGGGATGAGGGACTTCTTTTCATACAACATGGATATAATTAGACACTACACAACTCAACCAAGCACAGTCCATTCCAAGTATGTTTTGGGTACTAACCCATGGCACCAATTAATATAGCTATTCCATTTTCCACCATGGAATACACACCTCATGGAAGATTTGAGGCAATAAAAGCAATAAAGTTTATTGAACAAATGTAACACATCCAGCAACAAGTTCATGACATCTTGGAGAAGATGAATCAGAAGCATAAGCAACGCCATAACAAACATAGGATTACACACCATTTTACTATGGGTGAAAAAGTTTGGTTACAGATTTAGAAGGAATGACTTATAGGCCCACATATAAATATTTGGCCTCTATAATATGGTCCCTACACCATCACTAGAAAAGTTGGAGAAAATGCTTTTGAGTTGAACCTACTATCCTACCTTGGTCTGCATCCAATATTTAATATGGAGCTCCTCAAACCATATCACCCACCTCTATTAGACACTTTAATTGTATCAAAACAACTAGACATTGATGAGCTTGATCCATAGAGTTTTGCTCTATTGGAAGAGGATCAGATTGTGGACACTTGGATAAAGACAACAAGAGGACATTGTATTCCACTTTATCGAGTGGTCAAAAGGGGCCAGCTTAGCCACCAAGGTGAGTGGCTCATAGAGAATCAAATGAAGACACAACTACCACACTTGATGGGGAGCATTGATGCAATGGGGACAATTAATTTTCAAGGAGGGAGGAATGGTCCAGGCAATAATTTAGGTGACAATTCAAGTGACAGTTCCACCCCAATTGATGATAGAACTTCTGGGAGCCATAACTTTTGCACCGTAGCTCCAACTGATTCACCATTTGAACCATTTGAAATATAAGAATGAAGAGAATGTTGTGAGATGGAATGGATATTTTATTGATGAATTTTTACCCCTAAAACCCCAATAGAAGTGCCCCAAGTTTCAATTTTAGTACTTCAGTAAAAAAATAGTAAGTTTCTAAAAATAATAATTCCTTAAATTCTGTATTGTTTTAAATCTTGGAATTCAAACCATTTAATGTCCCTCAAGATTGATGACCTTACACATCATCCACATGATTTAAAAATGTGTATAAATTAAGAGGTAACCTAAAATGTGAAGAGAGACATCTCTTCCTAGAGATTGGCATATATTTGTATTGCGATCTTAAGTAATACTACATCTCTTCTCAAAGAATTCATTGTTACTGTGTTATTTCTATGGTATTTAAATATTTATCAACTAGAACTTATAAGTTTTGTATCAGTGGTATCAGAGTGGTTTGTCTTGAGATTATATGATCCCAATGATGAGGTCAGGCTATAAGAAGCTTAGGTGGGAAACAATAGAGCTTCCAAACTTTCCACCTATTCACTCCAAATGAATTCAAATGGTAGATGACACCGAGACATTTGATCCTTTCAAGGAAATGATGAATGAATTCCTCCAATGGAAACAAGCATAGACGCTACAATAATTTTCCCAAATTCTTCAAACACTCTCCATGGGAAATTTTGGCTCCATGGCTACACTTCTCAGCTCCTCATCCAGGGAACATCCTTTTATGTCCCCAACACCCTTCAAGGTTTAGGTAAAATTTGATATTCCTACATTTTAAGGGAAAATCAATGCTAATGTAGTAGAAAATTGGTTGGATCAACTGTCTTCCTAATTCTCTATAAATAATTTCATCGATGGAGAAAATATCACTTATGCTCTTTTGATAGCATCATTGCCCATGAAAAACTAGTGGGAAGTGTACAAAAAGAGGTTCAGTATAGATGATATTGGCCTTGAGGTGGATACTACCTAAGATGATTTTTTGGAAGTAGTGAAAGAAGAATACTATCCCATTAGAGCATATGATGATCTGTACATATGTGGCAACAACTTTACCAAGGTAAGGAACAATTTGTTCAAGATTACATAGACACTTTTCATTCTTTGTCTACAAGATTGGGCATTCAAGAAAGTAAGAAACATAAGACTCTCAAATATCATGGTGGACTATAATGGTACATATGGGGTAAAATATAACTCTTTAATTTGGAAACCCTCGATGAGACATACAAATTCACAATGAATATTAAACAGAAGCATGGCAGAAAGAAAACAAAGAGTTAACCCCCAAAATGGAAAAGTGACAAGGAAGGTCAAACATGAGGCCAAAATTTGAATTAGAATAATTTTTAGGATAAGAAATCCTAGAAAGGGAAGGATATAAAATGTTGTGATTACCAAAAAACTAGAACTCACTCCAAAGAATAATGTCAAGCCATCAAGTCACTACTCTTTGAGTCACATTACTTGACATCTATGACTCTACTTCATACACAACCCATAGTTGAAGAGGATGAAAAAGAAATTATAGATGATAAGCCTAACACCATCGTCACTTCATCACAGAACCATGAGGAAAGACCAAATGACAAGGAAAGATTGTTTCACTCTAAATTATGGGTAAAAATTAAGCCTCTACATTTCATTCTTGATAGTGGGAGTCAAAAGAATTTAATCTCTGCTAAAGTTGTGAAAAGTATAAATCTATCCATGAAACCTCATCTAAAGTCCTACAGTATTGGATGGTTGAGCCAAGGGAGAGACCTCCATGTCACCCATCAATGTCTTCTTTCATATGCTATAAAACCATTCCAAGATGATGTCTTGTGTGATGTTGTCAATCTATATGTTTGTGATGTACTCCTTGGTCAGTCATTCATGTATGAGCAAAATGGTATCTATAAATCATGAAATCGAAGGATCACCCTCACTCTTAGAACATAGCACTATAGGGTACTAAAGGTACCACCTCCCACATCTATCTTCTTGATCAATGCTAAGCAATGTAAGAGATTGGTGGAGAAGACAAAGCAATTTTTTCTCATGGTGGTCAAACCACAAAATTTCAAGAAGGCCAATGTTGTAGTCCTGACTACACAATCAACACAACAAAAGTAGATAAGATGAATCACAGGAGAATATGATGACTTATTCAAGTCACCCATAGGAGTTCCACTACATTTCTAGGTAAAGCATTCTATCAATTTGATCCCAGGATCACCTTTGCCTAATAGTCCTATATATCACAGATCAGTTTTAGAGAATAAAGAGATAAAAAGATAGATTTAAGAATTGATTCAAAAGGGTCACCTCAGTCCAAGCTCTTCACCTTGTGGTATCCTAATTGTCTTGGCACTAAAGAAAGATGGAACATGGAGGCTTTACATTGACTATCGAGCCCTAAATAAAATATTTATGAAGAATCTCTATCCTCTCCCCAAGATTGATGACCTATTGGACTAGCTCTGTGGTGCAAAGTTCTTCACCAAAATTTATCTCAAATTTGGTTATCACCAAATTCCCATCGATCCCACTGGTGTTTGGAAGATTACATTAACATCTAAGGACTATGGATGACATCTTATGACAATTCACCAACTCATTTGTGTTTATCTAATTATATGACATACTCATCTATAGCAGAACATGCGAAGAACATTTGCAACATGTTCATAAGGTGCTTCAAACTCTTCAGGAGCATAATTTGTATGCAATTCTTGACAAATTCATATTCGAGATGACAATAATTTAGTACCTCAAGTACATTGTGAATGAGTAAGGGGTCGATGTTGATCTAAACAAGATTTGGGTTATTAGATAATGGCCCACACCAAGGACCCTCATAGAGCTTCATAAATTTTTGCGTCTTGTAAATTTCTACCACAGGTTTGTTCTTAGATTTTCACATGTTGTTTGGTCATTAACCCAAGTGACTAAAGGAGGAGTTAAAGTTACATTTTAGTGGGGTGAAATACAACAAAGGGAATTTGAGAATTTGAATAATAGGCTCTACTTAGCCCCTATTCTTGCCTTGCTAGATTTGCAACCTTTTGAGTTGATGCTAGATGCATCTGAATATGCCATGGGAGTTGTCATCATGCAACATGGCCATATTATTGCCTATCATAGTGAAAATTTCATTGATATAATAAAAAAATATAAAACATATGATAAGGAGCTTTATGCCATTATGCAAGCCTACAAACAATGGAAACACTACATCTTGGGGAAAGAGACAGTCATCCACACTGACCACAGACCATTGGAATTAATCTAGACACAAAGCAAACTATGAAATGAGAGACACTAAAAGTGGGAAACATATCTTTAGCAATTCTACTTGATAATCAAACATAAAAAGGGGAGCTCAAATACAACTACCAATTGTCTGAGCCACCCATCAATTATTGTACTCACTACAATTCTTGACCTATGCAGACATGAGACTACCACTTAGGGTGCTCTGTATGAAGTAGATCCTACCTTTGCTGATACAT
Source organism: Torreya grandis (assembly GCA_037957365.1). NCBI lineage: Eukaryota > Viridiplantae > Streptophyta > Pinopsida > Cupressales > Taxaceae > Torreya > Torreya grandis. The sequence goes on along the minus strand of JARHVA010005910.1, from coordinate 822,194 downwards.
ATCAAATGCTTCAAAAATGTAAACATTTCTTTGATTTATATTTGTAAGATAATGCCTTATATCATATGGGGCACATTTGTGTTCTAGTTGCAGATCAACAAAAGATGATATAGGAAGCACACTTTAGTAGTACAGTTGGACACTTTGGTATCAAAAAGACATTAGCAGTTCTTCAAAAACACTTCTAATAGCCCCATATGTGAAAGGATGTGAAAAGATATCTAAAATCTTGCACCCCATGTATAATAGCCAAGCCAACAAATAAGAAGTAAGGATTGTACACACCATTGAAAGAACCAACCATTCCTTAGGAATCCATCTCAATGGATTTTCTCTCAGGTTTGCCCACTTTAAAACATGATAAGGACTATATTTTTGTGGTAGTTGATCATTTTAAAAAAATGGCTGTCATGATTACTTGTAAGAAAAATATATCTGATGAGGAAACTGCTCAACTATATTTTAGTCGTGTATGGCTCTATTTTGGTCTCCCTAAGTGCATTGTCTTAGATCGAGATAGCAGGTTCTTGAGCATCTTCTAGTCCACTCTATGGAAGATGATGGATACTAACCTGATGAAGTCCACAACCTTCCATCCATAGAATAATGGTTAGATAGAGGTGTTAAACCACTTAATTATTCACATGTTTCATATGTATCACTCCAAACATCCATATACATGGGATGAGTTACTTCTTTTCATACAACATGGATATAATTTGGTGCTGCACAGCTCAACTAAGCACAATCCATTCCAAGTGTGTTTTGGGTTCCAACCCATGGCACCAATTAATATAGCTATTCCATTTTCCACCATAGAATACACATCTCATGTAAGATTTGAGGTAGAAAAAGTAACAAAATTTATTGAACAAATGCAACACACCCAGTAACAAGTTCAAGACATCTTGGAGAAGATGAATCAAAAGTATAAGCAACACCATGACAAATATAGGACTGCACATGATTTTGATATGGGTGAAAATGTTTGGTTAAAGATTCAAAAGGAATGACTTGCAGGCCCACACAAAAATATTTAGCCTCTATGATATGGTCCCTATACCATCACTAGAAAATTTGGAGAAAATGCTTTTGAGTTGAACCTACTAGCCTACCTTGGTTTGCATCCAATATTCAATGTGGAGCTCCTCAAACCATATCACCCACCTCTATTAGACACTTCAGTTATAGTATTAAAACTAGACATTAATGAGATTGATCCACATAGTTTTTCTCTAGTGGAAGAGGATCATATTGTGGACCCTTGGATGAAGACAATAAGAGGATACTCTATTCCACTTTATCAAGTGGTCAAAAGGGGCCAGCTTAGCCACCAAGGTGAGTGGCTCATAGAGAATCAAATCAAGACACAAATACCACACCTGATGGAGAACATTGATTCAATGGGCACCATTTATTTTCAAGGAGGGAGGAATGATCTAGGCAATACTTTAGGTGACAATTCGAGTGACAGTTCCACCCCAATTGATGACAAAACTTCTGGGAGCCATAACTTTTGCACTGTAGCTCCAATTGATTCACCATTTAAACCATTAAAAATTTAATAATGAAGATAATGTCATGAGATGGCATGGATATTTTTTTGATGAAGTTTTACCCCTATAAACCCAACAAAAGTTCCCTAGATTTCAATTTTAGTAGTGCAGTCAAAAAATAGTAAGTTTCTAAAAATAATAGTTCCTTGAATTCTATATTATTTTAAATCTTGAAAGTCAAAAAAATTAATCTCCCTTGAGATTGGTGACCTTAAAAATCCTCCCCATACTTTAAAAATGTGTATAAATTAAGAGGTAGCCCAAAATGTGAAGAGAGACATCTCTTCCCAGAGATAAGCATATATTTGTATTGCGATCTTGAGTAATACTACATCTCTTCTTAGAGAATTCATTATTACTATGTTATTTCTATGCTATTAAAATATTTATCAACCAAAACTTCTATGTTTTGAATCAGTGGTATCAGATTGGTTTGTCTTGAGATTGTATGTTCCTGAGGATGAGGTCAGGCTATAATAAGCTTGGGTGGGAAACAACAAAGCTTCCAAACTTTCCACCTGTTTGCTCCAACTAACTTCAAATGGTGGATGACACCGAGACATCTAATCCTTTCAAGGAAATGGTTAGTGAACCCCTCCATTGGAAATAAGCACATAAAATATTCAGGTTATTTGAGAATGGCCCACACCAATGACCCTCATAGAGCTTTACAGCTTGTTAGGTCTTGTCAATTTCTATAATAGGTTTATTCTTGGATTTTCACATGTTGCTTGGTCACTAACCCAAGTGACTAAAGGAGGAGCTAAAGCTACATTTTAGTGGGGTAAAATACAATAAAGGGAATTTGAGAATTTAAAGAATAGGTTCTACTCAGCCCATGTTCTTGCCTTGCTAGATTTGCATCAACCTTTTAGTTGATGACAAATGCATCTAAATATGCCATGGGAGCTATCATCATGCAACATGGCCATCCTATTGCATATCATAGTGAAACTTCACTGACATATTCAAAAAATATCCAACATGTGATAAGGATCTTTACGCCATTATGCAAGCCTACAAATAATGGAAACACTACATCTTGGGGAAAGAGACGGTCATCCACACTGACCATAGACCATTGGAATTCATCTAGACACAAAGTAAACTATGAAATGAGAGGCACCAAAAGTGGGCCACATATCTTCAACAATTCCACCTAATAATAAAACACAAAAAGGGGAGCTCAAATACATCTATAGATTGTCTGAGCCACCCACCAATTACTGCACTCACAATAGTTCTTGACCTATGTGAACATGAGATTGCCACTTGGGGTGCTCTGTATGAAGCAGATCTTACCTTTACTGATACATATCAAGTGATTCAAAAAGGTAAACATGTTTCTAATTTCTATTGGCAAGATAATGTCCTCTATCATATGGGGCACGTAAATGTTCCAATTGTAGAGCAATAAAAGATGATATGGGAAGCACACTTCAGTATGACAGGTGGACACTTTGGTATTGAAAAGACATTGGAAGTTCTTCAAAAATTCTTCTACTAGCCCCATATGTGAAAGGATGTGGAAATATATCTCAAATATTACACCCCATGTGTAGACACTAAAATCATGTCTACTTCCTGGTCGACTCCCCCTTGGTCCCCTTCATCCACTTCTAAACACTCCTAACCCACACAATTATTAAATTAAAATAAATTAACTATTTTAAATTAATAACCCCCTTGACACATCAACCATGACACCTCATCACCCATGACACCTCACCCCACCTTGGATACCTCTCCTTGGATGCCTCCCTCACTCCATGACAAATCTTAATTACTTATACCCCATTTCCATTCGCCCACTAGCCTCTCACACTCATTTAATCCACCTTCAACCATTTAACAATGACCAACTAACCTCGACAGATGGAAAAATGAATAAAAGGCCATTTTTAGCCTTTTTACTTATCTTCTAGCCATCGACGTCGGTCAACTGTCGACTGACGTCGGTAGTATTTTTGATGTCAGTTGCCTTAAAATTGCATTCTACACCCAAAATGTGGATCTTCTTCCCTGAATGTGAATTCTTTTGCACCTTTGAACTGAACTTCTCTCTCTCTCTCTCTCTCTCTCTCTCTCTCTCTCCCTGACACACACCAAGCATCACAGGCTACAGGTACTCTACAGAAATAGCTCCAGTCTTTGGGTTAAAGACATTGCAGGTATATCAGCCGCATCAACAACAAGTCTTCCACACTCCTTCAGCATATCAAAGCTAAGTATTTCTTCTTTCTTTTCATTTTAGTAGCTTAGAATGTGTTTGTAATTAGTTTCTTCTTACTCCTAAGTTTCATCACCCAGACCCAGCTGTCAACCAGACCATCCCTGACTATCTTCCTAGAGAGGCTGAGAAGCCTTCCTCACACCTTTACCCCTTTTTGACACCCTATATCTTACTTGACTCCTTATTTAGACCTTATTTGTCTCCCTACAACCTTGCACAGACCCCTTAAACCCATAGAGTCTCTCTATCAACCATAGATTATCTCTGAGACCCATCCAAAGACTATTGCCTCCACTGATGTTGACAGACTAACTGACATCGGCAAACTTGATCAACCGACATCGGTAGACTAACCAACACCGGTGACTATAGAGGATCGACAACGGAATATAGGTATGTATTATCTCTACTACTTTGTTTAGTCTTTCACAATTTCTCTTTATCAGACATTATCTTTATCAACTACTGGATTGTCATCCCTCAAGGAAGTCTTTGCACTTTTGGGATCAAGATTTTGCTTGGCAATCCACCATATGTCTATCTAACATTTTCTTTGTCTATGTCTTTCTTATCTATAGGTGTCATCCTCCATAGCTAAAGAGGAGTCCCTTCGATCATCTGGATATGGTGTGCAAACTTTATTCGGGTATCATCTAACCCTAGACCATTATCTCTAGTTTCTTATTCCTTTTGAATGTGAAAAGCAAAAACTTGATAGAAACATTTTGGCACGCCCGGTGGGACATTAAGAATTTTCCTTGGGTTGATAATTTTTCTTCTAAAAACAAACATTTCATATAGGTGCATTAGGTCTCTTCTTGCATCTTTTTCTTCTATCTTCTCCGAAAAGACACCATCAACAAAGTTAAAAAGAATCATTCTCTTTCTTTCTTTTCTTACATCTTAGATTAGTAAAATTCATACTCTTCGACCTTTTCTCCACTTGTCTACATCCGAGCACACATTTCTATTTGGGCTTAAAATCTATTTCATTTCATTTCTGCTTGAATGCATATTTAGTCCACACATCTAGTAATTAAAACCACATTATGAATAAAGCATAGTCCACTTATGTTACACATCCAGACCACTATCACAATCAAACATCTAAACATACCTAAGACAAGGCCCGACTAGGATTTCATCACTTAGTAGATACCTTACCCTTTCGCCAATCCCACTCTGTTCTCTGGCAGAGTATAATCTCTAGGGGAAGTATATACTGGCTAAGCAGCCCAGCTTATCTCTGGGTTTGTGAAGTGATGGGAGCTTGCTCCTTAACACCAGGCCACGTACAGAACCTAACATAGACCTTGAGCACCAAAACTAACCTGAAACCAACCTTAGACTACTTCTAGGACCCATTCTAAATGCCAACTTCCCAAACACACTCTAAGACATAAGTCAACATGATTCTAAAAGTTTATTCTTAGGATTTAACGTTTAGGGTCTGCCTATCTTCATCTATTTTTCTATTTTTATCTAGTTTTTTGAGCTAGTAAGGGTGTTTTCTTATTTTTTCCAAAAACTTTCAAATTTTCTAAGTTTCTAGAATAACACAGCAATCGACATCGGCATTTCTGCTGACATTGGCAACTACCTTCATCGACATCAGTTATCTGACTGACATCGACAACCTATTTCACTGACATCGGTCTTTCTACCGATGTCGATCATTGTCCAAACTTTCTTTCCCAAACACCGAGCTTAAAACCCAACTTTCTTACTATCCAACACCCATTTTGGTTTTTTGAGACTAAAAAACATAGTTTCTAAAACCTAAACCTTTTTTGCCTTGAATGATTTTGACACGTAGTCAAACCAAGAATCTTGTTGACCACATGAGGCAACAACCACTTCCACCTTCACCTTCCATAACTAGTCCCCTAATGGAGTATCATTTGGAGACCAAACGAACTCCTACCCAACCAACCCTGACTAGACCATCTATTGTTCTCAAAGGGGATCAAGACTTTGAAAGGTTCCTTGACCTCAATGTCAAGGCCCTTTAACATTATCTTACAAGAAGTCAAATGTGAGACTCTTTTGGTAACCCAATTTATGGGATGCCAACCTCCTTAGTTGAGATGGCAACAATATCAATGGCATCTATAATCCAAACCATAGACACCCAGGCCATCACCTCAACTAATAACCTACCCATGACTAATCTTCAAAGTGTGGCTTCTCCTTTTATCTCTGGGCCCACTTCCATTGGGGTTTTAGCCCCCCATCAATTGTAGACTATTCAACCAAGTTCTACCCCTTTCCAAAATCTAGTTGTCTCCATCCCACCTACTCTTTCCCCCATCAATACCAGGGTAGCTACTCATCCTTTGGCTAATGTCACCACCATCCAACCACCTCTGGCAACATCAAGCCTAGTCGTGCCTTCTACCTTCATGACGTAACCACCCTTGGCTTCCACTTCTATCCCTATGGCTAGTTATCAATACATTGCACCCATATAAGCACAATCAACTACATTATATGCCCCTTCTAGCACCTTCCAAGCACCTTACAACCTAGGGGGTGCCCCACCTACAAATCCATCAACTGACCTAATCAAAATGTTGATGGACAAAATGTCTAATCTTGAGACCTCAGTTTTGGGTTCAAGAAATGTCCTTTCATATGACCAAATTTGTAATGAACCCATCCATTCCTCTATCCCAATCCAACCATATCCCAATCAGTGGGAACTTCCTAAATTTACTCACTTCTAGAGTAAGGAAGACCCACAGCAGCATCTGCGAGCATTCAGACATGCTTGTTATTTGATAGCGCATGATGATGCATTACTATTATGGACATTCCCCATGTCACTTTCTGGTGCTACTCTCTCACCTTTCACTCTCTTTTCACATTCACCTAGCTAGCTCAACTCTTCCTTGATCAATTTTCAATTAATATCACCAAAAAGGTTTCAATCACAGACCTTTATTCTATCAGACAATTTGACGATGAATCGATAGCTAATTTCATCACCCGTTGGAGAGGCTTACTCAACCAACTCTCCTTTTCTTTGCCTCAACTCAAGCTCATTAAGCTCTTTTCTTAGGCATGTGCCAAACTTATTTCCTCTACTCTGTGGGTCCAAACATTCCGCACCTTTGACGAAGCTTTCACGATGGCTAGGAAGCTTGAACTACATGCCGTCGAGGAAAATAAAGTCAAATTACGAAGTAAAAACCCCAACACCAAGTCCTCTAAATCTTCTTCTAAATCTAAGGCATCAATAAATGATATAGTCATTAGATCATCATCTTCAACAACAACCAACCAACTTGAACCTTCCACATCCAAAAGTATCACACGATAATTCCAACAAAGATATGTATAGCATTAATATACTCCACTAGGAGAATCATATGCATCTATGTTGGACAAACTTGTCAAATAGGGAGTCCTCAATCTCCCCCAAATCTGACCACCACCTCAATTTGATCCCTCACATGCCATCCCTACATGGTATAGAGAGAATGACTTTTGTAATTATCATTGTGTCAAAGGCCATGACACAAACAACTATAAGACTCTCAAGAACATCATTCAAGACATGCTAGATAAAGGTGACCTCGTCTTGGACAATCCAAATGTGCCACACAATCAAAGCATAGACATCTTTAAACAACCCTTTCCTAACCATCCTTCTAGCCAAAACAATGTGCAGACCATGGCCGATGACTCTTAAGAGCATAAAATACACACTGTCAACACTGTCTCACCTCTCATGCCTGACCAATCTCTCACTTAGTCCCAAGAGGTTAGTCAACCCATCAGTCCATCACATGTGGATGAACCTTCTTCTCTTGTTAGTTCTCCATCAACTTCCCTTATATTGGAGGATGCCTTGACTATACCAGCACCGCTATCCCCACCTTCTTCCTTCTTGCTACCAATGGAGGACCCTACCGTTCCTACTCCTCAGCCACAAGTAGAAGGCACAATCATCCCTGCCCTCTATCCTCTTGAGGAGCCACACTTTCTGGTTCCTTCTCCGTTAAGAGAAGAACTTGTCTCTCCACCTTCTTCAACCAAAGATGACCCAATTATGACTCTCTCATGCCTTGGGTCTGAGATTGCTACACCTAACACATTTTTGGTCCCACAACCATCCACATCTTCTAAAGGACCAGAGCCTCATCTGACATCTTCCCAACCATTCTCTCGATTGGTGGAGAAACTAGGACTTTTCCATTCAAGAAAATTGGAGCATCAGGCATTATGGGAGCAACTCAAAGCTCTTCACCCTGCTCGTCCCATCTCATCTCATGCCACCAACCCTCCCATGACAAAATATCCAAAAGTTTCTGACAAAGACCAGACTTCTACTTCTAAACCTTCAAAACCTCAACCATCCACATCAAAACCAAAACCCTCATCCACCATATCAAAACCAATCAAATCCCTTAGTGTTTGCCTCATACCTAACCTCACTCACCCACAAGTGAAGGTAGAATTGAATCTTTCCTCACCTAATAGTAGTCTCCAAACCAAACCAAAGTAGACTGCTAAACCACTGCAGTGAACTTCTCCCCCACCTTCATCATTACCTTCAATTTCAAACCCACATCCATCCACCTTAATAGGAGTGCTTCTTACTCCCATACCTCACAAAGGCAAATCGCCTCCATTATCCCCTTTATCCATCAAACATATATTTCCTCCAAAAAATCCAACACCTCTCACCACAAAAGTGCCATCTACATGTATGGCCACACTGCCAAACAAAAAGATGGTACGACCAACACCTCCTACAACTCGAAAATGAAAGTCATCAACCACTACTGCAACAAAACATGTAGACCCATTAGTGGGTTCTTATGCCTTACTATTACAAATATTGTTATAGTCATCTCGCATCAGTCTCCCACCTCTTAAACCATACCAATCTCTTGGACCAAAACTTGCCTGGTTTGATGACACTCAAGTTTGTGCATATCATCACACACTAGGACATGATACTGAGCATTGTTGTGCCCTCAAGGTTTCCATTTGCTAGTACTTAGAGAAAGACACCCTTCTTCTTGACCACACTGTCAACACACCTTCAACACCGTCCCATGCCTCCCAAACCTCCTCATCTTCACACTTGTCAACTCTCAGATCAAGACCATCTTGGTTTGATAACACTAAATTTTGTCACTATCATCGTACACCTAAACATGACACTGAGCATTATTGCACTCTTAAAGCTATCATTCATCAACACTTGAAAAGGGACACCTCTTTCATCAGTGATCCTCTTGACCACCCCTTTGACAAATCATTAATGCCATCACATGCCTCACAAATATCATCACCTAAATCGGGATCCCAACACAAGACTATGGTCCCTCCATTGCCTTTAACCCTATTTTTTGAAATCAACATAGTCAATGTGACCACCAGCCCACCAACTCAAATCGATAAAGGGAAAAGACATGTTTCTATCCCTCGGACATATCCTTCCATCAAGCCTTCACCACAACCAAAACCCAAGATTACTGTCTTGGGCACATCTCAACCAACATCCTCAAAGACAATCCCTGACTCCACCACATGATCCCTATGAAGATGTATTTGTATGACCTCATACAAATCTCTCCACAACATCATCAAACCTTGATTAAAGCCTTATAATTAATGGAGGTCCAACCTAATGACCCCCAACCATTGGCCAGTTTAATCAAATCATTACCAACCATTGCCTCCATTACCATCTGTGATTCTAAGATTCTTGCCTCCAACTTGGGAGATCAGAATCTTGCCCTCTCAAACTAAATTTGTCAAACATTCTCCCTAGCAACTGGGGGAATTCAACCTTATACTGACTATCGTGATCTCAACCAAACATTAACTGACCTTTTAGTCATGACCTCGACCAAGCCTCAACCAATCATCGACCAAATCTCATCCAATCATCAACCAAACCTCGACCAAGCATCGACCAAAGCCTTGACCAAGCATCGACCAAGCCTTGACCAAACATCAACCAATCATCAACCAAACCTTGACCAAACATCAACCAACCTTTTAATCATGACCTCAACCAATCATCAACCAAATATCAAACAACCAAGCATCAGCCAACACGTGACCAATATGGAAAGAAGTGAACAAGATAAGTTTGCTCCTAATTAGCTTAGACCTTACATCATAATGCACAAGCATGGACTAGGGACTTATCAGAACTTGAGCCCCTTAATGTCTTACATCTGCAACCATTCTATTGTTAATCAAGTAATCAATCGCTTGATGTTTAACTTGAGATCATCTCTTGAGCAACCCCTGTCATCATCATTCCTATTCCTTTCAACCCCTTTTTCCCAACATTCATCAACCCTTTTTGTCAAGCATGAATGCTTTGTCCTAATAAAAGGGAACCCTTAAACCTCTAGAGGCTCATCCATGGCTAAAAATTCAGTCAACAAAAACATGTCAAAAATTGGGATGCCTATATCAAAAGGTCATAAACCTCTCAATGTAGACTGCTCCCTCAAAGGATAACTACATAATTGCTATAATTACTAGACTACTCCCTTGAAGGATATCTAGGTCAAGTCATATCAAAAGCATATAAAGCAAAAGTATAGACCACTCCCTCAAAGGATGGCTATGCCTAAACATCTCGCTACAAACAACATTCTCTCAAAAGCTTCCCGCATCGATTAGCTTCACAAATGACCACAAAGCAAAGCAACATCCCTATGTGGACTTCCCACATTGATCAGTCTACCAAAAAAAAATGACTGACACACTGTTAAGTCATGGACTTGCCTATAGTCATTCTCAGGGTCGCCTATAAAAGGGGCAAGGTTATTCCTACCAAAAAGAGCTACCCCATCCTCTCATATCACATAATCCAACTTATTACCCCAACATACTCAAGGGATTTCAAGCTCACTTAACATCAAGTGATTCGAGTACTTCTCTAACATCAACGAATGGTCAATGATGTAATGCACGAATGGGGCTTTTGTTTCCAAAAACCCTATCTGTGTAATTATTATGGTCCTTGTCAATGAAAGAGCAATGCACCTTTCAATTCTTACACCTTGGTCACAACCAAATCCAACCAAACCAATTCAAACTAGACCAAACCAAAAACATGACATTATGACATTATACATCATCATAGCCCATTCACAATAGTCTCTATGGAAAACAATACACATGGAAACTATCAACTAGGCACAATTTATGTTAAGCATAAACCTTTACTTGCTGAAGCATAAATAACCTCAATTCATTTTTAGCATACACCATTACTAATATGGAAAATTGCTAGGGATGAAAGACCACTCAACGAATGTTGCAAAATACACCATCACATAATATGGAAAAGGCTGTAACATCATCTTATCCTCATCATTTCAATTCATGACCAAAACCAACCTATCAACCTCTTTGACTCTCCTATCTGAACTACATTGGTCTAAGGCCCTTCTAATAAGGGCTATGTAGGTAGCACTCAGTTGAGACGACATCTTCAAGGGTTAGCTCGGCCACATCTATTTGTTCATATACTTGATGGACAAACCATTCTACCTTTGACCATGACTTGACCTCAACCAAAACAATCCATAACCGACCCTCTTCCTCCCTTTTAGGGAGAACTAAATTGGCCTGAGGCCCTTTCAATAGGGGCTATGTAGGCATCACTCAGTTGATATGGTGTCTTCTAGAGTTATCTCAACCACATTCCTTCATCCGTCCATGTAACGGACCAACTCTCTATCTCAACCTAACTCAACCAATGACCTTGGAGATCATGACTATCTCTTTTGACCATGACCACGTTCGAGACAACTTTGCCTTAGTTGTTTTAATTACATGTATGCTACCTCACGAATGGTTAGCAAAATTATTCACATCACAAACAAGTTGATCCCCACTACTTGTGACATTTTCATGTTTTCTAGGAGTACTTCTTGAGCTCAGAACACGATGACCATTGGAGCTACAACTTGGATCAAATAACCTAATCAGCTATGACTAAATGCTGGGGCCCAGTTATTTTGATTTTAGCACTCCTCAACCTTTGACTTGTGATAATATGACCTGACCATCACGTGAAGTGGTATACGTGCAATCATAACTATTACAACATTCTCACTCCATCTTCACCATTTTCATCCACTCTCTATCAAATCAACACCTAATTTTAGGTTCCCTTCCCTCGACTCCCACTTTAAGGGGGAATACCTCATCCCATAATCAGGGCAATCTACTCTTATTTTTGTCTTGCAATTCATTAGAACAACCAACAGGACAAAAATGACCTTATCCCATACCTAGGGTAGCTTACTCCTATTTTTGTCTTGTAGTTCATCAAGAATAACCAACAAGACAAAAAGGGGCAAATGTAGACACTGAAATCATGTCTACTCCCTGGTCGACTCCCCCTTGGTCCCCTTCATCCACTTCTAAACACTCCTAACCCATATAATTATTAATTTAAAATAAATTAAATATTTTAAATTAATAACCCCCTTGACACATCACCCATGACACCTCACCCCACCTTGGATACCTCTCCTTGGATGCCTCCCTCACTCCATGCTAAATCTTAATTACTTAGACCCCATTTCCATTCTCCCACTAGCCTCTCACACTCATTTAATCCACCTTTGACCATTTAACCATGACCGACTGACCTCAATAGATGGAAAAATGAATAAAAGGCCATTTTTAGCCTATTTACTTATCTTCTAGCCATCGACGTTGGTCAACTATCGACCGACATTGGCAGTATTTTTGACGTCAGTTGCCTTAAAACTATGTTCTGCACCTAAAATGCAGATCTTCTTCCCTGAATGTGAATTATTTTACACCTTTAAACCCAACTTCTCTCTCTCTCTCTCCCTAACACACACCAAGCATCACAGGCTATAGGCACTCTGCAGAAATAGCTCTAGACTTTGGGTTAAAGACATTGTAGGTATATCAGCTACATCAGCAACAAGTCTTACACACTCCTTCAGCATATCAAAGCTAAGTATTTCTTCTCTCTTTTCATTTCAGTAGGTTAGAATGTGTTTATAATTAGTTTCTTCTTACTCCTTCTAAGTTTCATCACCCAGACCTGGCTGTTAACTAGACCATCCCTGACTGTCTTTCTAAAGAGGCTGAGAAGCCTTCTTCACACCCTTGCCCCTTTTTGACACCCTGTCTCTTACTTGACTCCTTCCTTAGACCTTATTTGTCTCCCTTCAACTCTACATAGACCCCTTAAACCTAAAGAGTCTCTCTGTTGACCACAGACTATCTCAAAGACTACTGCTTCCAACAACGTTAGTAGACTAATTAACATCGATAGACTTGATCAACTGACGTCAATAGACTAACCAACATCAGTGACTATGGAAGACCGACATCAAAATATAGGTACATATTATCTCTACTTCTTTGTTTAGTCTTTCACAATTTCTCTTTATCAGACATTATCTTTATCAACTAGTGGATTGTCATTTCTCAAAGAAGTCTTTGCACTTTTGGGATCAAGCTTTTGCTTGGCAATCCACCATATGTCTATCTAACATTTTCTTTGTCTAAGTATTTCTTATCTACAGGTGTCATCCTCCACAACCAAAGAGGAGTCCCTTCGATTGTCTAGATACGGTGCGCAAACTTCATTCAGGTATCATCTAACCCTAGACCATTATCTCTAGTTTCTTATTCCTTTTGAATGTGAAAATTTAAAACTTGATAGAAATACCATGTGAAATAGCCAAGCCAACAAATAAGAAGCAATGATTTTACATGCCATTACTAGAACCAACTAGGCCTTGGGAATCTATCTCAATGGATTTTCTCTTAGGTTTGCTCACTTTAAAACATGGTAAGGACTGTATTTTTGTGGTAGTTGATCATTTTTAAGAAATTGTTATCATGGTTACTTGTAAGAAAAATATATCTATTGAGGAAACTACTAAACTATATTTTAGTCATGTATGGCTCCATTTTAGTCTCCCCAAGTCTATTGTCTCAGATCGAGATAGTAGGTTCCTGAGCATCTTTTGGTCCACTCTATGGAAGATGATGGATATTAAGCTGATGAAGTCCATAGCCTTCTATCCACAGATTGATGGTTAAACAAAGGTGGTAAACCACTTGATTGTTCACATGATTTGAATGTATCACTCCAAACATCCATGCACATGGGATGAGGGACTTCTTTTCATAAAACATGGATATAATTGGGTGCTTCACAGCTCAACCAAGCACAGTTCATTCCAAGTATGTTTCGGGTTCCAACCCATGGCACCAATTGATATAGATATTCCATTTTCCATGCCCTTACATAGAAAGATTCATACTCTACAATATGGTCCCTACACCATCACCAAAAAATTTGGAGAAATGCTTTTGAGTTGAACCTACCAGCCTACCTTGGTCTGCATCCAATATTTAATGTGGAGCTCCTCAAACTATATCACCCACCTCTATTAGAAACTTCAGTTGTAGTAGAATAATTAGACATTGATGAGCTTGATCCATAGAGTTTTGCTCTAGTGGATGAGGATTAGATTGTGGAGACTTGGATGAAGACATTAAGAGGATGCTCTATTCCACTTTATCGAGTGGTCAAAAGGGGCCAGCTTAGCCACCAAGGTGAGTGGATCATAGAGAATCAAATCAAAACACAACTAGAAAAAATAAGGGCTAACATTGATTTAATGGGTTCCATTGATTTTCAAGGAGGTAGGAATGATCTAGGAAATAATTTAGGTGACAATTCGGGTGACAATTCCACCCTAATTGATGATAGAACTTCTAGGAGCCATAACTTTTGCACCGTAGCTCTAATTCATTTACCATTTGAATTGTTGGAAAGATAAGAATGAGGAGAAAATTTTTAGATGGCATGGAAATTTTATTTATGAAGTTTTACCCTTGAAAACCCAATGGAATTGCCCCAAATTTTAATTTTAGCAGTGCAGTCAAAAAATAGTAAGTTTCTAAAAATAATAATTCCTTGAATTCTGTATTGTTTTAAATCTTATAAGTCAAACCACTTATCTACGTCAAGATTGGTGACATTACACATCCTCCACATGTTTTCAAAATGTGTATAAATTAAGAGGTAACCCAAAATGTGAAGAGAAACATCTCTTCCTAGAGATAAGCATATATTTGTATTGCGATCTTGAGTAATACTACATCTCTTCTCAGAGAATTCATTGTTACTGTGTTATTTATATGATATTAAAATATTTATCAACCAAATCTTCTACGTTTTGGATCATTTTCTTCTTTTTAGGATAAAGAGAAGCAACATGCTCATCCACAACAATATTCTTCTTTTCTTCTAAGATGGTATCAAAAATACATAGAGAAAATAAAGATTCTTAGCATACATTTTCACTTGAAGTATCAATTTCACAATTCAAATCATCAACACTTGACATTGCTAATTGATATTCTTCATTATAAACTTGCTCATTAGCATTAAAATGTTCACTTGTATCCTATTCATTCCCAAAATGAGTAGATAATGATATCTCTTGATTCTCTTCAACCTATGTAGTATTTTCTACCATGGAAAATAATCCACTTAGACCTAAAAACTGATCACGGCACATATTTTCTAGTTTTGGTTTCCATATTTTATCTTTCCTTCATTTTTACATTCTAGGAGTCTGATTAAACTTATTTTGAGTTGATTACCTTTACTTGTAAAACCTAGAAATGTGACTAATCTTATCACAGTTGTAGCAAACCATTATTTTTGAAGTGATCTCATCTTGTCTTACTTGATTTGGATAAAATATAGAAATGTGTCCCATGTCATGACAACTATAACACTAACTATGAATCACATCACTTGGTTAATGATTCCATTAATATTTCTAAAGAAATTCATTCCTAGGAGGTATTATTCATTCTCTAGCCTTATGTCTAAATTGATTATAAGTGTAGCAGTAACCTTTGAAATTTCCATACCTCATGGCATTAGGTTGTCTAATCTGATTTGTCCTCATTCTACCAACACCTTCATTCCTTAAATGATGATTGATATTTGAGGTCTTATTTTCCTTATTCACATTAGTATTTATATTATTTTGGGTTACATTATCTTATTCTTATTTGAAACTAGGTCCATTTCTATCACTAACATGCTTTTGACTATTTAGAATGTTGTCTAGATCAATTGAGCTCCTTTCAAACATCACATATGGCTTCATCTTACTAGATGTTTTTTATAACTCATATTTCAATGACTCATTTTTAATTACACTCCTTGAACACTTATTTTCTTTAGTGTTCAGTCTTGTAAATAGGATTTCCAATTGACAACTAAGATGCTTGACTATATCTTCATGCTTCTTAGTGTCTTCATTTATTCCTGCCTCAAACACACTTAATTAATCTTCATAGTCCTTTTTTGAGACTTTAACTTCTTGGTTTTATTCTCCTCAACCTTAAGATCTTCAAGGACATTCATCAACTTAGTTTCATAATTTACCATGTCTTCTTCATCATCTATATCACCTAAACCACCTCCAAACCATGTAGATTCTAATATGAGTAGATACCTTATTTAGCCATGAAGAGAGATTCATATTAAATAGGACCATCATATTCATGATCATTATCATAATCACTACCATAATTATCATTAAATGAGCTGCAATATCCTTTGGTGTTGACACTCTTATTTCTTTGTAAAACATATTTTGGCCATTCTACCTTTCGAAACTATTCTTACTCTTATCATACCTAAATTTCTTCTTCTTATTATCTATAATCTTCTTAAATCTCTTCATTATAATTTCCCTTATGATTATGAGGACACTTATTGTCAATGTGACCTATCTCTCCATTATTGAAAAATTTGAAGGGAAGTTTACCCTTAAACTTGCCTAAACCTATTTTTATTTTTCCTGTTAATAGAGCTATTAGTTCATCATCATCAATGTTGGAAATCTCATCATCCTTGACATTGTTACCTTGTAACATCTTCTTTATCTTATTTTTTACATTGGAAGCTACTTCTTTCTTTGGTTATTTTTCCTCATTAACTCTTATCTCATAGGAAAAAATAATTCCACGTAATTAATCCATCTTCATTTTGGTGAGATCATAACTTTATTCTATAGTATAAACTTTTGAATCAAATTTTAAAGTGAGAGACCTTAATACCTTTTGTACTATTGTGCCTTATTTAATGACCTATCTCATACCTTTGATCATGTTCACTAACTCTTCAAATCTTAGAAGATAGGAAGCCAAAGTATCCTCTTCCTTCATTTTGAGACTTTCAAATTACCTTTGGTAGGTTTGTAGTTTGGAAAAATTGAATTTTGAATCTACTTCATAGACAAAATACAATTTGTCTCAAATCTCCTTGTCAGAATTACAATGGATTACCTTAGTGAACTCAACCTTAGAAAGAACTCAAATGATAACATTCATAGCTTTGGAATTAGTTTCACTTAGCTTCTTGTCTACATCACTAGATGGAGGAGTATGTGGCATGGTATAACCATCCAAAATAAATTGTGAAGTGTTAAACCCAAGGACATGATGTGGGTCTTCATTCTTGCACTCTAAAAAACATAATTAGGTCCATTGAATAATGAATCTTGATTAATAGATAAACCTTGAGAACTTGTAATTATATCTAAGATTACCTTTAAATGGTTAAACTTGTATATAAGGTCATACTCTGATACCAATTATTATAGGTATAATCACTGAGAAGGGGAGAGTGAATTAGTGAATCAAGATATTAAAAAAATTCAATTTAAATCCTTCAAACCTTGATTCATACACCATAAATAATCAAGAAGAAAATAAACCAATCATAATAATGAGCATGAAAGAAAAAAAAGATAACACAAGATCTATGTGGTTAACTGTCTTGGGGAAGAAAACCCACTCTTAAGCCTGTAAACACATGGACTACTTGTCCTATAAGATGATTATAAAAAATATAATTTAGTGAATCGCCCACTTCATAAGGATAATCAACCCATAAATATTAAAAAAAAACTTACTTGCCCAAGATTTTGAGTACCAACACATCTATGAAAAGAACAACTCTAGAACTCTTGATTGCTTCTCAATCTAATAGAGAAACCCTTTACTTGTTCTCATACATCAAACCTATAAATTTTAAAATATAATTATAAACACAAGGTCATACATGTAGTCCTCACTCTTATATTCCTCTCAAGACATACATAAAACTCTCAAAACCTTCAAAAATATTTTTCTCATCACACACATGACATCTCAACTCTCCACTCTTAAGTCTAGAAACCATCACCTTTGCTTTCACTAATTATAGAGTCTTCAAAAATATTCTCTTATTGGTCAATTAAAAGACTTTAATTAACCCTAAATACTTATATAATGACAATACATATCTCAACTCCATTCTCATAGGTCTACCATTATCTTATTATCCCCAAACCACCATTAGGTCTTGGTGAGACCTAAAACAATTAGGCCTTCATACTCACACGTTACATATGAGACTACTTGGACCACCTAGATCCTTTACCAATGATTAAAACACTTTAAATATATCTCCAATATCCCGTTTATTACACTCATATGGGTTTATTACACCTATAACACTAACTCAACACATGAACCTACCAATTAGGTCTTCTTGCTCTTTAGGCCTTCATACACAAAAAACATAGTCTCAATATTTTGAAGCAAATACTCATATATTTCACATTTAAATATAATTAAATGACATGGGTAAACCCTTTACAACCTTATCTACACCTCCAAATGATTTAAAAATTTCAACATAGGATCTAAGAACTTAATTCAATTCTCTTAGAGTGACCACTCAGAATGGTCACACACAATCAAAATATAATCAAGCTATTTTAACTCTCCATAACTGATTAGGGGCATATCATGACATAAAATAATTTTTTATAATAATTTTATAATTATAAAATATATTCATACTCATTTTCTTCTTTAATTTTGATCATAACACCTTTAAATTTCCTCTGTAAGATGGTCATTCAAACGACTAGTGTATTCAACAAACATAGTCAACTTCTAGGAAATTGATCATTCCTTAAGATGGATTATTAAAACCTCAAAATACATAAAAATATTTTTCATGAAGCATACATCACTTTGAAATATTTATTTAATTTTTAAACATCAAAATATTATCAACAACTCAAATATCCTTCTCAGGTTAATTTCAAAACATAGTCAAACACATAGTCAACTTTAAAGCTCAGTATATGAAACTATACAAATATCCAAACATTATAATCAATTTTTTTGATATAAATCATAGTGTTTTACAATTTTTCCTTTTACACCACCATTAAATTCTACCTGGATAAAAATATATATCTCAAACACTGCAGACTGGTTTTACCTTGTTAATTTGAATATTCAAATTCTAACTGTCACTAAGCAAATGTTAAACATCAGACACTTTGACCTCATATTATTCTCCCATGAAAATTTTACCAAATACACACCATAGATTTAATTATATTATCTTGGTATTTATCTTTCAATGCTTATCATTGATATAATATCCTCTCTTCCATGATCATGTCACTTGGGAGCTTTGCCTGCCTTCTATGCATATTAACTTTTTGACTCAATGCATTCTATTTATTTCCATCTATAATATCACTCTCATTCCATTTATCTATTGTCAATTTAATGAGATTGATACAATTTTCAAAATAACATGCTTTTTGAGCATCCTTTGATAATTTGATTTCACTTTCATCATTGATCTCTATCTAACAAGATCATATACTTTGTTGGATCCTTATCTAGTCATATAAATTGGTTTTTGTTAGATCTTTAATCTGATTAATACTCATAAGAGATCTTTGATAATGAAAATATGGATAAGTATAGGAACTTAGTAAAATCTATTTGAGGAGATAACTTTACACTTTAATAAATTTTGCTACGCTCCAAGTCTAGACCTAAAAATTGAACTATATGATCTTCTCACATAGGGGAATCCATCCATGTATCAAAATGCTCATAGATCCTTCACATGTGTGAAATATAACATCATCAATATGCTCACTCATATTTATTTGTCAAGATGACTACTTGAGCTTAGAAAATCATATGACTAATTTGATGAATTTCCTTCACTTTCATAAGCATTATAATAACCCATAATATCCCATAAGGGCTCTACAACATGTCCATACCATTAATATCATCCATAAACTACCTTAATAAGTCAAACATTAAATAATCATGTAGGAACACTGAAGCTCATTGAATCACACTTTGTCATTATCATTTTAGCATACATGACATAGTTGATGCTTAAAATTGCACTGTTTCCAACACAAACAATGGGAAGTTTAAGGAATGTGGGACTTGTGACCTGAAATGACCTCCAAATTTTAAAGAAACTAGCTCTTCTTTATCTCAAATGTATTATGAGAAAATGGATAGAAATTAAACATAATCACTAATGTAATGAAATAAAATTTAACTATGGTGATGCACCTAAGTTTAATTAATCCCTTAATACTAAGCACAGTGAAGCTATCTTTAGGATTCAATTACATTAAAGACCAAACAATGCATGATCAATGTAAAAGATGAAAACAAATAGAATCAAAGGCTCAAAACTTAGATGATTTTTGTAGTAACACAAAAAATATTAGCAAAGGCACAAAACTCAATCTTCTTATTAATTTAATAGTCACATAAAAGGCACAGATACATGCACAATTATAAAAACTTTCTAAGTCAAGAAAATAGAACAAAGGCAAATGATATTATTGGCCACAACAAGAAAGTCTAAAAAAAATTCTTGATAACAATCTCTTTCAAAAAATTATCTCTTCTGATGATGATCTCCTTCCATCTTGCCTCTTCTAATGATACCTGAACCCATATTTATAGCATTGGATTGGTTCAAGATTATTTTCAAGATCCAATCCCAATGGTCTAACTGAACTCTAACTTAACTATAAGTGTTTAATAGAATATGTCTTTTGAATCTGAAACATTTAGCTTCCCTACAAGTTCATTAGCTAAAATAGATACATGTGACATTTCCCACTATGGAACAAGTGAGGACACTTGGAAGCATCTGTTAGTCTTTGTGACTATAAACCCTAAGGCAAATAACATAGCTCGCACACTTTACTTGAATTTCATTCATATTTTTGGGAAAAATAAGAAATTAGCACATGGCACTTTTCACTACTTTTAGAAACAAAACCCTTGAGATAGATGGTAGCATCCACTTGTCTCACTTGTAAACCATCTCAATATTCAGGAGGCATCAAAAAATGACACTTGGTAGCTTCTGCATAACTTATACTCTTTACTGTGTCTTTGCATTAGAAGTGCTCTGTCTTTGAGATTTGTCATAGTTTATTGCTTTTAAACTTTATCAACTTACATAAAATGAGACCCACAACACTTCTTGCCTGAGTATATTCAAATGGGGAATGGGGACAAGTGGTGCTTTCCATTTATCTTAACAAGTGACACATGGTGGCTTCTTAGAAGCTTTAGATACCTTTTGAGAGTCCTATGGAAGATGACACATGGTGGCTTTCACTGAGCTTTGAAAACACTATAGAAACATTTGAGACTCATTTGGATTCACATGGATGATGACACTTGGTGTGCTCCACTTACTTTAGCAACTCACCCAGGGCCCACCATAGTCCTTACTCAATAACGAAACAAAAGGAAGAAACTACAAATGTTGACACTTGGCAGCTTCTACCAAGATTTACAAGGGACATGTGGTGAATTTTTTTGCATTTAGAAAAACATATTAAAACCTTCTATAATTGCCACTTGGAATATTCTATGAGACTCTAATATAATCTTATTTAAAGAAGCTTTAAAACTTATAAGAAAATTGAAATGTGGATGCAAACACTTTTTGTGCTTTGCTGAGTTATAACAGGACACGTGGCATGATCCAATGCTTTCAGAAACAAATTATAATGTGTCTCAATAGATGAAACGTGGTAGCTTCCAATTGACTTTGAGACTTAGACAAAACTTAAGGCAAAATGAAAAACCTATGCAAAATGAAAAACTCGCACCCTATGTCATAACCCTTACTACCTTGAAACTGAAATGGACATGGACAAAACTTAGAATGCAGAACTAAAACTCAAAATAAAATGTAGAGTATTTTACTCTACAATTCTTGGTGACCTTAAGGAATTTTGAGCCTAATAAAAAAATAATCCATAGAATATATAAAACATGGCAAAAATCACAACTTCTATAAGGCCATATGATAAATAGACCATTCAGCATCAGATAGTCCCTACTTATTTTGCAATTCTTGGAAGTCTAAATCAAGGTTGATGATGTCCTTATGCGAAAAACTTTTCAAAATATGAACTACAATCTTTAATTAGAATTCAAGCTAGGCCATGGGGATCAAGACAACTTCCACTTTTGGCACTAATGAATCATTTGTTAAACCCTAAAAAATTGACTAATAATTTTTTATGGCTAACAATAAAGGTTTAATCTCATTAACCATTAACACATGTTGCTATCAAGAAAAGTGGAGGGAAGACCCAATTGCACCAGATATTCAATATGTTACTTCATGTCTTTTATTTCCTGTTTTACCACATCTAGGAGCTCTTTGTAATTAATTGTTATGGAGTTACAACTAAGAACTTCATTCACCCTTTTTATAGTATTCATTCTATCACTAATCCCTACTACTGATAACATTCCATCAGTTGTGACATATAACTTTTGCAACAACATTTGAGAATCAAATACTCTCAAGGAGATAGTGGATAGAGTGGCTTGAACTAAAGTCTCCACCTTTTTTCACCATTTTTATGCATTTAGTAGGAAAGTTAGAGAGGGTCTGAGCTAAGTAATCTCCTCAGAGATTTTTTTCCACACTAATACATATAGCTCTTTGACCAGGTTCAAAACTCTTGCATTTTTTGGACTATTAGCCAATTTCAAATGTCAATTATTTTATTATTTGTTGCTAAACTTGATGTTGGGCCTATATGGTAGTAGTATTGTTTTTCTCATTCAACAACTTTTGTTGGAATTGAGTGACCTATTGTAGGTTTTCCTAACATTCTTTCTATAGTGTTGCCTTTTCTTGCCTTAGGGCTATCAATGAAGCTTTCTCTTGTGTTAGCTCTTCTTTTAAAGAAGCATTTAGGGCTTGAATAGCCTAGTGAATTTGATGAGAAATAGTATCTTGCAACTATTTATTGAGACTCTTTATTTCATCATCCTTGGTTTTGATTTTTGTAGTTAGACTGCTATAGTTTGCTTTCTCTTGAGCCAGATCAGTCTCCATCTTCTACATCTTCTTTGACACTTTCAAATAATCAATGACAATATAAAAATTGGTTTCATTCAGCAGCTCAACCTTGTCTTGTGGTCTAAAAAGTGACATCCATAGCCACTGCACTCATTGTATAATCTTGAGGCTACATCTACTCATTTGGCCTAACTACATTAGGTGATAAATGAGTCACAATTAGCTGCTACTAGATTAGGTCAAATAGTGACCTCATGTGTGTTGTAGCTAGAGATTTATTATCTTTCTTCCTTTTTTATCCATTTAGGATTCCATATCCTCTTTAACAGTGTCTAGTTGAGTTTGGAATGTAGAGGGAGAGGCAATATACCTACCTATAAAAGGATAACCTTGTGGCGAGCCATAGGGAATAGCCAAATGTTCACTAGGGGAAATCTAGGAAGGTATTCTCTTTGGGATAGAGGGGTAAACAAGAGGCAATTATGTGACCTATGATGACATGGCTTGAGTAGCAATAGGTGGGGAAAATTGAGAAATTGGCACAACAGAGGTGCAGGGGATAATATTTGGCCAGTTGGGATTGCCACTCTTATAAAAAAATAAAAAGACTGAGAAGAAGAAGGAAAAATAACATGTACCTGAGGAGCAATAGATGTACTCAGTAGTTGATGTTGTGAGGGTTCTACCTCCTCTTCTAAATCAGGCTAAAGTTATAGCTTCTTATGTTTCCTTGGCCTTTCTTCTTCTTACTGCACTTCCTTCTCTTCAACATTTGCCACTACTACTAGTGGTGATTACATAAAACTAGGAACTCCAAAGGCTAACACTGATGGAGAAGCTCTGGGTGGTGAGGATACCACATTCTTTTATTTTTTGATAGCATTGAGAGATTAGAGTTAGATAGCTACAATGACTATAGATGAGGTTTATCTTGGGGCTTGTACTGTATGAGCAGATTATGCTTCCCCCTCTGACTCTCCACCCTATGTTTATAGTCTACTTATATCAGGGCTAGAAATAAGAGACAAATTCCATTCATTCTAGATTGCCTCATATTTCTCATCTGAGTTTACATTACCAAAAGAGTGAGTTATCTCACAAATTTCCTGCCTATACTTTCAATAGGCTTCTATTTTCTTGAGTTTCCATTATTTATTATTTAATAACCTTCTTAAACCAAAATTCATTTTGATTTTAGGGTCAAAATCCTTTTCCTTAACATAAATGGTCTCCCATGGCCTAGCCTCTTGAAAGGGCAAATCTATCAATTCTACATACCTATTAGGAATATCTTCCTTAGGGTTTCTTCTATTTTCCCAAAAAAATGGCCCTCATGCACAATTTTAGCAGTCACCTTATTATTCTTGATCCATAAGGTTATGAAACTACTTGGGTCATATCTCCATTTATCTTCAATAAAAAAGAAACCTAGGATAGCTAGCTTCCTCAGCAAAAAGTGTTCAACATCTTTGACCTTTAGGGCCATGTTTTTTGTTACCCATGGAATATCATACATTTTCTTTTTCTTTTTTCTAGTGCCATAGTCATTATCAACTGTAGACACTTTCTGGGTGACCTCTAAGAATGCTAACCTAGGAGTAAAAATCTTGGGTAGCAACACTAGTTCTCCACTAAAACCATGGACCCTAATGATAGTATGATGGGATCCAAAAAAGTAGTCACAAGGAATAGTGCAATTTGTCATGAGGCCTCTGACACTTGGAGTTAATCTATTTTCAATAGGCTCTGGGTTTAGATGGAAAAGGTAGGGGAAACAAAAAGTTCCCAAAATTTATATGGGTCAGATGTATTGGATAAGATATGTGTCCATGTAGACACAGGAATGGTCTTATTATGACCAAACCTTGGGTCATACATATTCAGATTCATATATTGTGAAAAGATGCCAGAGTTTTGATATAATATGAGGTGAAATAAATAATAAAAATACCTAAAAACCCATTTATATTTGAAATGAGTGAGTTGGTCAACCATTGAATAGGTAATCTGCTCAAAAAAATCTAGTCAATATTCTTGAGACTTGTCTACAATTTTTAATCTGAAGAGAATGACCATTTGCCAATCATAGATAGTTATGTCTTCTTTCATTCCAAAAATGAATGCCATCATGGATAGTACCTCTTGATTTGCCTATGAAAATTGTGCTCTTCCTATTGGTAGCACTGGTATAGTGGTATCATCATCCCCTAATTGCAATTCTGATTTGAGAAACCTCTTTTGATTATTAACATTTGCCCATGTTTTTTACATTTTGGCAATGGTGGGAAATGTGGCTGTCTTGTCATGATATAGGGCCAACATGTCCCTAATGGCCTTTGGTGTAATTTTAACCATGAATTGACCATATTGTATGGTGTTTGAGGGCACATGAAATAATTATATGCATATTTCAACTAAGTCGGGGCACGGATGTACACCTAGGACAATGAATTATGCCAGTTGGGAAGTCCATATCCTCATTGCAAATGTTTTGTATTGTCTAACCTTGGCCCTCTGGATACATCTTTGGTGTACCCCTTCTCACAGAGATTTTTTAATATTTTAAAGGGTTGGGTGCATGGTTCTATCTACAAAATCTTTCACCTTTGTTGGGTCAATTTCAAAACCAACTTTAGGGACTCTAGTCCTTAGATAGGTCCTTAAGGGTTGTGCAAGGGCTGAAGCATATGATTTGCTGGTGAGAAGCTTATCAATAGATTTGTAAATACCAAGCTGCTACTGTGAAGACTATACATCCTCCATATCTGTGTCTATACTAGGAATTAGTGAACTTATGTAACAAGTATGGAAGATTTGCAATAGGGAAAACACTTTTACTAAGCATGTTTTGCTATGAATTGAAATGCAGGTAACAGGGATTTTCTTAGTAGACATAGGAATGGATGAGACATTATAAAGCCTCAAATCTTGTTATTGGGGTATTTAATGACACATCAAGTCTCAAATATGGAATTAAAACTAGATAATCATTAGTAAATCTTATTAAATCTTCATGGGACAGTGTGTCAAACACGTCATAAGAGTGGTTGCATAAAGATAACTTGGGGAATTTTGGGATTTGAGAGAGATTTATGAATGTGAGAGTTTTAATTTTTTTGAAAAGACTCTAAGTCACAACTACGTGTTCATAGAAAACTTATTTAAAAGAAAGAGTAGGAAAGAAAAATGGGAAAACAAAGCAATAATGAAAGGGAAACTATCTAACTATAATACATAAGAGATACTACTTAAATGAAATGTTACAAGTATATCCCATTCACAAGAATCTCTTTGGGTTTTCCCTCCATCATTTCAAGCTCAAATTAATTTTACTATTTACATGTATGAATCTTATAGGGGCTAGTCTATAATGCCTCAAATATAGTGTGTCGACTCGGTTTGGTAGCTCTCGCATCCCATTTCAAAACAACTAAGCCTACTTCAAAATGGGGATTCAAAGTCTTCTTATCAAAGTAGTATTTGATTATTTTCTAATGTTTTATTAATGATTCATGTGTTATATCCCTCTTTTCTTGAACTTTAAGAGCTCAGCAAGTCTTATCTTCATGGGGCTATTCTCCTCAATTTCAATCTATTTTAATAACTAGAGAAAAGGAATATCCAAGCTTAGGGGCATTATAGTATTCTTACCATAGACCAATTCATATGGGGAGATCTTTATCACTTATTTAGGCATAATTATATGATCCCATAGTGCTATGTTAAGCACTTTACACCACTCTTTATGATGATCAACACCTATTCTCTTAATAAGTCTAATCAAGTTCTTGTTGGTTGATTCTACTAAATGATTACCCTAAGGGTAATAATTTGAGGAAGTTTTAGATAGATTACATACTTTAGTGCAAATTCAAATAGTTTTTCCCCTAAAAATACCTTAGCATTACCTAAAATTATGGTACGAGGAGGCCCAAAGTGAGTAGTGATATCCCCCAGAAAGTCTAAGATCACATTTTCTGTTACTTCTTTGAATGGCACTACCTCACTCCATTTGGTAAAATAATCTATGGCAGTTAGAATCCATTTGTGTCCCATACTCGACACTAGATTGATCATTCCAATGAATTCAAGACCTTATTGAGTAAAGGGTTCATCAACAATTATAAGACTAAGGGGCATTACTACATTCCTTCTCTTCCCCACATAATATTGACAAGATTGGCACTTTTTGACTAGTTGATAATAGTCTGTAAATAAAGTGGGCCAAAAATAACATACCTAACTTATCTTTATAGCTATGGTTCTTAAAAAAAATGTCCACCTGAGACTCCATGGTGCATTTAATGTAGTATTTTCGTAGCCTCATCTTTCTCTATGCATCTTAAAAGTATGCCATCAATATTTCTTTTGAAAAGAATCTAGTCAATTAAAACAAAATGGACCCCTTTCTACCTATAGTATCTCCTCTTGTCTTGAGAGAGCTCTTTCAAGAAAATCCCATGTTTCATAAAATGGATTTTGTTTGTGACCTAGGAGTTATGATCAATTTCTTGTATCCTCAATACATTTTCCTTTTCTATATCTTCAGTTATCATCTTTTCCATATCTTAAGCCATGTATTGACACAACCCCCTACCTCTGAACAGCTTAGTGGGTTTGACCTCTACATCATATTCAGGGATCTTTGTTATCAAGTTTGCTCCTTTTTTAGTAATTTCACCTTCCATAATGTATTCTTGGACACTAGGATGAGCCATAAGTATCAAAATCTTATTTCCTAATACCATATGCCTAAATTTATTGAGGGATTTTACCATAACATATTCTTTTTTCTCCACAAAGTTGTATTTGGCTTCATAATCCCTAAGAGTCCTTGAGAAAAATGCTATTGGGTGTTCTCCCTCTTGTTGATCATCTTTTTACGTTAGGACAATAGCAATACTGAACTCTCCTCCATAAACATACATTATAAAATACTTAGAGAAGTCTAGGTTACTAAGTACTAGGGTTGTTGAAATTGCTTTCTTGACCTCCTCAAAAGTTTGTCTTCCTTCTATAGTACACTTGAAAACCAGGTCTTTCTTCAACAAGAGTGTCACTAGTCTCATTAGGCCTAGAAAGTCTGATATGAACTGACTGACAATTTTATTCTTTCCTAAAAAGGACTGAACTACCTTCTTATTTACTAGTAGGGATAAGTTCATTATAGCTATGACTCTCTCTGGATATATGGAGACTCCTTCTTAAGATACTATATGCCCCAGTAGTTTTCCTTTAATTACTGCAAAGATACACTTCTTAGGATTCAGGGATATTCCAAACTCTTGACATTTCTTAAAAATAGATTCCAAATGATCAAAATGATTAACAACATTCTTGGAAAAAAAAGTGAGATCAAGATAAATTAGAATGATTTTATTTATGAGTTCTCCAAATGCTACATCCATTGCTCTTTGAAAAGTGGCTCCAACATTTGACAAGCCAAATGGCATCTTGGTATATGCAAATGTTCCCCATTTGGTAGTAAATGCAGTCTTGTGTTGGTCTTCATCAGCCAACCAAATTTGATTATATCCAGAAAAACCATCTAGTAAGAAAAATCTCTATGATCTAGCCATAGTCTATAAAATTTGTTCCATAGAGGGTAGAGGATAGTGATCTTTTAGAGATGCTCTATTTAGGTCTCTAAAATCCACATAGATCCTTATGTCACCATTCTTTTTTTTACCGATACTGGATTGAATACCTAGGTTGAGTGTTTGATTGGAAAAATTATTTTAGATTCTAAGTGTTTTTGTAGCTCATCCATAATTAGAGGTTTAATCCTTGGATTCACTAGCTTCTACTTCTATCTAACTGGCTTAGATTCTTCAGTCAGCTCTATGGTGTGTTGAATGATGTCTCTGTTATAGCCATGAAGGTCTTCATAGGTCTAGGCTATTACTCTGTCATATCTTTCATACAAGTCAATTAGTCTTTCCCTTTCCTCCTAGGTTGTGGAATTTCCAATCTTTAGTTTTCTCCCTTCACTCACTTGTATCTTAGAATAATCTATTTTATTTGCTTAAAACCTTTTGTTCTCTAAGCTTACATCTTCTGGATCAAATAAGTTTTCTAAAGTAATCAAGCCTTTGGGAAGCTTATTGGTCTTTAATTGAATAATTTGGTCTCCATATGCTTCTTCAATTTTGGGTTATAATTGATCAACAAATTCTCCTAACTATTGCAAAAATGAGAGTACCTAAAAATCATTTTCAAAGACTTGCCAATTTTCATCATTGTATGGGATAGTTAGCCTTACTATAACTCTAACTGACTCATTGTTGACTAATAAATAAGTTGCTGGGTCAAACTATGACCAATCTGTGCCATCCTATCTACTTCAAAATTTTGGGTTCTAGGAACTACTTCAATATTGAAAGCTTCAAAATCATCTATTAATTCCCCAATTTTGTGTCTATAAGATCTCATCCTTACATTTTTGGCTATTGCCTTTTCCTTGATTTATTTCACCACTAGTTATGAATCTCCTTTTACTATCAGATTCTTTACTCCCTTTTTCTTAGTTAACATGAGCCCATGTACTAAGGATTCATATTCAACATCATTATTAGTATAGGCAAATTGGAAACAGATAACTCTTAAAATTTTCTCACCATTTGGAGTAACAAGACAAATTCCTGCTTCAACACCTTTTTTACTTCTAGCCCCATCAAAATTTAAAGTCTAGATTTCTGAGTCCTTTTCAAATTCTTGAGTCTTTGGAATTTCTTCCCTTAAAACATTTGGGATTTCATGGTCTTCATCAAATATGACATAAGTGCCTAGACCAGTAGAGTCATAATTTCCATATGGGTCACTTTGCATCATAATTAACAACTGTTTATTTTCCTCGTCTTGGTCATGTTCAGTCTAGTCACCTAGCTCTTCAACAAAGACCCTTTCTTCCTTATTCAGCATAGCATGAGATGCTTCTATTTTTGGGGTTAGTTCATTGGTGTTGTGATCCTTATATAGTGACTCAGATAGTATTTTCATTTTTGGACCATATTTGGTTTTTACAATGAGGTGAGACCAATCAAGTGACATATAACCTCCTATCTTGGCTATGAAATCTCTAGATAAACATAGGTTAAATACAAGGGGCATATCTATGACTACCACATCTTGATTGATAATTATATTATGGCAAGTATACAATTACAATGGGAGTTGCTTAATTTTTCCTATTATTTTCACCAATTTCCTATCTAGCTACATAACTCCTCTAATAAGTGGCTCATACTTTATTTTTAAGGCATCTGCTATTTGTTTAGGCATTATTATAGTACTTGCCCCTGAGTCTATCATTGAATTATGTAGTTAATTCTTTCCAACTATCAAAGTCAAATAGAAGGGCTCTGGTTTGGATTTGCTTACCTCTAGTGCATTGTTCAAAAGGGTTATTATCTGTAGAGGAACCGTGTCTTTGTTATTTTCCTTATCAGTAGGTCCTCATTTGGTACCATTATGTTTAGGCACTACTTGGCCCTATAGATCTTCTTGAAATAGTGTCTTATGCTCAATAATAGCTAATATGTCCCATACTGACACATGTGTTGGGGTCCTCTTCAACTGATCCACCACATTCACCGGTCCTAGTGTTTGGGTTCTTGGATAATAAGGGTACCTTGATTTTTCTTAAACTTGTCCAAATATTACTTGGTTCTGCTCTAGCTGAGGTATTTCTTGTCTAGCAACTATGTTTTGATGACCTTGAAATGGAAGAATCCCCATTATTTCATTATTTATGACTTCAAGCTATTCCATCATCCTTTTTTTGGATCTAGTATAGTAATCTGATTATACCAATGGATTCTTGGAAGTAAAAGCTTCATTTAAGAATAATAACTCTTCATCTTCAACCCATGAAAACAAATCATGATCAAGGGCTATTTCTTATTCTTGTTGTAAGGACATCCCTTGCATCTGAGCCACCAAGACTGAATTTTTCATACCAAGGGATTCGTAGGGTTGAGTGTTAGAAGTATTTGCAAATTTTCCATCCATTCTTCTTTGCTTTGCTATCTTTTACTATAGATTACCCATAGGACAATGTTTGGGCATATAAGCATTATTACAACAGAAAAACTAGGCATTAGTGCCATTTTCATAATTATTTTGCCCTAAAATAATCTCCCTATTTGGATTAGGGGGAATAGTCTATGAAGGTGCAGGGGCTGAAACAAATTGGTTCGATGGCTAAGGGTTAGTTTGCCTTTGAGGACCCTAATACTGATTTGGATGTGCTGGAGGTCTATTTACTTGGTAGCCTTGATATTGGGG
Organism: Torreya grandis; assembly: GCA_037957365.1. Classification (NCBI taxonomy): domain Eukaryota; kingdom Viridiplantae; phylum Streptophyta; class Pinopsida; order Cupressales; family Taxaceae; genus Torreya; species Torreya grandis. The sequence continues at coordinate 790,873 of JARHVA010005910.1, read as the reverse complement.
TCTAGGATAAGGATTTTTCTATATTGTTAGGTTAATTATCTCATTAGAAAATGCCCTTAAGATGTTCTTGATATCACCCATCTCAGATGACTAAATAGGGATAACTACTTTAGAAGTTTATTGAGGAAATGTATACATAGACATAAGTGGGGATATGGGATTAGGGGTTTCTTGAGGCAAAGGTAAGGTAATATCTAGAAACATGGGCATGGGAGGCCTTAGGGGCAACTTTCTAGCATATATTAGATTGTTTTCATCTCTGATTGCATAGTCATAGGCTTTTAGCAGAGTCTAACCTCCAAGTGACTGAATCATTATTGATATATTTAAATTTAAGGCTTTAAGATAAAATACTATAGCCATACCTAGTAGTAGTCTTGATATAGCAAGAATTCTTTTCCAAGTGTTTTTAAATCTTGAATTGAAATCAATCATTGATTCTTGTGGTGCCATTTTGATGGTAATCAATTATTGCAACAAAGAAGATTTATCACCCTTTTCTTTAAATCTTATAAAGAAAGCATCTCCAAGTTGATCCTATGTAGATATTGTATTTGGGGTCAAAGATCTATACCAGTTTAAAGCCTTCCCCTTAAAAGAAGCTACTAACAATCTTATAGCCACATTTTTTTGTGTGATCACATGTATTACACAAACATCAAACACATCTTGTAGATGTTCTTCAGGTGTTTTGAAATCTTCCCATTGAATTTGGGCAGAGCTTTCAGGGCATTTACTAGAATAACATCCCACGTGGCTGGTGGTATTGAGAGAATTAAAAGACTGCTAGTGTTCCAATTTTCATAATTCCTTAGGGCTATAGGTGCTCCCATGTTTGCTCTTGGTGTTTCTATAAACTGCTTGACCCTTCTTTTTGAATTAGTTATCAATGGTGGTAAAATAATACCTAGGTTCACAGTAGATTGAGCTCTTGTTACTGGTCCATAGATCTGACTCCTTATAGCTCTCTAATTCATACAGTCTTGAAAGAAATTTCAAGAAAGTGTTGTCCCATTGGGTCTACCAAAAACTGTCGATGTTTAAAATTGTGTTATTTCCAACACCAACAATGGGAAGTTTCAGGAATGTAGAACTTGTGACCTGAAACAACCTCTAGATTTTAAAGAAGCTCACTCTTCTTTATCCCAAATGTATTGTGAGAAAAGGGATAAAAATTAAACAGAATCACTAATGCAATGAAATAAAATTTAACTATAGTGATGCACCTAAGTTTCACTCATCCCTTAATACTAAGCACATTGAATCTATCTTTAGGATTCAATTACATTAAAGAGTAAACAATGCATGATCAATGTAAAAGATGAAAATAAATAGAATCAAAGGCTCATAAATTAGATTATTTTTCTGGTAACATAGAAAATATTAACAAAGGCACATAACATAATCTTCTTATTAATTTTCCAATCACATAAAAGGCACATATACATGCATAGTTATACAAACTTCTAAATCAAGAAAATAGAACAAAGACAAATGTTATTACTGGCCAAAGCAAGAAAATCTAAAAAAACTTCTTGATAACAATCTCTTGAAAAAAATTCTCTCTATTTTGATGATGATCTCCTTTGATCTTCCCTCTTATGATGATACCTAAACCCATATTTATAGCATAAGACTGGCTCAAGATTGTCTGCAAGATCCAATCACAATTGTCTAACTAAACTCTAACTTAACTGGAAGTGTTTAACAGAAGATGTCTTCCAAATCTAAAACATTTAGCTTCCCTACAATTTCATTGGCTAAAATAGATACACATGACATTTTGCATTGTGAAATAAGTGAGGACACTTGGTAGCATTCGCTAGTCTTTGTGACTATAAACCCTAAGGCAAATAACATAGCTTGCACACTTTACATGAAATTCCTTCATCTTTTTAGGAAAAAGAACTTAGCACATGGCACTTTCCACTACTTTTAGAAATAAAACCCTTGAGATAGATGAAAACATCTGATTGCCTCACTTGAAAACTATCTCATTATTCAAGAGGCAACAAAAAATGACACTTGGCAGCTTTTGTGTAACTTATTCTCTTTACTATATCTTTGTATTGGGAGTGCTCCATCTTTGACATCTATCATAGTCTAATACTTTTAAAATTTATCAACTTACAAAAAATGGAACCCACAACACTTCTTGCCTGATCAGATTCAAAAGGGCAATGGGGACATGTCGTGCTTTCTGCTGATCTTAACAAGTGACATGTGGCATCTTCTGCTTGTCTATAAAAGCTTTAGATACCTTTTGAGAGTCCTATAGAAGATGACACATGGTGACTTCTGCTAAGATTTAAAAACACTATAGAAACATTTGGGACTCATTTGGATTCACATAGATGATGAAGTTGGCATGCTCCACTTACTTTAGCAACTCACCTAGGGCCCACCATAATCCTTACTCAATAATGAAACAAAAGGAAGAAACTGAGGATGTTGACACTTGGTAGCTTCTATTGAGATTTACAAGGGACACGTGGTGAATTTCATTCGCACTTAGAAAAAAACATATAAAAACCTTCTATTGTTTCCACTTGGCATCTTCTGTGGGCTCTGAGAGAAGCTTATTAAAGAATCTTTGAAACTTATATGAAACTTGAAACGTGGATTCAGACACTTTTCATGCTCCACTAAGTTATAATGAGACATGTGGCACATTCTACTACTTTTAGGAACAAATTATAATGTGTCTTGATAGATGACACTTGGAAGCTTCTTCTCGACTTTGAGACTTAGACAAAACTTTATGCAAAATGAAAAACCCACGCCCTGTGTCATAACCCTTACTACCTTGAAAGTGAAACGTGTAGGGATAATACATGGAGTGCATAACTAAAACTCAAAATAAAATTTAGAGTATTTAACTATAAAAACACCTCATCAACATTTGTATTTACCTTAGAGACATCATTGACAAACCTTTAATAAATATCTACCCCACACCTAGTACTACATGTAGGTATGTTGTTACTCATACATGGAATATTCTTTTATTCATTATACAATCACTCATACTAGATATGAATGTAGCTAATCACCCTAGTACACTCCATTTTTACCTAAACCATTAACCCTAATCTGCAAACCCCAAAACCTAAACACTAGACCTTAAATCTTAAACATTGAAACCTAAATCCCAAACCCAACCCTAAGACATAAAACTTAAACTATGAACACTAAATCATATACCTAAACCCTAAAACCTAATCCCTAAAATATATACCCTTAACCTGTTTCTATTCAAATTTCACTTTCAATTTCAAAGGAGAGAATTAAGAAAATTAAGAAGGAATGGTCAAGACTTGATGTGTACCTGGATATAGTCTGTGCACCATAATCCAGACGCTATGAGTACTCCTCTTTGGCTGTGGAGGAATGACACCTGCAAAGAAAAGAAACTTGGACAAAAGAAGGCATTAAATGGACAGATGGTGGGTTGTCAAGTGAAAGCTTGATCCCAGAAGTATGAAAACTTCCTTAAGGGATATAAACCCACTAGTCAATAAAAAGAAGTGTTTGATAAACAATAGAATGATAAAGAATTGAAATGATAAAGAAATGGAATGAAAAAGGGAAGCAAAGGCTTACTTGAAAGAAGCTGTTGAACTGATCACAAAGAAATGCTAAATCTAATTCATAATATTTAGAAGCAAATGACTAGAAAACACAGACAATATACTTACCTGTGCCTTGTTGAAGGTGTGCTACTGATGATTCCCGTACCCGCTGTTGATGTAGCCTATGTGGAGAACTTGTTGCTGATGGAGAACCCTGAAGTTGTTGTTGCACCTGAGGGAGAGAGTGAGAGGCTTGACTGAGAGATTTGGCAAATTGACGGATGGTCAAAGACTAAAGATTGAAGGATTTATGATTCGCTTCTAGAGATTAGTCGATTTCTGATTGGGCTCGTCAAAGAGTCTAAAAATTTGGTTAAGTATAACCAACGTCGGTGATTTCGCCGGCGTCGGCATGGTTAAAACAGGCAAAAAGAGCCACTAAGCCCATTTTTCATCCACCAAGTGCACAATCCATTGGAGAATGTCGAGGGTTGGGCTAAATACGCATGAGATTTTGTTAGGCGGTTAGAGAGAAGTAGGAATAGGTCTTGGGTGAGTCATAGGATGGGAATTAGTCCAAGGCGAGGTGTCCTAGGTGAGGTGTCATGGGTGATGTGTTTAAGGAGGGGGGTTAATTTAAAATAAGTTTATTATTTTAAATTAGTAATTTTTAGGAATGGGTTAGAAATGGACCAAGGGGGAAGGTGACCATGGGTTAGACACTATATAGGTGTCTACATTTGCCCCTTTTTGTCTTGTTGGTTGCTCTAAATGAACTGCAAGACAAAAATAGGAGTTGGTTCCCCCAGGTATGCGATAAGGTTGATTTCATCTTGTTGATTGTTCAAGTGAACTACAAGACAAAAATAGGCGAGGGTTGGTTGCCTTGATTATGGATGAGGTGTCTCCCCTCAAAGCAGGAGTCGAGAGAAGGGAACCTAGAATCGGGTGCTGATTTGATAGAGAGTGGATGAAAAGGGTGAAGATAGAGTGAGAACGCTGCAAAAGCTATGATTATGCGTACACCACGTCACGAGGATGGTCAGGTCAAATTGTCACAGGTTGAGGGTCAAGGAGTGCCAAAATTGAAATAACTAGGCCCCAACATTTAGTCATCTACTGATTAGGTTATTTAATCTAAGCTGAAGCTCCAATGGTCATCATGTTCCAGATATCCCAAGCTTAGGAAGTGCTCCCAAAAAAATGAAAAAGTCACAAGTAGTGTGGATCAACTGGCTTGCGATTTTATACTTGTGAACGTCAAAAGTGTGCACACAATTTTGCCAACCAATCATGAGGTAGCATACATGCAAAAACAACCAAGGCAAAATCGCTTTAGAAGTAGTCATGGTTAGAGGAGATGGTCATGATCTCCAAGGTTTGATGGTCGATGGAGGGATGCAAAAGTGATCTAAAGTGTGCCCCAAGGGGCTAAAATGATGTGGTTTGAAGGACTGACTAATTAGGGGCATGATTTTGGTCATGGCCAAGAATAAAAGGGCTTGGAAGGATGCTGACATTGGTAAGAGAAACCGACGTCGATATCCAAAAATGGTCGACATCGATAGAGGTCGACTGATGTCGACAGAATAGGGCACGTCGATGCTGACGTCGATGGCCTGCCAAATCTGACAAAATTGAACTGGTGGCCCACCAAAAGTCATTTGCTAATTTTATTGAGAGAGAAAAAAGGGGTCTGGAGTTGATTGAGTGAAAGTGACCCAAAGTTGATCGAGGAGCAGTGCGAGGTGGCAGATAGGCATTGGTGAAGAGAAGGAGTCAATTGGACGCTGCAGGAACGTGTGTGGGCCAACAAGAGTGTGCAGAGTCATTGGCATGAAAGAGATGGTAGAGGGGAGTAGAGGACCTGTGGGAGGTCCACCATCGGTGGCACCCATTGTGCCACGATGTCGACGATGCCGTGATGAGGTAGGAGGGTCTCTGAACCCTATTTGGACCATTTGTGTTTTGTATTGAATTTTTGAGATTTTAGTTGTTTTAGGTAGAAATTGAGAGGGGAGGGTAGCAAAGAATGTGGGTAAAGGGTCTAGGATAGGTTAGGAGTCTTTTTAGAGGGTTTTGGTGGCTGTAGGGGTGTTCAAAGGGGAAGCCCTAATTTTTAGGGCTCGCCCTGTTCGGCCCTAGGGCCAAACCAATCGCCGACGTCAGTGATTCTATCGACATCAGCTGATAGGTGACCGGCATCGGTCACTGACCTACTAACGTCAGTCATGAAATGACTGACATCAGTTAGGTGAGTGCCATCACTGGCATGCTACCTGATGTCGATGGCTACAAGGTCAAAAAGAATGGTGAAAAATGTTCAAGTTGAAAGGTCAAAGCTACGCCAAGGGCTTCCCAGGTGTCGAGTTAGGCATAGATGGTCAGAATGGTTGGTAAAATAGTTTAACACAAGATTGACTGTGGATGGATGCAGGTGAGGTAGACTCTGATGCTGCGAGATTGCCTACTGACCTTGCTAATGCAGATGCACAGAGGCGTGATAGTCGAGGAGTGGGTGCAGATGAGCATAGTGGGGCTAGGTGGTCTGAGATGCTACTGCAGAGTGGCGAGGGATGTGAGTCTCATGGTAGCATTGATCGAGCGGTGGGACCATGCCACCAACACCTTCCACTTGCCCACGGGTGAGATGACGGTCATGGTCAAGGACATGTACTAGATTTTATGGCTACCAGTACACGGAGCTGACATCTATGCGTGCTCGAGAGAGGTGCATGATATACACATGGTCATGTTGTTTGGGGAGAATGTCACAGAGATGAGCTACCATTCAGCTAGTTTTACTTATGAGCCTTTGTATGTGGCAGATGAGGTCACACATCAGCTAGCAGTTTTGATGATGATCGGCACCACAGTCTATGCGTTACCAGATGTGGAGGGAGGCAGGTTCTCGATGGCCATGACTGAGGTTTTGATGGACATGCTAGAGCAGCAGACAATGTTCACCTGAGTGCCCATTTTTTTGGCCTAGGTATATAAAGAGATATGGGGCATCAGTCGGTGGCGATGATATAGTCTGTGTGTAGGCCACCTTTTACACTATTGGGCATACGAGCATATAGTGGTTACCCGACCTCTCGGCCTTCCAGTGGTGATCTAGGCCAGTTTCAGGTGATGGCACGAGATGATGGCATAGACATGGGTGGACGAAGTGGTTAGGGATATTGATCACTATCGAGGTGTACTGGAGGCCTTGATTCTAGTAGATATCATCTGGAGACCATACTTGGTGTATCCAGCGTTCAGAGACTAGGGCGAGCAGATGGTCGAGACTCAGAGCATGCGATGGGTCAGAGGTAGACGATCCGGTGAGCTCGAGAGGATCCCAGTAGAGAGAGTGCAGTGCCAGTATGGGCTGCTATAGGATGTACCTCCTGCATTCTCACAGTACAGGCAGGATGATATAGAGGCACCGCTCCCACTACCAAAGGAGATAGAGGAGCCCAATTTTCAGGAGTTATCGGTAGGACCTGGGATAGCTGACCTAGGATGTACAGAGGCCTACATAGCATGGTGGGTAGGGCAATACATAGGGATATAGGTGGGTCCCCAACTGGATTTGCATGCTGTCACGAGGGAGCGGGATATAGCCCATGAGGAGAGGGACATTGCACGGCAAGAGAGAGATGCGACTTAGGCTTAGGTCATAATTTTGCAGGGACAGCTGGTAGGGGTTACAGGGTAGTTGACTGAGATGATAGGTCAGGTGGCAGTGTTGACAGGGTAGGTCACTCTATTATAGGGACAGCTAGCTGTAACCCAGGCATAGGCAGTGGCAGGTCAGAGCTTTGGAGGGCAGGGCCCATTGCAACAGCCATCCAGCAGCTAGCATTTTCATAGGGGGCAGGACCGTCGGCATCAGTGCACCTAGGTTAGCCACAGCCACAGGGGTCAGGACAGGGCACAACAATAAGGCAGATGGGTCCACCACAGACTATATCTCTAGTTAGATACAGTGATGTTCTAGATGAGATCACTTATTATGAGAGGGCCATCAGGGGGTTCCCTTAGATACAATGATACTCAGAGATGCGGGTAGAGCAGAGTCGACAGGGGTCTATGTCTCGAGCAATGACTTTTGGGTCTCACAGATGGCATAAATTAGAGGGAGGAGAGGATACAGCCTCTTCCTAGCCACCGCCACCACCACCACAGCCACAGCCTTAAGGGCAGACCTAGAGATGTATTTTTGATGTATATACCGGCCTGCGAGCCATTGATGTGAGATGTATGAGAGAGAGAGACAAAGGCACAGAGTTATACGATTGTATAAACTATTGATATATATATATATATATATGATGATGGTTTTGGATCATTGATGTGTTATGGATGTTTAATGTTTAATGTATTCAACATTTTTGATTATAATGATGATGCATGTTTTGATATTATGTTTATGATTATAATGTGATGATGATTAAATGTGATGATGATAATGTTATGGTAAATGATTATAATGATGATGATGTGTTGTAATAATGTTAATAATGAGAATGATCATGACTTTTAGATTAGATTATGATGTGTAAAGGTTATGTGATAGCGATATTTATGTTATGACTTTATATGATGTGAATGCTTAAGTGTGTGATGATGATAATGTGGTTGTGATTAATGATTATGATGTAAATGATTAAAATGATTATGCTAAAGATTATGAAAATATGTGATTGGTTGTGATGTGATTGGCAAGTGACGAGAGAAGGAGATGGAAGAAAGTGATGAAGAGAATGGCCGAGCTAACCCCAAAAGACCCCATGTCAAGTGAGTGCTGCCTACATAGCCCATGTCGTTAGGGCCTCAGGCCAATGTAGTTCTCCCAAGAAGGGAGGAAAAAGATCGAAGTGGTTGATTTCGGTCATAATAAGGATATAGCACTTCCCATATGTCTGAGGGTGCATGCTTGAAATGATAAGAATATGATGCTACAGCCTTTTCCAAATGGTGTATTCTGTAACATAGGTTGGGGTTTTTCATCCCTAGCAACTATCCATATTCGTGATGGATGTTTGCTAAAAATGAATTGAGGTCTATTTATGCTTCAACAAGTATTGGTTTATGCTTAACATAAATTGTGTGGTTGAAAAGAGTTGGATTGAATATTTTTGACAAATGATGTGGTTGAATGTGACCAAAGTGTAGGCAGAAAGTAAAAGGCATAAGTGCCCTTTTATTGACAAGGACCAAAAAGACAACATAGACAGGGGTGGTTAGAACCAAGAGCCCCATTTATGCGTTGCATCATTGACCATAGTTATGTTAGAGCGGTAATCGAATCACTTTTGACATTAAAGTGAGCTTGAAGTCCCTTGAGTAGGTGATATGATAGGAGGAAAAGGGTAACCCATTTTTAGAATATGGATAACTTTGCCCCTTTTTAGAGGAGACCCTGAGACAACTACAAGTCAAGTCCATGACCCGATTTTTTTTTTTTTAGCGCGGACTGATCAATGCGGGAAGTCCACATAAAGATGCCATTTGTTTGGTGATCATTTGTGAAGCTGATCGATGCGGGAAGCTTCTAAGAAAGTGCTGTTTGTAGCAAGAGTTTAGTCATAGCCATCCTTCGAGGGAGTGGTCTATACTTTGCTTTATAGATTTTGAATAGCTGTCCTTCGAGGGAGCAGTCTATTAGTTACAACAATGATAGTGCAGCTGTCCTTCGAGGGAGCAGTCTGCTTTTTGATTTGATTTTATGACCTTGGATATTTTGACATCTTGATTTAGTTTTGATAGAATATTGAGTCATGGACAAGGCTTATAGAAGATCAAGGGCTCCCTTTTATTAGGATGAAGCATCTATACGTCGTAAAAGGGTTGTAGAGGATTTTGTTAAGGGAAAAAGGGTGAAATGGATTAAGGATTAAAAGGACAAGAATTACTCAAGGGACGAGCTCAAGTTAAATGTCAAGTGGATGAGTACTCGACTAACAGTAGAATGGTCGTAGATGCAAAGCATTAAGGGGCTTAGGTTTTGGTCAACCTTTAAGAGAAGACAGACGATAAGTCCCTGATCCATACTTATGCGTTATGATATAAGGTCCTAGCCAATTAGGAGCAAATTTACCTCATTTAATCCATTCCATATTGGTCACATGTTGGTTCTCTTTGAGGATGAGGTCTCTGATATTGAATTCTCATTCTCTCAGAGTTTTATTATAGGTGCATTTGATGCAATTTTGATAGACATGGAGATGATTGAGGGCAGCGAGACGACGCTCGTCGAGTAACTCAAGTTAAGCTAATCGATCTTGATGAAAGTCATCATTAGAAAGAATGTCATGGAGTGAAATGCAAAGGGACAAGATTTGTACTTTGAGAGGTAAGAAAGCCTCTGATTTATACACTAGAGAGAAAGGGGTAACACCCGTAGAGGTTCGAATGCTAGTGTGGTAGGCCCACAAAGTGAAGGGTATTTGAACATGCTAATCCCTTCCAGTGTCGTTGACCACCTTCATGAGGATTTTAGTTAAAATTTTGTTAGAAGCCTCTGCCTACCCATTTTCTTGTGGGTAGTAAGGTGCAGAAAAGTTGAGTTTGATGCCAAATGAATCACAGAGTTTTTGGACGGTCTTGTTTTTAAAGGACTTGCCATTATCGGTGATGATTTTGTGAGGTATATCGAAACGATAGATGATGTGGGTGTTGATGAAGTCGACAATCTTGTCGACTTTTATGGAGATGAGAGGAATAGCTTCCACCCATTTAGTGAAATACTTGGTGGCAGTGATGATGGACTGATGACGAAGAGATGAATGAGGGTTAATCTCACCAATGAGATCTAAGCCCCATTGTGAAAAAGGCTAGAAATCCTGAGTGACTTATAAGGCGTGACTGGGGAGATGAAGAAATTTAGCATGCTACTAATACTTGATGCAATGCCTAACATAATTGCTACAATCTTGATGAAGAGTGGGCCAATAATAACCCAAGTGAAGGATGCACTTGGCAATTGAGTTACCACTGAAGTGTCCACCACAAATCCCATCATGGGCTTGTTTAACAGCATGAGAAGCTTCAGTGGAGTTTAAACAATGAATAAGAAGGTCATCAAAACCTATTTTATAGAGAAGGCCCCCTAGCATGGTATAGTGAGTGGTGTGTTTGATGAAAGCCCGCCGCGCATTGCTAGAGAGGTTAGGAGGAATGATAGAATGAGCTAATTAGTCCTCAAGTTGTTTATACCCTACATCTTGTGAACTAGAGTCTATGGTGTGGAGGAGATTGATGTCAATGGAAATGTATGAAGGCAATGGTAGACGATGTACCATGACATATATTCTTGATGAGGATGATGATGAAGAAAGAATATAAGAGGCGAGGGAAGCCATGGTGTCAGCAAACTTATTCGTAGATCGAGGAACAGTCTGCAATAAGTGATGGTTGAAAGATGCTAGAAGAGTGTCAACACAGTGCTTTTACCTTTGTAAAATCTCATTTTTACAAAGATATGAACCATTTATTTGGTTGACGACAAGTTGTGAGTCACCGAAGATGCTAATGGTCTTGATGTTTAAAGAAAGGGCAGTTTGAAGTCCCAGAATTAAGGCTTCGTATTCGGCCATATTATTGGTACATTCAAAGTCGAGTTTGAAAGACAGGGGCATGGGTTCACCCTCATATGGAATGAGGATGACCCCCGCACCCCCACCGAGTTGACATTTAGAGCCGTCGAAGAACATTGTCATTTGGTAGAATGTGTCATCAGTGGAGAGAGTGGTGATAGATTCATCGAGAAACTCGCACTGAGAAGGTTGATTGTTGGGAAGAGGGGCATCCGCTAGTTGGTCAGTGATTGTTTGCCCTTTTGTAGATTTTTACTGGACAAATTCTAAGTAAAATTTAGCAAGAAGCATGAGCCAATGAGCCATACGCTGGTTTTGATATGGTTTAGAATGCATGTATTTAAGGGGATCAGTGTGGGTGACGACAAAGGTTTTGTGATTGAGAAGATAGCGATGGAGCTTGGTAGTGGCAAAGACTAATGCCAAACAGAGTTTCTTGGTATGAGTATATCGAGTTTCATAGTTAACAAGTGTTCAGCTTATGTAATAGACTTCTTGCTCATGGTGTTGTTCGTCTCGATGCATGATCATGGCACCTAACGAATGATTGGTTGTTGAGATGTAGAGATAGAAGGGTTGGTCATATTTCAGTGGAATAAGGACTGGTGGAGAGACCAAATAGCATTTGAGGGCATTAAAAGCCTCTTGGCAATCTTTATCCCATTTAAAGGAGACGTCCTTCTTAAGGAGGTGATGAAAGGGTTGACAATGGTCAGAAAGCTGTGAAATGAAATGGCGGATGGATTGGAGCTTTCCTTATAGACTGCGAAGTTGCTTGAGATTAGTTGGAGGTGGCATTTCGAGGATAGCACAAATTTTGGCATGATCTATCTCGATGCCATGAAAAGAGATAATGAATCCCAAGAGCTTTTCTGAGAGGACCCCAAAGACACATTTCTTGGGGTTAAGATGGACCTGGTACTGAAGAAGGTGAGAGAAGATGATTTTGAGGATAGTCAAATGGTCGCGACGAAGCTTAGACTTGCCAAGCAGGTCATCGACATAGTCCTCCATGATTTTATGGAGGAGATCATGAAAGATGTAAGTCATGGCACGCTGATATGTGGCACCTGCATTTTTTAGACCAAAAGGCATGACTCGATAGCAGAAAGTTCCCCATGGTGTGATGAAGGTGGTTTTGTGCTGATCTTCCAGTGCAATCAGGATTTGGTTATATCTTGAAAATCTGTCCATGAGTGATAACATCTCATGGCCAACCGTAAGATCAACAAGTTGGTCAATGTTTGGAAGAGGAAAGTTGTCTTTGGGACAAGCTAAGTTCAGGTCACGATAGTCTGTGCAGATCCAGATCCCCTCAGTCGCCTTGGTGATAGGAACGATGTTAGAGACCCACTACGGATAATCGATGGGTTGGATGAAGGAGACTGAAAGAAGGCACTGAAGCTCTTCTTTGACAAGAAGTGCAACACAAGGATGCATTTTGCAAAGCTTTTGCCTAACATGCTTAGCCTCTGGGTTTGTGACAATGTTATGAGTGGCAATGTTAGGGTCGATGCCATGCATGTCAGCATAAGTCCAGGTAAAGGCTTTGCGATTGTCTGAGAGAAATGTGGTATAGTCGGCTTGCTCTTGAGTGTCTAAAGATTGACCAATCTTTAAGACTTGAGGAACATTAGAAGATGAAAGGTTAATGTCAATGGTTGATTCATTTAACATAACCTATATTTTAGAAGAGAGGGAGCGCTGAATGAAAGAGTCATCAACACCCATATAGGTAAGAATGGCATCGTCATCTATGTAGTGGACTATGTTGATGGTTGCCGATTCATCGTCTATCATGCTAGGATAAACGAGAGGGAGAGATTTAGGAACCCCATTGAGCTGATAGGTTAGGGGTTCTGAGTGGATGGTGTTTATGCAAAAAAAACTAGGAAGAATGGAAACCACTGACTCCATGGTGAGGATGGAAGAATAGGCGAGTCTAGAAGAAATTGGTCGATGGTTGGTTTGGGGCAAAGGTTTGTGCAAGCCTCAGTGGGTTCTTGGAAACCCAGTCCATACCGTTTCTTGGCATTATCATTATTGGGTGTTTTGATAGGCTGATGGGAGCCTTGTTCGTAATGTCCAAAGCCAAAACCCTTCCATGCACACCTATAAAGGTAGGTATGTGCAAAGGTGGGGTTGCTAAGAAAGGAGAAATCAGATGTGAATATTTGAGGCGAGGAGGAAGGATTTGATTCAGTAGGAGCTTGATCCAGCCCCCCATAGACGAGATTGGTTCGAAGGCTAGGAGGACCATAAGGAATGACCATTCTGATCTGACAGTCATAGTTTGAGTTTTGATGAATCTGTCCATACTCTTGAGGAGTCTAGAACATGTCTAGGGTAAGTAGGCAATATTCCCCTAGTGAAAGTCTTTGGAAGATGTCGTCCATGGGGTCTTTGGTTGTTTGTTGATAAGATGATGTGGTGGTAACCGCTGTTTATGTACTAGTTGACGCTTCTGCAGATGGAGATGATGTTTGGATTGATGCCTTGAGTGGGATAAGAATGTCCTTTGGGCTACAGGTCGTGTTATAAGTCTTAAAAGGGGATGGGTCGGCAGGAATGACATGGACTTGTTTGTCGTGTTCAAATTTGACACAACGGTGAAGTGTTGAAGGGACGCAAGCCATAGCACGAATCCAGGGTCACCCTAAGAGCATGTTGTATTGGAATTCTCCCTCAATGATGTAGAAGAGCTCTGGGATTGTGCGTGGACCAACGCGGATATGAAGGACAACAGTGCCAATAGTGTTAGCAGTGGTGTCATTAAAGGATCTAAAGATTGCATTAGTTTTCGATACGCAATTCTTGGGAAGGGCCAATTGATCTAAGGCGTGGGAGGAAATAATATTGATGCTAGTGCCCCCATCGATCATAACTCATTTAATATGGGTTTGATCAACATAGGCTGTGATGAAAAGGGCAGCGTCCTGATCTTCCACGGTAGAGGTAGGAATCTCAGAATTACTGAAAGTGATGGAGGTGATGGGGGATAAAGAATGGACTAAGGCAGCAAGTGGTTGAGGGTCTTTAGGTTAGACTTTTGCTGCCTGTAGGGCTTTGATTAGAGCCTGGCGATGCTAGGGGGAACTTTGAATAAGGTCATATAGGGTCATCTTCATAGGCGTTTGATAAAGTTATTTGATCATAGATTCTGTGATTGCCTCTGAAGAAGGGGGTTGGGACGCACCTAAGATGGAAATCTTGGGTTTCGATGGTTGAGGTGCCTGGACAAAAGGATAGGTCCAAGGAATAGCGGCTTTTTCTTTTGCCTTGTCCTTTTGTGACCTAGTGGTTATATGAATAGCATTGATTTCAAATATAGTAGGTGAAGAAGGGGTTATGGTCTATTGGTGAGATGTTGATGTGGTTGAAGAGGTTGGATGGGAAGGTGTCGAGGGTTGGTCAAGAGCGTCCTCAAGGAGAAGAGTGTCTTTCTCCATATAGTGGCAAACGACTGCCTTGATGGCACAATAAGTCTCAGTATCGTGTCCTGGCGTGCGATGGTATAAACAAATCTTTGTATCATCGAACCAAGATGGTTTTGACCCGAGGGGTTGGAATGGCTTGATGGAAGGAAGGGTAATGCTAGAAGTCTACAAAAGTTGGCATAATATTAAAGCATACAAACCTACTAAGGGGTCCATGCTTGTTGATGCATGACGCGCTGATGACTTTTGCTTGGGGGATGTTGAAGAAGGTTTTTGTACCACCTTCTGGGTTGGTGATGCGGTGACAGGTGAAGACGACACTTTCTTTGTGAGAAGTGCCAAATTTTTGAGAGGGGGTTAACTTGTGGTTGGCAAAGGAAGTAATGGAGGTAATTTGTTTTGGTTAATGGTCAGAGTAGGAAGGATACCGATTAAGGTAGAAAGATGGGGACCCAAGATGGAGGGCAAAGTTGATGGTGCAGGAGGGGTTCACCTTTGTGGTCTGGCAGTCATCTTCGACTTGGTTGGAAGACTACTTTTGGTCGAGGTTTGGTCCAAGTCCACCTTCACTTGTGGGTGAGTGAGGGTAGAGAGAGGGCGAACACCAAGTGACTTGATCAGTTTGGATTGGGTAGATGCAAGTTTAGAAGGGGGGTTTGGTCTTTGTTTGGAGTCTTGGACGATTTTGCCTTGGGAAGATTGGCAGTATGAGATGAGAGGGCATGGGAATGTTGAAGAACTTTAAGATGTTCCCACAATCCCCGATGCTCCACTTTCCTTGAAGGGAGAAGTTCTAATTTCTCCACTAGTCGAGAAAATGGTTGAGAGGATATGGGATGAGGTTTGGATTCTTTAGAGGATGTGTTAGGTGTGGCAGTAGTTTTGGACCCAAGGTGTGTGGGAGTTATAGCTGGATTGTCATTGGTTGAGGAAGATGGAGAGTCAAGTTCTTCTCTTGGTGGAGAAGGAACTGGAGAGTGTGACTCCTCAACTGGGTAAAGGGCAGGGATTATGGTGCCCTCCACTTGCGGTCAAGGAGTAGGTAAGGTCAGGTCTTCCATAGGTAGAAGAAAGGAGGATGGTGAGATCGGTGGTGCCGATAAGGTTGAGGCGGTCTCCAAGATGAGAGAGGTTGGTGGAGAACTAATCGGGGAAAGAGGTTCGTCCACACGTGATGGACTGGTAGATGGGTTAACCTCTTGAGATTGGTTGGGGATGAAGGGTGAGACCGTATTGACCGTTTGAATATCATGTTCATGCATGTTGTCAATCAAGGTTTGGACATTATTTTGGGTTGGTGGATGATTGGAAAATGGTTGCTTGAATATGTCGATGCCCTGGTTTGGAGGTGCATTGGGATTATCTAGAATGAGCTCTCCCTTTTCAAGCATATCCTGGACTATGTTTTTGAAAGTTTTATAGTTTCCCATGTCATGACCTTTGAAACGGTGGAAATTATAGAAGTCATTTTCCCTATACCACGCAGGGATGGCGCGTGAGGGATCAAATTGTGGCGGTGGTCAAATCTGGGGGAGGTTGATAATCCCCTATTTAACAAGTTTTTCCAGTATAGACACGTAATATTCTCCAAGAGGAGTATATTGTCTTTAAATGTATCTCTGCTGGAATTGACGGGTGGCACTCTGAGATGTGGATGGCTTAGGTTGATTGGATGAAGAAGATGAAGGTCTAACAACCATAGCGTTAGCTGAAGCTTTAGACTTAGGATTTGACGATGAAGGTTTAGAAGAGGAAGAGTCATTAGTTTTAGAGTTGGGGTTCTTGCTCTGTAACTTGACTTTATTCTCCTCGATGGCACATAATTCAAGTTCATGGGCCATCGTGAAGGCTTCGTCAAAGGTACGGAAGGTCTGAACCCTTAAAGTGGAAGAAATATGTTTGGCGCAAGCTCAGGAGAATAGTTCAATAAGTTCAGTTTGAGGTAAGGAAAAGGAGAGTTGATTGATGAGACCTCTCCAGCGAGCAACGAAGTCAGCTACTGATTCATCCTCGAATTGGTAGATAGTGTAAAGGTCTGTGATCGAGACCTTCTTGGTGATGTTAATGGAGAAGTGATCAAGAAAAAGCTAGGCCAGTTGTGTAAATGTGAAGAGGGAATGGCTGGCAATGGAGCTGTACCAGTTGAGCACAGCGCTAGAAAGGGACATAGGAAATGTGTGCAAGAGCAATGCGTTGTCATGGGAAATAAGGTAACAGGCATGTCTGAATGCTCATAAGTGTTGCTATGGGTCTTCCTTGCTTTGAAAGCAAGAAAATTTGGGAAGCTCCCACTAGTTGGGGTATGGTCTAATTGGAACGAAAGGATGAATAGGCTCATTGCAAATTTGCTCGTATGAGAGAGCATTGCGTGAGCTGAAAATGGAAGTCTCTAAGCTAGACATTATATCCATCAGTATTTTGACGATATCTACTGACGGATTGGTGGGTGGAGCGCCCCCTAGATTATAAGGCACTTGAAAGATATTGGGAGGGGCGTATGACGTGGATGGTTGCATGGACACAACATATGGATAGCTGGTTATTGGAGTGAAAGTTGGGGCCAAGGGCACTTTTGTTATGGGGTTGGTTGGCACAAGTTGGATAGGGGCCGTCAAGGATGGTTGAGGAGTGGCTACGCTTGTTGACGGATAAACGGTTACTCTTGTGTTCATAGGTGCAAGAGTAGGGGGGATAGAGACTAGTAGGGTTTGGAAAGGTGTGGGGTTTGGTTGAGTGATTTGAGGTTGAGGGAGTACCGAAACCCCCATGGAGGTAGGTTTAGATGGAGAGGTTACGTTTTGAAGGTAAGACACGATTGGGTTATTGGTGGAGGTGTTGTCTAGTGGTTGAATTGTAGGTGTGGTTGATGTGATTCTTGTGTCAACTAAGGAAGTCAGCATCCCATAAATTGGGTTGCCTAGGGAGTCTTGCATTTGGCTATTCACGAGATAGTGTTGTAAGGCTTTGACGTTAAGGTCCAAGAATCGTGCGAAATCTTGGTCCCCTTTTGGGATGATAGGAGTTTGAGGTGGGGTTGGGCGAGTAAGAGTTCTTTCAGTCTCTGAGTTGAACTCCATTATAGGACTGGTTATAGATGGTGAAGGTGGAAGTGGTTGTTGACTAGCGTGGTCAAGAAGGGCCTTGGTTTGACTGCGTGTCAAAACCATTCAAGGCGAGAAAGGATTAGGTTTCAGAAAACTATATTCTGTCAGTCTCAAAAAACTAGAATAGATGTTTAGACAGGCAAAAAGTTGGATTTTAAGCTTGCTATTTTTGGAAAAAAGAAAATGGATAGAAATTGACGTCGGTATAAAAATTGATGTTGGTTAAGAAGACTACCGATATCGGTCAGATGACCGATGCCGGTACAGAAAAGTTGCTGACGTCAGTTACAGGACCGATGTCGGTTACTGTGTTTTCCAAAAACTCAAAAAAAAAAGTTTTTGGAAATAAAGAAGACGTCCTTACCAGCTCAAAAAAGATAGATAAAAATAGAAAATATGATGATGACAGACAGATCCTAGCGTTAAATCCCTAGAAACAATTTTATTAAGATCGTGTGGCTTATGCCTTAATGTGATGTTTGAGGAAGTTGGCTGTAAGAAGGGTGCTAGAATAGGTAATCTAAAGATGGTTTTAGGTATGTTAAGGTGCTCAAAATTTTGTATTAGCTTCCGTATAGGCTTGGTGCTAAGGAGCAAGCTCCCCTCACTTCACGATTCCAGTGGTTAGCTTGTTTCGCTTAGCCAAAATATACTTTCACTATAGTTTAGACTCTGCTAGAGAACAGAGTTGGCTTTCCCCTTGGTGGTAAAATCCAAGTAGGATTGCCGGGTCGGGTAAGGTGTCCGCTGGGTGATGAAATCCCAGTTGGGCCTTGTCTCAAGTGAGTTTTATGTTTTATTGAGTGCATGTGGTCTGGTAGTGTAACATCAAGTGATCTACGATTTATTCAATATGCGTTTTACTAATTACTAAGTGTGGACTAGAAAGATGCAAAAAAGCAAGATGTAGACACCGAAATCATGTCGACTCCCCTGGTCACTCCCCGTCTTATTCTTCTTGGCCTATTTAACCCTTGTTGATCACTTGTTCCACCAACCTTGACCTTGGCAGCATGTAACAATGAGCACAGAGCTAAAGCTAGACTCTATCCCCATTGTGCATCTGCCGACGACGGTCTTTACCCGGCCGATGTCGCCGACGTCGGTCACTTATCGGCCGACATCAGCAATCCTGCTGATGTTGGTCACCTTGCCGTTATCCGTTATCAGTTATCATTCAGTTTCTCAAAACGGTTGACGAACCATTTCTGGAACCGTCCCCTACCTTCATCAACCTCTGCCAACCATTCGAGATGAGACCCCAAAACGCTATCCTAAACGCTATTCAAAACGCTGATCAATCGAACCCTAAGCAATCATCAACCTGCGAACTCCGACATCAACACTCTCGGCATCAACCAATCTGCATTCAATCTGGCACCACAACTATGGCTTTTATCGCATTTTCTGGCAGGTAAGTTTTTACTCTGTTTGTTTTATTTCTTCCTTAGTTATTATTTATCAGTTCTGTTATCCTGATTCCTCGGACCCGACCCGACCTTACCCAGACCCTGTCCCGACTCTGTTCAGACCCAACATCCCTCGTTTACATCCCTGCCCCTATCTCGACTCTCTCAGACCTTGCCCAGACCCTGTCTCGATTCTCCCAGACCCTGTCCCAAACCTGTTCAGACTCTGTCCAGAACCTGCCCCGACCGATGCCGGTCACTACCCCGACCGACGACGGTACTTCAACCAACGTCGGCACCTTCCCAGACCAATGCCGGCACCACAGAGACCGACACCGGCGACTGTGCAGAACAGTGCCACTTATCAGGTATGCTCTTTTATTTTTTGTCATTTATTTCTGTCATTTCATCTTTTATTATCTACTTTCGTCCAACATTACACTTTTTATTAGTGGGTTGATATCCTTTTAGGGAGTCTTCATACTTCCAGGATCGAGCGTTCGCCTGACAACCCACCATATCTTTGACTAACATCTTTCCGTGTTTTAGTCTCTTTTTCACAGGTGTGATTCCTCCACAGCCAAAGAGGAGAATCTTTCAACGTCTGATTTCAGTGCGCTCAACTTTATCAGGTACTTCTAGCCTTAACCTTTTATTTCAGTTTCTTATTTCTTCTTTGAATGTAAAAAGCAATTTTGCATAGAAACATTCTGGCACGCCCGGTGGTACCCTAGGTCCTCCTTGGGTTCTTTCTCTCTTTCTTTCATTCATTTAGGCACATTAGGTTTCTTCCTTTTCGCCTCCTTTCATCTCTTCTTAAACGACATCATAAGCAGAACTAAAACGAACATTTCTTTCTTACACTTCTAGACTAGCTAAACTCATATTCTTCGACTCTTTCTCCATTCGTCTTCATACGAACAAACATTTTGACTTGGACATTAAAACACTTTGCATTCATTTCTGTTTGCCTGCATCTCTTAGACCACACATAGTAATTAAACCACATATTGAATTAATCTAGATCACTTGATGTTACACGACCAAACCATCTGCACAAAATAAATATTTTAACTTACCTGAGACAAGGCCTGACTAGGATTTCATCCCCCAGTGGATACCTTACCCGTCCTGGTGACCCTACTTGGATTTCATCACCAAGGGGGAAGCCCACTCCGTTCTCTGGCGGAGTATAATCTCTAGGCGAGGTATATCTTGGCTAAGCGAAACCAGCTAACCACTGGAATCGTGAAGTGAGGGGAGCTTGCTCCTTAGCACCAGGCCACGTACCAGACCCTAACACAAACTTCTTGAGCACCATAACAAAACCCGAAACCATCCATAGACTGCTTCTTCTAGGACCCGACTCACAAAGCCAACCTCCCCAAACACACATTCTAAGGCATAAGCCACTATAATCCTAAAAATTTTACTTCTAGAATATTAGGATTTGCTTGTGTCTTCATCTTTTTAGTTCTTATCTGCTTGTTTGAGCATGTAAGGATGTTCTCTCTTGCCTTTTATGGTTTTGACACACAGTCAAACCAAGGCCCTTTTTGACCACTCTGGCCGTCAACTACTTTCGTCTACCTCATCTCTAACCCGTCCTATCATGGAGTTCCACTCGGAGACTGAAAGAACTCCTACAGGACCGACCCTGACCCCGACTCAACTTCCCATCATCCTTAAAGGGGACAAAGATTTTAAAAAATTGTTGGACCTCAATACCACAGCCCTCCATAACTATCTCACGAGAAACCCAATGCGAGACTTTTCTGGTGATGTGGCGACGACATCCACACCATTCGCCACCCAACCTTTTTTGACTCAGCCTTTCACCCCAACCGTTAACTCAACCATGGCCAATATGGAAATTTTGGCCTCTTCGTCTATTTTTAGACCGACCTCTATCGAGGTTTCGTTACCCCCTCAATCATCTACAAATCAACCAAGTTCTACATCATATCAGAACTTGATTGCCTCGACCCCTTTCACTCTTGCACCCACAAATGTAGGAGTGCCAACCTATCGCTCTACCAGTGCCGCTATTCAACCACCTTTGGCGGTGCCTAGTCAACTTATACCTTCGACCTTCATGACGCAACCACCCTTAACCTCTACTTCTACCCCTGCGACTAGTCATCCGTACGTTGCACCCTTACTGGTACAACCGACTACGTCGTATACCTCCTCTAACCTCTTTCAAGTGCCTTACAACTTTGGGGGCGCTCCATCCACCAATCCGTCAGCAGACGTCATCAAGATGCTGATGGATAAAATGTCTAGTCTCGAAGCTTTTATTTCCGGTTCAAATAATATCTCTTCATATGACTACATTTATAATGAGCCCATTCATCCTTCTGTCCCTATTCGACCATACCCCAACCATTGGAAGCTTCCTAAATTTACTCGCTTTTAGAGTAAGGAAGACCCACAACAACATCTACGGGCATTCAGACATGCCTGCTATCTTATTGCCCACGACGATGCGTTATTATTACGCACGTTTCCTATGTCTCTTTCTGGTCCTGCCCTTGACTGGTATAACTCCCTTGCCAGACATTCTATCTTTTCCTTCATTCAACTCACTCAATTATTCGTTGACCATTTCTCAATCAATATCACTAAACAAGTCTCGATCACAGACCTTTACTCCATTAGGCAATTTGACGACGAATCAGTAGTTGATTTTGTCACCCGTTGGAGAGACTTGATCAACCAGCTCTCTTTCTCCTTGCCTCAACCCAAGCTCATTGAGCTCTTTTCCCGAGCATGTGTCAGTCACATCTCATCCACCTTGCGGGTTCAAACATTCCACACTTTCGACGAGGCCTTCACCATGGCCCGAAAGCTTGAACTCTGTGCTATTGAAGAAGATAAGGTCAAATTGTGTAACACTAACACAAGAACCAATGACCATTCTTCTTCCAGACCTTCTTCTACCCACTCTCAATCTAAGAGGTCAGCAAACACTGTCATCTTTAGACCATCATCTTCAACAATAACCAACCGACCAGCATCTTCAACATTAGACTACATCAATAAGCATTTTCAACGTCAATCCATACAGCGTCAATTCACTCCAATTAGAGAGTCATATGCCTCTATCTTGGATAAACTCATCAAGCAGGGGGTCCTCAATCTCCCTTCAATCCAGCCACATCAATTCGACCCCTCAACACCTATCCCTGCATGGTACAGGGAGAATCACTTTTGTAACTATCACCGTGTCAAAGGCCATGATACGGATCACTGTCAAACTTTTAAAAACCTCATCCAGAACATGCTAGACAAGGGCGATCTTATCTTGGATAACCCGAACGCACCGCCCAACCAAAACCTCGACATCTTCAAACAACCTTTTCCTAATCACCCGCTTACTCAAGACAACATCCAAACCATGATCAATGACCCTCAAGACCATATACACACCGTTAACACTATCTTACCTCTTGTCCCTGACCAACCTTCTTCACAGGATGAAAGACCCTCTTCTCCTATTAGTCCTCCATCCACCTCTCTCATACTGGAGGACGCCTTGATCACACCTATGCCATTAGCCCTACCTTCATCCAAAGACCTTACCTTACCTACTCCTCAAGCACAAGTAGAAGGCATGATCATCCCTACCCTCTGCCCACTTGAGGAGCCACCATCTCCTATTTCTTCTCCACCAAGAGAAGACCCTATCTCTTCGCCCATTTCGATTGAGGAAGACCCAGTCACGGTTTTCTCTTGCCCTTTGCCTGAGATTGTTACATCTCACTCACCTCCATCCACATCTAAACCCAAACCCATATCTAACCTCGCCTCGCACAATAGTGGCCCTCGACTCAAACCCATGAAGACCACTAGACCACATCGGAGGACTCCTCCCCCACCTTCGTCATTACCTTCAATCTTAGGCCCACATCCATCCACTTTAATAGGAGTACTGCCTACTCCCATCCTTCATAGAGGCACGTCGCCTCCATTACTCTATCAACCTGTCAAACATATATCTCCCTCAAATCATCGACCAACATCTCTTACACCTCTTAAACCAACGTCATCAACCCTCACTGCAATAAAATATCCAGACCCGTTAGCAGGTTCTTATACCTTGCTGTTACGGCACTTATTGCAGTCATCTCGCCTCAACCTTCCACCTCTCAAACCATATCATTCTCTCAGACCTAAACCACCTTGGTTCGACGACACTCGTATTTGTGCATATCATCGCACACCTGGACATGACACGGAGCATTGTTGTGCCCTCAAGGTCGCCATTCGCCAATGTCTGGGGAATGACACCTCTCTTCTTGACCACGTTATCAAGCCTTCAACACCGCCCCTCTCATCAACTCTCAGATCAAGACCCTCTTGGTTCGACAACTCTAAATACTGTCACTATCATCATACTTTGGGACATGACACTGAGCGTTGTTGCGCTCTTAAAGCTGTCATTCGTCACCAATGGAGAAAAGATTCCCTTCTCATCAAGGATCCTCTAGACCTTCCCTCCCACAAATCATTAACACCAACTCATACCTCTCCAACCTCATCACCTAAATCGGGATCTCCACGCCAGGTTCTGGTTCCTTTATCGCCTTTAACCCCCTTATTCGACATCAACACAGTCCATCTGACCACTAAACCTCAACCGACCTTAACCAATCCGTCAAACATTCTCCCTAGCCGCTGGGGGAATTCAACCTTCATCCAACCTTCGACCAATTTTTCAACACAGTCTCGACCACATATCAATCACTCTTTCAACTTAGCCTCAACCAGACTAGCAACCAAACATTTAACCTGACCTCAACCAAACATTCGACCCAACCAATCAACCCTCGACCAACCATTGACCAACTATCAAATGATCAAATCTCAATCAAACATTGACCAACCTTCTTATCCACACATTCAACCAGTCTCGATCAATCAACGACCATATCAGTCAACTTCACATCCAATCATCAATCAACACGTGACCAATATGGAGCGAAGTAAACAAGGCAAGTTTGCTCCTAATTGGCTCAGACCTTTTATTATCATGCACAAGTATGGATCAGGGACTTATCGTCTGTCTTCTCTTGATGGACGCCCAGAACCTGAGCCTCTTAATGCGTTGCATCTGCGACCGTTCTATTGTTAGTCGAGTACTCGTCCACTTGACACTTAACTTGAGCTCGTCCCTTGAGCAATCCCCGTCCTCTTCATCCTACTTCCTTTCAACCCTATTCCTCTTAACAATTCCTATAACCCTTTTATGCGGTATGGATGCTTTGTCCTCATAAAAGGGAGTCCTTGACCTTCTATAATCTTGTCCATGACTCACATTTCTATAAAAACAAATCAAGATGTCAAAACATATCCATGGTCACTATATCTATATCAAAATCAAAAAGCAGACTGCTCCCTCGAAGGACAGCTGTACTATCATTGCTGTAATAAATAGACTGCTCCCTCGAAGGACAGCTATTCAAAAGCCCTTTTATTAAACAAAAATCTAGACCACTCCCTTGAAGGATGGCTATGACTAATCTGGCAATAAACAGCATTATTTTAGAAGCTTCTCGCATTGATCAGCTTCACAACCTGACCACCAAACAAATGACATCTCTATGCAGGCTTCCCGCATTGATCAGTTTGCGCCAAAAAAAAAAAAAAAAAAAATTGAATAAGTCATGGACTTGACTTATAGTTGTCTCAGGGTCTCCTATAAAAAGGGGCATTGTTATCTTTGCTCTTAAAACGGGTTACCCTTCTTCCTCCTCCTATCACCCGCTCAAGGGACTTCGAGCTCACTTTAATGTCGAAGTGATTCGATTACCGCTCTAACATAACCACGGTCAACGACGTCACGCATGAATGGGGCTCTTGGTTCTTATAACCCCTATCTATGCTATCTTTTTGGTCCTTGTCAATGAAAGAGCAATATGCTTTTTACTTCTTCTACACTTTGGTCACATTCACCTTCATCACTTGTCAATCGACTCAACTCAACTCTCTTTTCAGACCATCAACTTGACCTAGCTTAGTTTCTATGGACACCAATACACATGGAAACTATCGACCCGCCACAATTTATGTTCAGCATAAACCAATACTTGCTGAAGCATAAATAAACCTCAATTCATTTTTAGCACACATCCATCATGAATATGGAATATTGCTAGGGATGAAAAACCCCTCAACCAATGTTGCAGAATACACCATTTGGAAAAGGCTGCAACATCTATCTTTTTTTCCTCATCATTTCATCCAATCATCGACCAATCTATCACCCATTTTAACCACCTGTCTACCACTCAGACGCTTTGTCTGAACTACATTGGTCTGAGGCCCTATCACCAGGGCTATGTAGGCAGCACTCAGTTGACATGGGGTCTTCTGAGGTTAGCTCGACCATTCTCGTTTGTTCATCTCTCTGATGGACAAACCTTCTTTCCTTCTTTTAGCCATAATCTTGTCCTTGACGATGACCCATTTTATCCCTTTGACCCTCCCTCCCTTCTAGGGAGAACTACATTGGCCTGAGGCCCTATCACCAGGGGCTATGTAGGCAGCACTCAGTTGACATGGGGTCTTCTAGGGTTAGCTCGGCCACATCCTTTCATCCATTCCTCCCCTCAACCACCAACCATTGGAGATCATGCCTATCTCCGCTGACCTCGACTACTTCCAAGACATTATTGCCTTGGTTGTTTTTGCATGTATGCTACCTCATGACTGGTTAGCAGAATTGTGTGCAGACCTTTTTTGGACCCTCACAAGTATAGGATCGCAAACCGGTTGATCCGCACTACTTGTGGCTTTTTCGTGTTTCTAGGAGCACTTCCTGAGCCC
This sequence comes from Torreya grandis, assembly GCA_037957365.1. Taxonomy (NCBI): domain Eukaryota; kingdom Viridiplantae; phylum Streptophyta; class Pinopsida; order Cupressales; family Taxaceae; genus Torreya; species Torreya grandis. The sequence goes on along the minus strand of JARHVA010005910.1, from coordinate 764,931 downwards.
GGGATACCTGGAACACGATGACCATTTGGAGCTTCAGCTTAGATTGAGTGACCCGATCAGCAGACGACTAAATGCTGGGGCCCAGTTATTTCAATTTTGGCACTCCTTGACCCTTGACCTGCGACACTTTTGACCTGACCATCTCGTGCAGTGGTATGAGTGCAATCATGACTTTTGCTGCATTCACCCTCACCCCTTTTTCATCCACTCTTTGTCAAATCAGCACTCGATTCCCGATTCCCTTCCCTCGACTCCTGCTTTGAGGGGGAATACCTCATCCATAATCGGGGCAACCTATCTGCTTCCTATTTTTGTCTTGCAGTTCATTCGAACAACCAACAAGACGAAATCAACCTTATCCCTCACCTAGGGCAATCACTCCTATTTTTGTCTTGCAGTTCGTTAGAACAACCAACAAGACAAAAAGGGGCAAATGTAGACACCGAAATCGTGTCGACTCCCCTGGTCACTCCCCATCTTATTCTTCTTCGCCTATTTAACCCTTGTCGATCACTTGTTCTACCAACCTTGACCCTGGCAGCATGTAACAATGAGCACAGAGCTAAAGCTAGACTCTATCCCCATTGTGCATCTGCCAACGACGGTCTTTACTCGACCGATGTCGCCGACGTCGGTCACTTATTGGCCGACGTCGGCAATCCTGTCGACGTCGGTCACCTTGCCGTTATCCGTTATTAGTTATCATTTGGTTTCTCGAAACGGTTGACGAACTGTTTCTGGAACCATCCCCCGCCTTCATCAACCTCTGCCAACCATTCGAGACGAGACCCCAAAATGCTATCCTAAACGCTATTTGAAACGCTGATCAATCAAACCCCGAGCAATCATCAACTTGTGAACTCTGACATCAACACTCTCGGCATCAACCAATCTGCATTCAATCTGGCACCACAACTATGGCTTTTATCGCATCTTCTGGCAGGTAAGTTTTTACTCTATTTGTTTTATTTCTTCCTTAGTTATTATTTATCAGTTCTGTTATCCCGATTCCTCAGACCTGACCCGACCTTACCTAGACCCTGTCCCGACTCTGTTCAGACCCGGCATCCCTCGTTTACATCCCTACCCCTGTCTCGACTCTCTCAGACCTTACCCAGACCTTGTCCTGATTCTCCCAGACCCTGTCCCGAACCTATTCAGACTCTGTCCAGAACCTGCCCCGACCGACGCCGGTCACTGCCCCGACCGACGACGGTACTTCAACCGACGTCGGCACCTTCCCAGACCGACGCCGGCACCACAGAGACCGACACCGGCAACTGTGCAGAATAGTGCCATTTATCAGGTATGCTCTTTTATTTTCTATCATTTATTTTTGTCATTTCATCTTTTATTATCTACTTTCGTCCAACATTACGCTTTTTATCAGTGGGTTGATATCCTTTTAGGGAGTCTTCGTACTTCTGGGATCGGGCGTTTGCCTGACAACACACCATATCTTTGACTAACATCTTTCCGTGTTTTAGTCTCTTTTTCGCAGGTGTGATTCCTCCACAGCCAAAGAGGAGAATCTTTCAACGTCTGATTTCGGTGCGCTCAACTTTATCAGGTACTTCTAGCCTTAACCTTTTATTTCAGTTTCTTATTTTTTCTTTGAATGTAAAAAGCAATTTTGCATAGAAACACAAGAAATGAAATGCAGTAAGTTTTAAAGCCCCAAAATCAAAATATTAAATTGGAATGAAGACAAGTTGGAGAAAGGGTTGAAGAAAATGATCTTTTTACTAGTCTAGAAATGCAAGAAAAAGAAAGAAAAAGTTCTTTTTATTTCCTGCTTATGATTTTTTTAGAAAAGAAGAAAGAGGTGAAGGTTAAGAAGCCTAATGTAACTAAATGAACAAAGAAGAAAGGGAACCCAGGGAAGGCCCTAAAGGGGTCCCACCGGGCGTGCCAGAATGTTTCTATTCAAATTTTGTTTTTCAATTTCAAGGAAGAAATAAGAAACTTAAGAAGGAATGGTCAAGGCTTGATGTGTACCTGGATAAAGTCTGTGCACCATAATCCAGATGCTGTGAGTACTCCTCTTTGGCTGTGGAGGAATGACACCTGCAAAGAAAAGAAGATTGGACAAAAGAAGGCGTTAAATGGACAGATGGTGGGTTGTCAAGCGAAAGCTTGATCCTAGAAGTATGAAAACTTCCTTAAGGGATATAAACCCATTAAAAGAAGCTATCGAACTGATCACAGTCATCGACGTCAGTTGGTCAAGGTGCCGACGTTGATTAATCTACCGATGTCGATTGGCGTAGTGATCGGCGTCGGTCAGGGTAGTTAGCTTGGATGGGGTCTGGACTGGTCTGTGGTCTGTGGACAGAGTCTGGTCAGGGTTTTGTTCTGTGGACAAGGCCAAGGAAGGGTTTGGGTTTGTTAATAGTTTTGAGACAAAGTTTTGGGCTTGGTTGAATGGTCTGGGGTCTGGGTTTGAGACTCTGGTTGAATGGGTAGAATGTATGGTCTGCTAAAGGACGGAGGAAATAGGGAGGTGGATAAGTCGAGATTCGGGTCGAGTTTGGTTAGCAGTCTGGTATAGGGAGATATTGTTTGAAAGCAAATAACTGAAAAGAGAATAAAAACATACACAGTATACTTACCTGTGCCTTATGGAAGGTGTACTACTGATGATTCCCGTACCTACTATTGATGTAGCCTATGTGGAGAACCTGTTACTGATGGAGAACCCTGAAGCTATTGCTGCACTTGAGGGAGAGAGTGAGAGGCTTGATTGAGAGATTTCATAGATTGACAGATGGTCAAAGATAGAAGGATTCGTTAGTTGCTTCTAGAGATTAGTTGATTTCTGATTGGGATCCGAAAAGAGTCTAAAAAATTTGGTTAAGTATAACTGACATCGGTGATTCCGCCAGCGTCGGCCGACACTTGACCGACGTCGGCGGGGTTAGAATGGGTAAAAAGAGCCACTAAGCCCATTTTTCATCTGCCAAGTGCACTATCTATTGGAGAATGTTGAGGATTGTGCTAAATACGCACAAGAGTTTGTTAGGCGATTAGAGAGAGTAGGAATTGGTCTTGGGTGAGTCATAGGATGGGAATTAGTCCAAGGTAAGGTGTCCTAGGTGAGGTGTCATGGGTGAGGTGTCAAAAGAGGGGGGTTAATTCAAAATAAGTTAATTATTTTAAATTAGTAATTGTTAGGAATGGGTTAGGAATGGACTAAGGGGGAAAGTGACCAAGGGTTAGACACTATTTAGGTGTCTACAGAAACCACCGACTCCGTAGGTGAAGATGGAAGAATAGGCGAGTCTGGAAGAGTTTGGTCGATGGTTGGTTTGGGGCAAAGGTTTGTGGAAGCCTCAGTGGGTTCTTGGAAACCCAGTCCATACCATTTCTTTGCATTATCGTCATTGGGTGGTTCGATAGGCCGATGGGAGCCTTGTTCGTAATGTCCAAAGCCAAAACCCTTCCATGCACACCTATAAAGGTAGGTATGTGCAAAGGTGGGGTTGCTATGAAAGGATAAATTGGATGTGAATATTTGAGGTGAGGAGGAAGGATTTGATTCAGTAGGAGCTTGATCCAGCCCCCCATAGACGAGATTGGTTCGAAGGCTAGGAGGACCATAAGGAATGACCATTCTGATCTGACAGTCATAGCTTGGGTTTTGATGAAGCTATCCATACTCTTGAGGAGTCTGGAACATGTCTAGAGTAAGTAGGCAATATTCTCCCAGTGAAAGTCTTTGGAAGATATCGTCCATGGGGTCCTTGGTTGTTAATTGAGAAGATGATGTGGTGGCAACCACTATTTTTGTACTAGTTGATGCTTCTACAAATGGAGATGATGTTTGGGTTGATGCCTTGAGTGGGATAAGAACGTCGTTGGGATGATAGGCTGTGTTACAAGTCTTAAAAGGGGATGGGTTGGCAAGAATGACATGGACTTGTTTGTCGTGTTCAAATTTGACACAATGGTGAAGTGTTGAAGGGACGCAAGCCATGGCGTGGATCCAGGGTCATCCTAATAGCATGTTATATTGGAATTCTCCCTCAATGATGTAGAAGAGCTCCAAGATTGTGCATGGACCAACGTGGATATGGAGGAAAATAGTGCCAATAGTGTTAGCGGTTGTGTCATTAAAGGATCTAAGGATTGCATCGGTTTTCGATACATAATTCTTGGGAAGATCCAATTGATCAAAGGCATGGGTGGAAATGATATTAATGCTAGCACCCCCATCGATCATAACTCATTTAATATGGGTTCGATCAACGTAGGCTGTGATGAAAAGGGCAGCGTCCTGATCTTCCAAGGTAGGGGTAGGAATTTTAGAATTACTGAAAGTGATAGAGGCGACGGGGGATAAAGAATGGACTAGGGCAGCTAGTGGTTGAGGGTCTTCAAGTTGGACTTCCACTACCTGTAGGGATTTGATTAGAGCCTGGCGATGCTGGGGGGAGCTTTGGATAAGGTCATATAGGGTCATCTTCACAGGCATTTGGTGAAGTTGTTTTATCATAGATTCCGTGATTGCCTCTGAAGAAGGGGATTAAGACGCACCTAAGATGGAAATCTTGGGTTTCGGTGGTTGAGGTGCCTGGACAAAAGGATAGGTCCAAGGAATAGCAGATTTTTCTTTCACCTTGTCCTTTTGTGACCTAGTGGTTATATGAATAGCATTGATTTCAAAGATAGGAGGTGAAGAAGGGGTTATGGCCTGTTGGTGAGATGTTGATGTGGTTGAAGAGGTTAAATGGGAAGGTGTCAAGGGTTGGTCAAGAGTGTCCTCAAGGAGAAGAGTATCTTGCTCCATATAGTGGTAAATGACTGCCTTGAGGGCATAACAAGTCTTGGTATCATGTCCTGGCGTACGATGGTATAAACAAATCTTTGTATCATCGAACCAAGAAGGTTTTGACCCGAGGGGTTGGAATGGCTTGATAGAAGGAAGGGTAATGCTAGAAGTCTACAAAATTTGGTGTAATATCAAAGCATATGAAGCTACTAAGGGGTCCATGCTTGTTGATGCATGAGGCGCTGGTGACTTTTGCTTGGGGGATGTTGAAGAAGGTTTTCGTACCACCTTTTGGGTTGGTGGTGCGGTGACAGGTGAAGATGACACTTTCTTTGTGAGAGGTGCCAAATTTTTGAGAGGGGGTTGACTTGTGGTTGGCAAAGGAAGTAATGGAGGTAATTTTTTTTGGTTAATGGTCGGAGTAGGAAGCACGCCAATTAGGGTAGAAAGATGAGGACCTAAGATGGAGGGAAAAGTTGACGGTGGAGGAGGGGTTCACTTCTGTGGTTTGGTAGTCTTCTTCGACTTGGTTGGAAGACTACTTTTGGTCGGGGTCTAGTCCAAGTCCACCTTCACTTGCGGGTGAGTGAGGGTAGAGAGAGGGCAAATTCCAAGTGACTTGATTGGTTTAGATTGGGTAGATGCAGATTTAGAAGTGGGGGTTTGGTCTTTGTTTGGAGTCTTGGGCGATTCTACCTTGGGAGGATTGGTAGCATGAGACGAGAGGGCATGAGAATGTTGAAGAACTTTAAGACGCTCCCACAATCCGTGATGCTCCACTTTCCTTGAAGGGAGAAGTTCTAATTGCTCCACTAGTCGGGAAAATGGTTGAGAGGATGTTGGATGAGGTTGGGATCCTTGAGAAGATGTGTTAGGTGTGGCAGTAGTTTCAGACCCAAGGTGTGTGGAAGTTATAACTAGATTGTCATTGGTCAAGGAAGATGGAGAGTTAGGTTCTTCTCTTGGTGGAAAAGGAACTGGAGAGTGTGACTCCTCAAGTGGCTAAAAGGTAGGGATTATGGTGCCTTCCACTTGCGGTCAAGGAGTGGGTAAGGCCAGGTCCTCCATAGGTAGAAGAAAGGAGGATGGTGAGACCGGTGGTGCCGATAAGGTTGAGGCGTCCTCCAAGATGAGAAAGGTTGATGGAGAACTAACCAGGGAAAGAGGTTCATCCACACGTGATGGACTGGTAGATGGGTTAACCTCTTGAGATTTGTTGGGGATGAAGGGTGAGACCGTATTGAACATTCGAATGTCATGTTCGTGTGTGTTGTCAATCAAGGTCTGGACATTATTTTGGGTTGGTATATGATTAGGGAATGGTTGCTTGAAGATATCGATGCCCTGGTTTGGAGGTGCATTGGTATTATCTAGAACGAGCTCACCCTTGTCAAGCATGTCTTGGATTATGTTTTTAAAGGTTTTACAGTTTCTCATGTCATGACCTTTGACACGGTGGAAATTGCAAAAGTCATTTTCCCTATACCACGCAGGGATGTGGCATGAGGGATCAAATTGTGGTGGTGGTCGAATCTGGGGGAGGTTGATAATCCCCTGTTTAACAAGTTTTTCTAGTAAAGACGCGTAAGATTCTCCAAGAGGAGTATATTGTCATTGAACGTATCTCTACTGGAATTGAGGGGTAGCGCTCTGAGATGTGGATGGCTCAGGTTGATTAGATGAAGAGGATGAAGGTCTAACGACCACAGTGTTAGTTGAAGCTTTAGACTTAGGATTGGATGATGAAGGTTTAGAAGAAGAAGAGTCATTGGTCTTAGAGTTGGGGTTCTTGCTCTACAACTTGACTTTATTCTCCTCGATGGCACGTAATTCAAGTTTATGGGCCATCGTGAAGGCTTTGTCAAAGGTACGAAAGGTCTGAACCCTTAAAGTGGAAGAAATATGTTTGGCGCAAGCTCGAGAGAATAGTTCAATAAGTTAAATTTGAGGTAAGGAAAAGGAGAGTTGATTGATAATGCCTCTCCAGCGAGAAACAAAGTCAGCTATTGATTCATCCTCGAATTGGCAGATAGTGTAAAGGTCCGTGATCGAGACCTTCTTGGTGATGTTAATGGAGAAGTGATCAAGAAAGAGCTGAGCTAGCTGTGTAAATGTGAAGAGGGAATGGCTGGCAATAGAGCTATACTAGTCAAGCACAACACTAGAAAGAGACATAGGAAATGTGCACAAGAGCAATGCATCATCATGGGCAATAAGGTAACAGGCATGCCTGAATGCCGGTAAGTGTTGCTGTGGGTCTTCCTTGCTTTAAAAGTGAGAAAATTTGGAAAGCTCCCACTGGTTGGGGTATGGTCTAATTGGAACGAAAGGATGAATAGGCTCATTGCAAATTTGCTCATATGAGAGAGCATTATGTGAGTCAGAAATGGAGCTCTCTAAGCTAGACATCTTATCCATCAGCATTTTGATGATATCTGCTGACAGATTGGCGCGTGGAGTGCCCCCTAGATTATAAGGCGCTTGAAAGATATTGGGAGGGGCATACGACATGGTTGGTTGTGTGGATGCAACATATGGGTAGCTAGTTATTGGAGCAAAAGTTGGGGCCAAAGGCACTTGTGTTATGGGGTTGGTTGACACAAGTTGGATAGGGGCCGTCAAGGATGGTTGAGGAGTAGCCATGCTTGTTGACGGGTAAACGGTTACTCTTGTGTTGATAGGTGCAAAAGTAGGGGGGATAGAGACTAGTAGGTTTTGGAAAGGTGTGGGGTTTGGCTGAGTGATTTGAGGTTGAGGGAGTATCAGAACCCCCATGGAGGTAGGTTTAGATGGAGAGGTTACATTTTGAAGGTAAGACACGGTTGGGTTATTGGTAGAGGTGTTGTCTAGTGGCTAAATGGTAGGGGTTGTTGATGTGATTCTTATCTCGACTAAGGAAGTTGGCATCCCATAGATTGGGTTGCCTAGGGAGTCTCACGTTTGGCTATTCACAAGATAGTGTTGTAAGGCTTTGACGTTAAGGTCTAAGAATCATGCGAAATCTTGGTCCCCTTCTGGGATGATAGGAGTTTGAGGCAGGATTGGGCGAGTAGGAGTTCTTTTAGTCTCCGAGTTGAACTCCATTATAGGACTGGTTATAGATGGTGAAGGTGGAAGTGGTTGTTGACTAGCGTGGTCAAGAAGGGCCTTGGTTTGACTGCATGTAAAAACCATTCAAGGCAAGAAAGGGTCAGGTTTTAGAAAACTGTGTTCTTTCAGTATCAAAAAACCAGAATGAATGTTTAGACAGCCAAAGAGTTGGATTTTAAGCTTGCTATTTTTGGAAAAAAGAAAATAGACAGAGACCGACGTCATTATAAAAATTGATGTCAGTGAATAAGGCTGCCGATGTCGGTCAGATGACCGATGTCGGTACAAAAAAGTTGCCGACATTGGTTACAGAACAGATGTCAGTTACTGTGTTTTCCAGAAACTCAAAAAAAAAGTTTTTGGAAATAAAGAAGACAACCTTACTAGCTCAAAAAAGATAGATAAAAATAGAAAATATGGTGATGATAGACAGATCCTAGCATTAAATCCCTAAAAACAATTTTATTAAGATCGTGTGGCTTATGCCTTAATGTGATGTTTGAGGAAGTTAGCTGTGAGAAGGGTCTTAGAATAGGTAATCTAAAGATGGTTTTAGGTATGTTAAGGCACTCATAAGTCTGTATTAGGTTCTGTACAGGCCTGGTGCTAAGGAGCAAGCTCCCCTCACTTCACGATTCTAGTGGTTAGCTAGTTTCAATTAGCCAAAATATACTTTCCCTATAGTTTAGACTCTGGCAGAGAACAGAGTTGGCTTTCCCCTTGGTGGTGAAATCCAAGTAGGATTGCTAGGATGGGTAAGGTATCCGTTGGGTGATGAAATCCCAGTCGAGCCTTGTCTCAAGTGAGTTTGATGTTTAATTGAGTGCATGTGGTCTGGTTGTGTAACATCAAGTGATCTATGATTTATTCAATATGTGTTTTACTAATTACTAAGTGTGGACAAGAAAATGCAAGCAGAAGTAGAAATGTAATGCAATAAGTTTTAAAGCCCCAAATCGAAATGTTAAATTGGAATGAAAACAAGTTGGAGAAAGGGTTGAAGAAAATGATTTTTTGACTAGTCTAAAAATGCAAGAAAAAGAAAGGAAAAGTTTTTTTTATTTCCTACTTATGATGTTTTTTAGAAAAGAAGAAAGAGGTGAAGAGGAAGAAGCCTAATGCACCTAAATGAACAAATAAGAAAGGGAATCCAAGGAAGGCCCTAAGGGTCCCACTGGGCGTGCCAGAATGTTTCTATTCACATTTTGCTTTCAATTTCAAAGGAGAGAATTAAGAAACTTAAGAAGGAATGGTCAAGACTTGATGTGTACCTAGATATAGTCTGCGCACCATAATCCAGATGCTGTGAGTACTCCTCTTTGGCTGTGGAGGAATGACACCTGTAAAGAAAAGAAACTTGGACAAAAGAAGGTGTTAAATGGACAGATGGTGGGTTGTCAAGCAAAAGCTTGATCCCAGAAGTATGAAAACTTCCTTAAGGGATATAAACCCACTAGTCAATAAAAAGAAGTGTCTGATAAATAACAGAATGATAAAGAATTGAAATGATAAAGAAATGGAATGAAAAAGGGAAGTAAAGACTTACTTGAAAGAAGCTGTCGAACTGATCACAGTCACCGATGTCGGTGGTCCTACTAGCATTGGTTGGTCAAGGTGCCGACGTTGGTTAATATGCCGACGTCGGTTGGGGTAGTGACCGGTGTCGATAGAGGCAAAAGTCTTTAGATGAGGTCTGGTTAAGTTTGTGGTCCGTGGACAGGGTCTGGTTAGAGTCTAGGTTTATTTGGGTGGTCTTGAGACTAAGTTTTGAGTTTGGTTGAATGGTTTTGGGTCTGGGTTTGAGAGTCTGGGTGAATGGACGGGGTGTATGGTCTGACAGAGGACAGAGGCAATAGGGAGATGGAGAAGTAAAGATTTCGGTCTGGCTTAGTTAACAGTCTGGTTTGGGGAGAGGAAATGTTGAATCTAATTCATGATACTTAGAAGCAAATGACTAGAAAACACAAAGAAAACATAGACAATATACTTACCTATGCCTTGTTGAAGGTGTGCTACTGATGATTCCCGTACCCACTGTTGATGTAGCTTGTGTGGAGAACTTGTTGCTGATGGAGAACCCTGAAGCTGTTGCTACACCTGAGGGAGAGAGTGAGAGGCTTGACTGAGAGATTTGGTAGATTGACAGATGGTCAAAGACTGAATATTAAAGGATTCGTGATTCACTTCCAGAGATTAGCTAATTTCTGATTGGGCTCGTCAAAGAGTCTAAAAAATTGGTTAAGTATAACCGACATCAGTGATTTTGTCGACGTCGGCCGACACTTGACCAACGTCGGTGGGGTTAGAATGGGCAAAAAGAGCCACTAAGCCCATTTTTCATCCGCCAAGTGCACTATCCATTGGAGAATGTCGAGGGTTGGACTAAATATGCACGAGAGTTTGTTAAGCGGTTAGAGAGAAGTAGGAATAGGTCTTGGATGAGTCATAGGATGGGAATTATTCCAAGGCGAGGTGTCCTAGGTGAGGTGTCATGGGTGATGTGTCCAAGGAGGGTGGTTAATTTAAAATAAGTTTATTATTTTAAATTAGTAATTTTTAGGAATGGGTTAGAAATGGACCAAGGGGGAAGGTGACCATGGGTTAGACACTATTTAGGTGTCTACATAACCCTAATACATTATAATTAAACCCAAACTAATTATACCAAACTTAAACCCTAAAAATATAACCTTAAAACCTTATAGCTTAGATGCTAAACCCTAAAACTTAAACTTTAAGCCCTTAATCCTAAAGCCCAAAACATAAGCCTAAAATCCTAATTCCTAAATAATAAACCATAAACCCTTAAGATTATACCATCAATCTTAAACATTAAACCCTAAACACAAAATTAAAATTATGAACCTTAAACCCTAAACACTAAACTCCAAACCCTAAACCCCAAACCCAAAACCTTAACCCCTAAATTATTAACCCTAAAGCCAAATATCTAAATCCTAAGGTTTAAACCCTAAACCTTGAAAGTTGAACCCTAAAAAAAACTTAAAACCATCAAACCTCAAACCAAAAACAACATACCCTAAAACATAAAATAATTAACCATAAACCTTAAATCCTAAATGCCACAAATAAAGTAATCAACTTCAAACATTAAAATATAAACATTGAAGCCTAAACCCTTCACCCTCAACCCTAAAAATTGAACCTATATGATGAACAATAAACATAAACACTAAACCCTAATACTAAACCTCAAAACTTAATTCCCAAATCCTAAACTCTAAACCCAAATCCATAAAATCCTAAACCTAAACTGAAAACCCTAAATATCAAAACTTGACACCAAACCCAAAACCTTCAATCATAAGATGTAAACCCCAAACCTAGAATAATAAACCTTCAATTATAAGACCGAGGCCCTACATCTTTAACATTTATCCCCTAACCCTAATTCCAAAACATAAACCCTAAACTCTAAATCCTAAACTCTAAACCTAAACCTTGAACCCTAAATCCTAAACCTAAAACCACAAACCCATAATATTAAACTCTAAACCATAAAAAATAAATGCCAAATCTTAAACCCTAATCACTAAGACCCAACACTAAATCTGAAAATCTAAATAATAAACACTAAGTTCAAAACTATAAACCCTTAATCATAACCCCTAAGACTAAAAATTTAAACCTTAGACCCTAAACATTAAACCTTAAGTGTGAAACTCCAAACACAAAACCTACAAACCTAAAATATAAACCCTAAAATATGACCCCAAAACATTAAAACTAAAAAATTAAACCCTAAACACCAAATCGTTGACCCTAACCATAAAACTTAAAACCCTAAACCCCAAACCCTAATCCATAAAATTTTAGCCACAAACAATAAATCCCAAACCTTAAAGCATAAAATCTAAATTATAAGTCCTAAATTCTAATACCTAAGCCATAACACTAAAACCTGACCCATAATCGCTAAGCCATAAACCCTAAAACCTAAACAATGAACCTTGAACCGTCAATCGTAAACCCTAAATTGTGAACATTGAACCATCAACCATCAACCATAAACCCTAAATTTTGAAAGCCTAAACCTCTAACCCTAAACCATAAAATGTAAAACCTAAACCATACAACCTAAACCATAAAAACAAAACAATAAAATTTAAACCCTAAACCTTAAACCCTAAATTATAAACCTCTAACATAGAACCCCTAAACTATAAAATTTAAAATGTAAACCTAAAACCCTAAAAACAATCTATAAAACCTAAATAATAAATAATAAAACCTAACATATAATAACCAAACCTAAACACAAACCTAAAATTAATAATTGTAAATCTTAAAACCCAACCCCTAATTCAAAATCCTATGTCCTAATCCCTAAATTATAAATCCCAAAAAATAATCCATAAACCCTAATTCCTTATCCCTAAATATAAATTATAAACCCTAAACATTGACCCTAACATGTTTTAGGGTTGTAGAGTTTTAGATTTTTATGATTTTTGCATTTAGGGAACTTAGGGTTTAGGTTTTTTACTATTTAGGGTTTAAGGGTTTAGGGCTAATGATTCAGGTTTTACGTGTTAAACAGTTTAGGTTATAGGGTATTGAATATTAGGTCATGTCTTATGTCTTGTGTCTTATTCTAGGGTCTAGTGTTTAATGTCTAACATTTAGGTGTTCGGGGTTTAAGGTTTTATGGGTTTTGGGTTTGATATTTTTAGATTTAGGGTTTAGGATTTAGGATTTTATGTTTGGTGTTTTGAATTTGGTTTTTTGGGATTTATGGGTTTATTAGTTTAAGGTTTAGGGTTTAGGTTTTTGTGTTTAGGGTTAGGGTTAGGATTTAGGGTTTAGGGTTAAGTTTCTTATAACTTTTAAAACACATAAGGTCTCATATACATAAGGGAACCCATAAATTCCACCTATTACTAGGATAATGGATAGTATTTTTTGACACCTTATCATATTAGGGTTCACAAGTAATAAATTTATATTAAGAACCATTTCATATATGACTCTATTATTATAGTTAAATTATAATATCCTCTTGCAGTGCATTATGTCTAAATATCATTATTTATAATTCCTAAAAACCATTCTTATGTGTAGTGGGTGTAGACACCCTGTTTCAATCATATCTGTGTCAATACTAAAATTATGATTGTTTTCAATCAAACCATGTAAATTAAGCCTATAAATCACCAAAACTCATAATTTTATTTGTGCATGGGACAAAACTACCTAAAAATTTTCAAGGTTTCCTTATTTGGGCTATTACCGTATATGTAATGATAACCTATCTTGGACTCATCCCTAGACAAATTGTATCCTAGAAAATTAATCAATTGGCCTTTTGATCTATTAATGAAAAACACTAAAAAAATTCCTAAATTCCAAAAACCATAAGTATTATTAATTAAAAAAAAAGTAAATTAACTTCTTAAGTAAAAATTCCAAGTTTAGTTAAGGAATTACATTTTCTAGAAAAGGAAATGTCCAATAAAGATGAAGTAAAAGTTAGAAAAATTAATTATATATTGTATAAATACATAAAATTCAAATAAAAGATGAGTCAAACCTCATAAATATCTTTAATGAGTTTTTAATCCCCATATATATCTCTTATGAGTTTTCAAGCCTTCAAATTGCTTTGACCCAACCCAAGGTATCTAAACCTGACCAAGGTTAATCTAGATACAACCAAGGTGAAAACTTATCCTAACCACACTTGAGTTAGAGTTAGTTGTAGAACATATAAATACATGTACCATTTCCCTTATCTAAAAATGCTCTCAATATAGAGTTATAATGTTAGATTTATTAAGGAAAAGCTTCACCAAGCTAGTCAAGCCAAGCCAGGCCTTAAGTGGTCTTAAAGAAGTGCTTCCCAAAAGGAAATTGGATTGATAGAATTATTTATTTCTCACAAGCTGAGCATGAACATCCTCTATTCCAATGAATGAGCACTAGTTTGACAAGGGAGGTAACATAATTTTGTGTTTTATCTTCTATTTATAATTTTAATCATTATGTTAAGATCACCCAAGTACTAATACAAGAGTAGATTAGTTTTTATTTTAATGTTTGATTTAAATTATATTTTCATTTCACTAACAAAAAACTAATAAAATTTGGCTCTTCAAATTCTTAATGATATATAATGACATGCTCGATGGGACCACACACCCCACATCAAGCAAAGGAGTGATGTGAAACCTTTAAAATCCTTAAAAATATAACTCACAACTTCAAGTTTTTTGTTTTATGACTTAATTTCCCATCATTTTAATTAGCTACTAATTTATGACTATGCATTTGCTAAATGACGACTTTGCTTATTTTGTCCTCCATTTTGTGATTGTTTATTTTTTAAGAAATGACAACTTCACAAATTATTTTTAGTGACTTTGTATAAAATGACAACCTTGAAAAAAAATTGAATTTGATATAAATGGTGACATCAACCTATTGAATCATCTTCTATGAAAATGATGACTTCGATGAAAGAAAATGGTGACTTCACTCCTATATTTTAGTGACTTTACCAAGTAAATTTTATTATGATATTGGATAATTCAATCTATTTTTAGACATAAATGATGAATTTAACTAAATTAATAAATGAATTTTTGCCTAATAAATTATGACTTCACTAGAAACTATTTTTTATATTCTGGTTCCATAGGAGAATAATGACTTCGCTTTGTTCTAAAATTAGTGAGTTTGGTCTATGTTAAAAAAACCCAAGAGATTGAAAGTGAAAGTTTCTTGTTGGATAAATATTTTGCATAAACACAAGTGAACCCCCTCATTATTATTTTTTTAGGAAATTAAGTTAAGAAAAATAGGTTTAAAAACTTCAAAATATCATTCACACTTATGTTTTGGTGTTTAAAAATCACTTAACAACTTTGATTTTGTCTTTCCAAGTTACAAGTGAAAATAAAAAAGACAAGGGGAAAATTTTTACTTAACATTTTGTTTAGTGATCTAAAAAGAAAAACAAACTTAGATTAGTGCTCCTAAGATATTTTTCTTTTTGTTTTTTCATTCTTGCAAAGGTAATTAGTTTTAATTTCTTAGATTAATTTATTTTTTGACAAAATAATCTTTGCATGTATGCTTTCCCCCCATCCCCTTTAGGGAACTTGGGTGATCAAAAGTGCCTATTTCTTTCTTTATTTGGTTGAGTATATAAAAGAGGAAAATTTTTGTATGCTCTCCCAAAGATATAAGTGACTTGGGTAAGACCCAAAAATGACCCTAAAGTTCTTCTAATTTTTCATTTTCATTTTAATTGACTTAGGGGTGAGAGTTTGTAACCTCCTCACAAGTTATTTAAGGGTCTTGACCTAGGGTTTCACCTCCCATCATCATTTCAACCCCACTCCATGGTGGGGTATATAAATTGGTCACATGATATTAGAAATGAATAGTGGTTGAGAGATTAGCTTAATAATTATTACAAAAACTTAGATCAGTTCATGCTAGACATCAGACCTCACTAAGCAATACATGGCTAAAATCATTATGCTCAAGACTACACCTTTGTATGAAAATCTAAAGAGTTTGAATCAAATTTATTTGATGGACCCTTGTGTTAGACACACTTGGTAACATTTACATTATTTTGAAAATTGTAGATTTTTGTAAGCCCCTTTTTATTATAGAATATCCTCCCAAATGTCAAGAGATTTATCACTCCAATTTCCTTTCCATGTACCAATTATTGAGAGATAGAGGGGGATTAAAAAACTCTATCTACATGCTCTCTTTAATTTTTGTATTAACACATTAATTCATTTCAAGATTGATATATTGATGGAAACTTTAGAAGAATCTATGCACAGATTATTAGTTTCAGGGTAGGATGTGTACTTAGGTGGTTTTTTATTTCTTTTATAAGCATGAATTTTTGTGGTTTAAATTTTTTTATGTGTCAAATTCAAAATGAGTCAAAACATTCAAAACAAAACATGTGTTACATGCTAATTTGAACAAGAGGTGTTATGCTACCAAAATCACTCCAAAAATTTACCTTGGATATTTTCAAAAGACCCTTTTTTACTTTTATTCAAAGAAGCATTATTACACTACCAAATTTATTCCAAGAAATTTAACTTTTCACAAAACCAACTCAAAAACATTTTGTACATTATTCTACTATTATGTTTTTAGGTTGCACCTTTGCTAAGGAAAGGATTGTTCACATCCATCTCAAACCTAGGCTAACATGGGAGTGACCTATAGGCTATGGGTTACCTATTGTTTACGTCAAACCTCTAGATTTTATGGGGATAACTCCCCATATTTTTAAATTTGAATATATTTCTCTAATTCCTAACCCTATTAGTATGAAAAGGGTTTAAGGATTTCATAAATAAGACCTACTCTTAAGTGGCGATGCACCAATATACTCGCTTATCTACTTAGATTTGGACCCTTAATCACACTAATGGACAATGTATAGCTCTAAGGCACTATCTTAAATAACTTATAAAAAAATATTTCATCTATAGGTTAGTTTTAATTATTGAGGAAAGAGGGTCATGAGAAGGAGGCCTATTCCAAGGTACTTACCATTTGATTTCCACTTCAAACTTGAGCTATCAATGTCACAACACACTAGATAACCTACCAAGAAATATTATTTATACCTTGGTGAAAATTAGACTTGGAAGGGGAAGATTATAACACTATTAATATCAAAATTAACATGAACACATCAATCACAAATCATGAAGAATTTGTAATGTTATATTCATCAATCCAAGTAAGCGTACAAGTATAAGTACTGGTCAAGCTTCCGCATACCAATCTAAGAGATTCCAAAGCAAGAGATCAATGTTTGATTAAATATAAAGTTTGAAGGAGAGGATGTAATATTACAAACATGGGAGAAGCCATGAATGAGGCTAATGTGGAATAGGGAAATTATAATAGGCTTATTCCTCATCTTCAAGCATTGACATGATTTTAATGAGTGTACTTTGGAATTGAGATTAGAAATGGAGGTTGTAACTCTACAGTTTGACTTTATTAAATAATTAAACATGATTTAAATATCCCAATATTCCATCCATTAGTATTTACATAATGAAAATGGAGTGTGGATAGGCCTCCAAACGGCATTGGGTAACTTTCCTTCAATGTGCATGCAAAATGGTCCTTGAAACTAACTCTAACCTATCATAATGGCCATAATTTTTGGAAATAATCACTTGGATGATAGTTACCAATGTTTCAATATGGTTAATAAATGCTACCACACCATTATTTACCTAATAGATTATTTTACTTTCAAGATAAGTAGACCTATTTGGTTGTCCTTCAAGTTTTTGCTCATATTCATTGCTTGAATGATCAAAAAATTAAACAAGGATCCTAACTAATTTGGAAAGAATTAGATCATATGTGGATCAACCTGTATGTAGTTTAATTTAAATTTCTCAAGTTCTCTTTACTTGTAAACACACTAGCTGTACATGACTAGGATACTTGAATTGCTTCATAGGCTGGTTATATAGGATGAAATGATAGAGCTATTTTCAAGAACCTTAATGAATCATTTTGACATTGGAGAAGTATAATAATCCTTGAATTTAACCCTAATATAATTTTTCACTCATGTTTAGGCCTTGAAACCCATATTATACCCAAAACCTTACAAACTTGCACTTTTAAGAAGTGACCATACAGTTTTAATACCATCAGGTGCCATGGCTAAGAGTCATTCTAATCTATAAACATGATCCAAGTGTTAGATAAGAAATTATTAAGCATTTTAATACACCTTTCATTGAAGCTCTCTAGTCTAGTCACCATTAGGGTTTAAGGGAGGATTAGGAGTGTTTGGGGGTCTTAGGGATGGTTCATAGAGATCAAAGCTTGGACCTTTAAAACAATTATGCCCAATTATGGAAAATATATCTCCCAACATTATTAAAAATGTTAGAATCCCTATGAATATTATACAAGCTATTATGATCATTTTAATATGCTCTTTATGGGAGTAACATGCCTTTTGAGAAGGCTTATGATATCTGTAGGAAAAATGACTAGCTATAGGGATTTTATTGGATTCCAAATTATCCAAAAGGATTCCAAAAAATATGATTTCATTTAAAATTTTGGTTAGAAACATTCATACTTAAAAAATTGTTCTTTACTTCACCTTTTTATGGCACAATCATAGTGGAGGTTATGAATTGGTCTATATGTAGACCTGAATCATGAACATTGGCCTAAATTCTAAGGTTTCAAGGCACTATTACATCAAATATAACCTGAAAATCACCTTAGATACATCAATAAGTAGCATCATTGGATTGATTATATCATTCCACCCCCTCTTTATGCATATAGCCATGCATCCAAACCTTACACCTTTTTACTTGATGAACCAGTCATGGAAGTCACTTTGGTGGCTGCTAAAAGACTTGATCAAATGCTCCAAGACTAATTCTTTTCCCCCAAATTCATTATGCACACAAACAATCCCAATCTCTTTTCTTTTGATCTCAAAATAACACTTTTAGGCCCATTCCCTATAGTTTAAATCCTACACTTGCCAACTGGTGAGTCACTATGATGGTTAGAGGACCTTAAGAGACCTTAAAGGTCATTTTATTGTCAAACTATTTCATTTTGATGGGTTTTGAGGCCAAACTCCACCACTAGGTCACTTCTAGGGTTTGTGTAGGGTTTGAGATGTCCACCATCTTAATGATGGTTCATATAATATTGAGATCCAAACAATGAAAAAATTCTATGAACCTAAAAGGGACTAACCTCCTCATCTTCCAGAAATGGGTTGGGTTCCAATGTAAAGTTTGTGTAGAGATATGTATGTTGGAAGATGACGTTAGGGTTATTTGTATGTAATTATAAGTGATTATCTTATTAAGGTTCATTCATAAAGGTTAGACCCAAAATTCAAACCAATATTTCATATATATTTGGTCCATGGGGAGACTTAAACTTCCTTAGGATATTTATCCTTATGCATGTATGTGGTGGAGTGGTTGAGCATTTGAAGATGGTCTTCAAATTGACTATGTATAGGTTGAGTAGCTTGATTAGGGTTTGAAGACACCTTGATAAAATTTATCACTTATTTTCACTTGAAAATTTCTTAACATGTCTTAAAATTCATCATAAACCTCACATTGGCCATTCAACTTGTTATAATATCTTGAAGGAACCTCAAGATGGCATTAGGGTCTATGAATAAGTTTATATGCTTGAATGTATTGGCCTATCTCCAAGGATATTGACTATAGATCTAGGTATTATACCTTTTTGAAGAAGTCTAATAACCTTATCCATCATGTTTCATTAAATCAAAAACCTATGTGGATGTAAAAATACTTGTATACCCTTCATAATATGGATTCACCTTTCAACCCATAGATAACTATCATAGACAGAGTTTGGTCTAAGATAAAATAGTGGGTATACCCACTATCTATCTAACCCAAGTGAATATATGATTAAATTTAATGGGTCATGATTACCATTTATACTAATTTAGTGGCCTATTCATGCACATAAGGGTCTCATACCATCATTTTGGCTTAAACTGGCAATAAACTACTTGTTGATTATGTGCTTAAACATGAACACTTTGAGTATGGACTTTAACATTATCTCCTAAGGTATTTGTGATCATGGAGGTGTCCATAATGTAATAAATTCCATTACCATACTCATGTGATGGCTTTTTAACATATTTTTCTTTGTATAACTTACCCTCCTCATGCTTAGGGCTTAAGTTTGCATATGCCTATGTGGTTCTAAGCCTATTAGGTGTTATTCTACCTTCTTAGATAGGATAAACATCAAGTTTTACATTCCTCAATAGTATGAAATTATATTTTTAATTTATGATCATTTCCTTTTAGCTTAGGCAAGATGAAGACACCAATATACCTCAACAATGTCACATGTATCCACTTGTTAATATGACTATCTACAAGGTTTTAGTTATCAGGTCTATATGAGATGAAGGTGGTCTACAATCACTTTAAATTATGGTATGACATTATAATATCATCATTCACTTATTTATCATGTACATACCATAATAATCACACCAATCCTTGTGCCTTAAATAGTCTACATGGTGTCTTTTGGGGTCCCTACTATAGTAATCTTAAAAAGGTTGGATGTAGGTGCACATTTGCATTCTCAATTCACTATATGACCATATGGGTCAAACATATTGTAGTTTCATTTATTTTGATGGTTATAAGGGAGGTATGAAGGTCTATGTCATGGTATATACTTGTAATGAAGGATGGATGAATGGAGGAGGTTGGTAGTGGAGATATATGGGGTGTGATGCATGAAAATAGGGTTAACACAACATGAATGGTAGTGGAAACACTGTGAAAATACATAGATATAAAAAATGTTGTGAAATGGAAAATAAGGACCATTAATATATAAATCAAATGGATCTTGGAGGCCCAGAGACATATGCCTAAGAAAACATAAAACTTTAAAGGCATAAATGAAGCATACACAACCCTAAATTGAAACCTCAAAAAATTAGAAAAACCTTAATTTTCACAAAAGATAGTAAACTTTGTTAAAAGTGATTGTGTGGTTTAGGAGGTAAGGAATATGTTTTATAGGCTTGTGAGGCCACCATGGAGGTTCATAATATTTTTATCAAGGGCATGAAGATGACCCATCATCAATCTAAATCTTCTTTCAATGTTTTTGAGTTACATTTGAAGCTCTATAGATGCCATTGAGATATACATAATCTTTATCATATAGTGGTATTAGAATATGCACAAGTCTTTTTTCCTTGGTATCTTTTTATATGAAAAGATAAATTGGAACTTTAACCTAAGCAAAAAGGCACTAGAAACCTTGATAGACTTATGTAAACTTTTTAACCCAACCCATAACTCTTGGTGAAGACATTAAACATCTATTCTTTGCACATACATATTTGTAGATCACACATAGGAACTAATATCAAAGTTTTTATTGTGATATGATCTCAAAAATGTGATTCATGTGCTAAGAATTCTATGGAATGATCTTTCAATAACCAAAAATTCTTTATTGGTTTGAGTAGATAAGGAAAGAATCCATGAAAAACATTTAGTTTAACTTGGCCTGTGAAAATGAGAAGGGCATACAAAATCCTTAAATTATTAAGATTTTTTCATAAATATTATGAGACAAATACCTTAAAAAATTCCCATAGGTGGACGCTAGCTGGTTTTACTTTATCTAGTTAAGAGCTTGGGACCCCATTCTCTTTCTTTTATATGGTACAAGCATAAACATGAGGAGCTATCTAAGTCTACCAATGAGCTCAAGGGAGATATGGGATGGGTTTGGGCTTTTATGGAATTGAAAAACATTATTTTCTCATCTACTTGACATTCTTGACCTCCCTCTACAAAAACATGATTCCACCTAACTTATGCCATAATGTAGGTATCCATACTATTTAATAAACCTCTACAACCTACTATTTTTATGCAATTCTTCTTGTTTCAGATGTAAAACATCATTATCAAGTTTTTTGGATGAAAATAAGATTCATATGGCACTTTGAACCTGATGGTATGAAATGAGGGAGTTGAAAAGTCACTATTTAGTACATGTGGGGCCCATTTGGGAGGAATTAGTTGTTAACCATGGTGATAATGGATTCAATAAGGTATGAAATAGTCTAGTGATGGTTTGATGAGGTTTATGAGTTCTATTATAGGTGTGTGGGGTGACTTAGTGGTCTATTAAGGCTGAATTAGTCTCACTATGACCAAACACATTGACTTTGAATAGATATATGACCTTAAAATGGTATATAAATTAAATTATCATATCAAAACATATAAAAATACCTTCATGACCTATAATAAACCTCAAATGAACCTTAAAACACCTTCCATGATGTTCCGTGAAAGCTTCAAAGTGAATATACCTAATGTTATCAAGCATAACTAATATGTTTTTGAGACTCTATCAAACTACCTCCTTATTTCACCTTAACCATGGCATATTTTACATGTCGGAGACCCATAAACATGATAAAGCACCATCTAATCATGTTTTATCATGATTAAAATACTAGAATAAATATGGAAAGGAGATATGAAGATTGACAAGGCAAAGTTGTAACAATACAAGACCATGGACTTCTTGACCAATCCTCAAAACTCATAAGGACAAGATGCAATCATGAAACTAATGATTGACTAGGACTCAAGGAATTACGTTGACCCCTTTTCAGTTCTTGGACTAGAAAGTGGTTAACATTTCTAGTGACTCAATTTGCTTGACTAGCCTACTTTTCAAAGAACTCATAATTTTTAATGAACTTGATCATGATGAATTTAGTAGATGGGACATGAATACACATGAATTTTTCCTTATACCTTACATACTTTGAAACAATGAGAAATAACAAAGAAACAAATAATAATAATAAAAAAACAACATATAACTACCAAAAAGAAAACAATAAGCATAAGACCTGTGCAAAAGCATTTAGAGAGAAAAGATAAACTCTATCTACCTATGTAAAAGGGGACCATGAGGAATACTAATATAATAACTTGAGGAACATCCCATTAATAGGTATGTGTAGTTACTCACCATTCAATCTATAAATTTGAAAGGCATTGCTTCCCTTGTAGCTGGTGATGATATAAGGTTTACTCTAAAAACTGTCAAACTTGGAGTGTTTTCCTAGCTTTGTATGGTCCTCATCCTACCTGAGGACTACATCTCCTTATTATAATATCCTAGATGAATACATTTTATTAAATGACTTCTTGACTTGTTTTTGAATAGAACACATGATATGCATGGCACTATCCTTTATCTCCTCTAACTATCTCAACTCATTCA
The DNA here is from genome assembly GCA_037957365.1 of Torreya grandis. Classification (NCBI taxonomy): domain Eukaryota; kingdom Viridiplantae; phylum Streptophyta; class Pinopsida; order Cupressales; family Taxaceae; genus Torreya; species Torreya grandis. The sequence goes on along the minus strand of JARHVA010005910.1, from coordinate 742,217 downwards.
TCCTCACTTGCAATACATCATCTTCTAAGAGCTCATGTTGATGAGCAACCTCTAAAGTAGGTAGTTCAAGGGAAATAAGAAGTCTTGTCTCTCAACCATAGAAATGTAGGTATGTAGAGTGTCAAATATACCTTTTAGTTTTAACTCTATCTTCCCATAAGGCAATGTATAACCTTGTATGCCACTCTCTTTGCCTATCCTTCATGGTTCTTTTGATGATCCTTATCAAATTATTATTTATGGACTCTACAAGTCCATTTCCCTATGCATAATAGTTAGAAGATTCCTTGAGGTAGATACCATGGCTAAGGACCCACTCATATACGTTATTACTACTAAAGGCCAAGGCATTATTAGAGATGATTATTGAAGGAATACCAAATCTGGTCACAAGATTATCATAGAACTCCAAGACTGAGTTCTCATCAACCTCTTTAAGTGTAGATGCATGCATCCACCTTGTGAAGTAGTTAGTGGATGTTATGACCCACTTATGTCCAAAACTATAAGGGGGATGGATTATTCCTATGAAATCTAGGCTCCATTACATGAAGGGATACTCAACTTGGATTGGTTTCAAGGGAATGGCAACTAAATTCTATTTGCTAGTGAACATGGCACACTTTGAAAATTTTATTAACCAAGTATGTGAATACTTAAATAATTTAGGCGAAAATCATATATCTCTAATTATTTTGGAGGCTATAGTCCTAGAAACAAAATTTCCACCATTAGGGCCATCATGAAATTGCTCAAGTATCTTGTCAACTTGGCTTGATTAAACACATCTCAAAAGCATGCCCTCTACATATTTATTAAAGAGCACATCATCTATAAAGACATAGGGTATGGTTTTCATTATAAATTAACTCCTTTTGGACCTATACAAACCCATAGGACATTGGCCTATTTGAAGTAATTTGACCACATCATTGGTCCAAATAAGGGTAGTGGTACTTGAAGCTACCTGCTAACTATCTTGGACTACCAACACTTTATCTTTGTCTTCCTTTACCTATGATGAAATATGATCACATAGACCTCTACATATGACTAACTTGGTCAATCTCACCTTAATGCCATATTCCATGCACTTTGTTACCCACCCAACTCTCTTCTCACTCAAATCTCTATTGAGTATAAACTTTTAATACCAAAGTGCACCACCATGATAATGACCTTATTGTTATGCACAATATGCCTAAAATTATTCAATCCCCTCATGATATCAAGAACATGATTCTCCAAAAAGATATATATTTCCTAATATCCTTCTAATTATTTATGCAAGAAGTCAATTAGTTGTTTTAAGCCTTCATCATTCTACTGCATAATCATAATAAAAATTGCATATGATGTGGATAATGCATACAAAAAAAAATATTTGTAAAAGTTAGGGTTAAAAAGTGAAGGGGATTGAGAGACGACCTATTTTATGGCCTCAATTCTCCTCTTTCCTTCCTTTCTCCATACAAATTCTTTGTGCTTCCTAATCATTATGAGTAAGAGGCTTGACTAACTCTAAAAAACTTGGAATAAACCTACTTATAAAGTTGATCTTCCCTAAGAAGCTTTGTAAACATTTATTGTGCTTGGATATAGGTAAGGAAAATATTTATTAAACCCTCTTAGTGTCTATGGAAAAACCATCCTTTGACATAACATGCCCCAACAACATGCCCAAAAAATCTATCCTCTTGAATAACAAATATTCATTTATTGGGATTCAAGGACACTCTAGACTACCTGCACCTATCAAAGACCAACTTTAAATGTGCCATATGATCTATTGGATCCTTTGAGAACATATTGATGCCATCAAGATAGATGATCACCATCTTATTAATCATATCCTTAAAGTCAAAATTTATTTCCCTTTAGAAAGTTTCCCCTACATTGGACAATCCAAAGAGATTTTTCATGTATGCATAAGTGACCCAATTTGTAGTGAAAGTAGTCTTATGTCTATCCTCCTATTTGACTAAGATTCTATTGTAACAAAAATAACCATCAAGTAAGGAAAACCTTTGAGAGATTGAAACCTTATAAAGGATCTGATCCATGGAGGGTAGTGGGTAATGGTCCCTTAAAAACACCTTATTAAGGTCTTTAAATTTAACATATAGATGCATCTTCCCATTCTTCTTCCTAAAAAACACAAGGTTTATTACCCATGAGGAGTGCTGAATTTGAACAAGTCTCTTCTTATGAGATATTCCACCTTAGGGTTGACTGGGATTTATTTTTGCCTTACCAATTTTACATTGTTTTTTACTTATATGGTATGTTGGGAAATCTTGGGACCAAAGCCTTTTATATCATGGGATTACCATTCAATCATTTTAGCATATTATTGACATAAGGAAATGAAGGCAACTCTTTCTTTTGTTATGTTTACTTTTCCCAACTTAAGCAATTTATCCTTAAAGATGACTATCTTCTCTTAATTCTCTTCTTTAGTTGAGATACTCACCTTATCCCTTATCAACTGATCATATTCATTGAATATGATCTCTAGTGTCACTAATCCTTTGGGAAATTTATTAATCCTTATCTACACTATTTGGTTATCAAACTAATGTTGTAACTTACCTTGATTGTTATGACAGAATTTTGCCTCTTGCATGAGAAAGCAAATAATTTCCTCATCACTATCAAAGACCCACCAACTCACCTCATTATCAAGTGAAAATTACATACATATGACCTTGATTTCTGATTATCCTTGAGTTCCCTTGATTTTATCTACAATGTCATATTGTGCACCAATGGATGCAAGTCTATCTATATGATGATTAGACTCCCTTAGTAGAGAGTGGATGTCAAATGCTAACAAGTCCTCTAAGAGGTTCCATTCTTAGTGCTTTTAGGCCTCAAAAAGATGTTTATTGAATACAATAACACCTCTCACCTACTACACTACAATCTCATTATTGCCTTTCACTTGTAAAAGTTTGATGTCTCTCTTTCTTGCCTCTTTTAGCCCATGTATAAGGGCTTCATACTATACTGTGTTTGAATTACATCTAAATTAGAATCTTACTATTGATTAGTACTTATGTTTTAAAGGGTAAATAATTATTACTCCATCCCCACTACCATTATTTAACCCTCATCCATTAGAGAATAAGGTCCATACACCATCATAATCTTGAGTTAGGCTTGTGAGACTAGGAGCAACAACTCATTCATACATGAAATATACTACTAGGCTTACCTCCTAAATGTTATTATAGAGTCAAATCCATGGTTATCAACTACCCATTCATCAAGGATCATATTTTAGATGCCTTCAAGATGACCTTTGGGTTCTTATTCACTGACATTCTCATACTCATCTATTATAGTGTAGTTCACATTAGAGAGGTTGGGTATATATGGTTCTAAGTGGAACCTAGAAATAGGTTTAGACCTAATAATGATCCTTGTCCCATATCTGGTCCTAAGGACCATGTATAACTATTCAGATGAAAGGTATCCCCTAGTCTTTTTAGTGAAATCCCTAGATAAGCATAAGGTAATGTATGGAGGTAGATCAATAACCATGACATCTTGTGAGATAGTGTAATTTTGGAAAGATTCTAACATAATTTTGAGATCTTTTAAGACACCTACTATCTATTTGAGGGACCCATATAGTTACAAGACTCCTTTCTCATTATGATCACACTTGAGGTTTAACTTATTAGTTATGGCTTTTGTCATGACTAAGATAGAGGGAACACTATTTATCATGCAATGATGGAAAAGACAATCTCCTATTATGACTGACAAGTAGAATAAAGGTATCCTAACGACATTGGGAGCTTAGAATTCACTAGGCTAACTATCATTAACATAAACTGCACTTAGCTTATCAGCTTTTATTTTCATAAAAGAGATATTAGAGAGATCTTATTGGAAAAGGTCTTTCTCCTTTAGAATGAGTAGAGCATCCCACATAAGAATGATAAAATTGCATTTATTTATGTATTCCATAATGTTAAAGGGAGGATTATCACTCTTGGGATTCAACTTAGAAGTGGAGGCATCACTTGTGACTCTAATAACTTGTGGAATGAATGGACTCTTCTAATGCTACCCATGTGTTTGAGATGTCTGATGAGCTGGAGAGGTATTATTGACTATAATTTGAGTGGTAGGATATTGAGTGACTTTAGAATGTGTTGGAAAGGATTTAAAATGCCCCAAGTTATCCTTAACCATTTTCCTTATAGCCCTTATGTGGGCTAAAACTGAGTCATCTAGATTTATTGCATTCTACCCAAAGTTAGTTGCCACATGCTCAAAAGTGTACTAAAATTCTTATAACTTTAAAAATATGGTCTCATTAAGTGTGTTATTCACACTTCATCCTTTTTGGCTTGGAATTTTTACTAGTGTTATGGCATGGATATCACCATGAGGCATTGGAGGACCTTGTTATGGAGGAGGCATAGTGTCATGAGCTTGAAATGTAAGAGCCTATTGCAAACAAGAATTCTGATATTTTTCCACTTTTAGATATCACCATCTCATTTGATTACCCCCATAGAGTAGAACATTGACCCTCTTATGCAATATTATTTTGTGTTGGCACCAATACCCTTGAGTAGCTTACAACACTAGAGTTATAACTATTGTAGGGTCTAGCCTATGTGATATGACCTTGGGATTATTGGTTGGGTGGATAAGAGTGCCTATTATAGGAATAAGATTTATATGGAACCTGATAAGGACGTTGATATGGTCTATAATAAGCATGTTTCTTCCTTTCAAAGGCCACCAATTTATTGTTTTGGGCTTTAAACAAACCTTCAATCTTTCAAGGTCTATCTTCTTGGCTACCATCAGATTGGTCTTGATTATTTTGAGTTAGAAATGGAGGAATGATGGGGTAATTATGTTAGAGATTAGGAAATAAGGTCATTAAGGCTCTATGAGTCAACTTTCCTATTTATATCAATCAATTTTCTACTCTGATGGATATTTCATATGCCTCTAGCAATGTGGTCCCACCTATATACTATATCATTACAAAAACATCATAATTCAATGAATTAAGGTAGTAAAATAAGGCATAACTTGGTGTATACTTGATAATTATATGGATCTTATCCCAATTTTTTTGAAATATATAATTAAAATCAACCATAGATTCTTAGGGTACCCTCTTAATTGAGGTGAGTTACTCAACTAGTGACACATGGTCAATTCTATTTTCAAAGTGTTTACAAAGGCACTCACCAAATTCATCCCAAGTGTTGATGGAGGTAGGAGTGAGACCTATATATTACTAAATAGGTTTTCCTCTCAAGGAGGTTGTTAAGAGTCTTATGGCTACATTTTCTTGGGTGATGTTGTGTACTAAACATAGGTTTTATAAATTAGCTATGTGTTCTACAAGAGTGGTGAATTTTCCACCTCAAAATATGGAAATATTTTCAAGGAAGTAGCTGGGATATCATCAAATTATTTTAGGTTTAAAGGGATGCCACCTTAAAAGGTACAATTACTTGTAATCTAGGCTTTACCATTAGGATCGGTAGACTTATAGTAGGTTATGTATGGATATAATTGGTAGAATTATTAGAATTAGGAGAATTAGTGGGTGCGGGGTTTGAGTTAAATATAATAACCCTATTTTTCCTTGAAATATCTAAATATAGTTCAACAAACTCAATTTGCTTACCTTTTGAAGATGACCTGTGGAAACATTTTACATGAAACTACCTTCTAATATACCACTGAATGTTATTAATCCTCCAAATGTCTTCCTATGTTGTCAATATTATCAAATTATGTCTCTAAGTCACTTGATAATTGGTACCACTAGGTGTTCCAAAAATATTAAGAATCTAGGTTTCAACCTACTGAGGAAAAGATTATTCATGTCTACCTCAAACCTAGACCAACATTAGAGTGACATATAGGCTATGGGCTGACTAATATGTAGTTCAAACCTCTATATTTAATGGGGATATATCCCTTAATTTTTTAATTAAACTCTCCTTAAGGATTAATCTTATCACAATGAAAATGGAAAAGAGATAAAACTGATGAAAGAACCTACTCTAAGTGGTGATGTACCAATTTATTAGAGATTCACTCTTAGTTATGTCCTTTAAAACCTACTAATGAACCTAATGGAGATTATTAATGATCAAAATTATTGATGTTTTTCTAATAACAAATATTTAATATGGAGGTTGAGTAGGATTATGTAACTTGAAGGACCAATGCCTATATCTACATAAGATACTAATGGCTTATGACAATCCAAGAACACTCCTACTTGATAACACTTCATAAAACCTAAAATAGACTAATAACCTAAAGTTATGTACATGAAAGGACCAATATATGATAACATAATATATACATTCTATAAATAAAACTTTCATGGAACACACTAGCATTCAACAAGAAATCTATAAATGTCTTCTATTAATTCAAATGACTAAGACAATTTTAGCAGATTTTTTACTACACCTAGCCAACAGATGCCAAAGCCAGAGTTAAAATCATTCTTAAATGTAAATTTTTAAGGAAAATAGGGAATATTACAAGCATGGGAGAGGCAATTAATGAGGCCAATGTGGCATATGGTATTTATAATAGGTGTATTCCTCATCCTCAAGCATTGACATGACTTTAATGAGTTTACTTTCACATTGAGATCAGGCATGGAGATTTTAACTCACATGTTTGAATTTTTTAATTAATTAAAAATGATTTAAATAACCCAATATTACCTATGATGGTAGTTATACAACACAAATGGAGTGTGGAGGCCTCCAAAAGGTGTTGGACAGCCTCCATTTAATGTGCATATAAAATGATCCTTGAAATTACCACTAACATATCATAATGGCCTTGATTTTAGGAAATAATCACTTAGATAATAGTTTAAAATGTTTAAATATGGTTTATCAATGTTATCATTCCATTCTTTTCCTTCTAGACTCTTCTACTTGTAAGATAAGTAGACCTATTTGCTTGTCCTTTAATTTTTTGCCCATATCCATTTATTAAATGATCAAATAACTAAAATAAGATCCCAAATAATTTGGAAAGACTTAGATCATATTTGGATCAACCCCTATGCATTGGAATTAAAATCTCTCAAGTTATTTTTATCTATAAACACATTAGCCTTGCATGACTAGGTGATTTGACCTACTTCATAGACTGGCTATATAGTATGAGATAAAAGAGTTATTTCCATGTGCCTTCATGAATAATTTTGACATTGGAGGAGTATAATAAATTTTGAATTTACCCCTCCTATAAATTTTTAACTCTTGTTTAGGCCATACAACCTTACAAACTTACACTTTCAAGAAGTGAATATACTTTTCATACCATCAACTAACATGGCTAAGAGCCCATTTGAGATAACAACATGATCCAAGTGTTAGATAATCAAGTCATATGTATTTTAATGTATTTTTCATTGAATCTCTCTAGTTTAGTCATTGCTATGGTTTAAAGGACGCTTAAGAGTGTTTGGGGGTCTTATGGATGGTTCATAGAGATTAGAGCTTGGACCTTTAAACCAATTATGAAAAATTCAAGTCAATGTATATCCCCACCTTATATAAAATATTGAGCTACCCATGCATAGTATACAAGTTATGATAAGTATTTGAAGATGCTCTTTGTGGGATAAACATGCCTTTTTAGTATTATCAAGATATCTATAGGCAAAATGACTAACTATAGGGATTTTGTTGGATTAAAAATTAACCAAAGGGATTCCAAAAAATGTGATGAAATTCAAAATTTGGGGTTAGAAACATTCATACTTCCCAAATTTTTCTTTGCTTCACCTTTTGATGGTATAGTCATACTAAAGGTTGTGGATTGGTTTGTCTATAAACCTAAATCATGAATATTGAACTAAAACCTAAGGTTTCAAGGAACTATTACATCACATATAACCTGAAAATCACCTTATATGCCTCAATAAGTACCATAATTGGATTGATTATATCATTTGACCCCATATGGATGAATATAAACATGCTTTCCAATACTTGTACCTTTATACTTGATGAATAAATCATGGAGGTCACTTTGTTGGCTTCCATAAGGCTTAATAAAATGATCTAGGAATCATTCTTTCTCCCCAATTTCATTGTGCACAAAAAAAATATCAATCTCTTTATTTTTGAGCTCAAACTAGCAATTTTAGGCCCATTCTATATAGTTTGACTCCTACACATACCAACCAGTGAGTCACTTGTTAGGATAAATTAAAACCCATATCTATCCATAAATCACATATAATATAAACTATGAAACAAATTAATTAAACATTTAGAAAATAAACATAAACATACACATAACAAGAGACACTATATTTAACGTGGTTCACCCAAGATGGGCTACATCCACTAAACTTGTCTAGTATATTATTTATAGAAATACAAGGGAAAAATAAAATCCTAAAACAAACCCTATTATTCCTCTCTACCTTTTCCACCTCTTCTCTATGTAAAATATTTCCTCATAAATCACAATCATACATTTCAACCATTTATCAATACATTTTAGGGTGAAAATCACCTAAACATAACTTCTACCATCAGATCTAAAAACCTTTAATCAATGGCCCAAATTGAATATGAAATTATAATTTAAAAATATAATTAATAAAAAAAATTCTTTGGGACACGTGGCCCCTAGACCCTAAAAGAGGGGTTCCCCCCTTACAAACCCCCACAGCATGAGGGATTCAAAGAATGGGATCCAAAACTAGTTGAAATAAGATCAAAATTTTAACCTCTAACCATAGAAGACAATGAGGATCCATAGCAAACATAATTGTTATTTTCATAGGACCTTAGGAGATTAAAGGTCATTTCATGGTTAGACTAGCTCATCTAAATGGCTTTTGAGGCCAAACACCACCATCAGATCACTTTTAAGTTTTGTGTAGTGTTTGAGATGTCCACCATCTTATTGATGTTTCATAGAATACATACATATAAAAAAGTAAAAAAATCCATGAATCTATATAGGAATGACCTTCTCATCTATAATGAGTGGTTTGGGTTCCCAAGCAAAGGATGTGTAGAGATATGAATACTAGAAGATGCCATTAGGGTTGTTTGTAGGCAATTTTGAGTGCTTATCTTCTTAACGTTCATTCATAAAGGTTAACCCATAGTTTCCAAACAATATTTAATGGATATTTGGTCCATAGGGAGAATTAAAATTCCCTAGTATCTTTGGCCTTGAGCATACATTTGGTAGAGTGGGTGAGCATTTGAATATGGTGTTCAAATTGACTGTGTATAGGTTGACTAGCTTAAGTAGGGTTTAAATACACCTTGATAAAATTTATAAAATATTAGCACTTGAAACCATCTTAAAAAGTCTTAAAAATCCTCATACACATCACATTATCCATTTAACTTGTTACAATAGCTTAAAGGAACCCCAAGATGGCACTAGGGTCTATGAACAAGTTTTTATGCTTGACTGTATTAGCTTATCTGCAAGGTTCTTAAATATAGATCTAGGTGTTAGATATTTTGGAGAAAGTTTGATAACCTTATCCATCATGTTGCATTGAATCAAAAAACTTTGTGGATACTAAATTACTTATAGACCATTCATGGTATGGATGGACTTTTCAACCCATAGACAATTATCATAAATAGGGCTTGGTCTGATATAAAACACTAGGCATACCCATTATTTGTCTATAACAAGTGAATATATGAGTTCCTTTAATGGTTCATGATGACCATTCTTACTAATTTTAGGGGCCTAGCCATGCCCATAAGGGTCTCAAACCACCATTTTGGCTCAAACTAGCAGTAAAATGCTTATTAACTATATTTAAACATGAACACTTTGAGTATGGCCTTCAACATTGTCTCCTAAGATATTTTTGACCATGGAGGTTCACATAATGTACTCAATGAAATTACCATGCTCATATGATAGTTTTCCAACGTTATTTTCTATGTATACCTTACCCTCCTCATGCTTAAGGCTAAAGTTTGCATATGTTTGTGAGATTCTAAGCCTACTTAGGTGTTATTTTACCTTCTTATATGGGATAACCATTATTATACATAACACCCCACTTTTTATTTTAGAAGTGATTGGGACCCACATTTTTAGATTCTAGCCTTGTTGTTGAGCCTTTTTTCTATATGTTTATACCATTGCTTGAGCAAATTGATTCTTAGTCTTTATACTTAGAAGAATTTGGCAATATAACATGGTATTGGATATTTTTTGAACTAAATTTATTAATTTATTTTATGATTTTTTTGAATCATATAGGTTTTTAAACTTACTTTATTTAGATAAATTCATTTAGAGATTTATTTATTAGGAATTTTATTTGGGCATTGTGCTCAAATATTTTGTTCGATAGGTGTGGTTTGGGGTTTTTATTTTGGACATTTTGTCTAGAAACTTGTTTGGCATTTATTAATTGGTACTCATTAATTTGGGATTTTATTCATTAGGATTGCTTGGTCTTTAAAACTTTTTTTTTGAATAGATTAGGTCTTCAATATTTTTTCATCACACATTTTAAACAAAATAATTATCCAAAAAATTGCATATTATTGTCAAACTCTTATCTTTTGGATTTTTGATATGGACATTTTTTATAATAGACCAAAAATCTTTATACATATGCTCTAGACCTTTTGTTTAGACATTTTGTCTGATGGGAATTAGGTCTTCAAGATTTTTTGGGGGTCTCTTGTAAATACTGATCCCAAAAAAAATACCAAATACCCAATTCATGAAAGCCAAAAGACTTGACATACTTATCTAAATAAAGGCAAAATACTTCTTAATAGTATGCTAAATTCACCTACCAAATAAAACTAATAAAATTTTAACTATGCAAAAAATACAAAATAGGTGAATGTTAGGCATTTATATCACATGAATTGGTATTCAATGCTAAAACCTATATACATGATATGTATCCATGAAATCCTTCATTGCTTACAAACAAACTTGAAATATAAGTCTACTACTATCCTATGTTACAAAAGTCCTAATATACTTGTGAGAGTACTTTGTAAAAACCAATAACTAAATGTGAGCATTAATTGTTCATATAATATGCAAAACCTATAGAAGAGGCTAGTAAACACATATAATTACACATAAGGAATAATTTCATCTTCATCCAAGTCATTTAGGGGATTAGTTCCACCATCACCATATTCAATTAAGGATTTAATGGAGTTTATGGATATAATCTTTAACATTACCATATTTGATAACAAGTATGGAAATTATTCAAAATTCTAAGATGTGATTGATTTTGTTGATTTATTGTCATTGGATGTAAATGTCTCTCCCTTCGAGTGACTATTTATCAAGTATTTGATGGCCTTAAAAAGATAAGGTTTTAATTTTACTAATGTCAAGCCTAAGGTGATGCCATGCATCAACCTCATTTATGACTTTTTATTTGCAGGAAAAGTCACACAAGATGCTTTCCCAGATCATATTGGCAATGTGACAGTTGTAGCATGCATTATGGGAGTTTATTTCTAAATATATTTGATGTTACCTATATTAGACACTTATTTTGACAATCACATGTTAGTATAATGGAATCAAGAGAATACAATAGAAAAGGTTCTATCTTCATAGATTCTCCCCAATGAAACAATCATGTTCAAAGGAAATAATTTGAATGGTCATACTCCCATTAACAAGTTTAGGATGAGGGTGTGTATATGTATGACACTAATTAATATAACTTATGGCTTGACCAACATCCATTTTCTCCATTTGTACTAGGTGTCATTATTGCACATGATGCTAACTAGTGACAACCCATTCATGTTGGGATCGATAGTTACTTTTCATTTTAGAGAATAGGTTATTCACAAAGACAAGTAGTCCACTCCTACAAGACATTTTTATATGATGTTATATTTCTTAGATGTTATTATGGGAACAATTTACAAAGTTCTTAGTGAGATATAAAGCCAATCCTCCAATTATATTAAAAATAGAATTTGTGATCATTTTAAATTCATGAATATTTATGCTTACACGATGAACATGGTGAAGAATTATGAGGATGTTTATCCTCAAGTTTGGTAGGCTATCCATGGTTCACTAATGCCCAAGGTTAGATTTTAAATTATCAAGACACTTTTTACTAGAGGTGACTATTTCTTGTATCTATATTTCAATATAATTATGATATAGGGAAACAAGGTTTATCCCCTATGTATCTTAAAGTATGTACTTGATAAATTAGATGAGAAAAAAATTTCTTTCCAATTATGGTAGACTATAGAGGAGAACCTATCGAAGATAAATAAAATTTCATTCTTTGGTAACCACATAATTATTGGCATAATGGTGTATAACATGAGAAAATACTTTGGAGACAATAGTGGAAAGAGAAAGAGATACCATTTCCCCACACTTCCACATAGGGATTGGGATCCCCATGGAGCCATCCAAAAGCACATACAAGGCTTAAATATACCTTCCAATAAAGTCTATTATCCCTATGAATTCTTTCTTATGAATACACAAAATGATGAAGAAATTTTAGAGATAGTAAGAATTAATGGATTGAAGGAAGATCATTTGAGGATGATCTAATAGGAGCCTCAAATATTTGTGAGGGAATTGAACAATAGAAAGTCACTTTATGTAAGTTGGACACATTAATACTTTTAGAAGGGCCAATCCACAAACCAATTAAAAGATCAAGGAACTTCATCATAGGGACTCCCTTTCAAACTAAAGGCTATTAAGAAAGATCCTAGGGTGAGAAAACCTGACCCCATGGGAGCTCAAATGGGAGACGCCAATTTGGATTTTGATAAGGTAGGACAAGTACATGAATAACTAGTTGATAGCACAATTAAGATTCATATAGCTATTCCCCTGTCACAAGATTCTACATCTACAAGGGTGACAACACATAAATTAGTTTCTCTAGGCTAGAAAGGCTCCTCCTCACATCTGAATACCACCATTTTCTACACAAAGAAGTACAAGACTCCCATAAGTAGTCTTATAGTTGAACAATCTTAAGGCTTTCCTATAGTTCCCCAATAAGTAGAGGTGGTAGAGTATGAAATAGTTAAATTGGAAGAAGATGAAGAGGATTGTGATCAAGAAACTGAGTTGGGGAAGGATAAGGCATTGAGCCTTAAATAATACAAAGGTAAAGAATTAGATATGGAAGATACCCCTGGTATTGAGGTTCTTGAGACTATTTATTTATTATCTACTTATGTTCTTATTTTTGGTGCTATGTCTATTTATTCTATGTTGAGAACTCCAAAGGTGGAAGTTCTCACTTCCACTTTTAATGATCCATTTACCACCACCTATTTCATTTAGTTCCTCTTACTCACCCCAAAATTTGAGAAGGATGTTTCTATTGTTACTTTATCCACCACCATTGATACACTTTCGACATACATGCCATCCACTTCCATCATGGTCATTTCCAATATTCTTTACATCACTACCACTATTAGATCATTGAAAAAGAAGAGGGAATCTAGGAAGGTGGAAATAACCATGGCCACCCCAAAGATCCATGCCTACTCCACTCAAATCACACTCCCCATGTCATCTTCCTCTCCATCAAAAGAGACCATTATGACAAGTTTAAACAAGGGAAGAAGGGCTAAGCCACAAATAGTTACCATCCATCCAATCCTCCAATTTAGAAGATTGGATTGGTCTAAAATCATTAGGCCTTCCTTGCTTGACACTATTATTAAAGTATCTAAGAAATAACAAGTAGTTGAGGAGGCTAAAGAAGAGGTTATAGTCACAACCTCATAAGAAATAGATGTGAATCAATTGACACTTCCTCCTTGGGCCATGGATTTGAGGATTAATACTTTATAAATGCCAAATTTCAAAATCACTGAGCTTCCCTCTATCACCACCTTGTTTAACAGACCATATAGAAGCATTTAGAGGGTGATAAAGAGGAAACTATAGGATGATGTAGGTATATAACTAATTTTTGAGGATAGATAGGAGGTTTTATCCCTCACCAAGAGACAAAATAGGTAGTTGAGGTAGTCCCATTATGCTAAAGACTTTAGATCTCTTACTGAAGCACAAAAGGATGCCATGGTGAAAATTCATGAGAGCATAGAGATGGCCAAGCAAGAGCCAGGGCTTAATTTGGAATAGTTAAAGGAATAATAAAATATTGTACATATACCAACTGGTATTAAGGCATAGGTTTAAGAGATATCTTCTAAATGTTATAATTCATTAGAATCATTGGAATTCATGTGGGCTGAAATTAGCCCCACATGTTAATAAAAATAATAAATTGTATAATTATTTGAAGAGTGATGGTAATTAACTAAAGATGATGATTATATATATAGGTAATATTGTTTACATCCACTTGGATATTATGACACCATTAGAAGCATCTAATTCCCTCAACCTGGTAGTCATAAAGATAAAATAAGCTCAAGAATGGTTAAAAATAGTTGGGGTTTTACTCCCCAAGTATCAAGAGCATAAGACCTAGGTTCTTAAAATTTTGAATGATATGAAATTATCCAAGGTCAAGGACACTATAAAAAAATTGATTATTAAGATCAAATTTGATCAACTCATTCAATAGGCCATGGATAAATTCAATCAAATTCTACAATAGTTGCCATTAGAAGACATAGAGGCTAAGTTAAGCTTTGCTAGGAAAAAGGTCACTAAAGTGGAGATATTTAAGATCAATTTATAGATGACCAAAATAAAGAATGCAAAAATCTAACTCCAAGTTAGTAGGGTACATAGATTTCCTCTATCAAAATTAGACGTCATTCAGTAGCAACATGAAACTTCTCACAAGTGTTTCCAAGAGATTGAAGTGAAGAAGAAGAAAGCTAAAGTTGCTACTTCTTGTCAACATCAACAACAACAATTTCCATAATTTCAACCACCTTCATTATGCTAACTAAGGTCCATGAATCTATTTAAATAATGTAGCCTTGATAGGCTAGGATTTTGTGTATGGACATTTTTTAATAGTGTATACATTTATAAGTTCAAGCCAAATTATAAAGTTGCCTTTTTTTTGTATACATGCATACATTGTATGGTTTTTGTGAAGGATAACTTAATTATTAAAAACTATAAATAAACTCTATATGGTTTTGATGATGGTTAAAACTCAAGTTCTGACTATCATATGTAAATAATTGTAATCCATAGTTTGGAGGAGTCAACAAATTTTCAATATACAAGAGCAAAGTAATTTTATTTGTCTACTCATGTGTTTGTGTAATTAGTTTTATTATTTGGTTGTGTGATTCAATAATCCTTAGTGTGATTTTTTTTGAATGGGTTCTTGATTATATTAATTGATATAGTAATCTTAAATGTGAAACAACTATTGAAGGATTGGTAAAATATATTGATTATTGATAGTAGATTTGATTAATTCATAATTTTAAGTGTGTAGAGGTGATTTATTTGGATATAGTCTTATGTGTGTTTGCAAAAATTTCCTCAGATACCTCACTATCCTAATCCATAATATCTTGATTAAGAGTGTACAATAGCTATCCTAAAAGAAGTAACCTTTGACTGAGGCATGTGAGTTTCTTATATTAGTATCCCCTTAGACTTCTTAACCATATTTGAATATGTGTGAGAAAAATATTATAACAATAGCTTAGGTTTTGAAATCACTTATCCACTTGTAAAAAAATTAGAGAAGTGATTCTTGAAGACCACATAGCCTTTCTTTTATGACTTACCCTTCCCTCCTTTTTTGAGTTTGTTTTGAGACCTACCCACTTTAGATTAGTAACCACCCATCCAACTCATGTAGATTTACTTTATTTTAGAAACCACTCCTTTATCCATAAAACCTTATTAACAACTTACATGGCCTACTTGTTATTCCATCAACTAGCTATTAAAACATCATACATATAACTCATGCCTTGGAGTGGAGTTCATCTCTATTGAGATCTTAAAACATTAGAGGCTACCTCATTGTCTATGGTGAGAATAAAAATTGCATCAACAGATCACTGGTGATAGAATGAGGGCCTAAACCTTTGATAAAATAGGTTAGTTTCTATGTATAATTATATTGGAGTCACTTAGGAGAGTGACCATATCTAATTACTGTGCTGGCCTTCTAGTCTCACTCTTGTCAAATCATAGGAGAGCTAGAATTATACTGACTATCCCTCATACACCTAGGACCCCTTCTCTAGTAATGAACCCTCTACATTTTAATCATCCAATGGATCATCCACCCTAGTTAGTTTGATCTAATATTTCTATCTTAAGAGATGTGTATCATTTACCTAGGAATCTTGAAAAGTATCTTCCATCTTTATCTCCTTTAGGATCAAGGATAGTAGAGGAACATATTAAATATTTTACAACTACTTTGAGATTAATTAATATTATCAATAAGGATATGGTATGTTGACTATTTATTTTTATAGTGATGGATGATACTTATGATTGGTATCTAAATATAAAGAAAATTCAATCACTTCTTGGGATGCATGTCAATAAAGTTTTCTTGCATAACTTAGATATCTCATCATCCCCAAAGTGATATACCAATACTTCACTAGCATGAAGAGAGAGCCTAATGAGCTTATTCATGCTTTTAATGCAATATTTAAAAATATGTATAACTAGTTAAGCCTAGGGTATAATC
This sequence comes from Torreya grandis, assembly GCA_037957365.1. Taxonomy (NCBI): domain Eukaryota; kingdom Viridiplantae; phylum Streptophyta; class Pinopsida; order Cupressales; family Taxaceae; genus Torreya; species Torreya grandis. The sequence continues at coordinate 725,548 of JARHVA010005910.1, read as the reverse complement.
CATAAGAAGCATTAGCATTAGAGATAGACAAGAATGCATTAGATCCAATCATTGTGGTGTTCTTAAGAAGGGTAGTTATTACTAACACATTGAAATTGGCATATGAAGAGCCCATCAATATTTATAATCAGATTAACACTCAAGTACCTAGTGTACCTAATGTCTATCATAGTTTCCCAACATTGAATCCAATCCCACATGTAAATTAGAACATCATAACATTCAATCAAAAATAGTTATACATGTTGCCTCCTATGACACAGGTGACATAGCCAATTTATAGTTTCCCAAACCACCATGTATAAGGAAATGATTAACAATAGAATCAAAAATTAAATACATCCTCTACTACTATTCTGCAAGGTACTAACTCTACAAAGGTAGAGTTAGAGCCTATTAAAAAGATGGTTCAAAAATTGAGTAATGACTTCCTAGGCATGTAAATAAAGATGGGTAATGTTAATACCCCAAATTTAATTATAAACCTAGATTTTAAAGGTAGAATAAAACATTCAATATACCTATGAATAATATGGAGAAACCTATCAAACTTCAAGAGATCAACAAGGTAGTGACAACTCTACCTAATTGGTCCAAAATTCATAATACTTCTTAGCATGGTGAGATCAATTGCATTGAATTCTATACAATGTTTGAAATATTTGAAAGGGAGGAGGTAAGATAGGACTAGATTCATAATCCAATAGAATCCCATTAGGATCCTAGCCCTTCAATCACTACCATATTCTTCAAGATTCATAAGTTTCCCTTTTTAAACAAAGATGACAACATACCATTGGATAACATAAATTAAGTCCACACTTTCTAGTAGTTTCACAGAGGTGGTTATAATATAAGGAATAGGTAGACACTCAGAACATCTATCCTTCCAAATAACACAATAATTTCACCTAATCCTAAAGTTAATTATAATCCATCTCCTTCAAGAGGGAATGATAAACCTCATAATAAAGAGGAACCAAGCAAAGGGGGATACAACATCATTAAAGATATGAAGAAAATCAAAGCAAACATTAATCTTCATGAGTTAGCTTGGATCAATAAATAGGAGCTGTTATGGAAGTCTATTATATGGAGGAAACATGTGGAAAGAACCAGATTGCCTACAGATAAAGAAAAATCTACTGACACAAATGTTATATATAAAATCAAACTAGAAATTCCACCCTTCTTGATGACTATTAAATCATTTGTTAATAATATTCATAATTTCTTAGTCAACACTAGAGCCTCAACAACTATTATGCCTACCTTCATATGTCAAATTCTTGGATTGACTCTAAGCCCTTGAAAGAGAATAGTTTCACAACTAGATAAAATAGTGGTACCAATGGTTAGGGAATTGAAGGATGTATGTATTTAAGTATCATCTAAACCATGAGTCTAGATGACCATTGATATCTTTGTAGTGGACATACCTAAAAATTATAGATTGTTGTTGAATAGGGACTGGTCCAAAATGCTTAATGGATATATTTCTATAGACTTCTCTGACATTTACTTACCATGGAGAGGCACTACCAATGAAATCATGATTGATAGGAATTAAGGATGAAATATACCATTATCGAGTATAATGTCAATAATGAAGAGGTAAAATATTAATCTCTTAGCCTTGGTATTTACACTTTCACTACACAAAATGAAGAACAAGAGCTAAAGTCTAAATGTTCCAATCAATTATGGACTTTACATTTTGATGGTGCTATATCCAGACAAGGATCAAGTGTAGAATTAAAATTGATTGATCCATAATGAAATAAATTAGTTTCCTTACACTAAAAATACAACCAAATATAAAGCTTTAATTCTAGGATTACAATTTGCACTAAAGAACAATGTGAAGCAGGTGTTAGTATTTGGTGATTCAGAGCTAGTGATCAACTAGGAAAGAAAAAAATATTAGTACAAGTTGTCTTATTTAAGAAAGTAAAAACACATGGAATGATAATTGATTGATACCTTTAAATATTTCAACATAATAGAAATTTCCAAAGAGTAGAATCAAGATGTATATTCACTAGCTATTACTACTACTACTATTACTAATTTGAAACCTTTTCAAGAATCTAAGGTTAAAAGATTCTATATTGAACTAGTGCTTTGTCCTTCTATTCCTGATAATGTGGAAAATTTCAAAGTTTTTGATGATGATTAATAGATCATTTAGTTTCTAACTAATTCATGGGAATTTGAGTTCTAAATCATCAATGACAAGGAAGTTAATCATCTCTATCGAGAAGAGTTAGATAAGGAAGGCATTCTCTAGCTCAAATAGATCCATATTCTAGCTGGGTTGGTCTCATTAGAATTACCATTAGATATAGATCCTCAAGCTCAACAGCTCAGATAGCCTAAGGTCAATGATTCTGAATTCAAAATGGAAAATCTAGGAGATGAACATAGTCCATAATATGTTAACATTAGCCTCAACTATACCCTAGAATAAAGATAATGAATGAAGGATTTAATCACTCGATACATATATGTTATAACTTAAACTTATGAAGAATTGAAATTTTGCTATGCCTAGCTCATCACTCATATGATTCCTTTGAAACCAAACCATAATCCATTCAGACAGAGGCAATGACTAGTCAATCCTATCATAGAGCCTCTTATTCAAAGAGAAGTGGAGAGTTGTTAAGTGCAAGAATCATCTTCCCAATCAAAAATTATACATGGGTGGCCATTTTGGTTCTAGTTAGAAATAAAAATGTTGAGATAAAATTATGCATTGATTTTAGGAACTTGAACAAGGCTTTGAAAAATGAAAATTATCCCCTACCTTCTTTGGATGATTTGATATATATAGTAAGTGGTTTTAAAATGATGGCCTTTTTGGATGGATTTTTAGACTATAATTAGGTACTACTACAATTAGAGGATATGATGAAAACTATGTTTACTATGAAGTGGGGCATGTATGCATATAAATGGATTCCATTTGGATGAATATACATAGGAGCCACCTTTCAGAGAGATGTGGATCATACATTTAGTGGATTAATAGGTAAATGTATAATCATATATATGGATGATCTTACTATGTTTTTAAAGAATAGGAATGACAATGTAGGCCACCTCTAGTCAATTTTTTAAAGATGCAAAGAGTTTGATATCTCACTGAACCCAAAAAAGAGTATATTTAATGTGATTGAAGGAAAGCTTTTGGGGCATATCATCACCAAGGAAGGAATCACCATTGATCTAGATAGAATTCAAGGAATTTCAAAAATTGCACCACCAAATTAAAAAAATGAACTCAAATCATTTTTTGGGAATATTAACTTCATAAGGAAGTTCATATCAAGATTTTCAAAGATTGTTAGACCTCTAAATGTAATGCTCAAGAAAGATGCTAAAATAGAATGGACAGCTAAGGTATGAACATCTTCTTAATAAATTAAAGATGAAATCTCTTAGGGTCTAGTACTGAAGGATTTATACTTGTACTCACTTGCTTCAAAACATATAATTTCTACTATCATAAAATAGAATAAAGATGAGACTGAACACCTAATTTTGTTTATGAACACTATAGACACTAGAAAATTGCACATTTACAGTTTTTAATGATTAAATACCTATAAAGGCCCCCTAAAACCTTATTAACCCTTAAATAACCCCTCTTAACCTAACCAAAACATTATTCTCCTATTCACATACTACTATTCAAAAGTACTATTTGAATGTAATATTGAAAAGTACTATTCATTGTCCTTATTCAATGTGGGACCCACTTTCACTATTCATGATGACATGTTAAGTGACATGGGAAGTGACATGGAAGGTGATATGGCAAGTGGCATGGCTTAAAAGTGAGGTGGCTTGAGGTGGGACATTATACACAACTTGGGACCCACCTCTAAGGTACCTAATGACATCATTAAGCACTAACGGGCCCTCCTTGGAAGTAGGCACAATTTTCACCATAGTACCATCATTTGGCATGTTTTTTTATCCTCATTTATGGAGAATGGTGCCAAAAGTCAAGGGATACTTAGCCAAAAGATGAAAGTGAGTGGTGGAAGCTATTTTGGACCCATATGAGCCCATGTACATGATTCCCTCTCCATTTTGGACTCTTTAGCAAGTTGGGAGACAAACTAACCAAGAGGGAGACCTATTGGTTATGCAATAATATTACCCCCTTGTATTTCATGACTACTCACATTCCCACATGGATAATGATGCCAAAATTCATGGGGCACATAGACAAAATACAAAATAGCTTGGTGAAAAGTCCTTTGGAATCATTTTAGCCCATGTGCATGATTCCCACTCCAAATTGGACTCATGTTTAAGGTGGGAATACCAACACTCTTATCACCTTTGTCATTTATGGTCCTACTTGAAAAATAACACCATACTTATACTATTCCCTCTTTTGGCATGATTCTTCACAAGAAATGCTATAATTATGACCCTCCCCCTTCACCCATGGTTAAGTTGGTTAATATTTTATAGAATCATTCCTTTTTGTAGGTTTAGAAACATTTTGAAATAGTTCATCAACTTGGAGGAAAAGAGATCAAGCAATGAAACTCTACCAAAATCTTCAACAAGCCTTCTTTAACAAACCATCTTCAATAAGCCATCATCAAGACATCTTCAACAAGAATCAAGGTATATTGTTTATTTTAGTCATTTCAATTTTTTATTTTTCTTGGCCTCCATACCCTTCACCTTTTAACCTCTTCCTTTTTACCCTCTTTGCTCCTTTGTTGTCTTCACCCTCTTTATCCCCTTACCCTTTTGTCACCTTAATTACTTACTGTCTTATATTTTTCAGCCATTCACCCCTCTCATTTTTATTATCTCAATCATTTACCAACCCCAACCAAATGAAAGTTTTAGTCTATTTTTCTTTCTAAAAAAATAAAAAAGGAAAAAGGAAAATTGTTATTCTTTTTTTGCATTTCCAAATGAAATCATCCTAGGATTAGGACTTGTATTCTCATCTTGCATTTAGGGGTGCATTCTAGTTTTTCTTATATTCATTAAAAAATAAATCAAAATTTCCTTTTGGTTAAAATAAAATTGAATACATAGTTTTCTTACTTGCTTAATTGAATACATAGTTTTCATACTGAACAAATGTTACACAAACCAAACCGCTTGCACTAAAACAAACATAAAACACACTTGAGATAAGGCCCAACAAGGATTTCAACATGTAAGAGTTCACCTTACCCTTTCCCAATTATCATACTTGGATTTAATCACTAAGGGGATAACCAATTCATATATCTAGTTGAGTAAAAACTCTAGATAAATGGTATAAAGGCTAAGCACCTACACTGGTTGCAGGATGGTGAAGTGAGGGGAACAAGCCCCAAGAATCAAGCCACATACCCATTCCAATACAAATTTATTTTTGAGAACCTAAATTCAATCTGAAACTAAACATATATTTCTTTCTAAGACCTATTCAAGCTAATTTACCCTTCACACTTTTCTAAGGCATAAGCCAAAAGAGAGATTAAAAGGAATCCTAGGACTTAACGTGCTCTTAGTGAATGCATTATTTGGTTTGAATATTTTTTATTGTTCTTTGTTTTGAGGTGTGATATTGTATCATTCCTTTCATATTTTCTTATAGGGTTCTTACTCGCTAATAGTGAAGGGACCTTGAGGAAACAAATTCACCACCAAGTCAACCAACCTTTTCCACCTTTTTATCCATAGAACACATTTCCATACCCATAGAATCACCTCACTCTGTAAAAATTCCTATTTAGGTAATCCAAGGAGATTTATATTTTTCTACTTTCCTAAATAATAATCACATAGATTTACAATATTACCTTAGAACTACATTTTACCAAATCCAAATTTTGACCCCACCTATAGATCTACCTTATGGCATGCCTCTCCAAATCATGGGGAGTACCTCTACTACCATAGGGACTACTCAAACTTTATTTACCCAAGCCCTATCATTGACCAACAACCCCCTTGAGGCTACCACTCAAAATCAACCAACCCAAACTACCATTTCCCTCATACCACCTAACAATCACTTGTAAGCAATATGAGTGCTTACCTATAGCACTACCCATCTCCCTATAGTTACCTCCAAACCATGAAAAAATACTCTCATTCAAAGCCTTATATTGTCCATACCCTCCATGTTACCATTGATTAGTACAAAGGTCACTACCCTTCCATTGACCAATGACCCAACTACCACTCCTACCTAACAAGTAACCTTTAATTATTTTGATAATCCACAAAGGCACATGATTTCTACCCAACCACCCAACCCTACCCAACCATTATCATCTACATACCAATATATCTCTCCTACCCAACCATTGACATCCAAATACCAATATATCTCTTCTACCCAATCATTGGCATCCACATACCAATATATAGTAAACTCTTAACCTTCCACCCACTATAAACATGTTTCTCAACCACCACTACAATATGTAGTTTACAAAATCCTAGGTACTCAACCCCAAATAGAATTCATGAAGATGATCATGGATAAAATTAATACCCTTGAGTCATCCATTCCCGAGGCCCATAATCTCTTATCCTATGATCAAATTTGTAATGATCTTATTCATCCTTTAGTCCCTATCAGACCTTATTCAGCCCAATGGAAACTTCCAAACTTTACAAAGTTTAATAGTAAAAAAGACCCTCAAAAACATTTAAGGACATTTACACATTCATGCTACTTGATTACCCATGATGATTCTCTTCTCCTCCATACCTTTCCTATGTCATTATTTGAACTAGCATTGGATTGGTATAGTTCCATACCCAAACATTCCATCTTCTCCTTTAACCAACTAGCCCAAAACTTGGATCAATTTTCAATCAATATATCCAAGAAAGTTTCCATTACCAACCTCTAATCCATTTAACATTTTGAGGATGAGTTTATTGCCTAATTTGTGGCTCATTGGAGGAACCTGATTAGCCAACTTTCCTTTTCTTTTCCTCAACTCAAACTTATAGAGCTCTTTACTGAAGAATGCACCAAACATATTTCATCCACATTACATGTCTAAAGCTTCCAGACCTTTCATGAATATTTTACCATGGATCATAAATTAGATAATTGATCTATCGATGAAGGAAATCCTAAACTCAAAAACAAGAGCTCAACTTATAAAACCAATGAGGCTTCTTCCTCCAAATCAAGCAACTAGTCCAATACCAACACCAAGCACAAAAGAACCATAAATGCTATTGTTATTAAAGTTTCACCTCTACCATCTACCAATAAAACCTAGGGAACCAAACCTATAAATCCTCTAATTCTTCAAACTAAAACCTAAGGAACCAAACTTAGAGAAACCAAAAGCAATTAACTCTACTTAGGGAACCTTATGCTTCTATTTTAGAAAAGTTATTAAAATATTATATCGTCTAACTCCCATACATTAAAACACCCCAATTGTTTGATTCTTTTCACCCTATGTTGGGTTGGTATAATTAAAATTACCATTGTGCCTTTCACTGACTCATAGGACATGATATCAATAAGTACAACAGCTTCAAATACCTTGTCCAATCCCTCATTGACAAGGGGGAGCTTAGATTGGACAAACCTAACACACCACCCAATTAATCCTTTGATCCATTTAGGAAACCTTTTTAAGACCATGCTCCCACTAAAAATGAGAGTAACAATGTTGAAAAATTTCTTGACACCCATATTGTTAACATGGTTCTTAACACAATCATTGATAAATAACTTGTTCAATAATCTACCAATCCCCCTCTGCTTATTGAAATATTAGAGTTACCTTATACCATTTTGGATAGATAAATAGAGGAAATAACCATATCCACACCTTCAATAGAGTTTACCACACCTATCTCCCCTACTATAGAACCACCCATTCCACCTTTGGAAGCTATCTCACAAGAAGAGATAACTTCACCCACTAAATCTCCAATTTCAAAAACTTCCATCAAAAGCTAAGACAAAGGTAAGGGAAATAAACTAGAACCTCTAAATACTTATTTAGTAGACCAACCTAGCTCTTATAAACCAACCAAAACCTCCACCTAACCAAAAACCCCTCCAAATTAATGACCCTTAAAAACCCACCAAGACAATTAAAGTAACCAAGCCCCCTCCAAAACCAACAACAAAAAAAACCCATAGAGGTAAAACTACCAAAGGCCCAAAGCCTCAAATTTTACCTCCCTCAACCTTGACCTACATTTTGTGTCCTCATCCCTCTACCTTGAGTGTGAATCCCATTATTTTTACCAAAACCCCATCACTTTTATTGGTTACACCTTCACACTTGATTCCTAACACACCTATTTTTACTACACTAGTAGTACATAAGTTACCTACCTTTCCATCTTCCACTTATAGCTCATCAACCATCTTACATAAACCAAAACCATCAACTAAGTGTACCACCTTACCTAAGACACTTATCACCAAACCTACTTCCAAACAACCTCCTACCTCAACACCCAAAACAAAAACTACTAAACCTTCACTACCCTTAATTGAGTCATACCTAACCATTCTCCAATGGTTATTATAAACCTCTTACTTTATCTTACCACCCATCATATCCTTTGACCCTTCATGTCCCAAACCATCATGGTTTAATAATAATTTGATTTATTTATACCATAGGACACTAGACCATGATACAAAGAATTGTAAAGCTCTCTAGACTCTCATCCATAACCTTTATGAGGAGGACAATATATTACTATACAAACCTCCATGTCACCCATACCAACCCAAATAACATCCATATCTACCCAACACTTACCTAAGAATGAAGATGAGTCTGACCACTCTACCACCTCACCCTCTCCATCTATCCATACTATCAATGTGGTCATGAGATCATAGCAAAAGGATAAAAGGAAGGCTATGGTGTCTATTCCTTGGACTTAACACTCTTCAAACTCCCAAAAAAACCAAACCCAACCATCTCCATATTTAATAAAATCCAAGGTTTCTATCTTAGGTACCCCCAATCTAAACCTTCATACCCTAACCCATATGCAATATCTATTAAAAAAGTGATCCTTAAGTAGCTTCACTAGACCCTAACAAAAAGGAGATTATATGAGTTGATTTATACTTTTCCCTATCACCACCAAGCACTCATATAAGCATTTCAATCCATCTAGGTCCAAATCAATGAAACTCAACCTCTAGCTACATTTATTGGCACCCTTTAAACTTACAACCTTATCACCTTCAAGAATTTTGAAATACCTTCTATCCACTTTGAGGACACAGATCCCCCACTCTTTATTACCACTTACATCAACCAAACCCATGTCAAAAGGGTGATGATTGATGGGTGAAATATCATTAACATCATATCTTCCTATGCTTATGTCCAAATTGGATTACTAGATAATATCATGTCAAAATCTATAGTGGTCCTCTAATCCTTTAAAGACACTATGGACATTACCTTGGGAACCATCATCCTTCATATCCATGTGGGACCCTACATAGTCCCTCAACTCTTTTATGTGGTGGAATGAGAATTCTAATGCAACATATTATTGGGATAACCTTAGGTTTGCTCCATGGAATTTGTTCCCTCTATGCTTCATCAATTCATTAAGTTTGAGCATGAGGGCCATGCCATCAATATCCAAGTAGACCTAAATCCTTTCTTAACATGAAACATGACCTATAACCCCAATGATGTCCTCATACACCCATCTAATGAACCTTCAATACTTACAACCCAAATAATAACCATCAATGAAACATCAACTAGTTCATCGATCTCTTCTTCACAAATCTCCATAGAGGAGCCCTAGGGATATATGTTCCAATGATTTTTGTTAGGGGAGTATCAACTTCTAGTGTTTGATGCTATCCCCACTCCTCAATAATATGGGAACCTCAAAGATGAACATTCTTATGACCCTAACATTGGAACCATCATCCCTTTCAATCCCCTAAACCATAAAACAAACTTCATCTATGGGGACTTGATCGGCGACTTCTTTCTTCCACCACTACCTCTTCCATCTGACCATTCACCTCTAACTTTTCCTATCTTGAAAAACTAACATTCAATAAATTATACCTTCATAGGTGTGCTTGGAATGGATTTGGTCTAGGTTGATATGAATAAAGACCGCATAAGTTACCTTTGATAAAAACCCAAAGACCTCATAAGTCATTTGGCCTTGGGTTTGTACCACTTGTATAACCCACCAATTCACCCATACCTATTGACACCATCAAGGAAGACCTCCCTTCCTAACCAACCCAAAATCCTTCAAAGTCTAAGGATTTTGATATTAATCCTAATTTTTTTTATCAAAACCATTAGTTTAGGCCCTATTACCTATCAAGAGGATGGCCAAATTCTAACCCTTCCTTTCATCCATCCTAAAATGATAGAGAAATATTCTCCTACCATCAATACTATTGTCCCCAAAAAATGCCACTCATTTTTGGGACAACCTACAAATCAAAATTGTCTCTTCCATTTTCAAAATTTGTTCTAGGCATTTAAATTCCTCATTTTTCAAGCTTCTCAAAAATCTACGGACTCTTTCAAGGTTAGAAAAAACTACAGACTCTACAGATATGTTTTTGCAGACACAACATGCTTGAAGTTAGCAGGTTCAACAAGTTAAAAATCTTCTGTAGGTGAGATCAGTCAAAAGAAAAAGCTTCTAACAATTGGTTATTTTTAGAATTGGTTTATCGCCTTCATTTAAATAGAAATTTCCATCGATAAGCATTAGTAGTAGGTTCAATGTTTGGTTCATCCACTTTATTTAAGCAGCTAGTGACCATTGATGGCCTCTCAGATGTCAGATTTTAAAGTAAAGGAAAATCTGTGGAAACTCAAATAGAGTGCAGAACTTAAAAGAAGAACCAAGTGACTAGCTGGAAAGATAGCCCGATAGCTCAAATCATAGCAGGAAGAGACAAAGCTAGAAAAGACAAAAGCAAAAATCAAAGGAAAACCCTGACTGAAGAGAAAAGCCCTTGAAAAAGTACTCAATGTAAAAAGATAGTAGATCGTGACAAATGTTTGCACCCAACATGCAAGAGCAGCATTTTTTTTGCCCTTGCATCTTTTGGTTTCTTCTATGCATGAGCAGCAATTTTTACTTCCCATGCATCCCTGTTTCCTCTCATCCAGGTGTAAGAGCGGTGATTTTTGCCACTTTTGTGTGTTCTTCTTCAACATGTGTTAGTGACAATTTTTGCTGCCAACACACTTTCTCCCTGACATGCACAGGTGGTAATTTTTGTCGCCTATGCACAAGAACTTCTCCAATATGCAAGGGTGGCAATTTTTGCTACCCATGCATTCCTTCTCTCTTCTTCTTCTCATGCACTTTTGTCATGTAAAATTTTATGAAATTTTGTAATGTGTAATTACATTTAAAAATTTTGGAAAAATATCTCAAAGTCAAAGATGAGTCATCTTTGACTAAGATATTTTAATATTTTAATATTTTTTAATTTTGAAAGTTTCTCCCTATATATAGTGGAGACCTCTTTTGTAAATATATCTATGATAATTGAGAGCAAAAACTCTACCAAAATTGAAACCATTTTTAAGACTTTGTGCTCAATTTGTAAATCATATTTTGTTGAATGAATGAGAAACAGGTTTATTTCAGACTTTGTATTGAAGTTATTTGCACTATTTAGGAAATAGTTCTTATGTCCTCTTTCCTAATAATCTCTTATTTGTTTGATTTAATAAGAAAAGTGTGTGTGTTGACATTATTTGAGGACATTTCTAAATGATAGAAGAGAGACTTTGAGCTACTTTTATCTTTGTGATCCTTTTATCCTTTATAGTTTCAGGTGAAGACTTTGTGCTTCGTTTCACTCTATAGTATGCATAATCTAAATCGATGAAGGAGGTGACAGAAGACTTTGTGCTTACGTAGGTTTCTTTGTGTAATTTGTTACATACTTCAAGTGATTTTCTCCTCTACGTTGGATACCATTCCTGAAAAAAGAGGAATGTTGTTAGCTAATGACCAAGATTTCTCTCTTATTTCTTGGACATCACCTCTAAAATAAAGATGTGGATGTTGTTATACCACCCTGAGTATTATTTTTTGGTTAATTATATATACATATAGCATATAAATATTCATAGGGAATATCCCCTTGATGAGAGGAGAGATTTACCTCATCTAGATTTGGTAAACCCACACTTCTTGTGGCATAAATCTCTCTATGTTGTGGTTAATATACCCATTTTTTCATCAATTATTTAACGAAAAAATATTCACCCAAATTTTTTTGGTGACTCTACTGGGGAATCAAATGTGCAGTCTAAAACCTTAAGTTTTAGATTGAAGCAGTCCTTACCCTTATCCATTACATAGTTTGGCGACTCTATTTCATGTCTTACGCATTATCATTATAGCCTTACCACCTCCCTCCATCTCTATTATATTATCTGGTCTGCAAAACTAGAGCCACTGGGAAGAATGTACATTTTGAAGCCTTAATATTCAACTTGAAGCAGTTTTGGTCCCTTTTTTCATTTGAAATCTGGCAACTCCATGATACACAAGAAGCCAGAGATCTAAGGGTATTTTGGACCCCATGTTTGAGTTGGTGCAACAGAGCAATTTTGATTTGTTTCCTCCACTACCTTTCCTCTAATGATCTAAGAGTCTTCCTCCTAACTTGATCAGGTCACCAACGCAAGGTAGATCTTCTTTTCCTACTATTAATAGTGCCCTACCTATAAACACCCCACAAAAATTTGTTATCCCCACTTTCCATAATCCAATCATGGCAGCTTGAGGCCCTTGGGGTAACTCATTTGGACCACTCAACCTTACTCCACCTCTACATGAGCTTCCACATAGCTCAAGGTAAAACTTACCAAAATTCCTTGGTGATGGGAAAGTTCACCCTGATGAACACATTGCTACCTTCTCTATAACATGTGGTGTAATCGATGTGGAATTTGAAGATATAGTAGTCAGGTATTTGTAGAAACTCTACAAGGTGCTATTGTAGATTGGTTCTACCACTTGTAGACTGAGTCAGTGACTAACTGAGACATGCTCAAAGATAAATTTGAAGCAATATTTAAATCTACTAAAGATGCACATGCCTTGTTAGCTTAGCTTACACAAATGAAAAAGGAATCCCAGGAACCCATGAGGGATTTCATAGCAAAATTTAACAAGTTAAGGAACTGGATTCCAAGTGTCGCTCAGACCACGCTAGAGAATCTTAAGTGCTTTTTTATCAATTTAGAGCTTCTCGAAGTAAGTTTCCTATTGAGGCATGCTAGCCTTATGGATCTCACATTGGCTCAAAATTTGGCCACTGAGATTGAGGATGATCTTATCTTGGTAGGTAAGATCAGAAAAGACCCAAATAAAAATAGATTCTCTTCATCTGCTAAAAGCTCTTCTACAGGCACTATAGATCTTATGGTGCATAAATTGACAAATGAACTGATAGCTTTGAAGAGACAAATGGCACAAGGAATGTCATCCTCTCTTGTATACCAAGATGCCCCAAGGAGGGCATTCCTTAATTAGGGATACCAAGGTAATGCTGTTAGGGATTGATGGTAGCCTAATCGTCTTCCTCCCCCATAAAGGAATCTCACCCTTGAATCCCCTTCGACTAACTCAATAGTTGGATATCTAGAAATGGAGCACACTTCCCCTTTCCAACCTAAGACTGAGCCAAAAAATGATGTTAATCTCTTCATTAAGAAAGAAGAAGAATTAGCTAGAAACTCTGTCATTAGTTACTTGAATTATCAGGATGAACCCAAAAGTGAGGGGAATGTAGCTAAGGGATCATATTCCATATTCACTCAATCCCAAAATTAGTCAGCTCGACAAGCTAATAAAGAGAAGATAGAGGAGTAACCTCAACTAGCAGTTTCAATTGGCAAGTGGGGAACCACTCTGCCCTTCCAACCAAAGGACCCGGTGACTGTTGAAAAGGTATATACCCCAAGCATCTATGCACCCTCTACATCAACTTTTCAAACCAGCCCTCCCCCTCCCAAAAACCAAAAGAGTGAACTCCCATCCTCTGTGCTTAGTCCAATTTAGACATTTGACATAATTGAGCATGTTAAAAAGACTAAAATTCAAATATCTAAATTTGAATTTCTATAAGCCCATCCTGAACAATTGGATAGGTTGGCAGAATGTGTGAAAGGTACAGCCGTCCCTATAGGACAATAAATTTTGAGGGTAACTCATGATCCCCCAAAGAATGTATCTACTCAAAATAATCTTATCGTGACTCCTCTAATTTCTCCTAATAAAATATAACCTTTCTATGTTTCCCTATTAATAAATGGTCACAAGCTAAGCAACTACATCATTGATTTTGGTGCATCTAATAATGTCATGCCTGGTAAAGTGGCAAAATCTCTTGGTCTCACATTGACTAAAACATTTGGGAGATGCTTCTCCATGGAAAACAAGCAAGTCCCACTCCTTGGTCAAATCAAAGATGCCCAATTTGCATTTGTAGTGTTCCTTGGCAAGAGGATCAAGATGACAGTTCTGATAGCTAAAGTTCCAGCCTCATATGGCATTCTGCTTGGATGGAAATTTTGCAAGGATGTCAGAGGAGAATTGAGCATGGACTTATCCTAGGCAAGAATCCCTGTGAAAGGCATGATGTAAAGGTTGCTTCCTGAGAGAGAGGCAAAGTACGTGGTCACCCAAACGTCAACCCTTATGACTCAAATTCTATTTGAGTTCTCTAGCAGGGGTAATTATTTTTTGACCACATAAGAAGTTCATGAAGAGCCTATTAAAACCCTTGAGAATGCCAACCAAAAAATTGGTTCAGATGAAATAATGACAAATGGGCTTGATAGTGCCAATCAATGGCAGGTGTCAAATGAGGATAATCAAATCAAGTGCTAGATGGAATTAGAAGAGAAACTAATTATGGTAGCTAACCATGCTACTATGCATCATGATCAGGGAAAAGAACTCTTCACCAAGAAAATAAAGATTCATGGTTTTTAGATCAAAATACAAGTTTTTCTGTGGGGCAAAAGGAGAAAATAAAAGGGAAGGCATAGGAAATTGGTTTCCTAGTGGAGAGTTCCATTCACACATCATCAATTTTGGGGAGAAAATGGCCTCTTGCTAGTTTATCAGGATTAAACACCATTGTCACTGCCTCTCAGGGAGCAACATCTAAAGTACTTCAATTATTGAAGTATCAGATGAGTCCCCCTATACATATGTATATTTGTATAGTCTTTTGCTTTGTTTTGTTCATTTCATTTTCATTGTTGGCACCTTTATTTTTGGGTAGCATGACTCTGTAGCCCAATGGCACACTTTAAGGCACTGGAGATTCTAGATTCTACTCCCTTCAATCAATTTTTGTAATAAAAGTTCCCCAACTAGAGCCAGTTGTTGTCCCTAAAAAATGCCACTCATTTTTGGGACAACCTATAGATCAAAATTGTCTCTTCCCTTTTCAAAATTTGTCCTAGGCATTTAAATTCCTCATTTTTCAAGCTTCTCAAAAATCTACAAACTCTTTCAAGGTTAGAGAAAACTATGGACTCTATAGATATGTTTTTGCAAACTCAACATGCTTAAAGTTAGTAGGTTCAATAGGTTAAAAAGCTTCTATAGGTGAGATCAGTCAAAAGAACAATCTTCTAACAATTGGTTATTTTTAGAATTGGTTTATCACCTTGGTTCAAATAGAAATTTCCATCGACAAGCATCAGAAGCAAGTTCAACATTTGGTTCATCCACTTTATTTAAGCAATTTGTGACCATTGACGGCCCCTCAGACGTTAGATTTTAAAGTAAAGGAAAATCTGTGGAAACTCAAATAGAGTGCATAACTTAAAAGAAGAACCAAGCGACTGGCTAGAAAGATAGCCCGATAGCTCAAATCATAGCAAGAAGAGACAAAGTTGGAAAAGACAAAAGTAGAAATCAAAGGAAAAGCCCGACTAAAGAGAAAAGCCCATGAAAAAGTGCCCAATGGAAAAAGATAGAATGTGACAAGTGTTTGCACCTAACATGCAAGAGCAGCATTTTTTGTCGCCCTTGCATCTTTTGGTCTCTTCTATGCATGAGCGGCAATTTTTGCCACCCATGCATCCTCCTTTCCTCTCATCTAGGTGTAAGAGCAGTGATTTTTGCTGCCCTTAAATGTTCTTCTTCAACATGTGTTGGTAGAAATTTTTTCCATCGACACACTTTCTCCCTGACACGCACAAGCGGTATTTTTTGCCACTTATGCACAAGAACTTCTCCATTATGCAAGGGCAGCAATTTTTTCCACCCATGCATTCCTTCTCTCTTCTTATTGTCATGCACTTTTGTCATTTAAAAGTGCATGCAATTTTTTAATGTGTAATTACATGTAAAAAATCCAAAAAAATATTTCAAAGTCAAAGATGAGTCATCTTTGACTAAGATATTTTTATATTTTAATATTTTCTAATTTTGAAAGTTTCTCCCTATATATAGTGGAGACCTCTTTTGTAAATGTATCACTAATAAATGAGAGAAAAAACTCTGTCAAAATTGAAACACTTTTTGAGACTTTGTGCTCAACTTGTAAATCATATTTTGTTGAATGAATGAGATGCAAGTTTATTTCAGACTTTGTGTTGAAGTTATCTGCGTTGTTTAGGAAATAGTTCTTATGTCCTCTTTACTAATAATCTCTTATTTGCTTGATTTAATAAGAAAAGTTTGTGTGTTGACATTATTTGAGGACGTTTCTAAAAGATAAAAGAGAGACTTTGAGCTACTTTTATCTTTGTGATCCTTTTATCCTTTGTAGTTTTAGGTGAAGACTTTGTGCTTTATTTCACTCTACGGTTACGCATATTATGAATTGGTGAAGGAGGTGATGGAAAACTTTATGCTTACGTAGGTTTTCTTGTGCACTTTGTTACATACTTTAGGTAATTTTTTGCTCTACATTGGATACCATTCATAAAAAAAGAGGAATGTTGTTGGCCATTGACCAAGATTTCTCTCTCTTGTTCCTTGGACATCACCTCTGAAAAAGAGAGGTGGATGTTGTTATACCACCTTGAGTATTATTTTCTACTTAATTATATATACATATAGCATATAAATATTCATAGGGAACCTCCCCTTGATGAGAGGAGAGAGATTTAGCTCATTTAGATCTAGTAAACCCACACTTTTTGTGGCGTAAATCTCCCTATGCTGTGGTTGATATACCCATTTTGTCATCAATTAGTTTATGACAAAATATTCACCCAATAAATACCATCCAACATCAAGATGATGATTCTATTATCACCTACCTTGATGCCCTAAATTATTTAATCCATAAATCCATTCCTCTCAAATCCTTGACCATGTTAAATGAAACCACCTTAGATATTAACTTAGGCATTGCATACAACCCCCACATTTTCAAATTAGGCTAATCACTTAATTCTAAAGAGCTTTTATACTTCTCCTCTTTCCTCGAAGATCACAACATATAATTCTCTTTGTCTTAAAATGATATGTCTAAGATTGACCCCACCATTTCTACCCATAAAATAGTCACTCATTATGTTTCCAAGCTTGTTAAATAAAAACTTTGATGCATGCATCCTCACACATCCCTTCTCACCAAAGAAGAGCATCAGTATCTTCTATCAGTAAACTTCATTCAACCAATTGATTACATCCAATGGGTCTCAAATATCATACCTATCACTAATACCATTTGGGGTCTATGCATTTGTGTGGTATTTCATGACCTTAACCTCACCTACCCTAAGGATGACTTTCCTCTACCTAGTATTGAACATCTTGTTGATCTTATAGTTAGCCATGAGATGTTGTCTCTTATGGATGGGTTTTTGGGTTATAATTAGATCTTTATTACTCTTGAATATAAGCATAAAATTTCCTTTACCACCCCTTGGGGAACATTTTGCTATAGATTCATGCCTTTTAGGTTAAATAATGTTGGTGCAACCTACTAGTGAGTCATGACCTACATCTTAAATGAAATCATCCACACCATCATAGAGGACTATATGGATGATCTCTTAGGAAAATCCAAATATTTCCAAGATCCTTTTAAATTTTTTTAGTACTATCTTTAAATGCCTAATCCATTTTCATGTCAAACTCAACCCCAAAAAATGTGTTTTTAGGGTCTTTTCAGGAAAAACTTCTTGGCTTTATCATCTTTCTTCAAAGAATCAAGGTAGATCCTACCAAGGTCAAAGAAATATTGGAGATTCCCCATATTACCAACCTTAAACAAATTTATAGCCTATAATGAAATATTCAATCCATTTGTCATTTCATTTTCCAACTTTTAGACTGGTGCTAACCTTTCCCTCATCTTCTAAAGAAGGAAGTATATTTCAAATGCAATAGAGATTATTAAAAAGCCTTCGAATTGTTTAAATAATATATTTTGTCACCACTTATCCTCATCCCTCCAAAGGATGATGACCCCTTTCACCTATATATCTCTGACACTAAACATTCCCTAGGGGTAATGTTATCTCATCGAGATAAACAACATAGAAAGGAAGCTACATACTATATTAGCCTTACACTTGTAGAATATGAGATGTAATATACCCATACCAATTAAATATGATTATCTATATCTTTCATGGCCATAAAAATCCACCACTACAATTTTAAACATAAAACCTATGTCATAACCAACACCTATCCACTCAAGTACATGCATTCCAAGTCATACCAAAACTAGTGTATGGACAAGTGGCTTATGTTCTTAGTAGAATCTGATCTTGAGTTATTTCATAAAAAGTCAATTAAATGGAAATTCATTATTGACCAATTTATTGAATAACATTTGGTAGATCACTAACTACTTCCTCTTGAATTTCTAGATGAATCCATCGCTATTCTTTCCCAAGAGAACATAACCTACCAAATGACTATGTTCTTTGATGGTTCAAAGTGCCAATAAGGTGGGGGTGATAGAGTTATTCTCATTCCTCTTGATGACAAAACTTTTCCTCTTTCCTTAAAAATTGACTTTGAATTCACTAATAATATGGATGAATATGAAGCCCTAGTCATAGGTCTCCAAACTACTCTAGCCTTGGGAATTGAGACCATCAATGTCTTTGGTGGTTCTTAGCTCATGGTTAACTAAGTAAATGGTTGATATCAATTTAAGAATGATGTATTATAAAAATATAAACTTTTAGTTGATAAACTCTTAACATCATTTAAACATTACTTGGTCTAATTTTTTCCCTGATCTACCACTAATTCATAGATATAATGGCTTGCCTTGCTTCCCAAATCCCTTCCCAACCTTCCAATTCTAAAATATTTGTCATCATTCATCATTTTAACACACCCTATTATAACCAATCCAACCTTCCTACCATTTATAATGTGAAGTAATCCCCATCCAACATTTGGTATGACCAAAATTTTATCTACCTCAACCTAGGCATCATTCCTCCAAACCCCTCTAAGAATGCTTGAAATAAACTTTGTTCAGGGCACCTCTCATTGCACCATAATAGGGGGAATCCTTTACAAATGTAGTTTTAATGGTCTCATTCTTTGTTTCTTATGCAACCATGAAGCTTCCCATGCCATCAAGGAAACACATGATGGGATATGTGGGGGACACTTTAGTGGTCTAGTGGTTGTTAAATGTATCCTTCACCTTGGCTACTATTGGCCCACCCTCAACCAAGACTATTGTGATAATGTAAAAAAGTGTGTTAAATGTTAACAATAGACTAATTTACATCATGTCCCAGCTAATGGCCTCCAAGTATCTAAGTAATTTTGGCCTTTCTCATAATGGGGGCTCAATCTCATTAGAGAAATCAACTCCCACTCTTCACAATGACACAAATCCATCATCACAACCACTGAATATTTCACCAAGTGGGTGGAATCTATCCATCTCATCTCAACCAAAGTATAAAAGAACATAAATTTTATCAACCATGATGTCATCTATGACTTTGGTGTTCTGCATAAGATCATTATCAATAATGTAAAATATTTTAAAAAACAAGCAAGTACAGGGTTTGTGTGTTGAATTTGACATTGACCTACATTTTTCCTCACCTTACCATATGTAATAAAATGGAAAAGAAGAAGCCTGTAATAAAATCCTTAAAAAAATAGTAACCAAAGTAGTCAATGCTTTAGGTCAAGACTATAATTTTCACATCCCCTTCACTCTATGGGCCAATTACACTAGCATTCAAACCTCTATAGGTACTACCCCTTTATCTTTGGTCTTCAAAGTAGAAGAAGTCTTACCTCTCAAAGTCTAAATCCCATCCCTTTTCATATCTTTACAAGAGCTCATCTTTGAGAATGATCATTTTCAACACCATTTGGCACAACCTCAGTTAATTGATGAGCATCATCTAGCCACCTTTAAGCATCTTCATTAGAATACAATATCAGAGACCTCATCCTAAAAGAAAACCAACATGGATAAAAGTAAACAAGGAAAATTTTATTTTAATTGGCTTGGACCCTAAATCATAACCCATAAGTATGGATCAGGAACTTATCATTTATCCTCCCTTAAAGGCCAACTAGAACTTGAACCTCTTAATGCTTCACATCTTTATCTATTCTTCTATTAAAGAAGGATCAAGCTCACCTTTTGTCTCCCTTAATCTTGTCCCTTGATTAATGAGATTTTCACCTTCACCCATCTTCCTCCTATCATTATGAGGACAATTGATTACAACATAGAACCATGTGATTAATCATCATAGTCATAGCCTAAACCTAAATATGGGTACCATGGCTATACCCATAGAATGGTTCTCATGGATACTTTTCATCTCTAACAAGATGGAATCTCATGGTCATTATCTCTCAAACCACCTCTTTTCACCTATCATTTAACCCTCTAGTGTTAAAGATTTTCCCTTATAAAGGTAAACCTATGAACCTAATTAGACTTGTCTATGTCTAAAAAATTCACATCCAAAAATAATTTGAACACCAAAATATTACTTGGGTTAATATCTTAAGCATTGTAAACTACTCCCTTGAAGGATAACTACCTAAAAACAATATAAAAATTGCCAAACATAAGGTAAACTACTCCTTTAAAGGACAACTATCAAGATCATTAAAAAAAATCACTAAAATTAGACCACTCCCTTGAAGGATGGCTAAGTTAACTTTGTCAAAAAAAGAGAAATTACTTGGAAGCTTCCCTCATCAATAAAATTCCCATATACAACAATAAAACAAAAAGACCCACTAACACAACAAAATCTAAGGTCAAAATCATCTTTCAAGAAGCATAATAAGTTGGAATCCACAATTGGATTTTACATGTAGACTTCTTGCATTGATCAGTCTACATCTAACATATGACATGGACATGTCTATTACCATTGTTAGGTCACGTATTGAAGGGGAAAATAACCCACATAAGGTTACCATACATATTACCCATTACCCTTCTTACCACCTAATACCCATATCTCCTATATATTATCTATAAATCAAGGGATTTAGAGATTACTTGACACACCATGATCAAGAAACTTGTTTTTATCAACTAATACATGTTAGTGAAAAACATTCAAAAGGCTTATGTTATTTAAGCCAGTTTAACTCTAGATTTGGTTTTGTTTTATCATTGTCAACAAACATGTATTATACCTCATTTCTTATTCTCTCATCATTGAGTCATATATTCTATTAGACCCATGTCTCATTTTTCATCTAGTATGGTTATCTAACCTACTTATGTGTCACAATTATCATCTATCAAACCATCATAACCCTAACCATGCATAACATCATAGCAACATTAATGTCAAATCCCTATTTATAATCAATCAACCCACCTTTTGGAGATATATTTCTCTACAAACTTAACCCATATTTGGTAAACATCCTTCCTCCACAAACCTTCAACAAATTTAGACCATGTGGTCCATCAAATTAGGGCAACCCATTTAAGCACCATTTCCCAACGCTTGTTGAAATACATTGTCCTGATGTCCATGGACTATGTATGTGCTTATTGACTTCTAAGATAGTTCAGAAACTAACAACTAATTACCCTCCCCTTTTTCTTCTCATTAATTTCTATTGCTAATAGTGCCCTCTTTCATAGGGTATCCTATATTAGGGAAGCTTTGGATTTTTCCTAGCATCCTTGTATTTTAACATCATATAATACTTCCTCTCTTTTTTCCCCCAATTTCTCAGATAACTAAATTGGCTTGAGGTCTTTTTGGAATATGTAGGAAACACTTAGTTACTGAGGTCAGCTCAACCACATCCTTTATTCTATTTTTGGTTCTCATCTAAAATATCTTCTTCCACTTTTCTACCTATTTCTTCACCACCTCCCTTCCTTCATCTTGTCAATCTCTTTTAACATAATAATTGACAACCTTCCTCATTGGCCCCTATCATCTCCCATAAAGCCTCCACCTACTCTACTTTGCTAGCCTCCCTATCACCTTTCCTTTCACATGCTTTGCAGCTTATTCCCCCACCCACTTTTCATGTTTTTATCCCTTTCTCCATTTATTACCAACATTTCCCTTTATCCCCTTTGTCTTCTTTCACCATCCTCATCATCTCCACTTGCCCTTGGAAATTTATCCTACCCTATTTATCACTCCCTTTTTCTCATCAATTCCATATCATCTAGTTCCCTTACACACCAATGGATGTTTTTACCCCCTTCTCTTCTTTGCTACCACCTTCTTATTGATATTCCAGTGCTTCTAAACCACCTTCATTCAAATTCTTAGTTCTTATTTTACTCTTTTCGATATTTTAAATATGGCTTGATTTTTATTTCTTTTATTTCTTCTAGCATCCCATTTTTTTGTTACGTATGCCACCATGTTCTGTTAATTTGCCACTCTTCCCACCTATTCTATTTTTTCCTCCACAACTAGCTTCTAACTAAGTCTTTATCCTTTGAGAAGACTTCCACAATTTATGTTTTCTTCTTATCAATTCTAGCCTTTTTCTCTTTGGATTACCCTTTTCCTCTTTCCATCTCAGTACTCACTTATCTTTTAAATCTATGTGAGTATCTATGCTTTATATCCCTTCTTCAATTCTTCCTTTTCCTTCTTATCATACCTAATCTTCATCCCTTATTTTCATCTCATTCCCTTTCATTATGTTCCCATATTTATTCACCACCTCACTACTTTTTAGCTTGTTAATCTCCTCTAATCACCCATTCAACTTCTTAATCTCTTCCAACAAGATGATTAATATATACCTTATCTCTTTGGCTTCTTATCCACCCATCCTTCACTTCTCCTTATTTTTCTTAACCCCTTTCCCAATTTCTAACCCATTCTCATCTCCAACACCACCCTAGGATTTACTTCATTATTCCTTTCCTTGCCTATCATCATCCATGCCTACTTGGTCACGTCTTTACCAGAATCTTCATTCTCTTTTCATCCTTTTAGTGTTCTCATTTCACTTCTTTTCCATCCTATTTCCTTTTCTTTTGTGTATTTCCTTATTTTTCATTTTCATCACCAAACTATTTTATCTTCAGCCTTTTTTAGAATTTTTTTAAAACCTCACATGGCCTCCCATATTTCTCATCCTCCCCTTACCCTTCATGATTATTACACTTCTTTCCCCATCCTTTTCAATTCTTCAGTCTGTCATTCTTTAGTGCATTCCTCAAACCCCCATCTTTCACCCTTTATTTTTCTTCTCTTTTCTCCATTTCATTTCATCTTTTTCATCTCCCTTGATGAAATTCCTTTTTCATCTTGACCTTAATTTCCCCCCTCCATATCCATGCTTGGCTCCTTCCATCCTCCTCCACCTTCGTCTTTATTTTTGACCTCATTATTTTATTTACCTATCTCTTCATCTATCTCTTGGTCTACCTTCACCTCATCCCTTGTTATATCCCCTTTATTTTCTCCCATTTGCACTCCAAATTCTCACTCATTAGAGTGTGGTCACCATTTGTGTTACTTATATGTGCATATACATGTTTATTTTCTCATAAACTCAGCTCTCTAGCTTTAATGCATGAAATATTGTTAGGTTCACTACTTCAAGGCATCCACTTCTTCCTTCAATATCTCTATCTATTAAGCATGCATCTTATTTTTATCCTTCTTTAGCTATTCCCTTTTCCCTATCCATCACCTCTTCAACCTTTAAACCCTATACACATTTTACATGTACTTGAAAGAGTGTGATCAACTAACATTTTTTAGCCTTCAAAGCATGCTCATGTAATGAAATTGTAGGGATTATGTTTATTAAGACAAGCCCACTTTGGGTCTATTTTTAGTCCCTGTCACAAAAGGAACATAATACCCTCTTCTCATCCTATTGTGCTTAATTGATATTTTCATTATGACATTTGTCTATTGATTATATTCTTCACTTTACTATTAGTGTTGTTCATTACCTTATTGTGTCTACTTTACCTTAAGTCAGATTACACCAACCATAACCGTAACATTATTAAGTATCCACATAATCCTAATCATGATAAAATTTAAACAATTACATCCAACACATTTTGTACATTTTTATAACAAACTATGTAATATTTAATTTAGGGTGTGAGAAGTCACACAATACATACAAAGTTATTAGACTAACTACACCTCACTTAAAGCCTCTACATACATTATTTTACTACCTAAGCATTAGGAAAATTATTTGGTGACTCTAGATTTGTGTTTAGCCATCCTTCTACTTGATTACTCTCTAAACTAATATTTATAACATTCCCTATCTTATTAGCCACTAAATGGTGTGTTCTATTCTCCTCTTCCACATTTATCCCCATAAGGAAAAAATTATATTCTTTGCTAGGTCTTCCACCTTGCTCACCATTCATAGCCATTACATCCCTCTACTTTAATTGTTCTTCTCACATATGTACCACTATTTTTTGCCTTAGTACACATACCCTTGGATAGTGAGGGTTACCTAGATAGACAGTTTCTAGCCCTACACCTTACATAATGAAAGTCTTATGTTCTTCACTATTGAGGAGGTAAGATTTTAGGATTGCACTTAGGCCATTGGTGCCTTTGATCCTATTTTTATTTTAACAACACTTCCATTATCACCATTAATTGTTGTAGTATTTGGTAGATACACACATCTACTATCTAGATTATTTCAGCTCATGGGGCTTGTTGATTATCTCTACCATTATTCCCATTATTCAGCATATTTAACCTATGGTAGTTATCTACACCCTAAATAACTTACAAAACCAAATGAATTCATGATAGGTATTCATTCTTATGGTGATTATTTAAATAGACTATCATTCCTCACTAACATGATTATCCATTCCATTGATGGGGAAGGTTTTATGATGTCATTGATTCCATTGAACAATCTTCTCACTTAAAATGGTCATGTTTAATCACCTTTTAATGTGGACATGTAGCCCTTGATCCAACTGGTCATCTTGATATAGTCATTATACACTATCATGATATCTTATTATTTCCTATATCATCTGACCCACATCTAATGTCTTTACTTATTTTGTCATCTTGTAGTCCTTATGGACCTAGTGGTCATTTATGTCAGTGTCACTTTAACCTAGTTGACATAAATTGGTTTCTAACTTTGGGCCACTTCAATGATCACACCTCTAAAAATGCCACTTTTGCTGATAGTGGTAGCTCCCAAAATCTTACCATTATGGAAGCTCCCTCATCTTATCCAACTATATAATCAATATCTTACACCACATAGCTCCTTGTTAGTAGGGTCTCTTATAAGTGAAACCTAAAGCTTTTAGTTTTAAGGAATTAGGATAGAGGATATAAATATGGCCACCATTTGTCTAGCCTACCCATGTAGCTCTTGGGTCAAGCAAGGTCCATCCTCTATCACTCACCATGTTTACAATTTTATAACTAATAGAATCTACTTAGATATCAAAGAAATTATAGGTCATCACTTCACTTTTACCCTTAAAACTCAACTCGTAGTGATGATGGCCTTTCATCAATAAGACCTTTACAAATCCTAATAAATGTCCATCTCCTAAAACTTATCTCATAGTGATAGATGCCAATACTATGCTTATACTCTCACATAATTTTAGAAGGTTTAACCTTCTCACAAAAGTACCTTTTCTTTGGCTTAACTCCATCCAAAGACATTTATGATGCTTAGCCTTTTATTACCCACTTATTTATCCTACCCTACCCATATGTATCTTCTCCTCATAATGCACGTCATATTATTATGGTGACTACTCACCAATCTACACCACAAAACCTCATTGTTACCAAAATATCAATCCAAACCTAACCATGTGGTATATCACATTAGGGTAGCCCATCTGAACTCCACTAAGAACTACATTTTGTCTAAAGTTTAATTAGATATCACATCCATAGAACTATATAGGTAGTATCCACTTGCCTAGTTCATATGGAGTCAGCTCAGTCACCCCTATCTATATGCTTTCCAACCACTCTATCTGACTAACTAACCATTCGACCATGTCCACCTCAACATTGGCTATTTAGACCCAAACTACTACATATATTTGTAATGACCTTTCGTAGGCCATTTTGACCACACTAACCAACCTTGTCATGTTGTATTTTTGTATGACCTAACCATTTAGGTTATTTGGTAGGAACACTTCATACCTTAGATACCTACAACTAACCCCAACCCTATCTAGATTGATTGATAGGCATGACCTGATCATCTATGACTAATATTGTGGACTAGTTACCCTTGACATATGTCACTCTGAACCCAAAATTAAATTAACCAACATAGAAAACTTTAGTTCATGTGTGATTGAAACTACCACACTTAGTCACATTTTATGTGCATGTTTATGTCTCAAATACCCAACTACCTTATAATACCACTTAGTGCCTCCCCACCAAGTACTTATCAAACCTACACCCAATTCTAATTTACCACATCAACTCCTAGTTTGAGGGGAATACCTCCTCCCATACTTCAGGCATCTTGACCTTCGACCAATAAATTAAATTTCATTTTATAACATGTTAATTTAAAGTTGCATGCAAAATGTAGACAATAAAAAATTACACACTTAGAGTTTTTGATGATTGAATGCCTCTAGACCCCCTAAAGGCCCCCTAAAACCTTTTTAAACCTTAACTAACCACTCTTAACCTAATGAAATCCCTATTCTCTTATTAACATATTAATATTCAAAAGTATTATTTGAAAGCACTATTAAAAATTACTATTCACTATCACTATTCACTATGGGATCCACTATCACTATTAATTATGACATGGAAAGTGACATGGGAAGTGACATGGAAGGTGATATGGCAAGTGACATGGCTTGAAAGTGATATGGCTTGAGGTGGGACATCATACCCCACCTAAGACCCACCTCCAAGGTACTTAATGACATCATTAAGAACTAAATGGCCTGTACTTGGAAGTATGGCACAATTTTCCTCATGGGACCATCATTCAACATGTGTTTTTGTCCTCATGTATGGAGAATGGTGCCAAAAATCCTAGTATACTTAGCCAAAAGATGGAAGTGAGTGGTGAAAGGTATTTTGGAACCATATGAGCCCACATGCATGATTCCCTCTTTATTTTGGACTCTTTATCAAGTTGGGAGACAAACCAACTAGTGGGAGACCTATTGGGTAAGTGGGAATCTCACCCCCTTGTCTTTCATGACCACTCATGCATCCACATGGAGAATGGTGCTAAAATTCATGGGGCACTTAGCCAAACAATAAAATAGCTTGGTGAAAATTAATTTAACTTAATTTGAGTCCATGTTCTTTATTTCTACTCTAAATTTGACTCATGTGTAATGTGGGAGACAAACCAACAAGGTGGGAATCCCACCACCCTTATCACCTTTGTCATTTATGAGCCCACTTAAAAAAATACTGATATAATTTTACTATTCCCTCTTTTGGCATGATTATTCACAATAAATAATATAAATATGTCTTTCCCCATACACCCATGGTTAAGTTGGTTAATCTTTGGTAGGATCATTCCTTTTTATAGGTTTAGGAGCATTTTGAAGGAGTTCATCATCTTGGTGGAAAAGAGCTCAAGCAAAAAAACTCTACCAAAATATTTAGCAAGTGTTCTTCAAAAATACATATTCAACAAGAATAAAGGTATATTGTTTATTTTAATCATTTCAATTCTTTAGTTTTATTAGCCTCCATACCCTTCATCTCTTAACCTTTTCCTTGTTACCCTCTTTGTTCCTTTGTCATCTTCATCCTCTTTATTCCCTTACCCTTTTGCCACATTAATTACTTACTTTCTTATATTTTTCAACCATTCAACCCTCTCATTTTTATTATATAAATAATTTAACAACCCAAAAAAAACCATTATTTTGATTCTTATCAAATTACAAAACCAAAAACCACCATTTTGCCTTAACCAATTTTCAGCACTAGTTGATTTATCTAGTCATTGTTTTAGTAAAGTATTTAACTTCCTTATTTTAATTTTAGTTATATTATATAATTTTTTTTATTTTTTTTTAGTTTTATATAATTTAATGAAAATAATTTAATTTTAATTTATCAACTTAAGTGTTTAAAGTAGGCGGATTGATAGCCTCCTAGAAATCTTTCACTTGTACAATTTATCTCATGTTAAGTAATCCACCCATCTACATGTATAAAAAACAAGTGTGTGGTAGTGATTTATTATTTTAGGTAATAATAAAAAGCCAAAGAGGATCTCTCAAAAAGTATATAATTTAATTTATGCATATTTTAATATTTTTTTCTACACACCCTCTTAACTAGTTTATTTTTTTTCAAAACTAGGAAAAAAATAAAAATAAGATAAAAAAGCACAAATCTGAAAGATTACAAAATTAGGTACTCCATGATTGATAAATAGATTTTCAACATTTTTAAAGTAGTGGATAAATTTTGACACTACATCTTAAGGAATAAAACTATTACCATCATGTTTGATCCTGCTATCAAGCTCACCCTATCATAAAACAAACTAGGATAATGCAGAGGCATGTGGATGTCAAATCCATAGGAATTTGACATAGAAATTAGACATGAAAAGATTTTTTAGGGTGAAGGAATCATTGAAATCATGACTGAGATAGACCCATGTATTACTGTTGAACATGTGTGTCAAGCTTAGGTATATAAAGGAGAATAGATACTGATATAATATAATATTATCTTATAGGTACTTATTTCCTAGAACTTATTAGAGAATGAAGGAGATATCTAAGGCTCAAATCTACTCATTACATAAAAAAGAAAGGATTTCTCTATAGAAAAAATATGAAGGCATCTATCTTATGTGTGTATTTGTAGAGGAAGCTAAAGAGCTTTTGGAGAATTTACATTATAAAATAGGTAGTGACCATGATTTTGGGAATACCATAACCCACAAGATCTTAAGAATGGGCTACTAATGGAAAAAAATTTCAAGGATGCTTACACTCATGTGAGAACATACCATGAATACCAATATCTAACTAGGAGATAAGTACATGTAACAATGTCCGTACAACTTGTTGTTGATGTAAGGCCATTTATCTAGTGGGGTTTAGACTTCATTGGTGTCATTAACCCACATTTCTCAGTAGGCCATAAATTTATACTCACTGCTACATATTATTGTAATAGATGGATTGAATCCATAACCAAAAATAATTATAGATCACAATATGTGATTCACTTATTGGAGGAACACATCATCATTAGAATTGACAGCCCTATTTCTCTAGTTTGTGACAACAAACCAACATTCATATCAATAGAATTTATTGAGTGGTCACATGATAATAATATTACTATCAGGTCATCCTCTAACTATTACCCTTAGGTAAATGAATTGGTAGAATCAATAAATTAGAACCTAATAGATATAATTAAGAAATTAGCTAGGGATAAGCCTAGATATTGGCATAATCTATTAAAATATATCCTTTAGGAAGATTAAACAAGATACAAGCAAGCGCTTAAGGATTCACCCTACCTATTGGTGTATGGATGCATACCAATATTACCAATCATGATGAAGCTACCAAATTATTAGTTCATGAAGGTCTACATGGAACCAAATGATAAAATAGAGTCTCAATTGTTGGATATAATAGAAATGGAAGATTCAAGGACTGAATCCTCAGACATTCAACAAGCACCAAGATGTAGTCAAGAGATGGTTGATAAGAGATAAAAGGTCAATGTATTTAAGATATTAGATATGGTTCTTATTTTGGATAAATACCATGAAAATAAAGGACAAAATGATAAATTTTCCCCATTATAGATTGGACGATATCAAATTTTAGAGATCCTGGAAAATAATGCATTATGTCTAAATGACCACAGGGAAATGAACTTACATATGTAGTCAATGGGTAGTTTCTAAATCACTAATTCATGGTTATGCCACCCAAAGGTAGCACTAACTAATGAAAGGACATGGTATAGGTAGAATTAGGGTAGAATTATTACTTTCTTAGAATATATTTATTATTTTATTAGATTAGATTTCCAAAAACTTTATATTAGATTTATTACTTTCTTAGATTAGATTTTCTATTTTATTATATTGTATTTTATATTTTATTTGATTAGATTTATTGCTTTCTTAGATTAGATTTCTTGTTTTATTATATTAGAGTTTAATGCTTTCTAAATTAGTTATTTTGTTACTTCTTGTGACAATCTAAATTGTGTTTGATCTAATGTAACCAAGCTAAAATCCAAACAAATTGAGATTATACTTAAATAGACTTGTATAAAAGGGAAAAATTAAAAAAGAGTTGAAACCTGAGACCTGTTCACAAATTAGGTATGTTTATATGTTTCAAGCCTCTAGGATGTAGGTGCATAATCATAAAGCATTTTGAATTGTGTCAAAATTGAAATACTCTTACCAAGTATGTGGAAGTTGCTCTTAAGTACTTTATATGAATTTATAAAGTTTTATTATTACATTAGATCAAACACACTTATTATATTAAATATGTGTTGGGAGTAATAATTCTTGGTATAGATGTAGCTAGCAGGGATGCTTAGTAATGATTTGTTTTATAACTATACCTACTCACTAGGGTTCTAGCTCTCCTCTTTCCATAAAATAAAATGAAGAGAAGAAAATAACTAATGGAGTAAAAGAAAAATAGAAATCAAGACAAAACAATATCTAAATAAAATCAAAAGGCTCACATGATGAAATAAGGTCAATGTACCATGCATCATGATCAATAAATTGAAAGAAAGAGAAGAGACGAACCTAAGGAGTCTCTATTGGGGCTATAGATGCCTAGCTGGTAGTAGATCAATGCTTGAGATTACCTTATTTTAATGAGATTTAATAGAAACTATAACAAAACCTACAACTCTATCTAGCCTTTGAAAAATTCATCACAAAAAGGGTCAAATGAACTTTACATTCAACACACACAGATCCAAGGGTAAGAAGGCAAGTATGTTGTGTGAATCTGCTTAGGAGTCTATTTCATATTTCTTATTTTTTTTTTTTTTTGGTGGTATGGTTTGTGTTTGATTTGAGGTTACTAACCAAAGTATTGGGTTTTTGAATACTCAAAATTATTCCCCCTAAACACTACTATTTGTTGTACCCAATACCCCCTTTTTCTTCTTGAATAGATGGGGACCCATTTTTTTTTATATTTTGGCCTTCTTGTTGAGCCTTTATTTTATATGTTTATACCATTTCTTGAGGATATTTGATTATTAGTCTTCATATTTAGAAGACTTTGGTAATATAGCATTGTATTACGTATTTTATGAACTAACTTTATTAATGCCTTTCGGGAGTTTATTGAATCATGTAGGTTTTCAAACTTAATTTATTTGGAGAAATCCATTCAAAGATTTATTCATTAGAACTTTTATTTAGGTATTGTGTTCAGACATTTTGTCTGAAAGGTGTGGTTTTGGTGTTTTTATTTTGGGTATTTTGTTTAGAAACTTCTTTAGCATTTATTTATCATTACTCATTCATTTAGGATTTTATTCAATGGTATTTTTTGGTCTTTGAAACTTTTTGTTATGAAAAAATTAGGCCTTTAGAGTTTTTTCATCAAATATTTTATTCAAAATAATTATCTTGAAAATGACTTATTTTTTTTGAACTTTTGTTTTCTATCTTTTTTCTTTAGACATTTTTTCTGATAGACAATAAATCTTTGTACATATACTTTGGACCTGTTATTTAAACATTTTGTCTAATGAGAATTAGGTCCTCATGATTTTTATTTAGGTTTTTTGTAAAGACTAGTCCTAACACAAAGCCCAAATACCTGATTCTTGAAAGATAAAAGACTTGATACACTTAGGTAAATAAAGCCAAAATACTTCTTAATAGTATGCTAAATTCACATTCCAAATAGAACTAATAAAATTTGAGCTATGTAGAAAATATAAAATAGGTGAACATTGGGAATTTATATCACATAAACTAGTATTCAATGCCAAAAAATATATACATGATGTGAAACCATTGAAGCCTTCATTCCTTACAAACAAACTTGTACTTGAAGTCTACTACGTTCATGTGTAATAAAATCCCTAATCTACCTGTGAGAGTACTCTATAAAAACTAGTGACTAAGTGTGAGAATGAATTGTTCATAAAGCACATAAAACATGTAAAATAAGATAGTAAACACATCTAATTACACATAAGGAATAATGGCATATTCATCCAAGCCACTCATGGGGTTAGTTACACCATTTCCATATTCAATTAAGGATTTAATGAAGTTTATGGATATAGTCTTTGATGTTACCATGTTTGATAATACGTATGTGAATTATTCATAATTATGGGATGTGATTGATTCCATTGGATGGAAAAATATCTCCCTCTGATTGATTGATCATCAAGGATTTGTTTGCCCTAAAAAGACAAGGATTTTATTTTGCTACTACCAAGCCTAAGGTGATGCCATGCATCGACCTTTTTTTGTGACTTGTTCTTCATATCCAAAGTCATGTAATATGCTTTCCTACATAATATTGGTAATATTATAGGTGTAGTATAAATTATAGGCATTTATTTTCAAATATATTTGTGATTACTTGCATTAAATGCTTATTTTGACAATCATAAGGTAGTACAATGGAATCAAGAGAATACAATGGAGAAGGTTCTATCTTCATCAATTCTACCTAATGAAATGTCACTTTTAAAGTAAAAAATATGAAGGGTCCTACTCTCATTAACAAGTTTAGGATGGGTGTGAGTATAGGCATTGCATTGTTTAATATACTTTATGACATACCCAATGTCTATTTTCTCTATTTGGATTGGGTTTTGTTATTACACATGATGTTAACCATTGATTCCATGTTCATTTTCTGACCCACTCCTATATGACATTTTTATATGGTGTCATATTTGGTTGATGTTGTTATGGGAATAATTTACAAATTTATCAATGAGTTATGGAGCCCATCCACTGATTATATTAAAAATAGAATTTTTGATCATTTTTAATTCATAAAAATTATGCTTACATGAAGAACGTGGTGAATATTACCAAGGATGTTTATCCTCAAGTTTGATAGGCTATTTAGGGTTCACCGATTCCCAAGTTAAGATCAACATTCTTAAGACACTTTATATTAGAGATGACTATTTCTAGTATCTAGATTTCACTATAATTATAATCTAGGAAAATAAGGTTCATCCCCTATGTCTATAAAATTACATACTTGATATGTTATCCAAGAAATAAATTTCTTTTCCAATTATGGTGAATCTTAGAGGAGAACCTATCTAAGACAAAGAAAATTTCATTCTTTAGAAACCACATATTTATTGGTAGAATCATGAATACCATGAGAAAACACTTTGGAGATGTTGATCAAAAGTGAAGTATTTACCATTTCCCCATACTTCCACATAGGGATTTGGATCCATAGGGATCCATCCAAAATCACATACTGGGATTCAATATCTCTTACAATCATGTCTATTATTCCTATGACTTCTTATTTATGAATGCATAAAATGATGCAAAATTTTTGGAGAGAGCAAGAATTTTGGGATTTAAGGAGGATCATTTAAGGATGATATAATGGGATCCTTCAATCTCTAAGAGGTAATTGGAAAGCATAAAATCACTTTATGTAGGGTGGACACATTCATACTTTTGGAAGGGCTAGTCCATAGAGCAATCAAAGGAGTAGGAACTCCCTCATAGGGAATCCATTTCAAACTAAAGGTTGTTAAGAAAGAGATTGGGGTAAGTAAACATGACCCTATGGGAGCTCAAATGCGAGACCCCATCAATTTGGATTATGATAAGGAAGGACAAGTATAGGAATATCTAGCTACTAGTATAATGTAGATGCCTATAGATATTCCCTAAGCACAAGATTATAGATCTATAGGGGTAGAAATAGTTGAAGTAGTTAATATAGGTTATCAAGGCTAACCTTCATAGCCAAATACCACCATTTTCTACATAAGGAAGCCCAAGACTCCCACATGCTGTCCTAAAGTTGAATAATCTTAAGGCTTGCCTATAGTGCCCCAATAAGTAGATGTGGTAGATGAGGAAACAATTAATTTAGAAGAAGAATAAGAGAATTATGATGAAGAAATTAAGTGGGAGAAAGCTAAGGCCTTGAGCCTTAAAGATTACAAATGTAAATAACCAATTGTGGAAGATATCCTAAGTATAGAGGTTATTAAGACTACTTCTTTATTATCTACTTTTATTCCTATTTTTGGTGTTATGTCTATTTATTATATGTTGAGAACTCTAAAGGTGGAAGTTCCCACTTCCACCTCTAATTATCCATTTTCCACCACCTCTTTCATTCAATTCCCCTTACTCAACCCAAAAGTTGAGAAGGATGTTTCTAATGTTGCTTCATCCACCATCATTGATCTTCTTTCCACGTCCATGCCATCCACTTCCATCATGGATAGTTCTAATATTCCTTTTAGCATTGCCACTATTAGATCATTTAAAAATAATAGGGTATTTAGGAAGGTGGAAACAAACATGGCCACCCACAACTCTATGTCCAATCCACTCAAATCAAACTCCCTGTGCCATTGGCCTTTCCATATCAAGAGACATTATGACAAGTTTAGGCAAGGAAAGAAGGGTAAAGCCAAAAATAATTACCATATATCCATTCCCCTAGTTTGGAGGATTGGATTGGTTTAAAATCATTTTGCCCTCCTTACTTGACACTATTCTTAAAGTAGTTAAGAAAAAATAAGTAGTTGAGGAGGCTGAAGAATAGATTGTAGTCACAACCTTAGATGAGATAGATGTGAATCAATTGAAACTTCCTCATTGGGTTATGGATTTGAGGTCTAAAAATTTACAAATGACCAATTTAAAAATCACTAAGCTTCCCTATATCACCACCTTGTTTGACAAAGCATCTAGAGGCATTTAAATGGTGAGAAAGAGGAAGCTAAAGGATAATGCAGGTAGAGAACTAATTTTTGAGGAGATAAAATAGGTTTTATCCTTCATTAAGAAACAAGACAGGTAGTTAGGGAAGTTGCCTTATGCTAAATAATTTATATCTCTTATTAAATCACATAAGGATGCCATGGTTATAATCTATGAGGACATAAAGATGGTGAGACAAGAGCTAGAGGTTGATTTAGAATAGTTGAAGGAAAAATAGAGGACTATCCATATAATAGCTAGAATTAAGGCTAAATTTCAAGAGGTAGATTTTAAATTTTATAATTCATTAGAAATATTAGAATTTATCTAGGCTAAAACAGCCCCACATATTAATAAAACTAACGAATTTTATAATTTTTTGAAGAGTGACGGTAATAAATTGAATATGTTGATGGTATATATAGGTAATAAGGCTTATAATCACTTGGATATTATGACACCAATAGAAGTATCTAATTACCTCAACTTGGTAGCTATAAGAATAAAATAAGCTTGAGAATGTTTGATAGTAGTTGAGGTTTTACTCCCCAAGTATCAAGAGCACGAGACCTAGGTTCTTAAAATTTTGAATGATCCAAAATTATCCAAGGTCAAGGAAAATACAAGAAAATTGATCAGTAAGATCAATTTTGATCAACTCATTTAGGAGACCATGGATGAATTCAAGTAAAGTCTACAGGGGATGCCATTAGAGGATATAGAGGTTGAGTTAAGCTTTGCTAAGAATAAGGTTACTAAAGTTGATATCTTTAAGATCAATTTCTAGATGACCAAAATAGATCATGTAAAGGTCTTATCCTAAGTTAGTAGGGTACACAAACCACTTCTATTGAACTTAGAAATCAATCAACAATAACATGATGATTCTCTCAAGTGCTACCAAGAGATTTAAGTAAAGAAGAAACAAGCTTAAGTTGCTACTTATAGTTCCACATCAACAATAATATTTTCCACAACTTAAACCACCACCACTACATTAACCAAGGTCCATGTAACTATTCATAAAATGTAACCTTGAAAGGATAGGATTTTGTGCATGTAAATTATGTAATGGTGTATTCATTTATAATTTTGATCCAAATTGTAACTTTTCCTATTTTCTATATACATGCACATGTTGCATGGTTTTTGTAAAGGCTAACTTAATTATTAACAAATATAAGTAAACTCTATATAATTTTGACCATATTTAGTATTCATTTTTTGACTATCACATGTAATTATGAACTTTGGGGATGATGTGACCCCTTCCCTAAGTCTATTTAAATAATTTTAATCCATATTTTGGAGGGGTCAAATAATTTTTAATATATAAAAGCAAAGCAATTTTGGTTGTCTACTCATGTGTTTATGTATTTTATTTCAAATGTTTGTGTAATAGATTTTATTTATTTAGTTGTTTGATTCAATAATCCTTCATGTGCAAAAGCTATGAATAGGTTCTTGATTATCTTGGTTGATACACTAGTCTTAGATGTGCAACATCTCTTGAAGGATTGGTAAAACACATTGATTACTAATAGTAGAGTTGATTGATTCATAATTTTTAGTGTGTAGAGGTGATTTCTTTGGATATAGTCTTATGTGTGTATGCAACAACTACCTTAGATACATCACTATCTCAAGCCATAATATGCTAATTAAGAGTGTGTAATAACTTCCATAAAAGAAGTAACATTTAACTAAGGCTTGTGAGTTTCCCATATTAATATCTCATTAGAATTCTTAATTGTGTATAATTGTGTGTGAGCAATAACTACTATCAATAGGCATAAATTTTGAATGCACTTGTCCATTTAAAAACTAGCTAGAGAAGTAATTATTAAAGACCATAGATCCTTTATTTTCTACCTTGCCCTTCCCTCCTTTTTTGAGTTTGTTTTGAGACCTACCCATTTTAGATTAGTAAACACTCCTCCAACTCATATATATTTTATTTTCTTTTAGAAACCACTCCATCCACAAAACTTTGTTAACAACTTGCATGCCCTACCTATTATTCCATTAATTAGTTATTAAAATCATATACTTTTAACTCATGCCTTAGAGTAGAGTTCATCTCTATTAAGATCCTAAATCGTTAGAGGCTACCTCATTGTATATGGTGTGCATAAAAACCACATAAACAACCATTAAGGGTAACCTTCTTCAACAATATGAACTTTTATTTTTATTGTATGATCATTGCCTTTTAGGTCATGAAAGATGAAGACACCAATATACCTCAGTAACGTCTCATGTATCCACTCACCAGTATGACTGTCTACAAGGTTTTAGTTATTAGGCCTATATGAGAAGGTGGTCTGAAATAACTTAAAATTCTAGTGTGACATGCTCATATCATCATTCACTTCTTTAAGATGTACATCCCCTAATACTCACACTAATCTTTATTCTTTGAGTAGACTACATAGTGTTTTTTAGGGACCCTACTATAGGAAGCCTAAAAAGACTAGCTATAGGTGCACATTTGTATTCTTAGTTCACTATATGACCATATGGATCCAAAAACTTGTGGTTTCATTGCTTTTTATGGTTCTAAGGGAGGTATGGAGGTATATGATATGGTCTAGACTTGGGGTGAAGGGTGGATGAATAGAGGAGGGTATAAGTGGAGAAATGTGGAGTGTGATGCATAAAAACATGGTTAACACATCATGAATGATAGTTTAAACACTGTGAAAAGATAAGGATATAAAAATGTTGTGAAATGGAGAATAAATACCCTTCCTATACAAATCACATGGATTTTGGAGGCCCTAATACATATACCTAGGTGAACATAGAACTTTAGAGGCATACATGAAGCATACACAACCCTAAATTGAAACCTAAACAACTTATAAAAACCTTAATTTTCAAAAAATAACTTAAACTCTACTAAAAGTGACTGTGTGGGTTAGGAGGTAAGGAAGATGGTTTCTAGGCATGTGAAGCCACCATGGAGGTTCAAAATCTTTTTCTCAAGGGAATGAGGATGACCCATCATCAAATAAATCTTCTTTATATGTTTTTAAGTTACATTTGAAGCTCTATAGATGCCATTAGATACACATAGTCTTTATCATATAGTGGTGATCAAATGTGCACAAATCTTTTCTCCTTGGGATCTTCTAAGATGACAGGAGGCCATCAGACCTTTGACTTTAATAAGAAGGCATTGGAAAAATTAATAAATATATTTTAAAAAATATTTTAACTAAATATTTATTCCATAAAATAAAATAAAAAATTCCATGCCATTGTATAAAGATTATCATTAAAAGAAAGGTGATAGTCTTTATTAAGCATGCATATTTAAATCTTTATTTAAAAAAAGTCTATACATCTCTTACTTTTAACTCCATGTAGATAAATCTTTCTAAAAATATTTTAAGTTGACACATGTCATAAAAAGACATGGAATTGGAGTTAGCACCAACGTAATATGTGGGGTAATATTCTTTAAAAGAAGTGTTGCATAAGTTTTCAAAGATATATACATTAATCCATAGTCTTGGACAAGTGTTGCATAGTTTATTGGATGGCATTGACTTTGCAAAAGGATAATCATGGTTATTGAACTCAAGTTTTTAGTGATGTGTTAGAATCATTATTCACCAAGAATTACAAATATTGAATGCAAATCTTGTTTTCTTGATCTTGATGGCAAGATAATATGGCATTGGATATTGATTGCAACACATTATTTTTGGGAATAATTATTATATTGAAAAATATGTGGTAATTTATTATTTAATGTTTATTTAAGATTCTTGACAGGTTTTGTATATGGAAACCTTGATGATAAAGGGTTTATAGCTGGTAAATATTATTCAATAGATTGCCTATTAATATGTGGGAAAGTTTAATTATTTTCTAGTTAAGATAGTGTGGATCGACTTTGGAAATAATTCTATGCCATTCTCCATGCTTAAATACATGTCAATGATGTTGAATTCCATTTTGGGATTTTTTTTTGATCAATTGACGATCAAAATCAAATATATGTAGCAAGAAATCCCAGAGAGCCAATGCCATACTGTCAAAATGAAACAAAACTAAATTCAAGGAAATCATTAGTACCCTAGGGAAATTTATTATTTCACAACCAACACCAAGTAGCGTTGAGAAATATATAATTGTGGGTTAATTTACAAGGGTGATAATAGGATTTAGGTAGAGAATTAATAGATTTATATAGAGGAAATTATAGATAGAGATATTTGGATAGAGAGGTAGTAGAAGCTTTGGGAGGTTTATTTTATTACACAGATGGATATTTGGTATGGAAATAAATTATTTACTTAGAGATTTTTATAATCAATCTCAAAGAGTTTTAATAAGATCAAAACACTCATAAAGTGGACCCAAGGATCTATCCATTTGGTGAACCCCATTAATAAGTCTTGTATTTTATATTTTGTTTTTAATTTCCTCTCTGTGATAAAAAAATCATTTCAATTTCCTTTATTAAATTGCATAAGTTTTATAAATTAATTTTTTAGATTTATTAAAAGGGGAAATTGGAAATTAAAATATTCCATTTTATTTTAAATCTGATCCAAATAGACTAAAGGTTTTTATAAATTGATTTTTTAGATTATTTTGGTATCAAATCTTGTGATCAAGGCCATTTAACACATTGTTTGGCAATTGTAATAGTTTTGTATGTTAACTAGGTCTCAATCAAAATGTGGTGAAAGGGAACTTGTAGAGTTTAATCTTATAATTTGTGCAAGATGTGCAATATAGTAGTCAAATATGGGAGTAGACATGTCTGAGATAGAATTCTAGCATGCTTTCCTCAACATGAAAAATATGGTTGAAGAAATGTACAAGGAACACATAAAGGGGAAGAAGTAAAGGAAGATCAATATAAAAGAGAAGAAATTCCTCTTTCACCTTCATATTCTAAAAATACCTCTTCTAATATAGATGGTAAAACTATCCCACATTTGAAATTAGATGTTAAATTTGATTTACCAATTTATAATGGTGAGCTCAGTGCAAATAAATTGGATAACTAGGTAAATTAGATTGAGATATATTGCAAGATTCATAACATTGTCAACTAGGAATCCAAGATTCAATTGGATAATCTTCATATGAGTGACATAAAACTCATATGGTAGGAGAGTAAGATTCAAGAATATCTCAAGAAACATGGCAAGGTAGTCTCTTCCTGGAATGATTTGTTTCTAAACTAAGAAAACAATTTTATCCTTTGGGTTACATGAAACAAACTACTATGGATTGGTAGACTTTGAAATAGAATAAAGTTTAGAGAATGTAGGATTATGTTTAGGAGTTTAGAAAGAAGCTATTAATGTTGGTCATTCCTTTATACATTTAAAAAAAATTCCTAAAGTATATTTGAGGTTTAAAAAGTTAGTTGAGACATACTATGCTCATGTTTAATCCTTATATCCTTGATGAAGTCTGTGTACAAGATACCCATATGAAAGTTAGGGGAAAGATAACCAAGGAAGGCTATGAAAATAAATCTCACAAGCTAGTTGAAAATAGAGGAAAAGGTAAAGGAAAGGGTAAGAGTTAGTCTACTTACATTGTTAAGAAAGATGAAGGAAAACCTTTCTATAATCAATGTAAGAAGAATCATGATGAGACTAAGTGTTGGAAACTCCATCTAAAACTCAAGCCAAAAAGGTTATAGAATAAAAATGAAAATAAGGTTAATGATGTAATCCAATAGGACTTAGGCTCATATTCTGGTGATGAAACAAAAGTGACTAATATGGGTCTGCAAGGTTCAACTTTTTCCTCTTCTAACCCTAAACCTTTTTTTATTGATTCATCTTCTAAAATTAAATCTAAATATGATGAAATAAAAATAAATGAGCTTTTCCACATAAGATTCATATCTAAGCATAGTAAAATAGATAATATTTTTTTATAGTGGATCAAAAGATAATTTTATTTTTGAAGAGGTTGTTAGAAATTTAGGACTCAAAATTAAAGCACATCCAAAACCATATCCTTTAGGATGAGTGTGTGATGAAGCAAAATTGTAGGTCATAGAAACATGAACCTTGAGGTTTGTTATTTCTTCTAAATTCATTGATGAAGTAGAGATAGATGTAGTTCTTTTGGATATTTTTGGAGTTGTTTTGGGAAGTCCTTACTTATATGATATAAAGGTAATCTTTCATAAAGAAGACAACAAATATGTACTAGTAAAGGATGGGATTGAATACATAGTAATATCTAATCATGTTAAAACCAATTTGACTCTTATCTCTATAGGATAAATGAAAAAACTCGTAAACTCGAGTAAAATTTTTGTTCTCATGATTGTGAAAGCCAAGGGTAGTGAAAAATCTAAGGTCTTAGAGGGTTGTGATCCTAAACATCAATTTGAAATAGAAAAGATTATTTCTAACTACAATGGTGTTTTTCAAGAACCATAAGGTTTACCCCCTAAAAGGGAAATCCAACATGAGATTTAATTGTAGTAGGATGCCTCTCTTCCTAATATTGGCATGTATAGGTTATCAGTAGTAGAGAATGAAGAAATAAAGAAGAAAGTGATGGAGTAACTCGAGAAAGGAGTCATTTGGCCAAATACCTCTCCATGTGGTTGGTCTATTATCTTGGTACCAAAGAAATATGGTACATGGAAGATGTTCATATATTTTTGAGTTTTGATTAAAATAATAGTTAAAAACCACTAGCCTCTTCCTCTTATTGATGATTTATTAGATTAGTTAAAACATCCAATGTATTTTACTAAGTTATATTTAAGAAATGTTTATCACCAAATAAGAATAAGTGATGGTCATAGTTTGAAAACCACTTTCAAAACTAAGCAAGGTCTTTTTGAATGGCTTGTTATGACCTTTGGGATTCGTATTACACCTGATACATTTATAAAATTTATGAATGATGTGTTAATACTATTTCCAGATGATTTTGTAATTGTGTACTTGGATGACATTTTAATCTTTAGTAACACATGGGAGGATCATCTTAAACACATTAGGAAAGTCTTAGATAGTTTTCAAAAGGAGAAATTTTTCCTTAAGATGTTAAAATGTGAATTTATAAAAACATCTTTGGTTTACTTAGGCTATGTTGTAGGGAATGACTCATTAAAAATAGATATTGCAAAAGTTTCAACCATAGTGAATTAGCCAAGGCCTAATAATGCAAGAGAAGTTAGAAGTTTTCTCAAAGGATTTCAATTTTGGAGAAAATTTATTGTTAACTTCTCTTATATTGAATCTCTTTTACATACTTTAACAAGTGTTTATAAGGCATTTTAATGGGGATGAAAGCATGAGAAAGCTTTAAATACCTTGAAAGAAAAGATAATTATAGCCCTAATTCTTGAAATTCTTGATTATGACGAACTTTTGAAATAGAAACTGATGCTAGTGGGTATGCAATGGGGATAGTGTTAATGTAATATCAAAAAATTGATATGTTTTCATTTGAAAAACTTTACAAGTGAAATTAAAAATTATCCTACTTATAATAAAGAGTTATATGCTTTATTGTATAGTGTGAAAAAGTGGAAACACTATTTGATGGGCAAAGAGATAATCATCCATACAAATCATCGGCCTTTGTAATACCTTCAATCACAATCCAAACTACAACAATCATGACACTTCTGATGGATGGGATTTTAAAAAAAATTCCATCTTGTTATAATGTATAAAAAGGGAACACACAATAAGGTTACCGATATGATTTTTAGACCTCCTATTATAGCATCTACTATTTTTCAACATAATTCTTTTGTTAATGAAATTTATAAGGAACAATATGCTAGAGTGTTGATTTTAAGGATCTCTATGAAGATTTGATAAATGGTAAATTATTATAGGAATTTGCCTATCATGTGATAATGGAATGTTATATCATATTGGAAAAATATTTATTCCAAAAGATGAAATAATTCACATGATTAGAGAAGCACATACTTATCTTGTTTTAGGTCATTTTGTCATTGGTAAAATAGTTGCACAATTAAAAAGATATTACTATTAGCCTTGTATGATATAAAATGTATCTAAATATATTAAAGGTTGCATTATTTATTCCATAAGTAATCCTAACATCTGAATGTTAGGATTGTATACACCTCTTCCTATTCCTAACCACCCTTAGGAAAGCATTTCTATGGATTTTGTAGGTTTATATATGTCATGAATAAAAATGATTATCTATATGTAGTTGTGGATAGGTTCAAAAAAATGTGTGTTTTGGTTCTTTATACTAAACAAGTTATAGATGAGGATACTGCACATTTATTCTTCAAGAATGTTTGGATACATTTTGGGTTACCCACTTCTATTATATCTGATCGTGATGCTTGATTTGTTTGTATTTTTTTGGTCAACATTATGGGATTTAATGGATACTAAGCTAAATAAAATTACATCCTTTCATCTACAAATTGATGGACAAACATAAGTAGTAAACCAAATAGTGGTACATTTATTCAAGGGGTATTATGGTAAACAACCTAAATTATGGGATGAACATTTATGTTATGTGCACCATTCTTATAACTATGCTTTTTATTTTTCTACTTTAATGTCTCCTTTTGAGACTTGTTTTGGTTATTCGTTTAAGTCTCCTTTGGACTTCTCTTTTGAAAATGATTATATGTGGTAGATGGAAATAGTGATGCCATGAAGGTGAAAAAGAACATTCAGAGGATTCACATGATTCAAAAAGCTATTTAATAATAGTTGGAGGAGAGCCAAGATAAATATAAGGCTAGGCATGAAAAATATAAAGTTGATCATCAATTCAAAGTGGATGATCAGGTTTTGCTTCACATCAGCAAAGAAAGATTGAAAGGTGAAGGCAAAAAAATAAAACCAATCAGGTATGGTCCTTTCAAGACTTTTGAAAAGATTGGTACAAATGCTTTTCGATTGGATTTCCCTTCTTATATGCAGATTTATTCAATGGTTAATGTGGAAAACTTGATATTGTATAAACCTCCTATGATCATGGATCAAGATGAGGGTATTTAAGTTCCTAATTTTGATGATTTTTCTCTTAATTATCTTCATGAGTTGCAATAAAATGTTATTGTTTACAAGAAAACTAGAACTACACAAAAGGGTGATATAAAATATCTTTGTGTGGGTTGGAAAAGGTTGCATCTGAATAAGGTAAAATGGATGGAAATTAGAAAAG
The DNA here is from genome assembly GCA_037957365.1 of Torreya grandis. Classification (NCBI taxonomy): domain Eukaryota; kingdom Viridiplantae; phylum Streptophyta; class Pinopsida; order Cupressales; family Taxaceae; genus Torreya; species Torreya grandis. The sequence continues at coordinate 680,965 of JARHVA010005910.1, read as the reverse complement.
TGAAGAAAAAATACCCTCACCTAGTTTATAATTAAATTCAACTATTGGGGGTCCAAAAGCTCTCAGTGGGGAGGAATGATCCAAGTGATTTCTACCCCATGATTCTGATCAAGTTTTAGAAATATTTAATTATTGTTACGAATGTAGGTGTGGCATTATCTAGCCAATAATTTCACACCTCAACCCACAATGTTTATAATTAATTTTGAAAAATTGTTACCAATAAAATATATTTTAATATATTTATTATTTACTAATAAATATATTTTATTAAAATATTGGATTAAATATTTATATATTTTAATATGTTTATTAAAAAATTAAAAAATATATTTTAATTATATATTTATTGCATAAAATAAAAAAATCCATGCCATTTTTTAAAGATTATCTTTAAAATAAAGGTGATAGTATTTATTAAAACATGCATATTTAAATATTTATTTTAAAAAAAATATGTACATCTCTTACTTTTAACTCTATGCATATAAATCTTTTTAAAAATATTTTAATTTGACACATGTCATAAAAAAAGACATGGATTGGGAGTTAGTGCTAAAGTAATATGTGGGGTAATATTCTTTAAAAGAAGTATGGCATGAGTTTTCAAATATATATGCATTGATCCTTAGTTTTGGCAAAGAGTTGCATGATATCGTAGATGGAATTGACTTTGCAAATGAATAAACATTGTTATTGAACTAGATTTTTTGGTGATGAAATGGAATCATTTTTCACCAAGAATTAAAAAATTTGAATGCAAATCTTGTTTTCTTGATCTTGATTGCAAGATAATATGGCATTGGATATTGATTGCAATGCATTCTTTTTGGAAATAATTATTATATTATAAAATATGTGGCAATATATTATTTAAATTTTCTCAAATATTCTTGATAGGTGTTGTATTTGGAAACATTGATGATAAAGGGTTTATAGCTATAAAATATTATTCAACAAATTACCTATTAATATGTGGGAAAGTTTAAATATTTCCTACTTATGATAGCATGGATATAATTTGACACTAATTCTAAACCATTACCCATGCTCAACTATATGCCAATGATGTTCAATTCCATTTTGGGATTTTGGTTTTGATTAGTTACAGAGAAGAACCAAATATAGGCAGTAAGAAATTCTAGAGAGTCAATGTCATGCTGTCGAAATGGGAAAAAACCCAATTTTGAGAAATTGTTAGTACCCCTAGGAAGTTTGTTATTGCACAACCAACACCAAGTATCATTGAGAAATATATAACTATGGGTTATTTTATAGAGGTGGTAATAGGATTTGGGTAGAGAAGTAGTGGATTTTCATAGAGGAAATTGTAGACATAGATATCTGGATATAAAGGTAGTACAACCTTTGGGAGGTTTAATTTGTTCCATAGATAGATATCTAGTACAAAAATCAATTATTTACTCAGAGATATATTTTTAATCAGTATCAAAGAGTTTTAATAAGATTGAAACACTCATAGAATGGACTTGCGGATGTAGCCATTTGGTGAACACTGTAAACAAATATTTTGTGTTATAATTTGTTTTTAATTTGTTCTCTATGATAAAAAATCCTTTCAATTTCCTTTATTAAATTATGAAAGTTTTATAAATTAATTTTTAATATTTATTAAAAGGGCAAGTTATATATTAAAATATATATTATATTTTAAATCCTATCCAAGCAGACTGTAAAGGTTTTTATAACTTGGATTTCTAGATTACCTAGTGAAAACATTAAAACTCTATTTATTCCATAGACATATTTGTAGATCACACACAAGAGCTAATATTGAATATATTCTAGTGATATGAGATCACACATGTGAGGAAAATGATTATAATTCTATGGAATGATCATTTAAGACCCAAGGGAACACCATCCATGATTGGTTTGAGAAGACAAGGCAAGAATCCCTAAAAACCATTCAATCCAACTTGGCCTATGCAGATGAGAAGGGCATACAAATTCCTTAACTTATTAAGGAATGTTCATAAATATTATGAGACCAATCCATAGACAAATGCCCATGGGTGGAAGCTACCTAGGTGTACTTTCTCTAATTATGAGCTTGGGACCCCATTCCCTCTATTATGATACATTCATAAACCTAAGGAGCTATTTGAGTCTACCAATGAGCTTGAGGGAGATATGGGATGGTTTTGTGATTCTATGGCACTAACAAACATTGATTTATCTTCCACTTGACATTGTTGACCTCCCTCTACAAAATCATGACTCCACCTGAGTTGGTCCATACTATATGGATCTGTACTGCTTAAGAAACCTCTGTAACTTACCATTTTCTCTACAATTCATCTTGTTTCAAACTTAAAACATCATTAGTAGGTGTTGTGGAGGGAAAATTATGATTCATATGTCACTTTGAACTTGATGGTACAAATTAAGGGAGTTGAAAAGTCATTATTTAACACATGTGGGGCCCATTTAGGAGGAATTAAGTGTTGACCAGGGTGCTAATAGATTAAATAAGTTATGAAATGATATAGTGTTGGCTTGATGAGGTTTGTGAGGTCCATTAGAGGCATGTGTAGTGAATTAATGGTCTATTAAGGCCAAATTAGGTCTCATTATGACCAAAAACATTGACTTTGCACACATATATGACCTAAAAAGGGTATATTAGTTGAATTATCATGTCAACACATATAAAGACCTTTATGACATATAATAAACCTCAAATAAACATTACGACAACTTCCATGATGTTCTTTGAAAGTGAACATACCTCATGCTATCATGTAGAACCAATGTGTTTATGACCCTATATCAAGTTATCTCCTCAATTCACCTTCACAATGGCATCTTTCACATGTTGGAGACCCATCAAAGTGATAAAGGACCATCTAAGCATGTTTCATCATCATGACAATACTAGACTCAAGCTATAAAGGAGATATGAAGACCAAAAAGGCAAATTTATAGTATGACAAGAGCATGGACTACTTGAACAACCCTTATAACTCATAAGGACAAGATACAATCATAAAACTAATGCTAGACTGGGAATTGATGCATTTGGTTGACCTTTTTCTAGGTCTAGGACTTGTTGACCATTTTTGGTCCAATAGGCCAAAAATTAGTGCCCTTCTTCCCTTAATATTCTAGGCCAATTCATTTTTTGATTTTGCACAAGTCTAGGAATTTCTATAGACTCTGTAGGTCTATTTCTATGGACTCTACAGGTCTATTTCTATGGACTCTATAGGTCCACTTCCATGAACTCTATAGGCACTTTTTTACCATTTTTATAGGCATGGATTTTCTATGGACTCCACAAGTGAATTTTCTATGGATTTTACAAAGAAAATTCTTTTATGAACTCTGCAGGCAAGTCTTTTGGCACATGAAGAACTAGTTTAAATAGTGCAAGGTTTTACAAAGCTTCTTCGAACTCTTGTCTTAAAATTCACAAGGAAGGTTTGCCTCTTTGAATCATTGAACCATTGAACCTGTTCAATGCCTTGGTTTAATGCCTCAATCTAAAGCCTTGGTTTAATTGGCAAAGTTCATTGCTTCAATTCAAAGCCTTAGTTCAATCAGCAAAGTCCATCACTCGGTTCACTCAGTTAGTTCATCAGCTTAGTTCAATACATTGGCTCAATGCTCTTGGTTCAATGCTTTGGTTGATCAGCAAAGTCCATCAGCAAAGTTTAATGCAAAGTTCATCGATAGGTTCAATCAAATGGTTCATCAAATTAGTTTAAGGCTTGGTTCATCAGTTTGGTTCAAACATTCGATTCGATGCCTTGGTTCAACAATTATTTTAACCATTGAATTAGTTCAATTAATTGGTTCAGTGCTTCAATTTAACCAAAGAGTTCAAGGGAGCCTCTCAAAGGAAAAGTGCCCTTGTAGAGGGCACTTAGTCGAAAAAAGCACCCTTAATAAGGGTCAATCACAAGAATCCCAAAGGGCACTTTTTAAAGGGCAATTCTTACAGACTTTATATTTGCAAAAAAATCTTGTAGAAAAAGCCCATAGAAAAGGCCAAAGAGACAAAGGCTACTGAAGGATCCCAAAGGGCAGGTGCCATTATGGGGGGCTATCAGTTAGCCAAATAAAGGGCATTTCTCCATAGCTAAAGGGATACTTCCCCTTCAAGAGGGTCTAAAACAAAGGGAAAATTAGAGGGAAAGGCCCAAAGGAATTTGCCAAGGATGGTGATGTCTCGAAAGCTATCAAATTTAAGGAGATAGACTGGCCATTATTTTTCAAATGGTGATGATTCTGCAAATGTCATTTTTATGATATAGAAATAACCATTTGAATGCTAAAAAATATCCTAGAGAAAAAAGAGAGAAAAGAGCTAAGGAACCAAAAGAGTTAAGGCAGGGAAAAGATAAAAGTGCCAAGTGTAGGAATAGGCAAATAGTCCAAGTGGTGAAAGGAGGCATCGATTCAAGAAGTTATTCTAATAGGTGATATAGTTTCTGTGAATTGATCATTAAGAGGCACAAACAACTAATGGCATGACCAATTTTTCTTCATTTTGCATTAATGAGTAGACAAGTCACATAATCACCTTAAAGAAGTGGTCTTGTAAGTAGACAAATGGCATGGCCCATAATTTCTCATATGATGTTTAAACAACTTACTCTTCCCAATGATTAGAAATGCACATGGGTCATTTGTAAAAAGGGTGCCAAAAGGCCTCCTTACTTCCTTTATCTATTACAGACTTCTCATTTGGAAAAAGATCTTTCACATTTGTAAGGTGAAGCCCTGGAAAATTTTCACCTAAAATCAATAAATTCATTTTTACCTCTATTCTGTTTAGATATCTCTATGTGTGTCTGAGTTTTAGTTTTGTGTTTAGTCATTGCTTCCTAATTCTTTCATAGGGTTAACACCAATGCACCTAGTGTCTGTAAGGTGCCATTCTTGTAGGTGATAAGAAAAGTTGTACCTAAAAGCTCAGAGATAGGAAGAAGACACTATACAGTGTTCCCTTTCCACATCACCTATGGCGAGTCCCTATTTTTTGTGTGTTCCATTAGAGCCTCCCTATTAAACTTCATGTAGCCTAGTCCTTTTACCAATTAAAGTGTACGTATGTGTTTGTATGGTTCAGAGTGTGAGTGTGAAGAGGTCAAATCATTTGGTGCATCACCTCTTTTAGAGTAGGCTTTGTTTTCCTATAATACTTTTCCCTTTTCATCCCCCCCATTATATATCTATATATATAATTATTAAAACTTATTAAAACAACTCAGATGCATAAAAGGGAGCTATCCCTTACCTAGAGACTCTCCCATATAGCTTCACTAGTCCCACAGGTGAGAGGGAATTTCCATTTTTATGTGTGGAAGGCAAGAGCTCGGCCTCTTGCCTAAGGTGCAATCCACTGCATCAATAATTTTTGGCATGCCTAGTGGGACTCAATTTTTTTACACTTAGTAAAGTTTTAGGATTGATGCTAGTCTTGTTACAACAAAACTAACCATTTTCGTCATCTAGCGAGTCTACTGGTAAGAGCTTCATTTTTTAATCAAAGACCAGTCTAACCTCCTATGCCTAAAATCACCACATGGTCTATTGCCAAGGGTGTCCCCTTCGAATTCAATGAATTACTTTTAAACTCAGTAAAGTGACTGATGTTTGAGAGGACCCATCCTTATTCAGCAAACCACTTTCCAAAACCTATTGTAAAGAACACGTACGCAGTAAGGCCATAGTTACATCCCGTCATAGCTATGGCATTACCCTTTGTGACTTTCCATGGTTATATCCCTTTGAACCTCTCATGTTATGACCCAATTCTTGGAGAAATCCTCAAAATGTGCCTTCATTTGATGGAGAGGGGCCCATTAGAGTCATCAAACACATCAGAAATATTGTTAACATTTGCAATATTCACAATGTTACTAAATATAATATTATAACCAAATTGTTGGCTTTGTACCTCAAAGGCAAGGTTCTAGACTGGTATGGGACCTTAACCATAAATTAAATCAATTTCTGGAATGAATTGGGCACTCACTTGATGGACCATTTTAGAGAAAAGAGTGACCACCTCTCACTTACTGAGCAACTAACTACCATGAAAAGAGCCCCACATGAATACATGTAGGATTTTAACACTCAATTTTAGAAGACATGGGATATAATCCCTATTCTGGTAAGACCTAATCTTAGCTATGCTTTCCTATATTACTTAAGAGCATTGAATAGTAATATCATTGTTATGATAGAATCCATGGGAGGACATGTGCTACCTACCACATATGACATAGCTATAGCAGCTAAAAATTACTTAGTGTAGGTTGGGAAGATAGCCCCTAGACCCCATATGCCACTTTTCCTTGAAATGCTACATCCAATCTAGACTACTACTCCCACCTTAACTCTTCTACCTAGCATAGAAAATATAGCTACTAATCCACCTAATGAACTTCATGAAGTCAAGATTCTATTACAAAATATATCAAATGAACTTGTGGCTATTAAAAGGTAGCAAGCTCAAAGAAACTGACCAAACTAAGGATATCAATAGTGTGTTCAAGATCCTAGACCCCCTTTCCAAAATTACAATCAAGGATAGGGTTAGCTTACTCAGACCAGACCCTTTCAAGGCTACAACCTAGGCATTCCATCATCATCTAAGGTTATGGTGCCCATTCAAAATAATCTGGTGTAAGAACAACCAAGTTGTTCAACCATGGGATATGGTTAGGAGCAGGCTATTTATACAAATGAAATGATAGGTTATTACCCAAATGTATAAGACAATTAGGTATCCACCCATTCCCAAGTCTTTGAGGCTCCAATGAAACCTTGCACAAGTAGTAGTCAAACCTAGCCTAATTTTACCCTCATGAATCATCTGGAAGGTGAATTCTATTTAGTCAATTATGTGGGTGTTATAGAAAATTAGGCTGACTATGTTGCAACCAACACAAGATTCAAAAGGAGAGTAAAGGAAGAAGCTCAAGATACTACCCAAATGTTAGTAATACCATCTTCATCACATGCAAATGAAAAGGTCCCAAGTTTCAAACTACCAGTTATACCTCTAGCTCTTCGACCTGCACCTCAAGCTATAAATAATTCTAAAGAAAATTTGAAGGCAACCATCGAGTCAATGTGGTTAACCAGATGAATAAGTTACATGTTAACATCTCCTTGTGGGATTCACTATCAATACTGGGGCAAAAGTACATGCTACAAAAGGAATTACATGAGCTAGATGAATAAGTTGTCCCAGCAAAAGCCGATAATGTTTTGATGATGAATGGATAGCCTTCCACCTATTAAGCCCAAAAATAAGAAAAGGTTCCTCCTTTTTATGTGTCCTTGGTCATAGGAGATTTCTTGGTATATAATTGCATCATTGATAGCAAAGCAAGCACCTCGGTGATGCCCAAATGCATAACCAACAAGCTGGGCTTGAAGTACGAAGAAATGACCAAGGGAGTCCTGCAACTGGATGGAACCCCAACAAAGATAGTTGGGGTGGTAAGAGGTTTGATCTTAATGCTACATTCTCTCTCAACCTTCTCAGTCATTCATGATGTAGTAGTGGTGGATGTCCCTCCTTACTTTGCCATATTCTTATCCAGGGACTTTACATCTAAGATAGGTGGCTACTTAGTAGTGAATCGGTCTTATCTAGTTTTTAGAACCAAGTATGGGACTAAAATTAAGATTGAATTCAAGCCACTCCACTGAGATCATCAAGAAACTTACTCACTCAAGGAAAAAAATGTCAGTTACACCATCATTGACCAAAAAGAGTTCCAAGTAGACCAATCTCCATCCTCTACCCTTGAAGGAGTTACAGACTTGCTCTTAGATGAATGGAGAAGTGACAACTTCAAGCATGATCCTTACAAATTCATAGAGGAGGTGGTTCTTGGAATTTATTGCATGCATGAAGAGGGTAAATTTTTACCAAATCTGATGAAAGCCAGTTAGGAAAGCTCAAGTATATGGCAACTATTTTGTAATGGTTCAAGAAGTAAGTTGGGAGCTGGTGGTGGAGCAGTGTTATTTTCTCCTTCAAAAGAGAGGTATTTTTCATCTTTCTAATTCCAATTTTTTTACACATGTAATGTTATGAAATATGAATCCCTCATCCATAGTTTGTAGTGGGCAAAGAAAAGAGGAATCAAAGAGCTACAAGTTTTTGGTGATAGTGAGCTGATTGTCAATCAGGTAAGAGGCCAAAATTTGACAAAGAAATATTTATTAAAGTCCTATAAACATAGGGTATGGGACTTATTGGAAAATTTCTTTTCTTTCAATATTACCTCCATTCCTAGAGAGCGAGACAAACAAGCAAATAGGTTGGTAGTAGTTGGTGCCCAGTTTGATATTCCTTAGGAAATAGGTTGAAACCACAACTTATGTAACTTGAAGGTAGTGATCCGGCCTTATGTACCTGACAACATCACCAACTAGCAGGTCTTCAATAGTGATCAACAAATAACACTCTTTTTTCAAAAAGAAGCTAAGTTTGCTACAAAAAACTAGGTTAAGCTGTAGTAGCAATATGGTAGCCAAATTGTTCAGCTGAAGAACAATAAACTCCCCAAAGGTTTGGTCACTTTAGAGAATATCTTAAATGGAGATGACCAATTGAAAAGTAACAAGGCATGCATCAAAACAAAGGAGTACCATGAGAAGGTGGAAATATTCAAAGATAAGCTGCTTGCACTTGGGAAAGTGTGCACGGACTGTGAAAGGCAGGCCTTCATTTTGTCATGCCAAGAATTTATTGATATCTTCACTTAGGAGTATAGTGATTTGAAGGGTTTTGACACAAGTTTGGCCCATCATACCATTGAGTTATAAGAAGGTTCTAGGCCAATCAAGTAAAAATAGAGGCTTGTCAATCTAATGATTGAGCCTCTATGCAAAAGGAGCTCACTAAGTTGATTGAGTCCAAGATAATATTTTTAGTGAAACAGTCTTCTTGGCTGGCCAACCTTGTTCTTGTTCAAAAAAAGAATGGGGAGATCAGACTATGTGTTGATTTCAGAGACATTAATATATTCTCTTTGAAATACCATTATCCTCTCCCAAGCATGGAGTAGATCCTTCAAATGGGGATAGACAGTGAGTGTTTCTCCCTCTTGGATGGGTATTCAAGATACAACCAAATTTTGGTGCAAGACTATGACCAGCACAAGATAGCCTTCACTACCAAGTGGGGAATGTTTGCTTATAGGAAAATGCCTTTCAAACTATCTAATGCTAGTGGCACCTTCCAACAAGCTATGGATGTGGCCTTTCAAGGCCTGATAAATAATAATATGCTTGTATATCTTGATGATGTGATAGTTTTCATAAAGAAAGCAAGCCAACACATGAAACACCTTAGACAAATCTTTGAGAGGTGTAGAGAGTTTAATATCTCTCTCAATCTAAGGAAATGTGTGTTCATTATCCACAAGGGAAATCTCCTTGGTCACATTATTTCTTCAGAGGGCCTGACTATTGATCCAAAGAGAGTTGGCTCCATCTTAGAGCTATCCTTACCTAAGCACAAGAAAGGCCTATAAAGCTTCTTTGGCAAGATAAATTTCATATGGAGATTTATCCCAAATTTTGTAGAGATGGTCAAGATGTTGACCTCTATGCTGAGGAATGGTGAAGAGTTCACATGGACAGTGCAAAGAAAATACAATTTTGAATAAATCAAGTAGGCCATAGCTTGGGCTCCCACTTTAATCAACCCTGACTTCACCAAATATTTCAACCTCTAAGTTCCATGATGGGCTAGTCAGTAGTAATTTTGCTCTTAGGGCTACAATAACAAGAATCATGAGAGTTGGCTACTTTTGGCCCACTCTTTTCAGAGATACCCATGCCTTTATACAAAATTTCCAAAAGTGCACAATTTTTGATGGGAAGCAATGGTTGGCTACCATGCCTTTATAGCCTATTTAGGTAGAGCAACCATTCATGCAATGGGGCCTTGACTTCATAGGGATGATTAATCCTCCCTCTAGTGATGGACACAAGTGGGTCCTAACTACCACAAATTATTTCACAATATGGGTAGAGGCTATTACTCTGAAGAAGGGCAATGAAAGTGTAGTCCTAGATTTTTATGAGGACCTGATGGAAAGGTTCAGGGTCTAGCAACCATAATCTTAGATAATGAATTAGATTTTATGGGAACTAAAATGAGTGAATGGGCATTGAGATATGGGATCTATCTTAGCACTTCATCCAATTAATACCCACAAGGGAATGGCCTGGTTGAATCTACAAATAAGAACTTGATCAGGATCATCAAGCGAACTATGGAAGAAAATTAGAGGACTTGGCATGCCAAGTTAAAAATGGCCCTATGGGAAGATAGGGTCACCCCAAAGAGTGAAATTGGTAACTCACCATACATGATCGTCTATGGAAGGGAAGTTAGGCTCCCCATTTCACTTGAGTTGCCAACCTTGGACCTTGCTTGCTAGCTATAATTAGAAGAAGGAAATAACATTGAGGTTAGGCTATGCAAGATGATGGAGCTCTAAGAGACAAGGGACTAGGCTATGGCTTTTATGACCAACCACCAACAACAAATGAAGAGACACTTCAACAAGAAATCTTCATCAAAGGGTTTCTCTAAAAGAGACATTGTCTTGAAATGGGATGAGGACCGAGCTAAGCCTAGAAAGCACATGAAGTTTGATGCCCTATGGAGTGGCCCATATGTAATCACTTAGTGCAAGCAACATAATGCATTCCAACTCTCCAAGTTGGATGGTGAAGAACTATATATCCCAGTTAATGGGATACATCTTAAACATTACCACTGGGTCCCTTTTCCATCATGTATATATTTCCCTTACTTTTCTCCTATTTTCCCTAAGTGCCTTTTATACATATCAGTTATTTTCTTATTTTTATGTGTGTTTTCCTTTCCATTTGGGATAAAACTTCATGATTAGTTCTTAAATCTATTGGGGCTATTGCTGATCTTTAAGTTACATTTTGATTCTGTGCCCAATAGACTTTAAGGCAACTAGTTTCTAAGCATAGAAGGCATGCTTCCTCTGGGAGTCACCAATTTTTTGACCATTTTTGGTCCAACATGCCAATAATCGGTCCCATTCTTCCCCTACTATTCTAGGCTAATTCATTTTTTGATTTTACATAAGTACAATAATTTTTATGGACTCTACAGGTCTATTTCTATGGACTCTACAAGTCTATTTCTACAAACTTTGCAGGCCCATTTCTATAGACTCTACAAACACTTTTCTACCATTTCTTTAGGCATGGATTTTCTACAGACTCTACAGGTGAATTTTTTATAGATTATTCAAAGAATATTTTTCCATGAACTCTGTGCATGAAGAACTAATTCAAAGAGTGCAAGGTTTTGCAAAGCTTCTTTAGACTCTTGTCTAAAAATTCACAAGGAAGGTTAGCCTCTTTAAACCATTAAACCATTGAACTAGTTTAATGCCTCAGTTTAAAGCCTTGGTTCAATAAAAAAATTTCATCACTTCAATTCAAATCCTTGGTTCAATCGACAAAGTCCATCACTCGGTTCACTCAGTTAGTTCATTGGCTTGGTTCAATACGTTGGTTCAACGCTCTTGGTTCAATTCTTTGGTTCATCGGCAAAGTCCATTGACAAAGTTCAATAGAAATTTCATTAGTAGGTTTAATCAAATGGTTTGTAAACTTGGTTCAAGGCTTGGTTCATCAGCTTGGATCAAAAATTTGATTTGATGCCTTGGTTTAACAATTGTTTGAATCATTGAACTGGTTCAATCGATTAGTTCAATGGTTGGTTCAATGCTTCGGTTCAACCAAAGAGTTCAAGGGAGCCTCCCAAAGGAAAAGTGCCCTTGTAGAGGGTACTTAGTTGAAAAAAGCACCCTTTGGAAGGGTCAATCACAAGAATCCCAAAGGGCACTTTTCAAAGGGAAATTCTTGCAAACTTTTTGTTTGCAGAAAAAGCTTGCAGAAAAGGCCAAAGGGACAAAGGCTAGCGAAGGACCCCAAAAGGCAGGTACCCTTATGGGGGCTCTTAGCTGGCTAAATAAAGGGCATTTCTCTAGAGCTAAATGGATACTTCCCCTTTGAGAGATTCCTAAACAAAGGGAAAATTAGAGGGAAAGGCCAAAATGAATTTGCCAAGGACGGTGACATCTCAAAAGTTGTCAAATTCAAGGAGATAGACTAGCTATTATTTTTCAAATGGTGATAGGTTTGAGAACGTCATTTTTATGATAAAAAAGTAATCATTTAAGTGCCAATAAAGAGCCCAAAGAATAAAGAAAGAAAATTTCCAAGGAATTAGAAGAGTCAAGGTAGGGAAAAGATAAAAGTGCCAAGTGTAGGAATAGGCAAATAGTCCAAGTGGTGAAGAGAGGTGTCGATTTAAGAAGTTATTCTAGTAGGTGATATAGTGTCTATAAATTGATAAGTAAGAGGTGAAAGTGGCTAATGGTGTGACCCATTTTTATTCATTTTGTATTAATGAGTAGATAAGCTATGTAATCACCTTGAAGGAGTGGTCTTGTACGTAGACAAATGATGTGGCCCATAATTTCTCATATGATTTTTAAGCGGCTTACTCTTCCCAATGATCAAAAATGCACATGGGTCATTTGTAAAAAGGGTGCCAAAAGGCCTCCTTCCTTCCTCTATATATTATAGACTTCTCATTTGGAAAAGGATCTTTCAAATTTTTAAGACGAATCCCTAGCAAATTTTCACCTAAAATCAATAAACACATTTTTACCTCTATTCTAGTTAGATATCTTTGTGTGTGTCTGAGTGTTAGTTTTGTGTTTAGTCATTTATACCTAATTATTTCATAGGGTTAACACTAATGCACCTAGCGTTTATAAGGTGCCATTCCTACATGTGACAAGAAGCATTATATTTGAAAGCACAGAGATAGGAAGAAGCTACTATATAATGTGCCCTTTCTACAACACCTACGATGAGTCCTTATTTTTTGTGTGTTCCATTAGAGCCTCCCTATTAAGCTTCTTGTAGCTTGGTACTTTTACCAGTTAAAGTGTGAGTATGAGTAGGCCGAATCATTTGGTGCATCACCTCTTTTAGAGTAGGCTTTGTTCTCCAAAAATACTTCTCCCTTTTCATCCCCCCCATTATATGTCTCTATATATGTATTAAAACTTATTAGAACAACTCAGATGCATCCAAGAGAGCTAGCCCTTACCTAGAGAATCTCCCCTCTACCTTTGCCAGTCCCACAAGTGAGAGGGGAGTTTCCATTTTGATGTGTGGAAGGTGGGAGCTCGGCCTCCTACCCAGGGTGCAATCCACTATGTCAACATGACTAAAAAGTGGGTAGCAACTACCCATTTATGTCTAGGCCATTGTTCATTTAATAATTGAAGTATTCTAAAATATCATTCAAAATATATCTTTTGAAATGTAGATCTAAAACAATTGGTTTATTCTTTATTTTTGTTTATAACTTGGGCTTGAGTGGTTCATCTTTTTGTCTTTAGAATATGCAACTTGGATGGATTTTTAGTTTAATTTTTAAATACCTTTAATTAAAGACCAAGGGTGACATTTTTTTCAAATAAAGATCTTTAGACTTGGGATTTTTTCAAATTTGAATGCCTAGCCCAAGTTTCTTTGTGTCAAGACCTATTTTCACATGCCTCAATAGAGTTTGTTTTAAAATTCCTATCCCAAGCTTGTTTGTATCATAACTTATTTCATATACTCCAATCAAGTTTATTTTCAAATACCTATCCCATTTTTGTTTTCAAGACTAATTTCACTTTGCTTATACAAAGTCTATTTCCATGTTCAAATCTAGGCCTTTTTCAAACATTGAGTATTTCAACCAAATTGACAAATCATGCCAAATCAAGGTTTATTTTTTGAACCTACATTCTAATCCAATCAGGGTCATTTTTTACCCTTTTAAACCATTCCAATCAAACCAAATCTAACCTATAACTAGACCAAGTTCATTTCATAACCAAGACAAAGTTCAACACCATTTTTATATACCAATAACTCCCTCTTTGGGATAATTTCCAAATTAATCCATGCCAATTATCATATTCCAAGACTTTCCTTCTTTGGTCCAATTAAAATACTAATTTTTTACTTTCAAGGTTAATTTATCTATTAACTATACCTGATCTCCTACTCATGTTGATAATTATCCTTTAGTTTATGTTAGAAACCAAGCTATATAACACCCAAGGATTACCATTTTAGGCCATCCTCCTTTGGCCTACATTAGTAACCAAGCTCCATAACACCTAAGGATTACCATTTTAGGATCTCCTCCTTTATCCTGTATTAGAAACCAAGATACATAGTGCCTAAGGATTACCATTTTAGGCCCCTCTTCTTTATCCTATGTTAGTAACTAAGCTCTACAAGGCCCAAGGATTACCATTACAATACCTCCTCCTTTGGCTTGCATTAGAAACCAATATCCATAACACCCAAGGATTACCATTCTAGGCCCTCCTCATTTGGCTTACGTTAGCAACCAAACTCTAAGATTCTCAAGGATTACCATTTTAGGACCTTCCTCCTTTTATTCTAAATTTGGTAGCTCATTATCTGAATAGGGTTACACAATTACAACTAGTTGTATTATGGTTATCATCTTAGACCCAAAACTAATCTTTGTTGAGCCCATCATTTATGAGCCTATTTTCAAACAACCATTATCAAATCACCAATCATTACTCATCCATTGCCAAACTTCCCCCACTTTATAAAATCTAATCTAGTCTTTGAGCCATAATATAGCCAATAATTACCTCTCTAAGATCCATTATTTAAATATTAAAATGTGTCCAGATCTAAGATTTTAAAACCAAGTGTAATCTAAGGCCAAGATAACCAACCAATTCATGATGTTTTTATTAAATCACCTATTCATGATGATTTAACTTTTGTTGGGTCACCCTTCAACCATTTCCCTATCTTTTAGGAGCCTCAATTTAACAAGCTAGTCTCTGTGGCATTTCCTATTGACCATTTCTCTTTTGTTGAGGATTCTCACTTTGATAATCTAGTCTTTATTGAGTGACCCTTCAACCATTTCCATATCTTTGAGGAACCTCACTTTTACAAGCCAATCTTAGTGGAGTTACCTATTACCAATTTAACTTTCATTGAGAAGCCTCACTTTGACAATCTAGTCTTTGTTGAGTCCTTATTAGAGGAGCTTATTTTTGAAGAACCCATTTTTTAACCACAAGCCATTACATATCTAATACGAAACATTAAACATAAAACATTTAATGCCACACTAGAAGAAGAATCAACGTTGAAGTCAAATTTTATTTTTGAACCAACATTAGATTTAACATTAGAAGTAGAGTCAACATTAATTTAAATATCAGATTTAGAGTCCTTTGAGTCAAATTTAGTTATAGAATCAAAATATATTATTGGATGTTACAACATTGGTTACATACACCTTAAAAATTAATTTGAATATATTTTTTATCCTTCCATGATTTTCAAGGATGATTATGTCAACATCAACATAAGTTCTCTTAGTATCTTATATAAGGATTATGTTGCCTCTTACAATTCTATTACCATTCAACTTTCCATTAACACCAACCAACCTATCTATTATATTAAAATTCCACCTATTACAAGTGTTAATTAGGATAGATAAAATCATATATTGTTGAATTGCATCCATGGCAACATATCAATTATAAAATATTAGGGGGACCAATACTACATCTATGCAAAATAAGAACATTCCCTAGTGAAACCTTTTTGAAGGTGCTAGGAAGTAATCAAAGTCCAAACTCAACATCTTCTAGTGAAACCTTATTTGAGGCACTAGAAGATAATCAAATTCAAAGTTCAACATTCCTTAGTGAAATCTTCTTGAGGTGTTGTGGGACACTTGAGACAACTTTATTGGTGAAAACCTCTTAGAGGCACCAATAGCTGAGCATAATAGTTATTCATTTTTTGATGAAGACATTATTAAATATAACATTAGTATAAATTCAAATATACAACATAATTACAATGTAGCAACTCTTAAACTTAAACAATAAAATTTTTTGGTAGTCCTATATAGAGCATATTTTGAGGTCTTCAGCCTTATGACAACAAAATTTATGTCAAATCTATAATCAACAACATTATGTGGACTAAAAATACCAATATTAATTTGTTTCACAACAATTATAAATTCCATTATGATCCATTTATTCATTCTAAACCTATATTACATTTCCAAATTTGACCTTTTTATCCAATACTTATTTACCATCTATGGCTACACTTTCCTCTATAGAGGCTATGAAGACATCTTGTCTCAAATTTTTGAGGAAATAAAATCAATGAACAAAAAAGATCAAAATTTTGATATTATATTCCAAAAAAATAATAGGTTATTGATAGAACAAATATCCATAAGGGGTGTGGGATAACAATTTAAATAATTGACTATTTTAGTTGTATCATATGCTAATCAGGATGTGCATCTCCACATCAAAAAGAGCAACAAAATCATCTATCTTGCCTTACCATTTCCCTTTCCTTACCCTCTACCTTTCCTTACCATTATTTCATACCTTATCTTACTTTTCCCTTTTCCTTGCCTTTCCCTTTTCCTTGCCTAGCCATTTACCTTTCCTTATCATTGTTTCATACCTTTGCCCACTTAATTATTCCCAATATATTATTACCTCTTCATATTCACCATTGTAGGTCATAAATGAATTGATTGAGGTCATTTAGAACTATGTAGGAAATAATCAATTTAACACTATTTTGTGAGTTAGACCATTATATATCTCATAATCCTCCTTGAGTTGAGATACTAAAAAAACCAAAAAAATTGGAAACATTTCCAAACATTATGCACTGTAGGTAGAAATACATTGACTTGAGGTCTTTTGGGACTATGTAGGCAACACTCAATTTATATTGAAGTCTTCTTGGTCACTCATTTATCCAATGATCTCACAATTTTGTGAGTAAATTAATCCAACATTATTACCATTTCATGAGTCAATTTTGTGTGCATTGTGTAGTTGAAATTGATACACTACTACACCCTTTATTTGTTCATAAGATACAATCAATATTTTTAGTAACAATTATTTAGTTTCATTATCCTATTTCCCTCAATTCTCTCTACCTACAAAATTCTAATAGGGATTTGGTGCTAGCACCCCTATTTAATATTTTATCCTTATAATAAATAAAAAACAAAATATCACATGTCTATAATCTATTGTTTTTTGTTTCCATAGAAACACTTCTTAAACTAATTACCTAAAAATTATCATGCTACCTCATGAAATAGTTTTATATGGTTATGCTAGCTCCATATATTTAAAAAATCCAAGAGAATAAGACTTACTATTACAAAACTATGATCAAATCCACTAGCCTTTGTGAAGAAAAACATCCCACCAAACTATTCAGGGAAGAAACATAATCAACACCCCTATCACAGGTTTTAAATTTGGGACCTTGGCAAAAATGCATTAGCTATGCAAAAACCACCATTATCAAAAATATGTATTTTTATGAAACATGTCACATTATAGGACATTATACTAAAAAAATTAATTATTGTGGTAGTATGTACAACAATCTTACATCATGTTCTACACTTTCTACAGATCTCACAATCATGATAAGAATTATAGGGATATTCAAGAATTAAAAGAGGATGTCATGATTGCATCAAAAGGTGGTTTAAGTCCTTTAATAGTACAACATAACATTGGATTGATTCATAAATCTCCATAATATCAAATAGGGTGGACCTTGTAGTCACCACAATTCTAATCAGGTTAGACATCCTAGTCTCCTCACTATCAATCATGGTGGACACCTCCCTCACCATAATATCAAGGATGGGCTCCTACGTCACATCAATATCAATTGAGTTAGAATCTCCTTCTACTTAGAAATAATATGGAGAATATGATACACAAAATCAAGGTGGGGTTACCATAAAGGTAGAGGATATCTAGAGGAATTTATCAAGGTGGATTTTAAAGAGGGGATCAAAATTATAGGAAAGGAATTAAATAGCTTGGAATTATTTCTTGTGTAGTGAAATAAATCACAACTACAAACTCTGCAGGTTTCACAATTTGAGTTTAAGTAGAATTAATATATTTTGATTCAGATGATTGGTGACAGACCAAACATTGGCTAACAACAACAAATACATTCAAAATCATGGCTAAATCTCACGGGCTTATTCAAATCTTGGCATAAACAACAGCCAACAGTAACATGGTCATACAAAATCTTGGTTTCAGAATATCATCCACTCAAAGGAACACACACCGTTTATTCATAGAAGAAGATATACATATGTGTTTCTATGAATTATAGATCTTCCTTCCACTGCACCCCCTACCTTTGAGTTTCAACATACATAATATATATCCCCCTATAGATCTATCTTCAACACCCTTATTCATACTCCAACATATGCCTCCCTTATTTTTCACCAGAATCTTCTACACTAAAACCATATTTCTAAACCTAGACACTTAATTCTATCCTGGACATAACATAACAACCTCCTAAGATGGATAAAATAATTCTCCTAATATAAGAAGAATCAGTTCACCCAACAGACTTAAAATCTACCTAGTTCAAGATATTGATTTCATTTTATTTGAAAATAGACAAATTTGAAAACTTTAAAAACTAAGGAAATAGCAAGAAAAAAAAATGTTAAATAAATTCCAAGCATATTGATGCTCCTGCATCATTCTTCCAAGGAACAAAAGAAGTATTCTTCACTTGTTGTTTTCCTGAATCACTTCTTCTATACTTATTCCCTGCTTAAGGATGTCATTGGCAGTCAACCATGTTGCATCTTTAGCTAGTAGATTCTTCCACTTAGTTAGATACTAGAAATATTCTTTATCCCTTGTCTTTTTAGCCACTTTATTGTCTAAGATGCTTTCAATCTCCTTTGGCACTTCATTTGGTAGTTGTTGCTCCCATTGGATAACTTCTTCTACCTCTATTTCAGTTTCTTTGGTTGGTTGTCCTTCATCTTTATATTGATATAGATCTGCAACATTAAAGATTGGAGAAATTCCAATTCCTTTTGGCAATTTTATTTCATATGCATTATTAGAAAACTCCCTTATTACCTTGCATGGTCCTATTTTCTTTACCTTTAGCTTGTTGTATTCCCTTTTTGGGAACCTCTCTTTTCTGAGATGAGCAAGAACAAAGTCTCCAATACTGAAACTGACCTCTCTTTTCTTTTGATCTACCCTTAGCTTGTACTTGATGGTGTTTTATTCAAGCTTCTTTACCTGTTCATGCAAATTTTGCATGGCATTGGCAAATTCTTCTGCATCAGCACTCCTTGTCTCCATGCTACTTAGATTTCTTAACTCGTACACACCCCTTGGATGCATTCCATACATAATTTTAAATGGACTCAATCCTATACTTCTGTTAGGAGAATCATTATAGGCAAATTTAGCTTGTGCAAGTGCAATATCCCATTATTTTGGATGCATACTTACCAAGCTTCTCAAGATGTTGCTCAAGCTCCTATTGACAACCTCTATTTGACCATCAGTTTGGGGGTGGTAGGCTAAACTAAAACTCAATTATGTACCCAATTTCTTCCATAAGGTTCTCCAAAAATGTCTAACAAATTTGGTGTCCCTGTCAGAAACAATGCTTCTAAGCAATCCATGCAATCTAACATCTTGAAAGAATAGATTAGCTATGTGAGTAGCATCACTTGTTTTGGAACATAGAATAAAATGAGCCATCTTTGAAAACCTATCTACCACAATAAATATGGAATCATGGCCTTTTTGAGTTCTTGGTAAACCAAGTACAAAATCCATGCTTATTGAATCCTAAGGCCTATTTGGAATGGGTAGTGGCTGGTACAAACTTGCATTTTGACTACTTCCCTTGGCATATTGGCATATTTTACACCTTTCAACAAATTTTTTGACATCAGTACCCATACCTGGCCAATAGTAATGAGCACTCAATTGTGCTAATGTCTTATTCTGCCCAAAATGTTCTGACAAATTGCCACTATGTTTTTCCTTCAACAAATTCTCTCTCATGGAGCTCTTGGGAATGCAAAGTTGGCTGCTTCTAAATAGCAGACCCTCTTAGACCATGAAATCTATCCAAGGACTTCTATCAACCCCCACTGGATTCATGCAAGATTTATATGGTTCTTTGAATTTTGGATCTTCCTTATATAGCTCTTTCAAATCTTCAAATCCTAAAATACTTACTTGAGACTCCTGCATGATCAGATTTCTCCTATTTAGAGCATCTGCAACCTTGTTAGATTGTCCTTTCTTGTGATTAATTGTGAATGTGAAACTTTGTAAAAATTTAATCCATTTGACATGCTTTTGATTCAATTTATTCTGATTGCTAATGAACTGTAAAGCATAATTGTTAGTGAACAAAACAAATTCTTTAGGCAAAAGATAATGCCTCCATTTCTTCAAAGCTTGTACAAGAGCATAGAATTCTTGATCATAGGATGAATATTTCTTCTTAGCATCACTTAACTTCTCACTAAAGTATGCTATAGGCTTCCGATCTTGGCTTAAAATAGTGCCTATTGTAGTTCCACTAGCATCACATTCTACTTGAAAAAGCTTATTAAAATCAGGCAAGGTTAGAATTGGTTCTTTAGTTACCTTCTTTTTCAATAATCTGAAACTTTTATCAGCAGCCTCAGTCTAACAAAAATGTGTTTTATCACCTTTGATTGTCTCTATCATTGGAGCAACAATTCCACTAAAATTTCTTATGAATTTCCTATAGAAGCTAGCCAAACCGTGAAAGATTCTTACCTCATATGTGCTCCTAGGTGTAGGCCACTCAAGTATAGCCTTAATCTTCTCTTTATCCATCTTCAATCTTTCTTTTGAAATCACAAACATCAAATATATCAACTCTATTTTCAGATAATTGCACTTTTTGACATTGATTAGCAATTTCTCCTCATGTAGCTTACTCAATACCATCCTCAAATGTTTCAAATTATCTTCCTTAGTTTGACTAAACACCGAAATATCATCCAAATACACTATCAAAAACTTACCAGTAAACTCCTTCAGCACTTCATTCATCAACCTCATGAAGGTGCTTGGTGCATTGGTTAGTCCAAATGGCATAACTAACCACTCATAGAGTCCATCATTGGTCTTGAAGGCTATTTTCCATTCATCCCCTTCTCTTATCCTAATCTGATGGTAACCACTTTTCAAGTCTATCTTAGAGAAATATGTATCTCCACTTAAACAATCAAGTAAATCATCAATTTTAGGCAATGGAAATCTATACCTGATAGTAATCTTGTTGATTTCTCTGGAGTCTGTACACATCCTCCAACTCCCATCCTTCTTAGGACTCAACACTATGGGGATAGCACAAGGACTTAAACTCTCTCTTACTAATCCTTTGTCTAATAATTCTTGAACTTGGTGCTTGATCTCTTCATTTTCCCTTGGTGTTAACCTGTAAGCAGCCTTGTTTGGAAGATTTGCTCCTGGAATCAAATCTATGTAATGGCTAATGCTTCTCAATGGTGGTAACTCATTAGGTAAATCATCTACCACAATGTCAATGTACTCATTCAACATATCTTGAATCTCTAATGGTAAATCAATCAACTTAGTACTAGTGACTACACTCCTTGGATTACCAATCACAGCAAAGTTGACCTTTTCTTTCTTCATTTGATGTAGAAACTCTTTACCACTTATTATCAATACTTTTGAATTCTATCCAACAATAGAAAAAACCTCTTCCTTCAATGGTGTGAGTGTATGTTTGATCCCATCCTTTTCAAACATGTATGTACTCTGCCTTCCATCATGCATGGTCTTCCTGTCAAATTGCCAAGGCCTTCCAAGCAAAATATGACATACATCCATGGGCATGACATCACATAAAATTTGATCCTTATTCCTATTTGAATATCTACTTTGCATTTTTCACTTACCAGGAGTTTGTGTCCTTTTTGTAGCCAAGAAACTTGATAAGGTGTAGGATGTACCTCCTTCAGGCCTAGTTTATCCACCATCTCAGTTGACACAAGATTGTCAGTATTTCCACTAACTATGATGACCTTGCAGCATTTCCATTTACTTTTACATGTGGTTCTAAATAAAGTTTTCCTTTGAGGTGGTTCTACAACTTCTTTATTTGGCTTTAACAAGATCTTTTTCATTAAAAGAGACTCACCTTCTTCTAGGGTATCTTCATAAGCCGCTGTAACTTCTTCATTTTTTTCTTCACCTTGAGTCACATGTACACCCCTCTCATGGCTGGTAGAAGGGTTCTCTAGACACTCATATGCCCTGTGTCCTACATACTTGTTGCACTTAAATAATTTGCCAATGAATCCTCTTCTTCCTCTTTCATATCCTTGGTATGGCCTTCTTCCTCTTGGTGTATAGCTACCTCTTGAGCTTTGTGAGATGCTAGCATCTTCTTGAGATGTTTGTAGCTATCTTCTACCTCCTTGAAATCCTCTACCTCTAATGGACCTGCCCCTTCCTCTTGAGAAGGATGTTTGTTTCCTTACAATCTTCTCCTTAGCTTTCAAGGCAAATTGATATGCCTCCTCTCCTATCTTAGGAATGAGGAAACTAATTTCATCTTGAATGGAAAATTTTAAACCATTGGTGTATCTAGCTACCTTCTCTGTGTCATCCTCAATATGACCTGATCTTATAGTCAACATGTAAAACTCTTCAGTGTACTCTTTTACAGACATTTCTTTTTGCTTCAAATTTTATAATTGCTTAAAAATATTTGCTTGATAATCTTTAGGCATAAACTTACCTTTCATTTTTGCTACCATTCTATCCCAACATCTGATCTTTGGCTTCCCTTTCCTTCTTCTTTCTTCTTGCACTCCATCCCACCATAGGGATGCATGTTTCTTCAGCCTTGTCATGGCATACATGACTTTCTTATCATCTTCTTCAATTCCTTCATACTCAAAGTATTTGTTTAAGGCATTAATCTAATCAATTAATTCTTCCACATTCAAATTACCTTCATACATTGGAACCTCCATTTTTGGCTTTGTGTTCACCTTCATAATGGCTTTGATCAACCTTTCTTCAGTTGTTTCTTCTTCCACCACCAATTCCCTCTCTGGTGGCTCCTCTTCTCTATCACTAACTTCCCCCATGTCAGTGCCTCTTCTTTGAGCCATCTCTAGGTCTTGTAGCCTAGCTTTCAGGTTCATAATCTCTTCTACCAGTGTAACCTATCCTTTAGGTCCTCCAAGTCTCCTTCCTCCAACTCTACCTCTATTCCTAATCCTCATGGCCATCTTGCTTCTTCTTCAAAAATCATGTTCTTCTTCTCTTTAACTTGGATCTTTAGATTGTGCACAATCCCTTATGCTCTGATACCAAATGGTGCACAGCTCTAAACTCAAATTGTGAAACCTGCAAAGTTCATAGTTTTTTTCCTTTGTGCCTGCAGAGTCCGTAGATTCTTGCCTACAGAGTTCATAGTTTTAACACCTATAGAGTCCATAGATTCTTGCCTATAGAGTCTGTAGAAACTCAAAATGATGCACAAACTTTAGACTACAGAGTCTATAGTTTTGAACCAAAAGTCAGATCCATCATCTAATTTCAACACATTGTAATGTCCAGCCTAATTTTGAAATTACTAGAATTGAATCAATACAATGAAATGGCCCCATAGTCCTATGCGACCTAACATTGAAATGGCCCAATACATCGATTAGTATATTATCATGGACCCAACATTGAAATGGCCAAAATTATTGAAACGGGCAGACTTTCATGCTAGGCTGTAGGCGTAATTAGCTTCAACTTTCCCACGTCGACTGCATCAAGCTAGACTTGTAAGTCGAATTAATATATTTCAATTCAGATGATTGGTGATAGACCAAACATTGGATAACAACAAAAAATACATTTAAAATCATGGCTAAATCTCATGAGCTTATTCAAATCTTTGCATAAATAACAGCCAATAGTAACATGGTCATACAAAATCTTGGTTTCAGAATATCATCCACTCAAAGGAACATGCACCATTTATTCATAGAACAAGAAGATATACATATGTGTTTCTATGAATTATAGATCTTCCTTCCACTTTGCCCCCCTACCTTTGAGTTTCAACATACATAATAAATATCCCCCTGTAGATCTCTCTTCAACACCCTTATTCATGCTCCAACATATGCCTCCCCTTTTTTTCACCAGAATCTTCTACACTAAAACAATATTTCTAAACTTGGACACTTAATTCTATCCTGGGCATCACATAACAACCTCCCATGATGGATAAAACAATTCTCCTAATATAAGAAAAATTAGTTTGCCCAACAGACTTAAAATCCACCTAGTTCAAGATATTGATTTCATTTTATTTGAAAATAGACAAATTTGAAAACTTTGAAAACTAAGGAAATAGCGGGAAACAAAAATGTTAAATAAATTCCAAGCATATTGATGCTCCTACATCATTCTTCCTCTTCATCCATCTCTTCCTCCCTTCCTTGTGTGCAGGCCTCTTCTACCTCTATTTCTACTAGGGTTATTATTGGCATCAAAATGGGACCCTTAGACTTCTTTTTCTTCTCCTTCTTTCTAGAAGAAGCAGCCTTGGATGTGAAGATCATGTGATTTTTCTTTGGGACTGAAGGAGTTTCTTCCTTATTGGAATTGATCCTTACCCCAATGCACTCCTAGATTTATTTGAGTGTTTCTCCATGTTTCTTTCTGGAATACTTATACTACATTATTGGTGCTATATTTCTTTCTTCATTGACTTAGAGGGGGTGATCATCATCCTTATTAGGGTCAGTGTGGCTTTATTTCATAAAATAAATTAAATATGTGGCTTATGATGATTGCCCTCTAAAGGAGATGGATGTCTATGTGGTTAGGTTCATCCTCCTTATATTTTATAGCTTTCCCTCTTGGGAACACATACTAGTGCCTCAAACTACTTATTTGCATATCCAAAACCTTCATTAGGATGTCTAGTTACTATACATTAGGAATCTTTCTTAGCACTTCCCTTAAACATTTCATGAAAATTGTGAAAGGGAATTTGAGCTAGCCAAAGAGATTGTTGTCTATGAGTGCAAGGTGCACTACACAAAAGTGTTACATGATAGTAAAGGTTATTGTTCCAAACATGTTTTGGGGGAGTTCCTTGGGGATGTATCATTCTATCTTGAATGTCTCAATGTATTGAGTGCACTACCCCATTACTCATGCCTTGTATTTTTGGGAGAAGGAGGTTGGGTAAGTTAAGTCTTAGTACTTTAGCACCAGGGAGTCCTTATGATCTAGGAAGACCCAAAGGTTTTCCTCATCACCATTAGCCACATCGATCTTCTCCATGACTATTGATATTAATATGGACCCACATATGAAGGTATCCCATACTGTGTGACACTGAAATGCATTCTTCACCATATCTTTCACCATGAGTCTAGAAATGTTAAACTTGACCCCTTATGTCATGTGATGAATGATACAAAACTAGGTCTTAGTGATGTCTTTCCACCATCTACCAAGGTAAATCTTAGAACTCATAAGGCATGCCATAACCCTCATACTATGGTCCTACATTTCCTTTATTGAGAATGTGAATCCTCCCTTATAGTACCCAAGGAATATTGTGACCCTTTTTACTTCTACATAATTTTTAATCATCTAGTGTATGTCTATTTCTGAGTTTAGGAGCCTAGTGATTCTACTAATTAGGTGAATTGATAATCACATACACCACCTACAAAGTAGAATAAATCTCCATGGATGTAGGAAAGGATGATCTACATGAGTTTTTCCATCTTGCCAAAAGATGGAAACTCATAGACTTGGGTTACATCAATGGTGACAAGCCTATCTTGAATGAAGATGTCAAACAATGTTATGCCTACCTTTGTCTTTACCCTTATGTCAACCACCCAGTCTAGGTTGAGATCTTGAATATTTTTTTAGGTGTGATGGTTGTATTATTTCAACTAAAATGTGGGTGTGAAAGACACCTAAGTCTCCCCTATAAAGACCTTTGTGGGAAACTACATTTCTCTATGTGACATTTTTGAGAGTAGCTTAAGGTAAACTCAGTGATGTTCACTCCCTTGATTGGCTATACCTTCTTGTTTGTAGTGGCTATCTCCTCTATCATCTATGCCTATTTGGCATCCATCTACACCTATAGTGGACTAGAACTCATCCATTTCTTTCCCATTCTAAACTAGCTAGTGTTATAGTCTTTGGATTATTCCTAAACCTCTAATGGTTCTTGGTGCTTTCTCATAGTCATGGGGTCTATGACTATGAATTTAGATCTTGAGATTCATTCACCATTAATTACATCCTTAGCATCACTCAATATTTTTGTGTTCTATTTTCTCACAAATCTTTCCCCCCACTCCTCTATTCCAATCTCGATGGGAATACAATTTTACTCTATATTCAATCATTCTCTTTTTGTATCTATGGGTGATTAGGTATTTTGTGGTAGTTTTTTCTCACTTTAGCTCTAGTTCAACTTAGTTTATTCTCTACATTTTGGCACTCAAATTAACTTAAGGTTTTTAACTTAAAATGGTATACCATTGGCCTCTTTATACCTTAACCTCAACTACCATCTTAATTACAGGTGAGTAATGGCATGGCAACACCTATATTTATTAAAATCTACTAAAACCCATGAAATCTACCACCACTTATGCATTTAATGTAGATCTTTATGCCTCTACTATCACCATATTAAATTCTTTGAATGGTATTTTTAGTGAAGAGACATGTAGTTCAAATGGTTGCTTCTTACCTAAATTTAGGTGGATGCCCATTTGTCTAGATAATTTTGATCCTATGCTTCATTCACCTTGGTGCAAACTTCACCCTTATTAGGGTAACCTAAGAACAATGCTTAACATGTGCACAATTAATACTCTAAGGTTCTATCTTCTTCTCCTTGCTACACTTCCTTCGAAGTGAGCTTTCATTTCTTGGTTGATTTCATGCACTTTCCTCTCTTGCCTTAGGTTATCCTACCCCATAAAAATTATTGTGTTGGTCCTTTAGTGATACACTCTCCTCTATTTTTTTGTGTATGATCATCCTTTGCACCTTCTTTTTATCTCTTATGCACTAGAAGCCTATGTAACTTCATTTGTCACAAGGTACTCATATTTTTCAAGTCTGGTGGTCTCTTTATACCCAAAAAATTAGGTGTCAGATCTTAGGCACTTATAAATCATTTATGCTTGACTCACTCAAATATATTTATGCATGGAAGTTATATAAGTTTTGATCAGTAGGCCTTAAAGCACTACTTATTCACCTAATATGAACAATAACTCAAAACAACATAAATCATAAAGAAACATTTGTCTTATGCCAGACTTTAATATGGACATCATAATACAATTGAATTATGACCAAAAAGTTAGATTTTGATGGAATAATCACCATCTTATTTCCTATAAGGATTCAATTAGTTACCATTGAAATGCCTAAGGATCATTTTACCAAATAACATATATAGCTTGCATGTACCTATCTCCAATATGTTATGGATGACATATGGGCCCATCCACCTAATTGTTAGCTTATTAGGTACTTAAGGTATTTGGATTTGTAAAGTAGGAGCAATGATCCTTCAAGAAGTAACTTGCACTTATATGCTTGTCATACTAGAGATTTTAGTGTGCCTTTTTTATCTACTGACTTCATCTTTCTTAGGCATGCATCTCATCCAAGCACTCTAAGTTATGTGGTCTTATGATCAAATATTCTTGGTTATTCAAATGACCAAGATACATAATATACAATGAGGACAACATGAATTCTATTGGTAGAACTTCCTTAATGACAAACACTAGTTTAAATGGTGTAGCCTTGTTTAGGTTCTTATAGGTTGTGTGGTATGCCCAAATTTACTTCTGACACTTGATCATCCTAATATTTGTGACCAATGTCACATATTTTTATGAGGCATGTACCTAGTATCTCATTGAATGCTTCATCTTTGCCATTGGCTTGTGGATGATAAGTTTTTGTCTTATGGTACACCACCATGTACTCGGTTAGCAGGATTTGCATATTTTATTGATGAAGTCTATGCCTCTATCTTTATTCAAACTAAGTGAGAATAGATAATGACTTATTATGTTCTCCCATATGAATCTTATAGCTATGGTAGTTGTGTAATATTTTTTTGGTATTGCCTCAACCCAATTGGTGAAATAATTGATGGATTCTAGAATATATTTGGTTCTTGTGTACCTTGTTATGGGAGTGATCAGCCTAACAAAATAAATGGCCCATTTTTCAAATGGTACCTAGGAAAGAATGGGATTGAAGGGAATCTCATCTTGATGGTTAGGATTTCTTATGCACTGTCATATGTCACATGGCTTGGCACAATCCTTTGTATCTTGGAATAGACTTGGCCACCACAATCCTAATTACAACACCTTTTATTCCATTGCATCTCTAGCATAATGGCCTCGTATAATTCCCTTGTGTGCCTCTTATAAAATAGAGTCCCTTTCTTGTTCTAAGACACATCAACATAGGACTTCATCTCAGATAGATTTATATAGTTAGCCACTAATGAGATGAAAAAGGGTAGCATGAACTATGATTTATTTCTTCTCTCTAGTTGTTATAGTCTGGGGCATAGATTTATATGTTATAAAAGTGGCTACCTCTACCAAGTCATTAGGGACATGATAGATTATGTAGAGTTACACATATGACATGTCATCCTCAATAGGTGCTATTATATCACCAGAGTTGATGAAGGATAAATGGTATATGTCCAAGTTCTATTTTCTAGGCTTCATGACAATTGAAAAATAGAATTCTTGAAATCAAACTATCCATATACAAATACACCCATGGAGAATGGGATTATTCACAAGGTACTTAAGCACCTCATAATCCATGAAGAAGATGAATGGGGTTTCTAACAAGTATTTCCTAATATTTTGCATGGTATAGGCCATGGTTAGTGCCTTGTGCTTAGTGGTGGTATAGTTCTACTCTATTTGGGTCAATTTATTTCTTGTGAAGGAGATGGGATGATACATCTTACCTTCATCAAGTTTCACCATAATGATGCCAATTACAGAGCTATATGATATGATGTGGATGTGGAATAGAGTTGTCCAATTAGGAAATTATAAAATAGGAGTGATAGCAAATTTTAGCTTCAGAGTTTCAAAGGCATCCTCTTACATACAACCCAATATAATGGGACATCCTTGTACAAGAGTTACTTTAGTGGTGCTAAAATATTTGCATAGATATTTAAGAACTTTTCATAGTAGACACAATGGCCAAGAAAGGCATGAATTCCTTTTTACATGGAAAGGGTTTGGAGTTATAGAATAATTGGAATCTTCATGAGATTGATGAGTAGACCATCTTTGTAAATGATGTGTGTGAGAAATTTACCAAATAATATCATGAAGATGAAATTTTTGAGGTTTAAGGATATTTATGATTTATGACACCTCTCAAACATGAGGTACAAGTTTTCATAATGGTCCCTTATGAGCCCATACACAATCTAGTCATCTAAATATAGTTGGAGGAACTTTTGAATGAATTCCTTAAATGTAATGATAACCACTCTAGAGAACATGAATAGTAAATTATTGAGTCTAAAATACATCATGTTGTATGAAAAATAAACCTATTGTATTTCAAAGGTTTTTTTGGTCTTGTCCTCTTCTTCAATCTAGATTTGATGGTATCCTAAAAACCCATCAGTGAAAGTGTAAATCTCACAACCTATAATGCCATCCATTACTTCATCAGTGAATGGAGTTGAGAAGGGGTCAGTGATGCAAGTGGTGTTCAAAAATCTATAATTGATGTAGATATGCATGAACCCATACCTATTAATGATAATAACCTTGGGTCTCACCCATTTAGATTATTTCATAGGGTAGATGATGCTTGTGGCTAGCATACCATCAATCTCCATTTTGAACTTGGAACAAAGACTAGCGTTCATTATATAAGGTAACTTATTGATAGATCTTGAGCCATTTAAGAAATTTATACTCATTTTACCAAGGTATGGGTGGGTTCCCTTAATGTCTAGATAATTTTGTGTGAACAAGTCTTGGAACTCCATGAGATCCATAATTTACACCATCTCTACATTAGACCAATACATGCCCAAAGTAGCCATCTTTGGTTCCCATTCTAAGCTGATGTCTACATTGGTATTTTTTAGTGGTGCATAATCAAGCTCATTCCTTTCTTGATGTTAGTCTTTGACTTGCATAAATCCCTTATCTATTTCTATGTGAAGATGAGTAGGATATTCTATGTTAGGGTTCCTATCATCCACTTGGTTCACTAGCTTTTTATACCTATCAAGCTCATCCAAATGTGTGCCTTCCATATTTCAACATCCTCTTCACTCAATTCATTTTTTAGCACTTTTATTTAAATAAATATATTATCACCACTAATTTCTCCCTGAACATGTCTTTGAGGTGATCCTCTAGGATTTTAGTGTCCTCAAACACTGCCCTATGAATTACTCGTAGTGGCTCGATCAATTCTAGGTTCTATGAAGAAAAGGAGAAGGTATGCACAAACAAATCCTTAAATACATCCCAAATTATTGGATCATGATGTGTCTCATTGAAAATGTACCATGCTTATGCCCACATCTTCAAGGTACTGTAGAAGGTGTGCATCCATAGGTTCCTTGTGGTATTCTCACTGTAGACAATCAATATTTCTTTACATAAATACACATGTACTACATGGTTATAATTGGTATAATAGGTAGAGATGTCTATATCCTCATTAATTTGACCAAATATGATTCTTATATCTACTTTCACATCTTGACAAGTTAGAAAGTTAAGCCTTTGTACTACCCACCAATGAGTGCTAGTGCTTTTCAAAGTGTACACTAGTGTGCCCATCTTATCTACCTCTTTTGGGATGCATGATTCAAGGTCATAGACAAAATATTTCATAATATTAGTCTCATAATATATCAAGATTGCTAATAATTTACCTTTACTTAGATGAAACACTCTCTTTTCCTTCTTGGCATAAGGGACCCATCTCTTAGGAGTGTGATCATTCTAGACCCAGCTAGTGCTCATAGGTTTTGGTGCCTTTGTGTGATATAAATGAAAACTCCAACTAGTGGTTTCATAAGCTTCTTTGACCCATCAATTATAGGCAACATTAGTGGTGTTTGAGGCTAACTATCTATCTTTTTAAGAAATCACTCCTTGGTCATTAGGGTTGAGAGTCTTGATGCCTTATGCTATGATGTTGTATATATGGTTGATCTCATCCTCAAGATCAATACTCTCTACATAGTGGGCCCTTGGTCACCTATGAGTGAAATCATTACCTTCTCCTTTCCATTTTCAAAGGTAATTTAGCACTTCTTGAAATGCATATTTGCATAACACCATGGCCTTCCTAGGAGCACTAGATAATTCTCTTACTCTACCAACTTAATTACCTTAAAGTTAGTGTATAAGTTGGTGTAAATGAAATATATAATAATTTCCTTCAAAATTCTAATTGGTTATGCTCATGTCTTTCTATCCATAAACATCACATGAGGGGAAAGACTCAAAGTTGGCCTACCCATCTTCTCTTATGCATTCTTGGTCAAGGTATTAACTTTGGCACCTATGTCTATAAGGACATCACATACATACCATCCATCAATGGTCAAATTTATAAGGATTTATTGATCATAATATATATTCTATGTTTGCCTCAATTCTCATGCCCTTTTTATGTGTGGCAAGGCAACTTTAACTAGATTTTTCCCTACATGCTCCAAGATCATGTTTTTTAATATGGGAAACATTTTTCACATTTATAGGTGTAGGATATCCATTAGATCTTATATCTCAGCCTCCTAGCCTTATTTCTTCTTGTAGGAGGTATCAACCTATGCCTTTAGGTCTCACACTTATTGGATATCTCCTTGTAGGTTTTGAATGATGCTCATGACTTATTTCAAAACATCTTTCTAGTGTATAAGGTCAAGTTAAATCACAAATTTATGTTTAGACAATGTTATGTGCTCAGTGTGGCTTTGTTCCCCATATTCCAATTACAACTCTAGTACTAACACGACTAGTAGATGAGTGGTGAATCCACTAAGAGTAGTTGCTTATACTTTGATTGGGTCTGTGCAGGTCAGTTATGCCTTCGTAGTCCACTTCTCTATTTTCATCTCACACCTGATCATTCATATGCCCTTGTCTATGTTAGGCTAACATTAGGTCAGTTTATTTTATAAGTTAGGGCACTCCTTAACCTTATGTTTTCCTTAACAATACCCACACATTGGATGTGTAGATCAGTTATGTTGATAATGCTCCATTGAGTTACACTTGTAACATGAGCATGGTATGAATCTTACTTTAGAACATCCTCCAACTTTTCCTATATCACCACTTTACATCCCATAGCCTACATTATTCTAGACATATCCATCATTTTCTTAGGTCACCTACCCTCTAACTATTGAAGTTACTTTTCATGCACCTCTCTCTAGGTTTTCATGCATCTCATTGATCACTTGGTAGTTAAATATAATATGAGTGTGGGCATCACATAATCCATAATATACGGTTATGTTAACCTAACTAGATTATTGTAATAAGGGGTAGTTGGGAACATCATGTACCTCATGATAGATCTCATAGCTTAGAAGTAATGTGCACACATTTCCTCAAGGGTAGTTGTTCTTGTTATGGCCTTCTATATCATAGTTGATGCACCATAATTTTATTTGACCATTTTATGATGAATTAGTGGTTAGCTTTTGGAGTTATCTATCCATAGTTGTAATCTATGCCTCTATGAATAAGATGACCCCAATATCAACACTCCTAACTACCTCAACTCTAAGCACAAACTCAAGTTCTTTGTGAGTGTCCATAAATGTGCTCATGGATAGGGCTCCTCTAAATAGTATTATTAGAACCTCCAATGAATGATTGTGCACACTAGGAGGGGTGAATGTCATAAATAATATTGGAAAGAAGTATTTTTAACTTGGCATCATATATGCACATGCTTTTTGAGATCCCTTGGTTAATCTTCTTAAGCACAATGATGTTTTATTATTCAAACTCAGGTGTGTCAAATTCATTTAGGAATGCTTCCTTCAAGGTATCATAGTCAACCATAGCCTAGTTAGGATCAATTTTCCTATACTAGGTACTAGTGGGATCTAGTAGAGTTGTTGTAAATTGTGTTACCTTGTGACCTAGTTAGGTGTTGCCCTAAGTTTGCCATTATATTTCATCTTTTAGCACATGTTTTATGGAATTTTCTATGACATGATACTCTAACAAGTACGCGGCCATCTCATAGTAAATTTTTTATGGGGGCATAATTGGTATCTAAGGAACTTATCCCCATGATGTCTATGTGGGAAGTAGTCCCCCAATGCCTCTAGTTACTTAGTTAGGCATTAGACCATGTTATTATTGGCATAATTTATGTTGAAAGTGTTGTATTACTCACTTGCTATATCAAGGCACTTCCTATGGGTTATTGTCTAGTCTGCAAAATTGACATTGGCTAAACTAGAATGTCTGTGCTCACATTTTATGTTATCAAGCTAGCACCCAAAGGTATATATGTATCCATACTCAATTCCTCATAAGGAATAACTTATTTAATCATAAAATTATACTCTAAGTCTAAAAGATAGTTTATGTTGATAATAGAGTTGGTTATCACTCTTATTTATTCACATGGGGATCTAATGCATGAGCTTGTACTATAGGTTCAAAGGGGGTAGGCACATCTGGTGCATATTTAATTTTAAAATTCTATAAGATTCCATAACATTCTACACTAATAAACTATTGAGCTTGATCTATGGATTCATTATTTCTCTCCTCTTAGCATTGATACAATTTAAGAGATCCTTCCCCATGCCATTCCCACTTGATACAGGCTATCTTGACACTTCTAGGTTCTATATCTTCTATGAACCTATGCCTTCTATTGTTATAATTCTATCTCTTGAACTCTCAAGTGTCAATCTTCTCATCCCCTTCTCCCCTTTTGTATTATTCACACATGAAAGGACTTTAGCCTTCTATTTTCACTATTTAAAATCCATAATCCAACATCAATTTCTTAAGATCTATGCCAAATTTTTTGACAAATGTGCCTTTGTATTTACATAAAAATTTATATTCTACTTCCTCAGTGCATGAGTATGTTGACATTGTGAACTCAAGAACGTAATTGTTTATTATTCCTTATCACCATTTGTATAAAGATCTAATCTAAGTGGAATATAGGTTCTTAAGCCTCTATAATAACTCTTTCATCCACTCAAGTCATTTTTCATAGATTCATCTTTTATGGGTCATGTTGGTTCTTGGATTTATACCATAAATCACTGAGGAAATTGTATGTGAACTTTAGATGAATAATAATAAGAATTTGAGGGTATTGCCATGCTATCATACTAGCAACATGTTGGAGATTGATATCTAATGTAGAATTTGACAACTCTAAGCCTACAGTATGGGAGATGAAAATAAAATAAAGTTTTTAATGAAAATGCAACCTGTGAAAATGATGTGTGGATTAAACAAGGACACATGGTAGGTGGTCGACATCATAGTATAGACTGTAAGTTTGGAAAATTATAGATGACACCATAAACCTCCACTGGGATTTCAAAACAACAAATGAAAATTGTAAAAAGGTGAGTAAATTCCATGTAAATGACTTAGTGGAAGGTGGAAGGAAAGACACACTTTACACCAACACAAAGTGTAAAGTACAAAGTGATACACCATCTTTGGATTTTGTAAAATGTGAAGCATGAATTTGAGTGGTGGAAATTAGAGGCTCAAAAGCAATTTGTGCTCTCCCCAGCATGCAATGTGCATTAACACTTTTATATCCCATGAAACATAGGAATGTAATGAGTGGAAAATTTTAAATGACAAAAAGTACATTTACCTATTTAGTAGGTGTGAAGGGTGATTTTGATAACAATGTTTTATCTTGGAAAATCTTCTTTTAGAGAAGTAATTTAGTGAAGTCCAAAACCTTATTTCAAAGATGTCTAAAATATCCATCCCTATAAATAATTTCAAAGGTTAAGAAATGTCTACAAACCAATATGGACATGAAGAGATCCCCCTAAAAGGTAGTAATGAAGCTAGATCATGGATTGTTCAAGTCCCATAGAGATATATATGTGGTGAGTATAAAAAGTGGGAAATGTCTTTGAGTTTGTAAATGTATAGGGTGCCTAAATCCATAAGTAAAAATGAACCAAAATATTATGATCCTTTAGTTATGCCCTTGGGACCTTATCATCACAAGCAATACCTATCCCCAATGGATGACCATAAGCTTCAAATAGTAGAATTAACCTTATAAAGGCTCCATCCTATGACCATGGATGATTTCATCAGATAGGTTGGATAAATAGAGGGAAAGATATGAGATTGATATGAATATTTGATGATTAAACATGATAGAAACATGCTTATGTGGATGTTAAAAGTGGATGTATGATTTATTCTATAATTCCTTAGAGAGGGCTTATCCAATTCGAGCCTTGTTCTAAACTAAGTGAAAAGGATCTATTTTAGAGAATTTTAGTTTATATTCTAAGAAAGGAAAAAGAAAGAAAATAGATATAGGTATGGTAGAAAAAACACTTGGTTGTGTGTGTGTCGATCAGATGATTGTAGAGAGCTCCTCTTTGGCTTCGGAGGAATGACCTATAGGTAAGATAATAATGAATCAAATGGTTTATTAGATAGATAGGAGGTTTTCATAGTGTTAAACTAGATATGGGAAGTAAAATATCCTAGGAGGCTATCAATCCATACTTTTAAATAATTAAGTTTATAAATCAAAAGATAAATTACTTGCATAAATCACAAAATATACTAAAATTAAATAAAAAAAGAGTTTTATAAAGAGATATACAAAATTGACTAATTATAGTAATAAGTGGGTCAATACTAATGCTAAATAGGTTGAGTATACTTTAAAAAATAGGTTAGGGCTCTTTAAACATGTAGAGATAAGGAAATTTGGATTTGATTGAGGGTATGTGGGTGAAAATAACTTGTTGTTTTATCACATAGTGACCATAGGTGGTTGAGGTGACCATTGATGGTTAGGGTAACTATTGATGGTTGAGATACCATCGATAATTGGGATAAATTGTCGATGGTTAGAGTGACTGTTAATAGTTATTATGGGTTGGGTTTAGTCAAGAAAGGGGTTGTTTAGATGAGATCATAGAATAGGATCTAAGAGATTGGTTTGGGATGGGATGATTGTGAAATAGAAAGAAACTAACTAAATAATTATAAATAAATACTTAGTTTGCTAATGGTTGATCAAATGAATGGTTGTGAGGATTTTTGATAAAATCATTGATGGAGTTTGGCACAATATTATCATAGTAATGATACTTATTTTTTGGTTGATAAATGGTAACAGTTTTGCTCTCTATCATGATGGCTGGATCACTAGATTATTAGAAGAATGGTCTATAAAATAAACTCTGGATACCAAAAACTCTTTATAGTTATGGATCCTTATTCACCCTCTCCTTCTCTCTCTCTATAGGAAGGAAGGAGAGGTGCAATAAGATGTTAATAAGAGGTATAATTTATTATCTAAATTTAACTCTAACATGCATGGGCTCACATATGAATTAGCTGAGCTAACTATAAAAAATAAGTTACATTGATGTTGTAGTTAAGTGGTTGAGATGGTGGAACTTGACCATTGATGGTTAGGGTAACCATTGGTAGTCGAAGGTCAAAGTCCAGTTGTTTAAAAAGTTAGGTTTAGTTAGTATGGTAATCTAACTTAGGTTAGGTTTGGTTTATGATTAAATGGTCAAGGTTGGTCCCAAGGGGGTCCTGAGGTGGTCCAAAGGAGTTAAGACTTTGGAACTATCATGTGTGGATTTTTGGTGTCTACCTTTTCCCCTTTTTGTTATGTAGCTTGAATTTATAAGATGAAAAAAATGAAGTGTGTGTCAAAGGTTTGGTTACCCAATCATGAGAGGAGGTGTTCCCCCCTCAACCCAATTATTGATGAAGTGAAATAGAATCAGGTTTGGGTTTGATAAGTGGTTAAGTTGATGATGAAGTTTGGTGATAGGTTAAGAACTGAAGTGTAAAAATGTGTACAAAATATGAAAAAAGTGTGATAGCCAAGATCATGTATTGACTAGGTTATTATTGTTAATAAAAATTAAGGTCGATGCTAGAACGATAAGTGACAAGCAAACCATGTGACTACATTTAGGCATGGCATTTGGGTAAACTTGTAAGTTACTAGGTAAGGATATTATTTTCATGGGTATCCAAGGTAGGAGGTACTCTTAGGGAAAACATAATTTGTTAGGTATGTGTTCATGCAGTGGATTACACCTAGGGGTAGGATGCCTAGCTCCTGCCTTTCCACATGCAATAATGGAAACTCCTCTCTCACCTTGGGACTAGTGAAGCTGGAGGGGAGAGTCTTTAGATAAGGTCTAACTCCCTCTAATGTATCTTTTAGGCCCTAGCTTCTCTTACTGCTAAAAAATAAAATGAAAAGGGGGGGATGAAAAGGGATAGAGAGATGTTGAAAATAGAACCTAAGCCTAAAAATGAAAAAGGTGATACACTAGAAAAATTGACTCATCCAGCCTGAATATACACTTTTCACCAAAAAGAAGCACCCATACACTTCATTTGAAGTGGGAAGATGTTGTGCAATAGTCATCTAGGGGTCTGTGGAAATATAGGGAAGAAGAATCTACTAGAGGCATCCTCAGACACACTTATGGTAGCCTATTCACAGGCACCTACACTCCCCTGTAGACACTTCTAGTAGACCTGCAGAAAGGAGACTCAACAATGCACTGGACATACTATAATTGATCTATGAAAAGCACGAAAGACAATGACTTAACACAAAAGAAGAAAATAGACATATAGTTTAAAATGTAAGTCCAGATAGAGGTGAAAATGCTAAGTCCTGATTTAAGGTAAAAACTAGTAGAGCTTTGCCTTACAAGCCCAAGAGATTTTTGGGTAGAGTTTTGCCTTAAGGCTAAGATAGTCCATGATTCTCAAATGAGAATTTTTACAATACATAGAGAGAGGAAGAGAACTTGGCACCTCTTTTGAAAAGAGTTTTGGCACCCTTTGATGAGCTAGCCCATGTGCACTGAAAACATCAGAAAGAGGAAGTCATTGTTACTAATGTCATTCTCCTAGAAGAGGCCTAGTAGAACCATGCTGTATAATCACTAAAATTGACTTTGGTGTTTAAGAATTAATGTGGAAGCATAGGCTATGACTCTTTTTTGTAAATAGATTATAGTTTTTCCCCTTTTAAATGCAAACTAGAGAAGATGGGCCATGATGTTTACTATTTGCACCATTTAGTGATCATCTGGCAATAAATCACCTTCCCTTTCCCACTTGGACTACTTTTTCTCTTTTTGCACCTTCAGCCCTTAGGGGCGATTTGGTAGGTCACTTCATTCTTAGGGCTCTTTTCATGGTTGGCGCTTCGGAAATTCAAAAGCAAATGGCTATTTCACTGTCTTAAAATTGACGTTCACGTAGCCATCACCTTGAAATTTAATACCCAATGGCTAGTTTGTCTCCTTAAAATTAATGGATTTCAAGATGTCACCATCCTTGGCAAATTCTATTGGGTCTTTTCTACGGGCCTTTTCTATGGGTTTTTGCTTTGGGCTTTTCTTGCAAACAAAAAGTCTGCAAGAATTGTCCTGGTCTTTGTTATTCCTTGGCTCCTTTTTTAGCTCATAGATTTTCTTTGAATTCCTTCAGACTTTTTGTTTGAAGGAATTCCTTTGGACAAAAAGTCTAAAGGAATTCATCCTTAAACAAAATTCTAAAAACTTACCCTTCATGGCTATCTTTCCTTTGATGTGCTTCCTACCCTTTGTGAGGGCTTTTAAACTTAGAACTACCCTCTGCAAGGGTACTCGTCCTTCAACTTTAGGATGCTCCCTTGAACCATGCCATTAAACTGATTAATTAAACCAAAAATTTTCAACAGTTCAATGGTTCAACATTGTGCATTGAGCCTTTGAACCTTCTGTGGTGAACCAAGTGATTAAACCTGTAATTAAACCAAATGTTGAACCCACTGATTGAACCAAGTGTTGAACCCACCGATTGAACCAAGTGATTGAACTCACTAATTGAACCAAGTGTTGAGCCATTTGATTGAACCGAGCATTGAACTAAGTGTTTGAACTTTGTCGATGAACTTAAACATTGAACCAATCCATTAAACTTTGCCGATTGAACCAAGCGTTGAACCTAGGTATTGAACCAAGGCATTGAACTAGTTCAATGATTCAACGATGCGAACCTTCCTCATGATTTTATTTAGACAAGAGCTCGAAGAAGCCTTGTAAAACCCAACACTCTCTAAATTGATATTTCATATGCCAAAAGACTAACCTACAGAGTCCATAGAAAAACTTCTCTTATAGAGTCTATAGAAAACCTCATTGCTAAATCTGTAGAAATCTAAGCTCTACAGATTATGTAGAAATAAACCTATAGAGTTCATAGAAATGGACCTATAGAGTCTGTAGAAATCTTGGAGAGTTCATAGAAATGGATAGATTCATGCAAAATTAAAAAATGAAATGGCCTAAAATAGCAGGGACAAAAGGGGACTAATTTTTGGCCTATTGGGAAAAAATTGGTCAACAAATTGGTGACTCCCAGGGGAAGCATGCCTGCTATGCTTAGAGACCAGTTGCCTTTTAGTCCATTGGGCATGTGAATAGGCTACCAAGTGTGTTGCAGATCACCTTTGGTAGTTTCTTCCTCATTGTATCTCTATGGACCCTTGACTCACTAAAATAGAAGAGTTTCCCACATCATATGAAGTGTATGGGCACTTTTTCCTAGTGAAAAGTGTATGTTCAGGCTGAGTGGGTCAACATTTTCTAGTGTATCACCTTTTCATTTTTAGGCTTAGGTTCTATTTTTAGCATCTCTCTCTCCCTTTTCATCCCCCCCATTTTTTTCATTTTATTTGTTAGCAGTAGGAGAAACCAGGGCCTAAAAGATACATCAGAGGGAGCTAGCCCTTATCTAGAGACTCTCCCCTCCAGCTTCACCAGTCCCATAGGTGAGAGGGGAGTTTCCATTGTTATGTGTGGAAGGGTAGGAGCTAGGCATCCTACCCTTAGGTGTAATCAATTTCGTCAACAATATGTTCATGGGTATCCAAGGTAAGAAGTACTCTTGAGAAGACACAATTGGTTAGTTATGTGTAAGGTAATGTAAGTTTCAAAAAACTATTCAATATGAAAATTAGTTGGTGTGATCAAAAGGACCAAGTTAAGGTCATCACAAAGCATGTGATAGTCAACCCAAAAAAGACCAATAATGGGTTTGACATGGTAAATGGTAATGTTTGGTAGAGAAGGCAATATTCATGGGTGGGAAAATTTTAGGGGTGCTAAAAAGGAGTTTATTGAGGCAAAATAAAAAATGTTAACCTCCTAATCATCAATAGTTAGGGGTATCAAAGTCAAATGTTGATGGTCACCTTGACCATCGATAGTCAAGTTCAAACCCTAAAAGGGTGAATTCAAAAGTGCCATTAGGTGTCACTTTCACTCATTTATGAAGTTTAGACTTGGTTTCTTTATTCTTTGGCATCCTGTGAGAGAGTTTTAATGGAAAATGAGTGGGTAGGATTGATTGGTGATGAGCTAACTAAGTGGATTAGAGTATTGGAGTGTTGACTAAGCTAGGATACAGGGTGGATGAGAATGTAGCCAAGTAGTGGGTCCCAAGATTCTTCCTTTGTAATGGTCAAATAATGAGGTATGGGTTTTATTTAATTGATAGAGTAGCTTGAGTGCATTAGATGCATGTAAATTTAGATTTGTTTATTTTTCTATTATTTGGTTAGGTGGGTGGGGTTTTGACCTAGTTATAGGGTTTGATAGTTTTGGTTGTGTGGGTGGATTTTTTGACCATGACCATAAGTAGTCAAGCTAATTATGGATGTGGTTAAAAAAATTTAAGGTTAAGTTTAATGGGTTATTGACTTTGAATTTTTTGAATGGTATGGTTAGCTATTAATGCTAGTGGGATGAATGGGCAATAGTTAAAAGTCAAAATCAAAGGTTAAGGTCAAGGTTTATGTCTTAGGTTAAGGTTAAGGTAATAGGTGAAGGTATAAATAATTAAGGTTGATGTTTGGTAGGTAATGTTTATTATGTTTATTGATTCGGTTAGGTTAAAGCATAGATATAGGTTAGGGGTTTGGCTTTGAGTAGCATAAGAGGTAAGTGTAAGAGGTTAAGTTATTAAGAAAAATTAGTAAAAATAACTAAGTTTATTTACATTTGAACCTTGAAATCATGGGAATAGATTCAAATTCAAGATCACATGCCTTGGATCTTTGCTAAAATTCATCGAGATATGACTATTACTAACTAATCATATATGGAGGAGGTGGGGATTGGTGTGATGTTATATTATCAACACATGTCATGGGATGTGACAATAACAATAGCCCTCATTGAGAGATGGGATTTGGCCATTAACACCTTCCTATTACCCATCAATGATATGATGATCTTACCTACGGATGTTTATAGGATTACATGGCTACCCATTTGGGATGAGCTGATTTATCATAGTGAGAGGGAGGAGAGAGATGAGGTCATATAGTTTTTGTATGAAGATGGCCATGATTTTTTTAGGTAGAACATTATGGGTTTTAGTTATACATTACTATAAAACAAGGAGAGAGATGATGACCATGATGATGATAGATATAGATGGAGCTATGGGTTTTTAGAGCTCACAAGATGTATGATATTATTGTAGGATTTTTTCTCTACTATTGGGCTTATGAGCACATGTAAGTACTAAGGATGATGGGGATACCATGGGAGAGGTATGCATAGATGGAGTTTAGAGATGGATTCATGTGGTAGAGAGATGATTTTTCCATTTTAGGACTAAGTGGAGGGGTTTTTGACATTGATTGGTTCATAGGTACACTAGATGTGTTTGTCGTTGGTGACATGATTTAGAGTCCATATATTAGGTTTTCAAAGTGGGCTCACTATAAGAGAATTACACTATACCTATAGAGATATAGATGGATTTTTGGTAGGAGAGAGGGTGAGACAAAGCTTATTCTAATTGATAGGGTTTAAAGATAAATTGGACTAGTACATGGTATTCTAGGTCCATTCTTGAGGTATAGTAAGAGTATGTCAAGATTCTGCTCCTAGAGCCATCAAAAATTTAGATTTTCATTGATCATGAGGAGCTACTAGCCATGGCCAAGATAGATGCTGTAGGTTTTTTAGATGGGTACCTTGCATAGTACTAGTCACTGTATGTATCTACCAATTTTGGGGGTGATGATGGTGGTTGACAATCTATGGATGTTGATCTAGATGGAAAAGGTGGATATTAGAAAGCATAGGTATAGAAGGTTACCATAGACATATATATATATATATATATATATATATATATATATATATATATATATATATATATATATATATAGTGAGTATAGAGAGAGATTAGGCATGAGATACATTAGCAATGGCATGGTCTTTTATGGTAGCACTATAGGGTTAGATGGTAATGGCACAAGGTTGAATAGATATAGTCATAGGTGAGAGGGAATATGATAGAGATATGTTAGCCTTGGTTACCTAGGATAGAGGTTACCTGAGATAGGCTAGACGAAGAGCCACAACACCTAT
Source organism: Torreya grandis (assembly GCA_037957365.1). NCBI lineage: Eukaryota > Viridiplantae > Streptophyta > Pinopsida > Cupressales > Taxaceae > Torreya > Torreya grandis. The sequence goes on along the minus strand of JARHVA010005910.1, from coordinate 638,164 downwards.
AGGATCATGGATCACTATCCCCATAGCATTGTATATATCCATAGTGGAGGAACTCCCTTATTATGAGGTGATAGTCTCGAGACATTATCCCAATGAGCCTTGATGGAGTGAGTATATATTTGTTATGGATGGAGGTGTGGCTATGGTGATACCAAGTTAGTGAGATACATTTTTTGGAAGATAGGTAGAGACCTTGGGAAGATAGGCACCAGGAGGAAGTAGTGTCCCAGGAGCCTAGTCTTGATTATGAGACATTACATATGTTGATGTATATTATTTTGATACTGGACTATGAGCTGATGAAATGAGATGTATATTTTGAAAGAGATACATGTATATGTGTTATATACATGATGATTATGTGGTTATTTATGATTATAGACTCTTAATATTTGCATATTATTTATTGCTCATGGTGTTGATGTGCATGTTGATCATTGATGATGTTGATTATGGTTATTATATGGATATGGATATTGATATGGACTCACCTAGATAGGCATGTGATGGATTTTATTTATGTTTATGATGATGTTTGGTTATGGATCTATATTATGTTGATATTATGGTCATAATTGGTATGTTTTGATATGATAATGGTTTGCATGATGGACGGATAATGTGATGATGTTGATCACATGGATTATTATTTATGGTTTGTTTTCTATTGCTTATGATGATGATGCCTTTTATGGATGTGATGATTCTAATTTCATGTTTTGATATGAGGATGATGTTGATGCTAAGTTTTAATAATTATGTGCTTCCTCATTTAGATTTAGACATGTGTTGAAAGTGGTTTATTTCTTTATTTGTTCAAGTATGCTATGATGTTTATTATGATGATTATGTTCATGGATATGGTTTATGCTGATGATGTTTGTTTTGCTTTTTGATATGATGATGATATTATGTGGTTATTATTATGGTCATTTTGTTTAAGGTGAAGCACATAAATTAAGTTTAATAACAAAATTGGATGTGAAAAAGGAAATATCTCAACCAATTATGAGAGGATAAGAAGAGGGAATGATATTTCTTCTTTGGAAAGAATGAAAATAAACTAAAGTTTAATTGGATTAAGGAACATAAGCCCATAAAATGATTCACATTAGCATTCATTAGTTTAGACACTAAAAAATCATATTAGATGTCATAATGCCTCAAGATACCATTTAGAATACCTAGCTCATATCAATCCATTGATCAACTTATTGGAACTTGGGTCTAGTTACTTACATAGCTAATTAAAATCACTAATTGACTAACTTAACCATTACCTAACCTATTTCAACCCACCTTGACCCCTTTTCCTTTGGACACTTAATCACCAATGGTTAAATTAACCATCAATAGTTAGGTCTTCACCCTTTTAACCCTTCACCAAATATGTGTGAGCTAATGAGGCACAATTAAATATGTTTTCCTTATGTGGTGCTAACAAACTCCAAAACATCAAAATTAGTAAGCCAACCTATTAGGGAACCTTCTATCATCCATCTTTATTTACCTATAAAAGGTGGGGAGTAGGAGGTGAAAATACATCATCACAAGCATTATTACATAGGTATTCAAGCTCTCCAGCCATCTAACCTTCTTCTAATGATTTAGAAATAATAACAAAGATCTTAACCTCTAAAAAAATTTCTCTCAAGGTAAAGTACAATTACTTTGCTAAAATTACTCCAACCATCAACCAGTAGCCATTTATCAAATAATAGGTATATTTATACTTTAGTATTGTCATTTTAGTTTCAAACTTCTAGACTTGAATTAGACCTTTCTATATTAATCTTCTAATCTCCCATTTCTAACCACACCCTTAACCAAACCTCTATTTAATCAATAACCCATTTTGTAACTCTTTTCTAAGTACCTTAAAAAATTCATAGGTAACTACTGATGGTTATCACTACCACTGATGGTTACCCCCAACCATTGACGATTACCCAACTATCGATGACCAACTTAAATGTTGATGGTTAGCCTAACCATTGATGGTCACTATAGCATGAAACAATAAGTTATTTTTGACCCCTTACCCCCAACCAAATTTGACTTTATATGTCCTTTCCTATTCACAAACCCTTGCCTAATGTTTTAAACTTGACCTAATCTATATCACCACTAGTATTGACCTAATTTTGTTATATTTAATCATTTTATCTATCAAACATTCATCTAATTCTTGTATTTAATTTTGGTTACTTTTTATTATTTAATTTAAGTATCTTTCTTTTTTCATTTTCAACTTAATTTTTATCAAGAGTGGATTGATAACCTCCTAACAATCTCACGCTTCTTAGATCTAGTTCATATTAGGAAATATACCTAAATATCTTATTAATAACCCCTTTTTTAGTGCTTTCTTATCTACAGGTAATCCTTCCAAGATGAAAATGATCTCTCTACATTCATCCAGATCATGTATGCATAACGACTAGGCATTTCTACCATAACCTTATTACTAGTTTCTTATCTTCTTCTAAAATTATGAAATGAGCATAAATTAAGAGAAACATTTTGGCATGCCCAGTGGGACCCTAACATCATCTAGGTGCCCCTTTCTTCTTTTATTATTTTCTCATACAATGAAATCTGAAATTTCTTTTTGAGCTTAAAATAAACCTTGCATACATTTATTGCTTGCTTGTTTTAGTTCATTTAGTAACTTAAAATCAAAGTAATTAATCATAGTTTCACTCTTATTATCAAATACTCTACCAAACCACATAATCAATCAACACATCAAAACAAACTTAAGACAAGGTCTGACATGGATTTCATCACTTAGTTATCACCTTACCCTTTCTTGATAATCCTACTTGGAAGTCATTACCAAGGGGAGAACTGACTTAGCTCTCTGGTTGAGTATAAACTCTTAAATTTAGTATATCTTATATAAGCACCTGACACCCTTATCTCTATTGTGTGTGAAGTGAGGGATAGACCCAAATATCAAGCCACATACTGACATTCAATATAGATTCTTTTTGAGAGCCTAAACATAACCTAAAACCAACCTTAGATTTCCTCTTTAGTACCTGATCTACAAATCAAATTTCTTCTTTATACTTTCTAAGGCATAAGCCAAAATTTATCTAAAAATAATCCTAGGTTTTAAATGCACTTTAGTGTATGTTTTGATTTCCTTGAGATTCTTTTTCTTTTGCTTGCTTTGTGTTTAAGTTGTATATTTTCATCATTTCTTTTCTATTCCTCACATGGTCTTTACTAGATAAAAATTAAGGAATCAAACCAACCAAGAACCACCATATTCCTCTTCCTCTTCTTCTATAGAGTATACTTCAGATTCGGAGATTTATCCTCATATTTATCTTCCTCTTACCATGCCTTGGATAGTTTTTTAGGGTGATGAAAATTTTGATACATTCCTTTATAACAACCCTATGGCCCTCAAACATTACCTCAACACCTTAGCTCATCGCACCCATATTGATTCAATTCCTCCTATAGATCCACCTTATGGTATGAATCCCCCTCTTATGGTTGGTGTTACATTTACCCAACCTTTGATCACCCAAGCATCTTCTTCTAACAATATCCTATCCATTACCAGCACCCAAAGCCAATCCAACATCACAAATAATAACTAAACACCCCCTACACCAACCAAAACCTCTAACATAGGGGAAACCTAAAATCTTATTACCCATACCTCATCCACCATGGTGTTATCTTCTACCCCTATTTCCACCATTCACCTTATTACTACCAATCCACCAATTTCTAGTTCACTTTAGAATTTAGTGATTTTCATACCTAACACCCTTCAACTTATTAGCACAAGGGTTACCACTCAACCCCAACTATCTACCAACCCATCCATACCTACAAATCAAAATATATCAATACTTGAACAAATACCCATGACATCTTACCAATTTGTTCCTAATCCTCAAGGATACATAGCACCTTCTACCCAACCTTTTGTACCTCCACCCTTATGTGGCACTATCCCAACCTTCAATGACCACATACCAATATGTGGTATCTTATCAACCTTATACCACTTATCCATATATTTATACCACCCAAACTCAACCAAAATTATAATCCAATTATGTAGCTTCCCAACCTAAAACAAATTTGGTCAAAATGTTAATGGACAAAATGACCAACCTAGAGTCATCTATTTTTGGGGCTCATAACCTTTAATATTATGATCCAATTTATAATGAACCCATTCACCCATCTATTCCTATCTGATCTTATCCTCCTCAATGGGTAATACCCAAAATTTTCAAGTTTAAAAGCAAAGAGGACCCCCAACAACACCTGAGAGAATTTTGCTAATCTTTCTATTTGATTGCATATGATGATGTTATCTTCCTTCATACCTTCTGTATGTATTTATCTAGACCAGCATTGGATTGGTATAGTGATCTCACTAAGAACTCCATATTTTACTTTTCTCAAATTTCCCAAGACTTTTTAGATCACTTCTCAGTCAACATATCTAAAAAGGCCTCTATTATTGATGTCTACTCCATTAGGCAATTTGATGATGAACCAATTGCCAATTTCATAGCTAGATGGAGATGTCTTATCAACCAACTTTATTTCTCCTTATCCTAACCTAAATTTTATTGAAATATTATCTTTAGGTTGTGACAAACATATTTCACCCACTCTTCAAGTTAAAAATTTCCAAACTTTTGATGAGGCTTTCACCATGGCATAGAAATTAGAAATCTAAACCATTGATGAGGGAAAATTGAAACTATAGAACAAAAATTCTAGATTTAAATCCAATGACCCTTCCTCTACCAAAAATACCAATCAATATAATCATCCCAATACCAAACCAAAGGCATCCACCAACTTGGTTGTCTTTAAAAATGCTCCACCTCCAATTGTCAACTGCCCTAACTCAACTAATTCCTCTAATTCTTGTAACCAACAAAACCAAAACCAAAACCAAAACCAAAACTGAGTTGTCCCAAAATAATATACTTTGATAGGGGAGTCTTATGCTTTATTTTTGGATAAATTTCTCAAAGCAAACATTATACAACTTCCTCCCATAAAATCTCCCCAAAAAATTTATGCCTCTCACCATACACCTAGTTGGTACAATGAAAATGATCTTTATGCTTTCTACCACATCATTGGACATGATGCTAGTAGATTCAACACCTTTAAGACCATTATCCAAAAAATGATTAAAAGGGATAATTTGTATTTGATAATCCCAATGCATCCCCAAATCAATCCTTTGACATCTTTTGTAAACCTCTTCACAACCATGCCCCTTCCACCAACTATGATGATAATAAACTGGAATCATTTAACACTTGTGAGGTCCATACAGTTAATGTCATTATTGGTGTTCCTAGTCTTAAAGACACCATTACCTCATTTACCCTTTCCTCCATTACACTCTTTCAAGTGGTGGACTCACTCTCTATTCCTTTGGACACCCAAATAAAGGAAGAAACCACCCCTCTTTTATTTCTTAATGAGACCATGGACCTATCCACATCTCCTTTGATAGAAATACCAAAGGAGGTAACTATTGATTCCACCACCTCTTTACTCACTCCACTTATTCAAGTGATTGAACTACTTCTCATTCTCTTGGAAACCCAAATAATGGAAGAAACCACCTCTATTCCTTCACTTAGGGACATCATACCTTCATCCCCTATCTTAGAACCACCTATTCTCTCTTTGGAAATCACTCCAAAAGAATAGATCACCTTACCTACACGTTTTAGGGACAATACATCTTCCCAAACCTTGGAACCTTCCATAAATAACATAGGTGAAGAAATTATCCACTCACCTTATCTTATGGGATTAACCTTTGAAACCAATGACCAAGAGATCAAAACCATTTACAAGCCTTTTTCTAGATTGGTCTAAAATCTAGAGTTCACTTCTCAACCCAATCTAGATAGAGCCACCTTATGGCATCATCTTAGGCTCCCTTACCAAAACAAACTTGAACCTTTAACCTCACTTTCATCCACCATTAAACCTATCATTACCTCAACCACATCCTCAAACCCTTATTGTAAAAACATAGGAGAACCATCTGGCCCACCTCCATATAAAATTTTCAAATCACATTATACCTCTCTAGCCAAACCCATCAAGAATCTAGGAATAATTCCTCCACCTAGCCTTGCTCAACCATATTTGAAGTTAGACTTAACCTCATTTATTTCACCAAATAAAACCTAAACCAAAACAACTAAGGTGGAGCCAACCAAACTCCCACCTTGAAATAGACCCATACCACCTCCTTCTCACTTACCTTCCATATTAGGATCCCATCCTTATACCATCCCATCTAATTATTCCTCATCTATTAAACCTTCACCTTTGATTATACCTACACCTACACCCAACAAATCATCAAACTTCCCATCATTATTAACTAACATATCCACCTATACATTCCCACCTATATCAAAATATTACACCTTAAAATCTTCCACCTCCAAATCTTCCACCTCTAAATCTTCCATCTCCAAACCAACCAAAACCAAAAAATACCAACTAAAACAACCTACCATAACCATTACACCACCTATAAATTCCATGGTGAAGCCTATTTCTACAAAGGTTCCCACTCTTAAAACTAGGAATCCAACACCCACAACACCTTTGATCAAATATTATTCAACCATTCTATGAATGTTGTTATAAACCTCTTCTTTAACCCTACCACCCAGAAAACCCTTAGACTCTTTACATGCTAAACCATTATAGTTTAATGAAAATTTGATTTCTTCATATCATAGGACTCCTAGAAATGATATAGATAATTGTAAAGCTCTCCAACCACTTATCCATATCTTATGGGATGAAGATGATCTATTATCAAATGAACCTTCCTTGAGACCATTACCAATCCAACCACCCACTCAACCTATCCAACATTTACCTACTTTTCCAATCTCATTTAAAAGTGAGGATAAATTTAAGCAACCATTTATCCCAACACCTCCTTTAATCCACACTATCCATATGGTTGCTTGATCTTAGGCCCAATAAAAGGATAAGGTAAAATAAAAAGTGTCCATACTATAGACATACCCTTCTGCCCCTCAACCTTTCAATCAAACCCAAACACCTTCAACATCACCTTCACCTTCACCAAAACCCATACTATCCATTTTGGGTGTTTCTCCTTCTAACCTTTTTGAATCCATTAGCAAGTGGTGTTAAAACAACATCACTAGATGCTAATGAAGATGCGCCTTTATGAACTAATCAACACCTCACCCCATCACTAGTAAACATTGATAGAGGCCTTGTAATCTGTAGAGGTTCAACAAGAAGATCCTCAACCTCTTTCCTCCTTTATCATATCCCTTCAAATTATTACCTTCATTACCTTCTAGTATTCAAAAATACCTTTGATCCATTTTGAAGATGCTGATCCCCCCTTCTTCATCAATGTATACATCAATAAAACCCACATCAAAAGGGAAATTATTGATGGAAGAGATAATATTAACATTATATCCTCCCATGCCTATGACAAACTTTAATTGACTAAGAATATCATGTCAAAAACTATAGCAATACTCTTCTCCTTTAATGACACTATGGTGACTAACTTGGGGATATTCATCCTCTATTTCCACTTGGGACCTCACACAATTCCAAAAATCTTTTATATTTTAAAGGGAAATCTACAATACAACATATTAATTGGATGCCCTTGGATATGTACCATGAGTTGTGTCTCAATGTGTTAAATTTAAGCATGAAGGTTAAGTTATTACCATAAAATATGACCCTAGTCCCTTTGTATCATGAAATATGACATATTGACCCAATGACATTATTTTTCCTCCCTCATCTACCTCACCACCAAATAGTAACCCCTCTACCCATACCATTGATGAATCTTAAATTAGATCATCTATCCCTTGTTCTTAGATCCCTATAGAGGACCCCTTAAAATCCATGTTCCAATTTCTTTCACTAGGGGAGTATCATCTTTTAGCCTTGGATGCTTTTCTTACTCCTCAATATTATGGGAAACTCAATCATGATGCTAGTTATGACCCCAACATCAAAACCATCATCCCTTTTAAGATACCCAACCACAAAACTAACTTCATATATGGGGGCCCTGATCAACCACTTCTCACTTTCACCACTACCTCTTCTATCCAACCATTTACCATTAACTTCTCCTATATAAAAAAACTTGAATTTTCCAAATTATACCTTCATAAATGTACTTATAAGGGATTTGTCCTCAACATTTATAAACATGGACCTCAAAGTTACTTATGATCAAAACCCAAAAACCTCATGATCTATTTGGCCTTTTGTTCATACCACTAGAAGGACCCACTGATTCACCAAAACCCATCATGACCATTGAGGAAAACATCCCCTCCTCACCAACCCAAACTCCTTAAAATTATAAGTATTTATATATAATTCCTTCTAAATTTTTTTATCAATACCATTAGTTTGGGCCCCTTGAATTATCAAAAGGATGGCCAAACTAAAACCCTTACTGTCATCCATCTTGAAATGGTAGAAAATGATTCTCCCACCATCAACACCATCTAACATTAGGATGATGATTCCATTCTCACCTATTTTTATATGGGGAATTATTTTATCTAGAAATCCCTTCCTCCTAAGAACCAAACCATGTTGAATGAATCCACTATCAATGTCAAATTGGGTACTTAGGATAACCCTCACATTTTAAGGGTTGGTCAATCCTTAGATTCTATAGAGCAAAAATATTACACTTCTTTATTTCATGACCGAAGCATATTATTTGATTGGTCCTATTAGGGTATGCCCATAATTGAACCTTCTAAATCCCTTCATAACATTTTCACCCATCTTGATGCTAATCCTATTTGGTAAAAGCTTCATACAATGCACCCTTGCATTGCCCTTCTAGTCAAATAAGAGCTTCAACATCTCTTGTCTATCAATTTAATCCAAACCATTGATTATCCTCAATGGGTTTATAACATCATTCCCATTAACAAACCCATAGAAGGACTTCACCTTTGTATTTAGTTTAGTGGCCTTGATCTTGTTTTCCCAAAGGATGACTTCCCTTTGCCTAGCATTGACCAAATTATTGATCTTATAGATGGCCATGAGATGTTATATCTCATGGATGGTTTCTTGGAATATAATAAAATATTTATTTCCCCCAAGGATCATCATAAAAATTATTTCATCATACCATGGGGAACCTTCTACTACAGGGTTATGCCATTCGGTCTAAAGAACACTAGAACAATATCCCAATGTGTGATAACCTATTTATTACATGATATAATCCATAAAATCATAGAGGACTATGTACATGATCTCCTTGGGAAATCTAAATATTGAAAATATCATCTAGATATTATCACAATTATTTTCAAATGCCTAATCCATCTCAACATTTGACTCAACCTAAATAAATGTATTTTTAGTGTCCTGTCTGGAAATATTCTTAGCTTTATCATCTCTCTTAGAGGAATCAAAGTTAACCTTGCCAAAGTTAGATAAATTTTAGAGATTCCTCCTCCAACCCACCTAAAGAAACTCTATAACATGTAGAGGAAGCTCTAATCCATCTATCAATTTATCTCTCAATTACCAGATATATTTCAACCCTTTCACCATTTTCTAAAGAAAGATACCTATTTTAAGTGGACTAAGGACTACAAAAAATCCTTTGATTTACTCAAATAATACCTTATATCTCCACCTATTCTTACCCCTCTTAAAGAGGACCAATGATTCTACCTTTATTTCTCTGCCACTGAGCATTCTATAGGGGTAATGCTCACTTATTGGGATGAAAAAAAGTTCAAGCTATCTACTACATAAGTCAAATACTTATAGAGTATGAGAATCAATACACCCATTGTGAGAAACTTTGCCTAGCCTTAGTTTTTTTTGCTTCTAAACTTTTCCATTACCTCCTCAATCACAAATCCTATGTCATCAATAAAATTGACCCACTCAATTACATGTACTCTAAACCATACCAAAAATAATGTATGCCTAAGTGGCTCATGTTTTAAGCTAAGTTTGAATTGAATTCCTCCAATAAAAGTCAATTAAAGGGCAATCCATTGATGACATATTAGTCAAAGCTCCTTTATTAGACAATCAACCACTTCATCTTGCATTTCCAAATGAGTCCATCATAACCCTCTCTCAGGAGGACCCTACCTACCAAATGACCATGTTGTTTGATGAGTCAAAATGCTAGCACATGGGGGTGATAGAGTCATTATCATTCCCCTTGATTGTGAACCTTTTACCCTTTATTTTAAACTTGATTTTGAATACACCAATAATGTGGTTGAATACGAATCCCAAATGATAGGTCTCCAAATTGCTCTAGCCTTGGGAATTAAGACCATTAATATCTTTGGCAATTCCCAAATTGTGGTTAATTAGGTTAATGGATCCTACCAATGTAAGAATGATGTCTTGAAAAAGTATAAAAAACTAGTAAATGTACTCTAAGCATAATTTTATCATTACCTTATCTAGTCTGTTCCATGATATACCAATACTTTTGTAGATATAATGGCTTCCCTTGGTTCCCAAATCCCATCTCAGCATATCAAGTCCAAACTTTTTGTCACCATCCACCATTTTATCATACCCTCCTATATCCATTGTGATCCTTTCTATTATTTTTTGTTTAGATCCATCTCTATTAGACATATGGTATGAGCAAACCTTAATTTACCTCAACCTTATCATCATTCCTCCCAATCTCTCTAAGAATTCCTAAAGAACCTTTATTCAAAGTAAATCTTGTTACACCATACTAGGGGGAATCCTTTATAAACATGGCTTTGACAACCTCCTTATTTGTTATCTACATAGTCATGAAGCTTCTCATGCTATCAGGGAACTGCATGATGGAATCTATGGGGGACACTTTAGTGGTTTAGCTATCACTAAATCTATGCTTTGCCTTGGCTACTATTATCCCACCCTCAACCAAGACTATTGTGATTATGTAAATAAGTGTGTTAAATGTCAACATCATGCTAATTTACATCATGCACCTACCTATGGCATTCAAGTATCCAAAGACTATTGGCCCTTATCATAATGGGGACTCAATCTAATTAGGGAAATCAAACCTCATTCTTCATAATGACACCAATCCATCATCACTTACACTGATTATTTCATGAAGTAGGTGGAATTTATTCATCTCATCTCAATCAAAGCTGATAATATAGTCAAATTCATTAACCATCATATCATCTATAGATTCAATGTTCCCCATAAGATCATCACCTATAATAGAAAATATTTCAATAAAAAACAAGTCCAATTTTTTTGTGATACATTTGACATCAAGTTAAGATTCTCCTCTCCTTATCATCCACAAGCAAATGGATAGGAAGAAGCCTCTAACAAAACCCTTAACAAATTACTGACTGAGGTAGTCAAAGTTTTAGGTTGGGATTGACACTTTCACATCCCTTTTTATTTATGGGCCTATCACACTAGAATTCAAACCTCTATGGGTGATACCCTTTTCTCTCTGGTCTTTGGAGTATAGGTCATCTTGCCTCTTAAATTCTATATTATTTCTTTTCATGTATCCTTACAAGACATCATTTCTGAGAGTTACTATCATCAAGAACATCTTGCATGACTTGAGCTACTTGATAAGCATCACCTCATAGAAGTTAATCATCTTCATGTCTATCAAGATTGAATTAAGCATGCCTATAATAAACACCTCAAAGAACAAGAATCCAATATTGGAGATCTCATTCTAAAGGAAAACTAACATGTAAATAATATGGAGAAAAACAAAAGAAGCAAGTTTGATTTCAATCAGCTTGGACCGTACATCATAACCCACAAGTATGGATTAGGAGCTTATCATTTATCCTCTTTAGAAAGAAAACTATAACCTAAGAATCTCAATGTTTTGCATATGTGTCATTCTTTTGTTAAATAAGGATCAAACTCACCTTCTTGTCTAACTTAAATTTATCCCTTAATTTATGATATTTTCACCCTCACACCTTCCTATATTTTTGAGGAAAACTAATTACAACATAGAACAATGTGATTAAATATCATAATCATAGCCTAATAATAAATATGGGTACCATAGATCTACCCATAACATGGTTCTCATATATACTTTTCATCTTTAATCAGATGGAATCCCATGGTCATTATCTCCCAAAACACCCCATTCACCTATCATTAAACTTTTTATTCTAAAGTTTTTCCCTCATAAAGGTAAACCTATAAGCCGAATTAGACTTGTCCATGTCTAAAACCTTACATCAAAAAAATTTGGGATACCTAAATTTCATTTGGGTCACATGTCTATGGCATTACAAACTATTTCTTTGAAGGACAAATAACCAAATTACTAAATTACATAAAATATAGACTACCCCCTTGAAAGATAGCTACCAATATATACAAGCCTAAACATAGACCACTCTATTAAAGGATGGCTAAGTCAAATGGGTTAAAGTAATAATTTAAATCTTCTTGCATCAATCAGCTTCACAAAACTATCAAAATAAAAGCAATAAATGACCCTATATCAAAATCAAAATAAGCTATCCCAAGAAAGTTGTAATCATCTTTCATATTTAGCATTACTAGAATTATGACATCGATTAGTAGACACCTTGAATGAAGACATGTACTTTTTTAAAATGGTTCTTAGGTAACCTATAGAAGGGAAAAACTAACCCACATAAGGTTACCTTACCTATTTCCCATTTACCCATCACCTATCACCTATGTCCCCTTTAAATCCTATATAAATCAAGGGATTCTGAGCTTACATGACATAATGTGATCAAGACACCTTTTTTATCCATCTAAGAATGATAATACAAAGCATTCAAAAGCCTTATGTTCCTTAAGCCAATCTAACTTTGGTTTTGTTAGGTTCTAACCAATGAAAAGGCATCATGCTTTTTCCTTACCCTCTTATCATTAGTTCATGAAGACATTCATATCTTGATTCTCATTTATTTTTCCTACATTTAATTTTTTATCTAACTTATTTTATGTGTTATCATTACTTCCTTAACCATAATCACATCACATCTCCATGATCATAAATAAACATCAATAGTAAACATAACATTATGAAACATATCCATGAACCACATGATATATCTATTTATGATCAAAACATCATGAACCACATCATATATCTATCTATAAATAATAAGTATCAGCATATCGATTTACCATGAAACATCATATAACATCATATCATAAACCACATCAATAACCATAATCAAACCATTCATAATTCATAATCATCACATGCCTAAGATACTAAGCTCACATATCATAAGAAAAAAAGCATAAAACATGTAAACCTTGAACCATGAACATAAACATCATATATATATATATATATATATATATCATTGTAAACATCATCATATACATTATGTCCATCAAAATAAATAATACATGTAATAATGTATAATCTATCTCTCTCAAGAAACATGTACATCTCACTACATCAGCACATAGGCTGGTATCAAAATCATCTACACCTACATAACATATCACATATTATGCCCCTAGGGCACCATTACCACTATCCTCTTCTACTCCTACTCCTTTACTTACACTAAGAACACCATCTATTGTTGTTCCTCTTGGGATACCTACCTGTCAACATTCAACCACCTCATCAACATTATCACCCAAAAACACCTAATTAACAACTCAACATATTACACAGAAATCTCAAAATCAATGAGTTAAAAGTGAAAATTAAATTTCATTTTCACTTTTTATCCTTGGATTTTTGGGGTTTCCACTTGACCATTGATGGTAAGGGTGACCATTTATGGTCAACCCTAGGAACCCCTAACCATCAATGATCAAGAAAACCCACATTTTAAACACTTTTAAGTACTAATACCTTAGTGAAATTTATTTATGGAGATAAACTTTCTCCCCTAAACTAAAACCTAAAATTTATGAGGTTAATCTTCTCTAACCAACCATTTAACCACATCCACCTCGATATTTGTTATTTTTTACCCCAATTATTGCATATTTTTTGATGACATTGCTTGGTCTTTTTGACTACACCAACCAACCTTACCATGTTGAACATTTGAATTTACACCACCTCGTGTAAAACTAGACCATTTGTGTTTTTCAAGGGAGCACTTCTTACCTTAGAGACCCATAAAAACACCAACCATGTCTGGAAGACTTGAATAGAATAACCTGATCAACTATGACCAATGTTGTGGAATGGTTACCGTATCACTTGTACTTCTAAAACTGGCCTTAGTTTTACCAACATTTGCAACCTTAGTCTATATTTGATATTGAATATCACAATTAGTCACATTTTGTATGCATGTTTGCATTTCAAATTCCCAATCACCTTTTTGTCACCAACCTTGTGACTCACTATATACCACTTATCAAACCTTGAATCAATTTTGGTTTCACCTAATCAACTCTTAGTTTGAGGGGGAACACCTCCTCACATACTCAAGGAAAATAAAACTTTGACCAAGTAATCCATTTTTTATTTTTAATCTTGTTGATTTAAAACTACATAATAGAAAGGGGCAAAATGTAGACACTAAAAAATTATACTAGATGTCTAAATGCCTTAGGATACCATTCAGACCACCTAACTTGTATAAACCCACTGATTGACTTATCATACCTTGGGTCTTGTTAGCTATTTAGTTAACTAAACTAACTAATTCACTAACTTAACCATTACCTATCCTTTTTTAACCCACCATGATCCATTTTCTTTTGGACACTCAACCACTAACTATAAGCTCAACCATTGATGGTTAGCCTAACTATCAATGGTTAGGTCTTCACCCTTCTAACACGTCACCAAGTATGTGTGAGATAATAAGGAATAATTAAATATATTCATGATATGTAGTGTTAACAAACTCTTAAGCATAAAAATTAGTAATCCAACCTACTAGGGAAACTTCTATCCTCCATCTCTCTTTGCTTATAAAAAGAGGGGAGTAGGAGGTGAAATCCATCATCACAAGAATTCTTGCACATTGGTATTCAAAATATCCAAGCACCTAGACTTTTTTAATAAATTTAGCAATAAAAAAAAATATCTAAACCTCTTCCAAAATTAATCTCAAGGGAAAGTACCATTACTCTACCAAAATTGGTCCAACCATCAACCGTTAGCCATTTAGTAAGCAACACGTATATTTATACTTTAGTCATATCATTTTGATTTATGTCTTCCAAACCTAAATCAAACCTTTCTGTACCTGATATTCCAACCTCCCATTTTTTTATCACACCCTTAAACAGACCTCTATCTGATCAATAACCCATTCTATAACTATTTTTAGAGTACCTTTAGAAATCCATAGGCAACTGTCAATGATTATCACAACCATTGATGGTCACCCCCAAACATTGATAGTTACCCAACCACTGGCAATCAAATTAACCAACGATAGTTACCGCAATGGTTGATGGTCACTGTGGCATAAAATAACAAGTTATTTTGTACCCCTTACCCCCAGCCAAATTTGACTTTATGTATGCCTAGTAATTCCCCACTTTTGTTATATTTAGTCATTTTCTCTATCAAACATTCATCTAGTTCTTGTTACTCATTTTAGTTACTTTATATTATTTAATGCAAGTATCTTTATTTTATAATTTTCAACATAATTTTTATCAAAGACTGGATTGAAAATCTCTTAGTAGGATCATGCTTCTTAGATCTAGCTCACACTAGGTAGTCCACATAACTATCTTGCTACCAACCCCTTTTATTATTACTTTATTATCTACAAGTAATCCATACAAGACAAAACATAGCTCTCTACATTCATCTATATCATGCATGCATAACAACTAGGTATTTATAACATACCCTTATTACTAATTTATTATCTTCTTCCAAAATTAAGAAATGAGTAGAAATTAAGAAAAATAGTTAGTTGGTTAAAAAGGTGTCTTGGTCACATAATGCTAAGTAAGATTAAAATCCATTTTATAAAATAGAGATGGATGAAAATGGAACCTTCTTATGAGAATAGAATTCCTCTTCTGGAGGGTACCAAAGAGTCAATATAAATAAGTCTATGTCATATAAGGTGTAGACTAATTAATGTGGTAAGCCTACTCATGAGAGCCAATTAAGGATTTCAACATTACTACATATGAGAGCTGATTGCGGCCTTAAATTTTTTTTTGCTTTTTTTAATGCTTGATAATGGGTCATTTGCTTATTTTGTTATTTATTTGGAAGGTTGGGAAAGATGATCGATGTGTGAAGTGTCTAGTAAATTGCTATGCCTTAACAAATACTTTACTCAGCCATCCTTTAAGGGAGTGGTCTAAGTTTGTGTACTTTGCTCAATGCCTTTAATGGTTATCCTTCAAGGGATAAGTATACCTCATTTTAACAAATTTTGATATGTTTCCAATAGATATCCTTCAAGGGAGCAGTTTATGAATGCTAGGAATGACCCATGATTATTTTTAGTTATGATTTTTCTCTTTCTTATTTGATTTTTTCTTGACATAGACTTTCTTATATAAGCTTAAATTTTGACCCTTATGAAGGCAAAACTAAAATCATAATAAGTTTAATTAAGTATAAATAGGTTTAGGTGACAATGATCATGTAATCCATCCTAGGAAAGGGGTGGAAATTAACATGAGATCATGCCATGGCTAGAGTCATGGTACCCATTGTTAAAGATTAAGATATGCTTATGATGGATAATAACATGATTTAGTTTTAATAAGTTACCCCTAAATTATGGAGATGAATGTGGTTTTAAAGGAAGGGATGAGCTTAAGTTAGATAAAAGGTCATTTTGATCCTATTTAACAAAATAAAGGATGTAGGTGAAAAATATTTAGGGGCTTAGGTTCTAGGTTACCTTCGAGAGAGAATAATCGGTAAGCTCCTAATCCATACTTATACATTATGATATAAGGTCAAATATAATTAAAAGCAAACTTTCCCTAATTTATTTTATCCATATTAATGAAAACTTAATTTTAATTTAGGATGATGACTCTGATATTAAATTCTTGCACTTTAAGGTCTATATGAGAAGCATGTTTGATCTAATTTTAATAGACATAAATATGGGTAAGAGCAGCTAAGCAACACTTATCAAGTAGATCAAGTTGGAATAAATGTTCTTGATGGTAATTAATATTTAAAGATGAAATATTGAAAAGATATGCAATAGATGGGATTTTTTGTTTGAGAGGAAAGATAGCCTCTACACCAAACACAAGAGAGAATAGGGTAGCACCCATAGGAGTTCGGATGCCAATATGATATACCCATAAGGCAAAAGGGATGTGTAAATGCCAATACCATCTATATTTATTGACCATTTTAATTAATATGTTGTTGAGATTTTTGTTAGAGGCTTATAACTATCCATTTTATTGATGATGATAGAGTGATGAGAAACTTAAATTGATGTCAAATGCATAACAAAGACCCTATACTTACTTTTTTTTAAATATTTTCCATTATTGGTGATGATTTTTTGAGGAACCCCAAAATGGTTGATGATGTGATGGTTGAAAAAGTTGACAATATTATCTTCTTTGGTTGAGACAAGAGGAATAGCCTCTACCCATTTGGTAAAGTACTTAGTCATATAAATCATAGAATAATGTCATTGTGAAGAATGGAGGGTAATTTCACCAATAAAGTCTAAACTCCATTATGATAAGGGTTATAAATCTGTGGATACATGAAGACTATGGCTTGGTACGTGATGTAAATTAGCATGTTGACACTTAACACACTTTTTCACATAATCACAACAATATTGGTTAGTGGTAGGCTAGTAATAGCCAAGGTGAAGGATGCATTTAGTGATGACTAGGCCACTAAAGTGTCCCCCATAGATCCCATCATGCATTTACCTATTAACATGAGAGGCTTTGTGACTATATAAAAAATGAAAGAGGATACCATAAAAGCCACATTTGGAAGGAATTCCCCACAATATGGTATAATGTGAGATACTCTAGAAAAATTCTATTTGAGCATTCTTGGAAAGACCAGAAGGAATGATGACAAGGTTAAGATAGTCAAAGGTCTACTGATACCAAAGATCAAGTTGGGTCTCCTCCACATTAAAGATGGTGGGAGAATCTAGTTTAACATAAGAATATTGGGTAAGCCTATGGATAATGACAAATATCTTAGATTTAGAGGGTGCATATAGGATCCAAGAGGTGAGGAAATCCATGGTGTCAGCAAACTTGTTAGTAGATCACGAGGTGGTTTAGATATGGCAATGTTTAAATGATGTTAAGAGTTCATTAATTAATTATTTTTACTATTTCAAAACATCATTATTAAATTGTTAAGATCCATTGATTTTATTGACCACTAGTTGAGAGTCGTTAAAGATGTTGATCATTTTGACTCCCAAGGCTAACACAATTTGAAGGCCTATCATTAAGGCTTCACACTCAACCATATTGTTGGTACATTTAAAATATAAATTGAAGGATAAAGGAAGAGGTTCATTTTAAAGGTTAATAAGGATAATTCTTGATCCATCACCATTTTGACACTTTTATCCATTAAAGGACATGTTTATTTGATAGGTGAAGTCTGCCTATGAGAGGGTTGTGATGGACTCATCTAGAAACTCAAGAGGAAGAGGTTGGTTATTTGTTAATGGTGCTTTAACAAACTAGTTGGTAATGAATTAAACTTTAATTTACTTTAGATAAATAAAATCAAGGTTAAAATTAGATAAAATCATGAGATATTTGGCCATATGTTGATTTTGGTATGGCACTTGAGTGGTTCAGTATTAGTTATGACATAGCTCTTATGGTTGAGAAATTAGTGGTAGAGTTTTGTGGCCATGACTACTAAATCTAGGATAAGTTCCTTTGTATGGGTGTACCAAGTTTTATATTCTATAAGCATGTGATTGATGTAGTAGATGACTTGCTCTTTGTGTTGTTCATCTTGATGAGAAAGCATTACCCTTAGGGAGTAGTAAGTGGTCGAGATATAAAGGTAGAAAGTTTGATCATCCTTGGGAGGGGTGAGAACAAGAGGAGATAAAAGGTAAATTTTAAGTGAATCAAAAGCCTTTTGATAGTCGATGTTCCATTTAAAGGACATATCCTTATTCATAAGGTGATGGAAGGGTTGGCATCAATTTGATAACTAGAAGATAAAGTGAAGAATAGATTGGAGCTTCCCCTAAAAACTATAGAGTTGTTTAAGGTTGATTCGAGGAGGTATATCAATAATTACTTTTATTTTAGTAGGATCAAATTTTATTACCTATAGGGAAATGATAAATCCAAGGAGATTTCTTGACAAGATCCCAAAAATGCACTTCTTGGGGTTAAGGTAGACATGAAAATGGATGAGGCACTCAAAGATAATCTTGAGAATGATGAAATAATCCTTACAGCATTAGAATTTTCCAAGATGGTCATCAACATAGTCTTCAATTATTTTGTGGATAAGGTCATGGAAGATGCAGGTTATAGCACATTAGTAGTGTGTGCCAGTGTTCTTCAGTCCAAAAGGCAGGACCATATAGTAAAAGGTCCCCATTGGGGTGATGAAAGTAATTTTATGTTGATCTTCAAGCGCAATCAGGATTTGATTGTAACCCAATAATTCATTCATGAGAGATAACATCTCATAGTAGATGATAAGATCAACTAACTGGTCAATGCTTGGTAGAGGAAAGTCATCTTTTGGGAAAGCAAGATTGAGGTCATAAAAGTCCACACAAATGCATAATCCCCTCATTAATTTGGTGACAAGCATAATGTTTAAGATCCGTTGGGGATAGTCAATAGGTTGGATAAAATTGATGAATATGAGATGATAAAGCTCTTATTTGATGAGAAGGATATGTGAGGGTGCATTGATCAAAGTTTTTTTGTAATGGGCTTAGCATCATGGTTGGTGACTATGTTGCAGGTAGATATGGAGGGATAAATTCATAGCATGTTGCTATAAGACTAAGAAAATGCTATGTTGTGGTCTTAAAAGAAGGATGGGAAGTCTTAAAGATATTCAAAATTCAATGATTGGCCAATTTTGACAATGCAGTAGTTCTTTGGTGTTCCTAATTGATATCTATAGAGGATTCATTCAACATGGTCAAAGTCTTAGGAGGAATATATTTATAGATGAAAGAATATTGTGTACCAAAGTAGGTGAAAATGGAATCATCATCCTAACATTAGATAATATTAATGGTATTAAATTCATCTCTTATCATCTTAGGATGGGTCATAAGGATTTTTACAATTACCCTATCCTTTTGATATGTTAGGGGTCTGAGGTTGATCAAAAAGTTAGGGGGGATGATATCAGAATCTTCACTTATGAATGGTGGAGTAGATGGTGAGGATGGGATGTCATCATTGATGATGGTAATGGGAGGTGGTTTAGTTTATTATTTAGGTGGTGTGAAACTAAGGCCATGATTTTCATGAGGTTTTTAGGTTCTACTTGGAAGCAACTCATGCAGCCTATGGTCATATCAGTCTAGTCCAAATCCCTTCTAGGCACATTGGTAGAGGTATGTCTTAGAAAATTTTGGTTTCTCCACATTGGAGAAGTTTTAGGTGAACGTTTAAGGTGAAAAAGAGATGGAAGAAGTTACAATGGGTTTATCAAGTCCCACATAGATGAAGTTGGTTTGATGAGTTGAGGGTCTGAAAGGAATAATGGTTCTAATATTTGGGTCATAACTGAGTTGGTGGCTAGTTTCCCATACTTTTTTGGAGTATAGAAGAATAAATGGTTAGAAAATGATATTATCCCAATGAAAGATGTTAGAATGTAGATTGTAAAGGTTCCATTGTGGGGATTTGAATTGAGGGGATTGATGATCTAGTATATGCCTCATTGGTAGAAGGAGATATGGTTTATGGTTGAGGGCTTATCTTTAGTTGATGAGGGTGTGCTAAATGGAGGTAGGAAGATGTCATTAGGTTGATGAGTCATTTTTCATGACAAAAAGGGACTTGGGTTAACTTGTATAGTGACAACTATTAGTGTGAATAGGGTTACTTTGCTATCTAGCTAATTTTTAGCTTTATGTTTGCTTTAGCTCTCTTCACACTATGTTAATCTTACTTAGGGGATTTTTACATTTTTCCCACATTGGCTGTGTTTTGAGTCTCTTGGGTGGAATATCCTATATATACCCACCTCTTTCTCTCATATGATCATCCCATTCTAATGTATTGCCTTGAATTCTCTTGAGTTGAATATAATTTATTTGGCTCATATGTGATTTTTATTTTGCTTTCTCTCAATCACTTACATTCTTGGGTAGAAATCATTCATGGTATCGGAGCTTTTTTGAGTTGTGGATTAGATTCTTTTTAGAAATCTAAGAGTGTAGGGTTTTTTTTCAAAGCACATGAGTATGCTCTTCTCTTACATCTTCAGATAATCTAGAGAATCAAAAAAGTGTGGAGAAAACTCTAGTTTTTTTGGGGGTTCTTATTTTGACTTGCCAATTACAGGTTTTTTTGAGCTTGCTAGAGAAATTCTTAGCTGATGGTTGATTTTAGAGTAACCAAGATAGTCAGGTTTTCCTTTCATTTGATTTGGACATTGAAAGCCAAATTTATGAGGTTTTGAAACTCAAATTTGACATTTAGCTTGCATATGTTTTGTTTTAATCAATCTTGAAGGTTGTAGCATGCCTTTTCTTATCTTAGGAAAATAATTTATACTTTACATACTATTTTTCCATTGCTACAATCATTTTTTGCTACTAAAATCATATTTTTTGTACTAGATCTACATTTTATGTACATCAAAAAGATAAATGCTTTTTATATATTTTGTTTTCAACATCAATAAAATATTTGGGTATTTATTAGTTTCTATATGTAGAAAATAGATTATTCGTAAATGTAATGAGAATTGTTTTGTAGGCCCCCTCTCTATTGCCAGTTTTATTTTGAAAGCTAAATTTTAAAATCCTTTATATCAATCATTTGAGCTCTAATTTTGGTGATTTTTTTTAATTTGGGGTAGAATTTCATAGGCTTCATAGTGGTGGAAATGGTTTTTAATTTTGGAGTCTGTGTTTTCTAGAAAGTGCAAATTTTTATTGTTATTAGTGAGTAATCCTCATTTTTAAACCTTTTGAGACTCTGTTTGGGGTCATAAAAAAACATTTTTAGGTGATTTTTTTTGAAATTGCATGAATTTATAATTACTTCTCATATCTATAATCAGTGTGCTCTAGTTTTTCTCATAAAATGTACTTTAGTATAAGGCCTAATTTTTCCATTTGCATGTACCAAATTAAAAGAACACTTAGCTATTTTAGCTTGTTTAAACTATAGTGCAATAGTTATAAAGTTATAAGATCATATTTTTCTTGGGGCAATCATTGATTGAGGGAATTTGGGGGGTGATCTTGTAATGGTTGATTGATTTCATCTCTTGGTTATGTGTTTCTATAATGGGGAAATCTCAAATTGAATTCCTAACTCCATATAATTATGCATCATGGAAAAAAAATATGAAATTATATAATGGGAAAATGTTACATAATATATCTAAAAGAATCTATTCTTAAAGCTACTGATGTGAGTGAAAATACAGTATGGGAGATCAATCATGAGAAAACTCTTGGGTACATTTGTTCATTTGTCTCTTTTGACTTGCAATTTCATTTTGAAAAATTTACAACACCTAAGGAATCTTTGGAGGCTTTTGAAAAAATATATGGTAAAATTGATAAGATTATGGGTTATCAAATTGATAATGATTTGAAGAATCTTGATCCTAAGGAGTTTGACAAAATCCAAGACTATATCTCCAAGATTAAGTAATTGAGAACACAACTAAAGGCTTTCAAGATTATTAAAGAGGAATTACAATTTATTCTAATGTGTTATCCATGCTTGGTCTTGATTATTCAGTATTTGTTTCTAGCTTTGACACTCATCAGGTTTCTATGGGAGCTACATATGTTGAGCCTAATTTTGATGATTTTTCAAATTTTCTAATCCAATAAAAAGAAAAGTTAATTCAAATGGTCATAATCAAGTCTTTCAAGACACAAGCATTGGTGGCTAGTGAAACTAAGGTACAAAAATAATCAATGATTCTTGAAAAGAAAGAAAAGAAGAAAGAAAATAAGCCACAAAGAATCTGAGTCCTCTCCCTCCAAAAGGGAATCATCTAAGAAGGAGAAGCCTCAGTATGCATATTGTAATAAGTTGGGGCATGATCAACACAAATGTTACATAAAGAAAATTAATGAATTACAACATCAAATAAATAAGGTTCAAATTAAATCATCTAAAGTAGGTTCATCTTCTTCTTCATCATAATCAACATTCTAGAAATAAAAGGGGAAAACACTTTTTTTAGTTGTAGATTCTAAGTTAGGGAATTGGATCCTTGATTCTAGAGCTTCACATCATATTGACTCATCATAGAGTATGTTCTCTTCATATGAGACTTATTCATCACCACCCATTCTGATGGCCAACAACACATCTATGAGTTTTTGTGGGAAATGATCAATTATCATTGATGAAGGATCATTCAATGATGTCCTTTCTACACCATCATTGTCTACCATTATCCTTTTTATCTATCAAATTACACATGGTGGAGTAGGAAAGAGTGTTGATTTAACACCTAATTCTATGATTATTTGATATTTTTAGAGCAAAGATATAGTTACGATTAGGGAGGTTAATCATCAATCTTGAGTGTACATCTTCTCACATTTTTATCCTATTGTTCCTTCCTAAGGTTCACACTCATGTGGACACTTTTGAGGAGATTCAGTATGGTCATTTGCATCTTGGTGTTCTTTCATCAACTAAGTTTCTAGAGACATCTGATGACATTCCATCTCCTCCTTCATCCCTTATTACATCTACAAAATTTACTATTGCTACATCTATGGTTTCTAGTATTTCACTATAGTAGGATATTCATAATCTTCTATATTTAGCCATTTGGGATGAGTACTTGACAAGTATTGTAGGATTATTTTGTGAGTCCTATCTTGTAAACTTGGAGGACACTATTAATGATATTTATCTTCTCTTTGATGAAGTTGATTCATCTTCCTTAGATGTTAAGGGTGAACCTTTTGACCCTCTTATTCTTTACCCACATGATCATTTCATCATAATTTGACATGATTGCGGCAACTATTGAAAAACATTTAGAGGAAGCACATTTTATCTTCAAAGAAGACAACTTTATCTTTGGATCATGTTCTACATCAATTCACACTAGATCCTAGATTGTCACATTATTCAATTTGTCATGTGACTCCTAATTAGTTTGTGGCTTCTTTTAGCATCAACATGGTGACACCTAAGAAAAATTTAAATACTTCGTACATTTTGAGTTTTCTTCCTTCAAATTCCTTTTGGGAATGGGAAGACTTCTTGCACACATTCTTGGTCTTGTTTCTTCTTAGGGGGAGGAAAATTATTCAATGATCATGGATCATCTTTAACATTCATTGCTAGACATATATCATTAGTGTAGGTGACTCTAAATTAAGGGTGGGGACTAATTTGTCTTTCTTCTATTCCTTTCTTCTTAGGGGGATTATTCATTGTGTGTGTGTGTGTGTGTGTGTGTGCACGCACTCACGTGCGTGTGTGTGTTGGAATTGGTAGAATATGATTCATGTTGACTCTACCTTTCCAAACTTCTTGTATTCTCACTTTTGGGGATAAGGATGCAATGATGGATATGTCCTAGATACTAAGCCATGTTAGGTACCCATGTACAAATAAGTCTTAACTTCTCCCTAAGTTGTTTTTAAAGGGGGGTGTTAGTGTGAATAAGGTTACTTTGCTATCTAGCTATTTCTTAGTTTGTTCTCCGATTTAGCTCTCTTCACACTTGGTAAAGTTTACTTATGGAGATTTTAAACTTATCCCACATTAGTTGTATTTTGATTCTCTTCGGTGGAATATCCTATATATACCCACCTCTTGATCTCATATGAGCATCCCATTCTATTGTATTGATTTGCATTTTCTTGAGTTGAATAAAATTTATTTGGCTCATATATGATTTTTATTTTGCTTTCTCTTAATCACTTGCATTCTTGGGTAGAAATATTTCAAACACTTGACCTTCATGATCAAATTTGTTGTAATGATGAAGGGTAGAGGGTACACAACCTATGGAGTGGATCCAAGGTCATCCTAGAAAGGCACTATACTATAATTCACCTTTCACTACATATAAGAGTTTGGGGAGTGTGTGAGGTACTAAATAGATATGGACAAAAGTTATAAAATTAGTGGACATGGTATCATTGAAGGATTAGTGGATGACTGAATCTTTAGACATGACATTATTTTGTAGTTTAAGTTAATCATAGGCATGGGAGGGTATGATGCTAATACTAGCTCCGCCATCAATCACAACCCATTTGATGTGGGTTTGGTTAATGTAAGTAATGATTAAAATAGGGGGATCTAGGTCATCAAGGTGGATATAAGTTATTTCAAAATCCTTGATGGTGATAAGCCTTGAAATTTGGAGAGTCCCAATAAAGGTTGCTAGAGGTTGAGGGTCTTCAGGTTAGACCTCTATTGATTGAAATGCCCTATCATTGTTTTTTTATGATGAGGTGAAAAATAAATCAATACATATAGGATAATCTTTGTTGGGTTTTTGTGAATGATAACCACTCTTTTAATTGATTTAGAGGGGTTAGATTGAGAGGTACCTAAGATAGATACCTTAAGTTTTACGAAAGGTGAACATGCTTGAATTTGACTTTGTTGGGAGGTGAAAGATGGGTATGTCCATGGGATAGACACTTTCACCTTCTCCTTATCCTTTTATTGAGCATGTGATCATGTGGCCACATGGATGGTATGGATAGAGAGAAGATTTTGCGTAGGAGACAAGTTTGGTTCCTCATCACTCTAAGGTGAGATTGAGGAAGTAGGTCAGTGTTGGGTATTTGTTATTGTTTGTTTGATTGGTAGTGGAGGAATGATAGGTTCATCTGATAATAGATCATCCTCATCATAGAATTGATGGATTATGGTTTGGAGTGCTTTATAGTTCTCTATGTTATGCCTAGGTGTCCTATTATAGGAGCATACTTGGTGGTTATTATACCAAATTAGTTTTTAATCAAGAGGGTCAAATTGGTCTGATAGGAGGTAAAGTCAAAAAAGAATCTTAAAATAACCTTTGTAAAATAGTTGAGTAAGACTCAACTAAAGGTGGTGAGGATCTAGAGGTTTTGGCCTTACTTGGTGAGATGGAAGTCATTTTAGAAACAAACTTGGTGGTAGAGGTCTTGGGTAATGTTTTATTCTTAATTAATGATTTTGGTTTAGGTAAGGAAGTTGATAAGTTAGAGGTAAGAGATGTCAAGGTAACTAGTTTGGTTATTGATGGCTCGGTGAAGATGGGTGTGTTAAAAAGTGAGAGTGATGGCATAAAAAAAAGTGGTGGTTGGGTTTTAGTTGAGATAATTGGATTCCTAATCAAAGTAAAGGGATGATGCCCAAAAATAGAGGGTAAGGTTAAGGGAGGCATAACTCTATCCTTCTAGCCTTTTGGTGGTTTTACCTCCTTGGTTGATTTGGTTTGGTGCTTGGTTGGTGGGTCTAGTGAGGTTAGATCCAATTTTAAGGATGGATGATTAAGCCTTTACATAGGGAAGACACCAATTTTTTTTGTTGGTTTGGTTGAAGATATATAGGATTATTTAGTTTTTTAGGATTTGGTTGATTTGGATGCTTGAGAAATGGTTGGGTTGGTAGAGGTTTTTATTGGTTCAATTGATATGATAATGGGTTGGATAATAGAAGTGATGGGTTGGTCCATCAAAGAGGTGGTTAGAGTTTCCTATTTGGTGATGTAATGGAACCCCAATTAATTCAAAAATTTGGCTTAATCTATGTTAGGTTTGGAGATAAATTATAATCTCTAAATTAGTTTAGACAATGGTTTATAGACTAGTCTTGTTCCTTGATAGTAGACTCAAAAGATAAACCCATAGATTAAAAAAGGGGAATGGTAACCTCATCCTTTTCCTCAATCAAATGATGAAAGGTTTATGTGGGTGGTTCCTCTATGGGAGGTAAAAATATGGTAGTTTATTCTTTGGGAATGATCTCTAAAGGGGAATTGAATTATTCAGTGGTTGAGGGAGGAGGTAAATTGGTGATGGTTGCTTACTTTGGTATGTCAGTTGAAGGAGGGGTTAATTACTCCACTACCTTGATAAGTGGAGGAGTTGAAAAATTTAATTTCATGGTTTGGGTATCCAAAAGAAGTGAAGGTAATTTTTTTTATCTCAATAAGTGTAGATGGTGAAGAATAGGTAGATTGGGTGGTAGGTTCTTTAACACTGAGCATGTTAAGAACCATATTGATGGTATGGACATCATGAGAAGACTCATCTTTGTTTCTCTTATTTTTGGTAGATTAATGATTGGGAAAAGGTTATCTAAACATGTAAAAGACTTGGTTTAGAGTTACATTGAGGTTTTCCAACATAAGTTCCCCCTTGTCAATAAGAGTTTAAACAATGTTTTTTAAGGTATTACACCTAATATCGTCATGCCCCACTACTCGATGGAAAACACATAGGTAATTCTCATTGTACCAACTAGATGTAGGATGAGAAGAATCAAATTATTGAGGGGGTTTGATGGGAGGAAGCTATATGATTTAGATATTAGTAACTTCTATATGACTGAAGCATAAGATTCCCCAATTAGAGTAAATTTATTCTAATTATTTCAATTTTGGTTTCTTGTGTTTTAATTTGAGGGGTTATAAGAGTTTGGTTGATTTATAGATAGTAAAGGAGTGGTCTTAATGATAATTGCAATCATAATTCCCTTGCTTTTGGCATTGGTTTTAGTTTGGTTACTTGGTTTATAGAAAGAGACCTCATTGGATTTGTAGGTAGAGTTTTTGTTTTTCAACTTTAACTTTTCTTCATGGATGGCTCTATTTTATAGATTACATGCCATGGTAAAAGATTAATCAAGGTTTATAAAGTTATAAACATGTAATGTTAAAGATATGTGCTTGGTACATTTCTAAGAAAAAA
Organism: Torreya grandis; assembly: GCA_037957365.1. Taxonomy (NCBI): domain Eukaryota; kingdom Viridiplantae; phylum Streptophyta; class Pinopsida; order Cupressales; family Taxaceae; genus Torreya; species Torreya grandis. Next base: position 610,064 of record JARHVA010005910.1, on the reverse strand, counting down.
TTTCTATTAGTTTTGGTTAGGGTAAAGAGAAGGAAATTTTATTGATTAGGCTTCTCCAATGAGTTACAAAATCAGCAATAGATTCATCATCAAATTATTAGATAGAGTAAATTTCAGTGATGGAAAATTTATTGGAGATGTTTATTGAAAAGTGATCTAATAAAGTTTGGGCTATCTAGGTGAAAGAGAAGAGAGAATGTTTCTTTATGGAACTATACCAATCCAATGTTAGCCCTAATAAAGACATAGGCAAGGTGTGGAGAATGAGAGAATCATCATAGTCAATCAAATAACATGAATGCCTAAATGCCCTAAGGTGTTGTTTGGGGTCCTCAGTGATATAAAACTTAGTAAATATTGGGAGCTCCCATTGAAGAGGATATTATCTAATAGGGATAGATGGGTGAATGGGTTCATTTCAGATCTGGTCATATGATAAAATGTTATGAGCACTAAAGATGAATGACTATAAAGTAGTCAATTTCTCCATGAGAATTTTCATCATATTTGTTTGAGGTTATGTGCACGAAAATTTATGAGGTGGATACTATTATGGTGGTTGGGTAACACATTTATAGTTGCTGGGAGGTTGAGAATCTTCCACATAATGTTATGTGGACATAGGTGGTTGGGTAGATGCCATGTATTGATATGTGGACATAGGTGGTTGGGTAGATTATATGTAGTGGTAGGTGGATGTATGTAATTGGGTAGTAGGTAGAGGTACATGCCCTTTTGGGTTAGGGATGTATCCTAGGTTTGGTGTAATGGACACCTTTTAAGGGATCAAGGTGGGTTGGGTAGGAACTATGGTTGGGTTTGTAGTCAAAGGATAAGTAATGACCTTGGTATTGATTAGTGATAGGGTAGAAGGTTTAGACACCACATGATTTTTGAAGTGGGGTAGTGATTAGTGGATTGGAGGTAGCCAAAGGAATGTTGGAAATATTAATAGTAGGTACTCCCATGGTGAGTAGAGTATAGGTGGTTAATGGTTGGGTTAATCCTAGGGTAGATGATTTATTGGTGCGGATGGAAGGTGTAAGGTATTGGTAGCTTAGGTAGGCTAGTTTTACATAGTGGTATCAAATGAATTATTGGTAAATGAAGACACTTGACTGGTTAATGGTTGGGTAGTGATTTTGGCAATATAAGTGTTCCCCATAAGGTGAGAAGTCATGCCATAAGGTGGCTCCTTAAGTGGGACCAAAGTAGGGATATGGTGAAGCATGTTGCTAAGATAATGCTCAAGGGATACAAGATTTTTATCTAAGAAGGTGGTTAAGTTTGTATCCCCTTGGGAAAATACCAAAGGGAAATTGGGACTACCTAAAGGATGAAGAGAAATTTTTGTGTCTGAGATGTACTCCATAGATGAGGAGGTAGAAGAGGTTGGATAGTTTGGGGATGGATTCTATTCTACCTAGTTATTTCATTGTTGTTGAGTTAGAACAATGAAAAATAAGGGAGAAAGTAAAACATAAACAATCTCACATCTTAAACAAAGAGAAGAGAAGAAATGATCAAGGAAATCAAACACACATTAAAAAGTACATTAGGTCCTAAAGTTCTTTTTAGTCTCTATTTTGTCTCATGCCTTAAGCTTTTAAGAAATTGTGTGATTCAAATTGGCTTGTAGAAAAGGTACTACATAAAAAATCTATGGTTGGTTTTAGGTGTTTAATGATCTAAAAATGATTTGTATTGGAAATCAATATGTGGCTTGGTATTGGGGCCTATCCCCTCACTTCACATAGTACAGTGATAAGGGTGTTGGGATCTTAGCCAATATATATTGATTTATAGAGTTTATACCCAACCAAATATATGTGTTAGTTCTCCCCTTGGTAATGAATTCCAAGTAGGATTGCTAGGAAAGGTAAGGTGACCACAAGGTGATGAAATCCTAGTCAAGCCTTATGTCAAGTTGTTTTTATGTTTGATTGATGTAGGTGGTTTGGTTTGTGTGTGTGATAAAAGTGATATTAATATTGAATTAAGTTGATTTAATTTAAATAATTGAGATAAACTTGAAAGAAACCAATAAATATAGTTGATTTTAAACCCAACATAAATTTTAATTTCATTTATGTTTAAAAAATAGGGAGTAGATCACCTAGATAAAAACTAATGAAACCCAAGTAGAGACTCAAGGGTCACACCAGACATGCTATAGTGTTTTAGAGAATTTAATATTATATTATAAGAGAGGAATAAGAAATAAACTACATATGGGTATGGTATAAAAACTTGTTTGGTTGTGCACATATTGATCAAATGATTGTAGAGATATCCTCTTTGGCTTGGGAAGAATGACTTACATGTAAGACAATACTGAATCAAATGGTTAGCTTGATAGATATTTGGGTGGATTTATTAGTGTTAGTTATATCTAGGAATCAAAATCTTCCTAGGAGACTATCAATCCATGCTTTTTAAATAATTATTCAAAAATTAATATATAAAGTACTTGCATAAATAATAAAAGATACTAAAATTAAGTACAAAAACTACTTGATAAATAAATAAATTAAATTTCCTAATTATAGTAATAAGTGATTCAATACTAATTCTAAATAGGTTAAGTACACTTTGAAAATAGGTTGGGGATCTATAAATAGGCAGAGATAAAAAATGTTGGATTTGGTTAAGGGTAAGTAGGTGAAAATAGTTTGTTGTTATTTGTCACATGGTGACTATTGATGGTTGAGGTGATCATCAATGGTTAGGGTAACCATCAGTGGTTGGGACAGACCATCAGTGGTTAGAGTGATAGTCAGTGGTTATTATGGGTTATGTTTTGTCAAGAAAAGTGTTATTTTAATGATCTTATAGAATAGTATTGTGAGAGATTGGCCTAGGATGGGTTGACTATGAAATAGAAACAAAGTAACTGAATAATTAAAAATAGATACATAGCTTTCCAATGGTTGATTAGATGAATGGTTGGTGAGGATTATTGATAAACTCATTGATGGAGTCTGGCATAATCTTAGTAGATTAATAATAATTGGCTATTGGCTAATGGATGGTATCACTTTTGATCTCTATAATGATGGATAGATCGATGGATTACTAGAAGAATTAATAGTTATGGATCCTTATTCACCATATCCTCTTCTTTCTTTATATAAAGGAAAGAGAGGTGAAAAAAGACATTAACAAGAGTTCTAAATTGTTGTCTAAATTTAGCTATTGAATTCATGGGTTCACACATGAATTAGATAAGATAATTATAAAAAATCAATTCAAAGTGATGTGGTAGTTAAGTGGTTAAGACGCTGAAACCTAACCATTAGTGATCAGGGTGAGCATTGACAGTTAGGGTGCTTATTGATGGTTAAGGGTCAAGGTCAAGTTGGGTTAAAAATGTAGGTTTAGATATTAAGTTAATTTGATTTGGGTTAGGTCTGGTTTATATTCATATGGTTAAAGTTGATCCCAAGGGGTCTTTAGGTGGTCCAGGGGAGTTGTAACATTCATAACTATTGTGAGCAGATTTTTTGTGCCTACAAGATCAAAAGGGGATGAGTTTATATAGGAATAGAAAATTTATAAAAATTAAAAAAGGAAAGATTTTTGAGAATAAGTCACAAGTATTCTCAAATTTGCACCATCAACAAAATCAAGGGAGTTGTCACAACCTACAACATCCATAGTTGGTACTAGTATTTCTCTTAGAGCATCATATAATGATGTGGCAGCCTCTTTCTATGGTCAAATTCAAGGACCATACTAGGTAAATAACATATTGGTGATAGGTTATATATTTTTAAGGCATTTTTTCTTGAAATTTTATTTTATTTTTAACATAGTATCAATTGCATGTAATTATACAATAATGTAATGGCATTTCTTATGTATTGATTGAAGGATCTATAGTTTAAAAAATATCCATGGCTATAGGGTAGTGAATATTTTCACTAATGAAATTTTTAGATATAAATGTACTATGCAAATAAGAAGTATTTTTTATTTGAGGCATTAAATAGAGAAAAAAATTGAAAATATTCTTCTACAAGAGTATTTGTCTAAACCAGGTGGTTGAAAATGAAGTTGCATGAAAAATTGAAAATTCCAAAAATTTGAAAGTTCCAAAAAATGGAAAATGAGACCCCAAAACTCCCAAGGAAATCTTAATAAGAAAAGCACCATAAAAAATTTGAGTCTCCAAAATAGAGCGTGTGAATTATGATTAACTCTACCAATCCCACCAGTCAAATCACATGGGAAAAATCAACTTGAGAGGAGCTTTAGGGAGCTGTTGAGGAGTAATGTAATTTTGAAATTTTGCATTTGTGAAAATTGAAAATTAAAATCATGAAAATTACACCTATTCAAATTACACTCATATAAATTACACCTATGCAAATTACAACAAAGAAAATTACACCCTTGCAAATTGTAGATGTGCAAATTACAAATTATAAATTTGTAAAAGAGGCCATAATTTCTTCTAAAAGTTAAAAAATTAAAAATAATGCACTTATGCATTAAAAAGGGAAATATGAAGGAAATGCTAAAAATGCTAAGTACATAAAACTAAAAGTTAAAAATGCAAGGTGGAGAAAACAAATTGGAGATAAAATTTAAAAGGGTGAAAATAACCTAAGTTATTGTATTTTCATTTGCTTTGATTATCCAAGCTTCTCCATGGGAGAAAAATTGAAGGTTTACAAGATCAAGGTGGTCCACTCTAAGGAAAATCTTTCAAGCAACCATGGATCTAGAATATTCTCATGCCATCATTGCAAGAGTAGGTTGTTCCCTAGCATGCACAAAGGGAAGGGTAGTTGTCCAAAAGTTTCTAGATATGCTAAAAAGTGGTCAAGGGCATATTCAAGCTATTACACATGAGGATAAATTTTGTTTAGCCTCCCCATGAATATTCTTCTTCCAGCTCATGTAAAGGGTATCTCCTACCAAGAAATAAAAGGATATGCTCCAAATATTCATCATTTCTTGTATAAGAAATTGCAACAACCATTTTTCATGATAATACATGAAGATTCTAGGTGTGGAAAAGGGTTTTTCTAGCTAGGAGCATCTTGATGTAACTTGCAAGGGTGTTTTAAATTTTTATGTAAATTGAAACCCTCATTCCTAGATTTGAAAATAAGGGTAAAAATGTATAAATAGAGGGATTATCCTCTATTCAAAGGTAGTTGTTGTTGTTTTTGTTGTTGGTCGTTTCTTTTTCTAAGTAGAGTCTCTTCCAAGTTTTGGTATCTTGGTTATGTGTGTATTTTAACTCTCTTGCTAAGGTGGTTGTAGCTATACATCTATTAGCAAGCTCTGAGATCATCTCTATATGTCTCCCTTGTCCAACATGGAGAAAATCCACCATGCTTGTCCCCACATTTTGAAATATTGGTGTATGTAATATTTTCTTTCAGGTTAATGGAAAATACTTGTGGTTATTTATTGTATCCTATTAATGAAATACAATGAGATGTTTTACATATTATGCTAAGTGGATATTTACCTTTTTTATTATGTATGGTTGTCACATTGGGCATTGATCTTGGTTGTAAACCCCTTTTTGCATAGAGATTTGGAAATATTTTATTAAATATCTCATTAGGTCACCATGGACTCATGAATTTAGTAGAATAAAGTATTTGAGATTCTATTTTTAGTGTATGTTCTAGGGGTTCAGGGATCATTTGGGCATTTTCATCCTATTGGCACCAATGGATGCAAATTTCTCCTTGTAGTTTCCATGGCTTGCATTTTAGTTTTCCTACATCTTTTCAATAGGTGATGTTATGTATGTTGAAATAAACCTTAATGTTTGAAAACCACAAGCACACCACCCCTTTTTATTATTAAATAACTATCTTACCCCACATATAACACACCCTTTGCATAATATAAGTGTTATTTACCTTGTAGATGCATAAATTATTGCATATTTGACATGCATCTACATATTGTGCTTCAAAGACCTAACACTGCATTCTTCCTTTCAACCCTTGTTGAAAAATTCCTTAAAATTAAAGTTGTATACACATCCCCATTTGTCTTTAGTAGCTTGTATGTCACTTAGTGAATTTTTCACTCCATGTGACAACCCTTCCTAGGTGGATTGAAAGATTTTAGTTATTCCCTGGTCACATATATATCTCTTTGTGCCAATAATACCCATGGAGGTTGAATTATAGAATCTTTCCATGTGAGCAAGCTACCCCATAGGTCATCTCACCTTGGTTTAGGTAGAGATATAAGTAGTAAGGATTTAACCATACCCTTTTTTGGTGCCTCTCTATCATAATATTTATTTGGTCCATTCTTGATACCAAACCCTCCCCTAGATACTATGGCATATCAGTGGGGTTTTCATCTTTATTTGCCATTTTCTTCAAGTGTGCAAAGCCAAGTGAGAGAGGTGTACAACTAGGAACCAACACTAAACTAACATTATTGTTTGAGATTAAAATAAAATATTGATTACTTGTGTTTGTGGGGAATCTTGAACAAATATGTAAGTAATTTTTATTATCAAGTTCTCTTCCTATTTGTGATACATTTTATTATCTTTGGTTCATCAATGTCACCACTTTACTAGCACTATTTCTATGGAATAGAAAAGAGAATTGGAATTTATGTTATCAAGGACTCTTATAAAGAGTTGTATGTATTTTAATGTTATGAATTTATCTACTTTTATTTTCTATATTTGGACTATCTTATCCATCGATTCTACAACACTCCACTAGGGACATGCCAAGAATTAAGATATTTAAGAATTTGATATCTATTAGGTTTCCTAGAATCAACTATTAAATTTACATGTTTAAAGGTGATTTCTCCCCTTTTTTACATATTATATAAATTCTAGTATCTTTGCTTTCTATCTCATCAATAAATTTAGTAAGTTTAGTTTTAACATGTATCAGAACAGTGTGTCAACTATTTTATTATATAATTTTGATTATAGTGGCTACTCTATCTTATTATATGGTTTCAAGAAGACCATTTCCTAGTTTTAATATCTTTATTAACCTTCAACTTTGAGTATTTTATTATTTGTAAAGTTGGAAGGACTGAGGTCATATTTTAAAAGTGACCCATTAAATAAAATCATCTCTCTTTTGAGTATTCATCTAAGGAGAAGGGAACATGTTTGGAGGACTATTTAAGGACAAAGTTTAGCTATCGAGGACCATCAAGATTCTAATAATCTTGAAATTTCTATTTATCCTCATATTATTGGGGAATTTTATAACTTTTATACTAATTCTAAAATATATAGTCCCATTTACTATCCATCTCCTTCCCAACCAGTTGAATCCCCTCTCAAGTCTGACCCACCAAGTCCACATCATTCACCCCCTCATATCCCTTTGTTATTTATTTTTGAACACACTATTGAACTAATCATGAGGCATAGGGATCTATATGAGAAGTAAAATATTGCATTCTGTGTTCCAAAATTTATGCCTATTAATTTTGATGAAATGGAAGGCTATCCTAATAAAGTCCTAAATGAAGTTGGGAAATGTCTCCCAAAGTTTCAAGGGAATAATGTAGTGAGTCATGATCATCATCTAAGGGATTTTAAAAATATCATTGAAGATTATGAGGTTGAGTATGAAGATGTGTGTATCAATTTATTTATGTACATGCTAGAGGAAGATGATCATGAGTGGTTCAAATCTCTTCCCCCTATATGCATCGATTAATGGGATGAGATGAGGAATGTATTTAAAATTCAGAATGGTGAAAGAATTGATCCCAAGTTTTTTTAGATGAGTTTAAAAATATCAAAATGAATCCTAAAAAATGTGTGTAGGACTTCAATACCTGATTCATCAAGGTTATGATGAGGTTACCTAAAAGCATTAAGCTCAATGATACATCGTGCTTGATAAAGTACTACAATGCCTTTCACATAAAGATTGCATTTTACTTATAAGACAAGGCTCCTATGAACCTATGGTTGGCATTAAATATGACCATCCATATTGAGAATAAAATCAAGGTCATGGGAAAGCCCATAAAAAAGTGAGATGATGTAAAATTGGTTAATCCAAAAAAGTCACATTCCATAAAGACAACCAATTTGGAGGAGACTACCAAGACATTGGCCTCTACTATCAAAGAGATGTTCTACAAGTTCACTAAGGTTGAGAAAGGGATCCTGCATATGTCTACCGATTAGGATATGGATCCTAATTCAAACTAAACACAAGGAAGGCCTATTTTTCATAATTGAGACAATAATAGAGGGAAGAGGCCTATGTGTGAAGAAAGGAAGGAGAGAAACTAGAATAGAGGGGTTGGAAAAGAGGTTCTAGTTCTTTTAAATGCTAAGGTAAATGTTGTGAATTTTAAATTAAATATTGATTGGTGTGACAAGTTCTTTCTTTCACACCATCTATGTGATGTTGTTGAACAAATTGATGAAGAATAGGATGAACCTGAGTATGCATCATTTGAATATGAGATTTTTATGTTTTATTATAAGAGTTACCAAATCATAATGTCCACCTCCAAGGAAATGCTAAATTCTACTATAGTTGATCAATTTTGGAGCATGGCCAAAATGGAGAGTATCCCAACTTTTAACTTTGCTTATGATGTTAATATGGTATAAGCATATGAATTTTCCATTCATGATTTTGATCCATTATTCTCTATGATTATTAAAAAATATCATGGGGGAATTCCATTAGTTGAGGATAGGAATCTATTAATTAATACAACAACTACCTAAGATAAGGGATATTACTTGAGAAGTAGGCAACCAGGTGATGTTACTCAATACACTGTCCCTACAAATCCAAAGGTAGAAATGAAAGTAAGGAATAAAATAAAGATTCAATAGTCCCAAAGTCTTCCAAAATAGCACTCATGTCCCAAGATGCTAATCCTAGAGGTGATCCTACTAAGAGCAATAAAATACCCATATTGTTGAGTATTCCTAAGGGTGAGGGTGATGTTAACACAAATACACCCCTAAAGACTATTGTCAAGAGTGTTAATCTATCAAAATATACTCCACATTAGACATTAAGTGATTGCATTCCCGCTAAAGGTGTTTTTACCCTTCCACCAAATACACCTCTTCTTTAGGATATCATTTGTGATATGTCCCAAGTGTTGAGTCAAATAAAATTCATCATGACACTTATTAAATTATTACAAATACATGAACATAGGAAGAGGCTTTTGAGTACTTGTAATTTAGTGAGAGATCTGTTATGAATGAATCAAACTCCCCCAAGCACCCCCAAAAGAAGATGAATAATTAGAAGTGGTTATTAAACCTAGTCCAGAGTCTACTGAGGGACTAAATTAGTGAAGAGTCAGTTGAATGTGGATCCATTTTATACAACCTTGTTGACCAATGCCTTAACTATACATAATTATATGTTTTAATATATAACTTCTTGTAATGCGATGCCCTTGGGTGTCCTAAATGAGCTTGGAGTGAAGATTATGTTAAATTTTAGTAAATGTTATGCCATAAACTCATAAGAAGTACCAATTATGGGACAAGTCAAGGGATTAGTTATCTCATTGGAAATTCATCCTAGTAAGTATCTAAATATGGACATTGTATTTTTAGACTATCCACCAAAATGGGGGATGCTACTGTCATGAATATGGGTTGCTAGAATGGCTAGTGGAAGTGTGTAGATGAACATTTCCTATAGGAACATTCTATTAGAGGGTAAGATGGTCAGACTTTATAGAGATCCAAAGATGTTACATGTGATATAAGATCCAAAACATGATCTCAATGAAGTGTTGTATATGGATGTTGACTTGGGAAGCTTTGTTGGGAATGTTGATGCTAATGAATAGCCTTTTGTTCTTGATATTGAACCTAACAATGAAGGTGTAGTTTGGAAGATATATTTTTATAGGGTTTAATACAATCTTGAAAATGTACATGGGATAAGTTTTTTAAGTTTTATTTTCAATAATAACCTATTGTTCTTGATATTGAACCTAACAATGAAGGTGCAATTTGGAAGATGTATTTTGATATGGTTTAATCCAATCTTGGAAATGTAGATGGGATAATTTTTTTAAGTTTTCTTTTTAACTCTCTTTTGACTACATGAATAATACTATTGAGTATGAGGCACTCTTGCTTGGTTTAAGGACTGCCCACAAACATGGAATTAAAATTTTGATTGTCAAGGGTGATTTTGAGTTAGTGGTTAAGTAGATATACAATAATTATGCCACCAAGAGTGAAAGGTTGAAAGAACACCAAAATGTTGTTTGGGATTTTCTTAAATTTTTTGATTCATTCAACATTTGTTATCAGGATAGAAGTTTCAACAAAGAAGATGACATAATCGTAGGGTTAGCTACTCAATTTGATATTGAAAATATGATCCCTCATTGTTAATATCAATTGGAGGTACTTATCAAGCCTTCAATCCCAAAAAATGTTCATCATTGGTAGGTCTTTGATGATGATGAATGGATTAAGAGGTTTCTTAATTGTGAAGCTAAATTTCATGATTATCTCATATATTTGGAATCTATGGTTCAAGTTTATGATGGAAAGGAAACCTTATATGGTAAGGACATCATTTATTTAAAGACAAACATGATCCCTATAGGATTGGTGAGTTTAGAGGTATCTTTTGATGGAGATGATAGAATCAAATTAAGAGATTCATTTATCTCAAAATATGTGACTAAGTGCAACTTGGGTTCTCATGAGAATCTAAGGAAGATTTGGCTGGGTAATCATCTAAGTACAAGTGAGAAACAAGTTTACATGTAGCTACTAAAAATATACCAATATTGTTTAGCATGGTCTTATTTTGAGCTAAAAGTGTATAGGGAAGACTTGTTTCAGCATGTCATCCCATTATATTTTGACATCAAACCTTTTGATTAGAATAGAGACCTATTAACCCTATCTTGGCCACTAAGATGAGGGATGAATTAAATAAGTTGAGGGATGGTGGGATCATTCAACCCATTAGGTTCTCGTCATGGGTTGAAAATTTAGTCCTTGTAGTAAATAAGAATGGTGATATCCTCTTATGTGTGGATTTTAGGAATTTTAACAAAGCTTATTTAAAAGCTATTATACCATACCCAATATTGACAACCTATTATAGAGTGTTATAGGATCAGAGATGTTATCTACTTTAGATGGTTTCTCTAGATACAACCAAGTAATGGTAAAAGAATCTAAGAGACCCAAGACCACGTTCACAATGCCTTGGGGAATGTATGTATATATGAGGATGTCTTTAAATTTGATTAATGTTGGTGTAATTTTATAATGAGCTGTGAACATTTATTTTATAAGGATAATTAACTAGTTCATTATTGTGTATTAAGATAACATTATTGTGTACTCTAAGAGTAGAGAAGAAAATTTGGAACATTTGGAAAAAGTGTTGATTAGATGCAGGGAGTTCATAATTTTACTTAATCTAAAGAAGTAGCACTTTAGAGTATCAAAGGCCAAGTTAATAAGACATATAGTGTCTAAAGATGGTGTCATGCTTAACCCTGAGAGGGTGGAATCCATTGACAAAATGCCTATCCTGTAGTCCAAGAAGGGAATTCAATCCTTTTTGGACAAACTAATTTCATAAAGAGGTTTGTGTCTAATTTTATAGAGACCACTCTACCTATTAATTTCATGCTGAAGAAGGACCAAATATTCAAGTGGGAGTAAAACTCCATGCAAACATTTAATGACATCAAGGGAGCTTTAAATTCTACCCCTATTTTGGATAGTCTTGATTACACTAAGACATTTAGATATTCTCTTTTTCATCATATAATAATATTACTATTGTCTTGTTATAAAATAATGAAGGTGGTCATTCTAATCCTATACCTTTATTTTGCAAAGCTATGCAAGGTCTTGAACTAAATTATACCATTATAGAAAAACAATCTTTCACTCTCTTGAAAGTTGTCAAGACATTTAGGCCTTATATTCTAAGTTCAAAGATTGTTGCTTATGTCTTGTATATAATGGTGAAGGACATATTAACTCACACTAAAGTATCTAGCAAGAGATGTAGGTAGGTTAACAAGTTATAAGAGTATTACATGGATATTCAGACCACCAAGTTAGTGTGAGGGATGGGTCTATCCAAGCTTATGGCTAAGACCAATTTTTTAAATGTTGAGGTAAAGACTATTGTTTTCAATGTTGATTATAATTTGAGTAAATTTAACATGTCTCTATGGTATAGATATATTTTTTACTACTTGTAAAATATAAATTATCCCCCTAACTTGCACAAGAATCAAATAAGAAATCTCAAACTTGTTTCTCAAAAATATCTCTTGACTAAGAATGGGCTTGCATGGAAGAATCCAGATGGGGATCTCCTAAGATGCATGTTGAAAGAATAAATTGTTGACCTAATTAAAGAATGCCATAGTGGAGTATGTTGTGGTCATTTTTTACCTAAGGTTACAACTCATAAAATTTTGAGAGATGGTTATTGGTGGCCATCAATTTTTAAAGATGTTACTCAAAAAGTCAAAAAATGTAATAACTACCAGTGCTTTGATGGGAGGATGAAAGATTTAGGTTCCATTCCCTTATATCCTTCCATGATTAAAGGTCCATTTAGATAATGAGGAATGGATTTCATAAGAGAAATTGTTGATTCATCAAATGCTAGACATAGATGGATACTAGTTTCAACTAAATACTTAATAAAATGGGTTCAAGTGGTCCCTACAAAGAGATCAACACACTAGGTATTTATGTATTTTTTTCTAAATTAGATTATTTATAGATTTGATGTGCATATCAAATTTATTGCTAATAATGTCATCAGCTTCAAATTTACCTATGTTTCCTATTACAACCCTTAAGGGAATGGGAAAGTAAAATCTAGTAACAAGAACTTGCTCAAAATCATTAGAAAAATGTTAGAAGAAAATAAGAAGTGGGGTGAAAAGCTGAAGTTTATTTTGTGGGATAATAGGATCAAACCTAAGAGAGCTACATGAAAAATCCATTTTGAGCTTATTTATAGAGCTCAAGCAATTTTACCTATGAATTTGTAGTTACCAACCTATCAACTCATGTATCAACTAGAATATGATGAGAATATCAACCACTATGAAAATAGGATGAATCATATTATTGAGCTTGATGAAATTTGAAGACAAGCTCATGAAAAATACCTCAAGATTAAGGAAAATCTAAAGAATATATTTGATAGGAAGGTTGCTCCAAAGACTTTCTAAGTAGGTGATTTGGTTCTACTTTGGGATAAAAGGCATGAGGAGAAAGGAAAGCATGGAAATTTTGATGCTTTGTTGATGGGTCCCTATTCCATTGAATATCATACTGGGGAACATACCTTTTTATTGATAGAATTAGATGGTGAAATACTAGAGTTACCATTCAAAGGTAGACATCTAAAATACTTCCATGATTGAATACGTAATTTGTGTACCATATCGTATAGTGTATAGTTTTGTAATTTTATTATTTCATGTACTTATTTGTATAATTTACCTTTATGTTTTGTTATGTGTCTATGTATATATCCTCTTAATCTATTTTTATCAATATACCATGTTTTGTTGAGCCTTCATGACAGTTTGTTGATATTTTGTTGGAATTGTGACTCCATAGCTTGATGGATTGGCACCTAGTCTTGTGTTCTAGATTTTTTCCACACCTAAAGGGGGTGTGCATCCTTGGGTGAGAGATAATTTTGGTGCTTGAATTTTCATTATGAATCATTGAAGAAATGGTATGTGAACATTAGATGAATATCAAAAATAATTTGAGAATGTAGATACACTATCATACCAATGCCACATTGGAAATCGAGAGCCAATGTAGCATTTGACAACACTAAGCCTTCAGCATGGTAGATGAAAACAAATAAAATTCTTAATGAAAATTAAGCCCATGAAAATGATGCATGTATCAAACAAAGACATATGATATGTGGCAAAGGTTAGATCATTAACTACAAGTTTTGAAAATTGTAGTTGACACCATAAATGGCCATTGGGATTTTAAAAAAAAGTGTACACTGTAAAAAGGTGAGAAAAGTCCACAAAATGAATTGGTGGAAGGTTGAACATAAGATGCACTTTGTAACAATACAAGGTGTAAAGTTCAAAGTAATTCACCATCCCTAGATTTTGTAGAACATGAATCATGAATGTGAATGGTAGAAAGTAAAGGCTCACAAGTAATTTACAATCTCCCTAATGTGTAATGTGCATTGGAACTTATAGATCCCATGAATTGTAGGAATGAAATGAGATGGAAATTCAAGAGGATAAAAATTACATTTGCCTAGCTAGTAGGTGTTAAGGGTGAAGTTAATAACAATGTTTAATTTTGGCAAATATTCTTTCAAAGTACTATATCAAAGGCTAAAACCTCATTTTAGAGATGTCTAAAATAATCATCCATGTAAACGATGACAAAGGTAAATAAATGTCTAAAAACTAATATGGAAATGAAAAATGCCCCATAAAAGGTATCAGTGGCCCTGGATCATGGATTATTTAAGTCCCATAGAGATATGTATGTGGTGAATATAAAAAGTGGGAAATGTCTCTAGATGTGTGTATGTATAAGGTGCCTGAATCCATAAGGAAAAATTAACCAAAAGATTATGACATTTTGGTTGTGTCATTGGGACCTTAACATCACAAGCAACACCTATCCCCAATGGACAACCATATGCTTTAAACAATAGAATCAACCTTGCAAAGGCTCCATCCTATGACCATGGATGATTTCATCAGATAGGTGATGATTAGAGGGAATCATATGAGATTGATATGAATATTTAATGATTTAATGGGATGGAAATGTGCTTGTGTGGATGTTGAAATTGGATGCATGATTTATTCTAAAATTCCTTAGAGAGGGCTTACCTAATTTGATCATTTTTAAAACTAAGTGAAAAGAATCAAAAGGGGATGAGTTACTACAAGAATAAAAAATGATAAGAAGTCTGAGAAGAAATATTTGTGAGAAGAAATCATAAGTGTTTTTGAATTTCCACCATTAACAAAATCAGAGTTGTCATCACAACTCATCCATAGCTAGTACTAGTATTTCCTTTTGACCATCATATAATGATGTAGCAGCCTCCTTCTATGGTCAACTTGAAGGAGCATATTGAGTAAAGAGCCTATTGGTAACATGTTGCATATGTTTTGGGCCTTTGTTCTTAATCTTTTGTCTTTTTTTAAACATAATAGTAATTGAATGTAATGCTACAATAATTTAATGGAATTTCTTATGCATTGATTGAAGGATTTATGGTTTGAAAAATATCCATGGTTGGAGGGTAGTGAATATTATCACTGATGAATGTTTCAGATCTAGATGCATAGTGTAAACAAGAAAGATTTTTGATCTAAGGAATTAAACAGATAAAAATTTGACTTTTGGAAAGATTCTTATATAGGAGTACTCTAATAATCTAGGTGGTTATAAATTAAGTTGAGTGAAAATTTGGAAAGTCCAAAAATTTACAAGTTCCAAAAATGGTAGATGAGACCCCTACATTCCCTAGGAAATATTAATAAGAAAAGCATCATGAAAAATGTAAGTATCCAAAACGCATTGTGAAAATTTTGGTCAAATCTCACAATCCTACTAGTCAAAGCACATGGAAAAAATCAACTCAAGAGGAGCTTCAGGGAGATATTAAGGAGAAATGCAATTTTACACTTGTGCATATTACAAATTGCACCTATCCAAATTGAAACTATGCAAATTACAACCATTAAAATTAAAACCATGCAAATTACAACTATGAAAATTACACCTATGAAAATTTTAACCATGCAAATTACACCCATGAAAATTTCAACCATGCAAATTGCACCCATGTGAATTATAAATTATAAATTGGCAAAAGGGGATAGAATTTCCTCTCAAAGATAAAAAAGTAAAAATAATACACTTATGCATTAAAAAGGGAAACATGAATGAAAACCTAAAAATGCTAGGTGAAAAAAATCAAAAGTGATAAATGTAAGGTGGAGAAAACAAATTGGATCCAAAAGGTAAAATGGTGAAAATAACCTAAGTTATTGTATTTTCATTTTCTTTGTTTGTCTAGGATTCTCCATGGGAAAGAAATTACAATTTTACAATATCAAGGAGGGCCATTCCAAAGAAGATCTCTCAAGTAGACATGGATCCATAATATTACCATACCACCATTGCAAGAGTAGGTAGTTCCATGGCGTGCATAAAGTGAAGAGTACTTATCCTAGAGTTTTAAGTTGTCTTAGCAAGTGGTCAAGGAAATCTTCATGAAGTTATGAATGAGGATAAAGTTTTTTAAACCTCTCCCATGAATATTATTCTTATAGTTCATGTAAATTGCATCTCCAACCATGAAATCAAAGTACGTTCTCTAAATCTTCATCATTTCTTGTAGAAGTAGTTGTAACAATAATTTTTCATGCAAATACTTGAATATTCTAAGCATCGCAAAGGGTTTTACTAGTTGGGAGCATCTTAGTAGAATTTGGATGGGTGTTTTGATTTTTTTTGGAAATTGTAACCCTCATTCCAATATTTGAAAAGAAGTGTAAAAATTGTAAAAATAGAGGGCTTCTACTCTATTCAAAGGTTATTGTTATTGGTCTTTGATTTTTATAAGCAGAGGCTCTTCCAAGTTTTTGGATCATGGATGTGTGTGTATTTTTACTCTCTCAATAAGGAGTTTGCATTTGTAAAACCATTAGTAAGCTCTAACAACATCTATATATGTCTCCCCTATCCAACATAATAAATCTAACATGTGTATCCCCATGGCAATATTTTGAAACATTGGTGTATGTAAGATTTTATTTCAAGTTAATGGAAAATAATTGTGGTTATTTATTATATTCTATTAATGAAATGAAATGAGATTTTTTACATGATATGTTTATTGAATATATATCTTTGTACTTATGTATGGTTGTCATCTTGGGCATAGATCTGGGTTATAAACCCCTTTTGCATAGAGATTTGGAAATATTTTGTTGAATACCTCATTAAGGCAACATGAGTTCATGAATTTAATAGGATAAAGTATTTGATATTCTAGTTTTAGTGTATGTTCTCTAGTTTCATGGAAAATTTTGGCATTTATACTCTATTGGTACCAATGGATGCAAATTTTTCTTTGTAGTTTCCATGGCTTGCATTTTAATTTTCATACATCTTTGCAAGAGGTGATGTTATGTATGTTGAAAGAAACCACATTATTTGAAAACCACTAGCATACCACCCATTTTATTATTATCTAAATATGATAACCCTATCATACCCTACATATAACACACACTTTACATACTATAAGTCTTATTTGACATGTAGATGCATAAAATCTTGACATGCATCTATATCTTGTGCTTCAAGATAAAATATTGTATTCTTCCTTTAAAACCCTTATTGTTGAAAAATTATTTAGAATGAACGTTTCATGAACATCCCAATCTATCTTCAATAGCTTGTATATGACTTAGTGAATTTGTTCATTTCATGTGACATCACTTCTCAAGTGGATTAAATGAGTTTGGTTGTAACCTGGTTGCATTTATGTCTCTTTGTGCTAGTAATCCCCATGGAGGTTGAATTACATAATTTTTCCACATCTCTTTATGCACAAGCTACCCCATAGGTCCTCTCACCTTTTTTCAAGTAGAGCTAGAAGTAATAGGGAGATGACTATACCATCTATCAGTGGTTCTTAGTCATTTTCTCCATTTAGTCCAATCTTTATGCCAAACCATCCCCCAAATACTACAACATATATGTGGTTTTTCCATCTTTAATTACCATTTTATTCAAGTGTGTAGGGCCAAGTGAGAGAGGTCTACAATTGGGAACCAATAGGCTACATAGGTAGCCAACCATCAGTACACATATTTATGTAGCTTCCAAAAGAAGACCTCATATAGAACATCATAAAGGTTGTTTTAGACCCACTTCCTTGGCTTTTATCCTTCATATGATGGATGCTTCAACACAAAGTTATCTTCCACTTGTTATAGCTAGTACTCAATGTTCATGATGGAGTATTAGAGCATTGCTATGTCACATGATCACAACAACAAAATTTAACATAGGTCTCAGTAATGGAGACAAAATGGTGTATATCTAGGGGGTCAATTCAATTTTTCATTAGAGTTAGGCACTTATCTAATTGTCCAAGTAAGTTCTAAACTCATTACAACTAGGCTTAAACATAAGATATTCTCCTAGTGCCCAACATTTATCACTTGACTACATTGGTATCAATTCACCTAAGGTGAAAGCTTCATGTGCTCACCCAAAGCATAGTAGAGAAAGGATCAGGGCCCATATTGGGCTACTCATGCCATGGCATAACTAACTACTTATAGGACTTGGTCATCTCAATAAAGGATTTGTTAGGTTCATTGGTACAAGTCATTTCTAGCCTAAGTTAATGGTCTATAGGTGAAAATTCTATTTGTGGAACTCCTTCTAGTCATATGGGCACAAGGCTAAATTAAGGTGATCCTATAGTCTCATGGGCATAAACCTTCATTTCACTAAGCTTAACATTATCTAATCAATTTTAAAGGGTCAAGGGGGTGCTTCAATTCACTTATTCATACTAGCCTCATGCTTTATGCATGTATATCATCACTTAACATAGGATATTATCCATGCTTTGGTTATTTTATATATTATGCTGATGTCATTACTTAACATAGGGATGCCATGAATGATCTGAACTGGAGCTTCATTAAAATCAACATTCATATATTGAAATTTTACCATTATAATAATTAAATTAATTACATAATTAAATAATAAAATAAAGGCATCTAAACCAAGAACACCATGTATTAATGCAATGATTATTATTTATTACTCAAATTTTAAATAGAGTAGATTACATTAAAATAAATTAAGTATATTGCTTAAGCTACTTTTCCCAGAAGCTCACATTCAAGCTTGGACCTATACATTAGGAACCTTAGTGGCATACATGTTAATTATTATGATAATGATGACCATAACATTATATCTAGGCACAATTATATAGATCTTTTCTACATGATATTCATGACCTTCTACTCACTAATTCAAGCTCCATTTTATAGCACACATGAGCATCTCCATGTCAGGGTGGAAAACACACATTAGGTATTCAGATAGAGCATTTATTGATCATTTCACCATCTATATCACCTTGCATCCTTTGTACTACAATCACCATGTGTAGTCACTTATGAAGATGACCTAATAATCTAGGTGCTAGTTAACTACTTGTTAGATGGCATAGCATGTGTGATGATTCCTTTAGCTTCTGTAAAATATATCAAAACATCAATCATGCCAAGTGATTGGCTCATGCCAAGATGTTAGTAAATTTGGTACAAAACCATAATCAGATGAATTAGGGGCCTAATAGATCAACCTAATCAAACTTGTCCATTAGCATTTCAATGATTTTGAAAATTTAAAAGTACACACACACACACACACATACACACACACACATACACACACACACACACACATATATACATATATATACACAGACATATATATATATGTACATATATATATGTACATATATATATATACACATATATATATCTATATACATACATATATATATATATACACATATACTTATACATATGTATATGTATATGTATATATGTGTATATATATATGTATGTATGTATGTATGTATGTATATATGTGTATGTATGATAGACACACACACACACACACACACACACACACACACACACACACACACACATGAGGACATATTTCCCCCACCCTTGTAGAAATGGTGAGTTTACACTGATTAGTTGAGATTAGGTCAACCATGAAACCCAATCATACTTATAACCTAGTAAGTGTGAGTGATCCAAGACAACTCACACTATAAATTTGGTGAAGGTGGATGATTTGATCATTCCATCCCATAGAAATGGTAATATTGAGTGATGTAATCACCTTAACCTTACCAAAAGTAAACCAGCTACTACAATAGATTGGTTCAATAACAATATATAAAATTCCATTTTGGTGTATGTTAAATTCCATAGAATTATTTGAAATTTTAAAGTTTATTTGATTCTATAATTTAAGATGTTCTTTTTACATGGCATATTCACCTGATATATGTATAATAATGGTATAAATGTATATAATGTTGTCACAAATGTGTAGCTAAATTATATAATATGTAAACTGATACTAGAAATAGGGTATAATAATAGTATAAATGTATATAATATTGTCACAAATGTGTATCTAAATTATATAATTTGTAATTTGGCCAATTTGAAAAAAAAACAAGTGTGGAAGGCATGTTAACATGACATGCCCCCATTGAAATATAAAACTAAGAACTAGTATAAATTTGAAGAATATGTTTCCATCGCATACCTCCACTATAATATGGAAATACTAAATACTGAGTATGTGTGGAGGTCTTGGCTTTGTGGCATGCCCCCATTGAAATTCAAAACTATTAAGGTATAAAATTCATGATTCTATGACATGTCCCCCCTGATATGCCCCTTTTTGAGGTGAGGGAAAGTAGAAACTAGTAGTTACCTTACCTTTAAAGGATAATATAACTATATAATATATGTAAGGATTATGTAACATATATGAGTATCATGCCTGGGTATATATAACAATGAGGTACACATAAAATGCTAAGATGCATGATGTAAATCATGGCAATGTCTATATAGTAACAATATAATCTTAACAAGTAATCAAGTACATGAAGAAAAGCACTCAAAATCAAATCAAAATATAATGGTCTAAAAAGACCTTAAATAAGGGAAATGTTCAAATTTTGCACAATCAAATAAACACAACTTAGTCAAATGTTTGAAAAGCATAGAAAGACATGATCAAATGTCCACATATAAAAAAATATGACATATTTAAATGTCACAATGGGAAAATATAGTCATGTGGGTGAAAATCAATGGAACGTACTTAAATGCTCAAACAAGCAATAAAATGCAAGACAAGAAACTCAAGTAATTACATAAAAAAAATCATGGAACATAATAAACCATCATAAAAATATCACACTAGTCCTTGGATATATGTATTATAAAAGAATGTTAAGCACACAACATATCAAGTACACTAGAAAAGATATAAGCATGGATAAAGGCATGTGTAAGTATACAAAATCAAACATGATAATAAAAAATTATATGAAAATATTTAATTTGGGTGTATCATGATCAAAGAAGTACATGCCCCCAATAGCCAAATGTCATGAGTATAGTGAAGGCCCAACCTTCAAAAGTGTATAGATCATTTGCCTAGGTATTCTTGTATCATACTAAAAAAATGCATGAAACACACACACACACAAAAAAAAAAAAAAAACATAAATGCCTAGTAGCTAATAAGGTTGTAAATGTTGAAAATATTTTTTGATTTTTGAATTTTTTAAAACATTTTTTGGTATTTTAAGAATATTTTTTTGTATTAAACATTAGGTTGGATCATTTACATTGTATGGGTCATGGTTGGATAGGTGAAAATGGTGTATGTATTATTCCTCCTCATGATTTACTTGTGAATTATTAGGTTGATTTCCATCATGTGAAATATGGATCAATTTTTCGTCATGAGAAAAAGAGAGACTTTGTATATTTTGGTCAAATTTTGCTTCCATTTGATATAACCAAAGGGTTCATAATTTTAAATCATATTGAGATTTTTTGGTGTAACCCAAAACCTCTTTTAAATCACTTTAGTAGCATAAACAATTGATATTATTATGTTTCCCAAGGAATCTTTCCAACTTCATTTATGTTGTAAGTATTTCATAACAAATCCAAGTTATTGTAATTGTCTTACATTGGAAGTGGTTTTTATTTTCATAGGATCAACATGATTATCGAAAAAGTAAGCACAACCCATGAATAATGTTACTGTTAGATCTTATTGGATGGGTTATTTGGAATTCTTTAATTTGAGGTGTTTTTTTTTTGGATTGCATTATACACCATTTATAATTATGTATCTTTCTGAAAATAATATTTCAATGGTTGAGAGCATCCACACTAGCATTTAGATATTGTCCCTATAGTATTACAAAAGTAATTATGAATAGAGATTAAGTGTTTATTTCATTTTAAAACCCTCTCATTATATTGAGGAGTTTTTTTATTTCATTGAATGATGTTTTTTAAGAAATAATAATAACAAAACACAACTATAATCATAAATTAGATCCCAAAATTGGATATATATGCATCCATTTTTCACATATTTGTAATAAAATAAAATCTGGTTTGTAACATATGAAATATTGTTAAATAAAAAATATAAATTAGAAAAAAATAATCAGAAAACCCTAGATCAAAATCTAGGGTTTTGGGGGCAAAGGTTGGGATCATGTTGGGTTACCCTAAATTGAGATAAGTAAATATAATATATGGTTAATAATATGTAAATTAATAATCACAAATATGATAAATAGATCTATAGGAAGTCAATTAATTTTCAAATTAAAATAAACAATATATTAAATTTATAATATTAAGATAAGGTAAAAATAAAAATTATAACTATTGATTGATATTAAAATGAATTAGAATTAAGATTACTTAGTTGGTTTACAATGTGCATATAGATCTGATTGTTAGAGGTACAATCACTAAGATGAGGTGGGGGGGTGAATTATTGATTCTATACATTCAATCCAATTCCAAAACCTTTAAAATATTAACCATTTAACACATACAATCATGAAGCATACACACCATTCA
Organism: Torreya grandis; assembly: GCA_037957365.1. Taxonomy (NCBI): domain Eukaryota; kingdom Viridiplantae; phylum Streptophyta; class Pinopsida; order Cupressales; family Taxaceae; genus Torreya; species Torreya grandis. Next base: position 587,318 of record JARHVA010005910.1, on the reverse strand, counting down.
TAACAATGAACATGGAAGATAAAATAAGATCAAACACAAAACACATGATATATGTGGGAAACCCTCTTGGGGGATAAAACCCACTAAAACCCATAAGATGGAATACATTCCTATAATAAAAAGATACACATTTTGACCATAAATAAATGATCAAAGAATGCAAATCCCTTAGTTTAGTGAGACACTGATCCCATAAGGAGCTACAGCTTCTGTCTACCTGAGCACCCATAACAAATAGACATTTATCAAGCTTTATATTCTAAGGAGGAACCAATTTAACACATATAGTCATGAAGAATACACACCATTCATAACAATGAACATGGAAGATAAAATAAAATCAAACACAAAACACATGATATACGTGGGAAACCCTCTTGGGGGATAAAACCCACTAAAACCTATAAGATGGAATACATTCCTATAATAAAAAGATACAAATTTTGACCATAAATAAATGATCAAAGAACACAAATCCCTTAGTTTAGTGGGACACTGATCCCATAAGGAGCTACTACCTCTATCTAGCTAAGCACCCATAACAACTAGACATTTATCAAGCTTTATCTTATAAGGAGGAACCAACATCCTAAGAAACTAGGAACCAATTAGCTACCTTTAATATTAATCCTAAACACCTATTTATTCTCTTCAACTTATGATAACCACCTTTGTCTGCACTCTTCACCTCCAATCTCTTTCAAGTTGTTTCTACGACTAACTCACTCAAACTACCTCTTCAATGCTCACTAGGTCCAATGACCTATATGTCCTCCTACATCAATTTGATAATAAAATCATGACTAATCCTCTTCACTCTTTTTTGGTACTTAATGACCTTTATTTTCTCTTTCAAGGTTCTCTCCTTCACTTGAATCCACACTTGCATAATTAGCATAAATAATCTAACAATGTCTTGTATTTATTTGAATTATTTTGGTCCTACAGACCAAAATTGTCTCTTCCCTTCTCAAAATTTGTCTTGGGCATTAAAATTCCTCATTTTTCAAGCTTTTTAAAAACATACAGAATCTATAGGCTTAAATCTGTGGACTCTGTAGGCTTAAATCTATGGACTCAGCAGGAAGAGAAAATCTATGAACTCTGCAGGCCATGTTCAATGGGCTTTATAGGTTGATTTCTATAGACTCTGTAGATAGGTTCATTTCTACTGATTCAATGGTAGGTTCAATCAAAGGAATGGTTTAATGGCTTGGTTAAACTAAGTAGTTCAACACTTTCAGTTCAATAGTGGGTTCAATCAAAGGAATGGTTCAATTGCTTGGTTCAACCAAGCGGTTCAATGCTTTGGTTCATCCTTTGGTTCAATCAAATAGTTTGTCAGTCAATTCAAGGCTTTGTTTGAACCATTAAACCAAAAAATGGTTCAAAAAATGGTTTAAACACATGGTTTAATGACAAGTTCAACATTTGGTTCAATGCTCAGTTCATCCACTTGGTTCAAAGTCTTGGTTCGTTCAATTGAACCATTGGCTTGAACCATCAGTTTGAACCATTTTGGTTCAAAGCCTTGGTTCAATGAAGTGGTTCAATGAAGTGGTTCAATAGAGTGGTTCATCAACTTGGTTCATCAGTTTGGTTCAATGTTTGGTTCAACCAAGAGGTTCAATGCTTTGGTTCAATCAAATATTTCAATTGATTGGTTCAACCAAGTGGTTCACTATGATGGTTCAAAGGAGCGGTTTAATGCAAAAGTTCAAAGAGCCTCCTAAAGGACAAGTGCCCTTGTGGAGGGAACTTGGTCAACAAAATTACCCTTTGGAAGGGTCATTTTCAAAGAAGGCTACATAGGTAATTCTTTCAGATTTTGTTTAAGGAATTCAAGAAAGATCAATGCAAGAAGTAATTCCTTCAGACTTTTTGTCTGAAGGAATTCCTTTGAAAAAAGAGCCCAAAATAATTTGGAGAATATTCAAGTAGAAATCCTAAAGAAATAAGGCAAAAGTGATAGGAACATTTTTGGCAGACTTTTTGTCCACGAGAAATTTTTACTGACTTTTTGTCTGCAAGAAATTGTTTGCGGACATTTTGTCCATGGGAACTTGTCTAGGGAAAATGTCCACAGGAAAGTCTTGAAAGGCCATTGAAAGACCCCAAAGGGCAAGTGCCCTTATGGGGGACTCTTGGCTGCCAAATAAAAGGACACATCCTTGAAGTCGAAGGGTCACCTTCCCTTTGGGAAGATGTAAAACAAGAAGCCTCAAGGCCATTCAAAGACCGCTTGAAGGGTAGATACCTTACAAGGAGCTCTTCTCGACCCAAAGTGGATCATTTCTTAAGGCCTAAAAGGGCAAGTTATTTTTGAGAAAGTGCCAAATAGAAAAGTTGAAGAAGGGCCAATGGGTGACGCGCTCGAAGATGTCAAATTCAAGACAACAAACTATCTAGTAAAAACATAGTGATGAGCACATGAACATCAATTTTAAAGCTCATAAAATAGCCGTTGATCCTTTGAATCTATAAAACCTAAATGCCTTCATTGGATTTTAATCCAAGACCAACAAAAAGTGAGAAAGGAATAGAACAACAAATTGAATCTAGGACCCGATTTAATTAACTAGAAAAGGAGGAATGATGAAGGTAGGATCAGATCTCCAAGTGGACATTAAAAGTTGTAAACTTTTAATAGCATGACTTGTTTCTCTGCATTGATAAAATCAAATGGATAAATGCCCCTAAGTTCTAGCCTATCCTCTTAATATATTTTAATGCAACATGATGTGTTACTATTCTTAAGTCCTTCTCGAAGAGGCTATATAAGGGACTCTCTTCTATTGTAAAGGATCTCTTTTTGACAATGAAAATGAAACTGTACCCAAATTGAAAGGCACTTATGAGACTTTGAGCTTAATTTTTTGATCATATTTTGTTATTAGAATAAGAAAGCAAGTGATTTTTTGGACTGTGTTGTGATATATTTATTGTTGGAGAAACTATTCTTATGTCTTTTTCCTTAATATATCTTCTGTTCCTTTAATTTAACAAGCAGAATTAGTGACAACAGCTAAGAAGGTGTCTTAAAGAGTCAAGTGTGGAGAGAATTTGTGCCCCCCATAATTTCCTTTAGTGTGTTTTCTTTTCATTTCTTTGTAAAGGGCTTTGGGATGACTCTGTGCCCTCATTGTCCTTTGTATCTTACTCTTGAGAAATTTAGGTGTAGACTTTGTGTTGCATCTTGATTTGTTGGTTATTACACCCTTTGCTACATTTTGCTATTATTACCAGGAGTATTTGTGTGGTTTGCTAAATAGTACTTCTGAAAGAAGAGGAGTGTTGTCTGTCATTTCCCTTGAGTTTTTCCATTTATTTTCACACATCATCTCTAAAGAAAGAGAGATGGATGGTTTTTCCTACCCTTGAGTATTATTTTATATATATATATATATATATATATATATATATATAACATATATATAGGGAACCTCCCCTTGATGAGAGGAGAGATCAGTCTCCTTCTGATGTGGTAAACCTACACATTTGGATGACCAATCTTCTTACTTTGGCTTATCAGACATATTTTGTTTATCAGTACACTGATCAACAAAATATTTAACCAACAATATTTGGTGACTCTACTAGGGAATATAAAATCCATTATCCATTTATAATCTATCCATTCACCTCCACACTAACTGGGATGAACACATAGTTTAAAGCCTCAAACTTTTACTAAAGCATGGTCAATTATTTTCCATTTTTGTTTCACAATCTAGCAGATTCAAGGTATACACAAAGCCAAAGGGCTAAAGGGATTGTTTACTTTGTATTCGAGTTGGTATAGTAAAGTAATTTTGATCTATTTCCCTCACCATCTCATCTCCAACGAACCAAGAGCTTTCCTCCTACTAAAGCTAGATCTCCATTGCTCGATGAAGTATCTGCTTTTATTGTTGATAAAGCTATGCCTATAATTACCCCTCTGAGATTTGTTATCCCTCCTTTTCATAATCCTACAATGGTAGTTTAAGACCCCTGGAGTAATGCTTTTGGTCCTCTCAATCTTACTCCACCTCTACATGAGCTTGCACGTAGTTCAAGAAAGAATTTCCCCAAATTCTATAGTGATGGGAAAGTTCATCTTGATGAACACATTGAAGCCTTCATCATAGCTTGTGGAGTAATAAGAGTAGAATTTGAAGATTTAGTAGTGAGGCTTTTTGTGGAAACACTACAAGGTGCTATTGAAAATTGGTTTTATCATCTACACACTTTGTTAGTTAGTGATTGGAATACTCTCAAAGATAAGTTTGAAGCTAGATTCAAATCTGTAGAAGATGCACATGCACTTCTGGCTCAACTTACATAGATGAAGAAAGAGCCTTATGAGCCTATGAGAAACTTCATAGCCAAATTTGACAAATTGAGGAACAAAATTCTTGTAATAGCTTGACCTACAACTGAGAATCTCAAATGCTTTTTCATTAATTCTCAGTTACCTGAAGTAAGTTTTCTTTTGAGATGTGCTAGTCAAATAGATCTTACTATAGCTCAAGTTTTAGCCACTAAGGTAGAAGGTGATCTCATCTTAGTAGGTAAGATAAGAAGAGATCCAAAAAAAATAGATCTTCATCATCTTCTGAATATGCATCTATAGGTACCACTGAACCAATGGTGCAAAAGTTGGCAAATAAAGTGCTAGCCTTGAAAAAGTAAATGGCTCAAGGAATGTCTTCTGCTCCATATAAAGATATGCCAAGAAGAACATTCCCAAATTAGTCATATCAGGGCAATGCTACCAAGAATCAAGGGCAATAAAATCATCTTCCTCCCCCATAAGGTGAACTTACCCTAGAAGCTCCTCCAGCCAGTTTAGTAATGGGATATCTTGAAGCAAAATCAAAGTTCTCTTTCCAAACTAAATTGAATCAAGAAAATGACACTAATGTCTTTGAAGAAAATCAAGAAGAATCAGTTGGTGACTTCCACATTGGTTTCATGAACTACCAAGATGAACCCAAAAGTAAAGGATAAGCTTTTGATGGATCATATGCAATGTTTACAAGGTCCAAGAACCAATCAGTCTAACAAGCTAATAAAGGGAAGACAAAAGAGCAACCATAGCTAGTAATTATGATTGTTAAATATGGAACCATTCTACCTTTTTAGTCAAAGGATCTAGTGATCACTCAAAATGTAAGTACATCAATTTCACCTTCACCTTCTACTCCCATTTTTCAAACCAACGCTCTTCCCATCCTTCCTAAAACCCAAAAGGTTGAAATGCTTTCCTTTATTCCTAGTCCAATTCAACTATTTGATGTAATTGGTCATGTCAAAAAGACCAAAATACAAATGTTTGAATTTAAATACTTACAGTCCAATCTTGATCAATTGGATAAGTTGGTCCAATGTATCAGGAATGAAACCATCCCTACAGAGCAAAAAACTAAAAAGGTTATTCTTGATTCTCTAAAGAACATGCCCATTCCAAATAATCTTGTTATTACTCCTCCAACTACTCCTAGGAAAATAGAACCTTTCTATGTTTCCTTATTGATAAATGGTTATTAGCTCAATAATTGCATCATTGATTTTGGGGCATCTAACAATGTCATGCCTGCTAAAGTATCTGAGTCTCTAGGTCTCACATTAACCAAGACATTTGGGAGATATTTCTCCATAGAGAATAAGCAAGTACCACTGCTGGGGCAAATCAAAGATGCTTAATTTGCATTTGTAGCTTTTTCAAATAAGAGAATCACGATGACTATCTTGGTGGCTAACATCCCAACATCCTATGGCATTTTTCTTGGACAAAACTTCTGTAAGGATGTAGGAGGAGAACTAACCATGGATCTATGTAAGTCAAGGATCCCTATCCAAGGCATAATTAAGAGATTATTCCCTGAAAAGGAGACAAAATACGTGGTCACTTGAACATCAGCCCCTGTAGCACAAATTCTATTTGAGTCTTCAGGCAGGGGTAATTATTTCTTTACCATAGAGGATGTTCATGTTTCTACAGATGAAAGTCTTGTAGCTGACAATCCAAGAATTGATCTAAACAAGACTTTAGGAGAATTGGTAGGGTGCAGTATAAACAAGGATCTTCCATCTCTAATGAAGAGAAATATGATAAGAGATCAACTTCTGATGATGACAACAATTCTTTCACCAATGATGGAGTTGGGATAGAGTTGATATCTTCTCAAGGAGATATTCTTCCTTCATGTAATTTTCAAGTCATCAACACCAACAACACAGTTAGATGTGAATCTCTATTACTTAGATTAAAAATTGCTCAAGATGAAGAAATCAAACTCTTTCACATCAAATGAGGTGCTAAGCTGATAATTTGTCAAGAGTTTGATGTAAACAATCTAATCATATGCTAGACTAAACTAGAAGAATAATCAATTACGGTAATGGACCATGCTACTGCAAATCAAAATTAGGCAAATGAATCATTCACCAAGAGAGAAAGGCATTATGGTTACCAGTTTGAAGACTACCTCCTGCCATGGGACAAAAAGAAGAAAAAGCCAAGGGGAAGATGCAAAAAATTGGTTTCTTGGTGGGTTCAATCAAAGGAATGGTTCAATTGCTTGGTTCAACCAAGCAGTTCAATGCTTTGGTTCATCCTTTAGTTCAATCAAATGGTTCATCAGTCAGTTCAAGGCTTTATTTGAACCATTAAACCAAAACTTGGTTCAATAGTTGGTTGAAACACATGGTTCAAAGGCAAGTTCAATGTTTGGTTCAATGCTCAGTTCATCCGCTTGGTTCATTCAATTGAACCATCAGCTTGAACCATTTTGGTTCAATGAAGTGGTTCAACAGAGTGGTTCATCAACTTGGTTCATTGGTTTGGTTTAACATTTGGTTTAACCAAGTGGTTCAATGCTTTGGTTCAACCAAGCAATTTAATCAAATGGTTCAATGGCTTGGTCTAACCAAGTGGTTCACTATGATGGTTCAAAGGCACAAAGGTAATTCTTTTGGATTTTGTTTAAGGAATTCAAGAAAGACTAAGGCAAGAAGCAATTCCTTTAGAATTTTTCTCCAAAGGAATTCCTTCAGACAAAAAGCCCAAAAGAAATTGGAGAAGCTACGAGTAGAAATCCTGAAGAAATAAGGCAAAAGTGATAGGAACATTTTCTATAGACTTTTTATCTGTGGGAAATTATCTATGGAATTTTTGTCTATAGGAATTTATCTAAGGAAAATGCCCACATGAAATCTGTAAAAGGCCACCAAAGGACCCCAAAGGGTAGGTGCCCTTGTGGGGGACTCTCAACTACCAAATATAAGGACACTTCCCTAAACCTAAAGGGTCACCTTCACTTTAGGAAGATGTAAAACAAAAAGCTTGAATTCCATTCAAAGACCGCTCGAAGGGTAGATAACCTATGGGGAGCTCTTCTTAACCCAAAGTAGATCATTTCTTAAAGCCTGAAAGGGAAAGTTCTTTATAGGAAAGTGCTAAATATAAAAATCAAAGAAGGACTAAGGTGTGACGCGATTGAAGATGTCAAATTCAAGACAGGGAACTAGCCATTGAAAACATAGTGATGGGCATGCGAACATCAATTTTAAAGCTCATAAAATTTCCATTGATCCTTTGAATCTACAGACCTAAATGCATTCACAAGCTTTTAGGCCAAGACCAATAGAAAGCAAGAAAGGAACAGAATAGAAAATTGAATCCAGGGCCTGATTCAATTAACCAAAAAAGGAGGAACAATGAAGGTAGGATCAGATTGCCAGGTGGACATTAAAAGGTGAAAACTTTCAATAGCGTGACTTGTTTCTCTGTATTGATAAAATCAAATGGGTGAATGCCCCTAAGTTCTAGCCTATCTTCTTAACATATCTAAATGCAACATGATGTGTTACTATTCTTGAGTCCTTCTTGAAGAGGCTATATAAGGGACTCTCTTCTATTGTAAAGGATCTCTTTTTGACAATCAGAATGAAACTCTACCTAAATTTAAAGGCACTTTTGAGACTTTGAGCTCAGTTTGTTGATCATATTTTGTTATTGGAATAATAAATCAAGTGAGTTTTTAGAATTTATGATATGATATCTTTGTTGTTGGGCAAACTGTTCTTATGTCTTTTTCCTTAATATATATTCTATTCCCTTAATTCAACAAGTAGAATTAATGACAACAATAAAGAAGGTGTCCTGAAGAGTCAAGTGTGGAGAGACTTTGTGCCCCCATAATTTCCTTTAGTGTGTTTTCTTTTCATTTCTATGTAATGGAATTTTGGGATGACTTTGTGCCCTCATTATCCTTTATATCTTACTCTTGAGCAATTCAGGTGTAGACTTTGTGTTGCATCTTTATTTGTTGGTTATTACATCCTTTGCTACATTTTACTGTTATCACCAGGAGTATTCTTGAGATTTGTTGAATAGTACTTATGAAAGAAGAGGAGTGTTATCTATCATTTCCCTTTATTTTTTCCTTTGATTTGCACACATCATCTTTGAAGAAAGAGAGATGGATGGTTTGTCATACCCTTGAGTAATATTTTCTATTTATATAAATAACATATCTATATGGAACCTCTCCTTGATGAGAGGAGAGATCATCCTCCTTCTGATGTGTTAAACCTACACATTTGGATGACCAATCTTCCTACTTTGGTTGATCAGACCTATTTTGTTTATCAGTACACTGATCGACAAAATATTCAATCAACAAGTGCATTCAACAAATATAGTCAACTTCTAAGAAATTTCTCATGCTAAATATGTATTTTTTAAAACCTAAAAAAATACATAAATATGGTATTTATTGAGTATATAACATTATAAAATAGATATATCATCTTGAAACATCCAGATACTATCAATAAAAAACTCAAATATCCTTCTCTGTCACTTACAAAACATGGTTAAACACACAGTCAAATTTGGAGCTCAATATATGAAACTATACAAAAATTAAAATCTTAGAATAAAATTTAATATATTCACCTTGAAGTCTAATTAAAATTTTATTTTTACTCCATCAAAAAATTCCTCTTAGATCAAAATATATTAGCAAAATATTACAAACTAGTTTTTCCCTTTACTAATTCAAATGTCAATGGTCAATGTTCAAAGTAAAACATTTGACATTTTTCATCATCTTGTGCTCCCTAAAAGCTAGATAAAATGTGATCCATCTATCTCCTTATAATTATCTTCACTTTAACTTACATTTCTCACCATTGATCATTGATTTATGCTTTCATGATTAAGACACTTGGTACCCTCGCATGCCTTCTGAGCACATTGATGTCAGTTCCCGCTCTTGCACCACTTGGTAGTCCCACATGCCTTCTAATAAAATTTTTATCAGATCCCAATTTTGTGCCACTTATTAGTCTCATGTGTTTTTGATATTCTAAATTCTCACTATTAAATCTGACTTCACTATTTGACCCCAGACTTCAATGTAGTTAAACTTGACAATCTCTGGTCCATCACAGGTTGCTAGAGCACCTTTAAAGGTTTATATATTGAACTAGTAAACACTTCAAGACTAAAAATATTTACATTACCTTCATATAGCTATATAAAAATCTCTATGAATTTTTTTTACCAATGTTGATTGTTTGATTACCTACACAAAATGTACAAACTTACTAGATCACTTATATCTACATGACATGAACTGACAATCTATCTTATATTAAGCTATAATATGCATTTTTATCTTTCCAAATGGTCAAATGACACACAAAAAATTCACTAAGACATCTATGGATTCCTCATTACTTCTTCTTTGTGCTTATTGACCTATACATGTGCGATATCTCTCCAATCTATTAAATACACCTTTTTTTTCATTCATGCACTAGTACCACATGCTCTCTTTGACATCAATGATAAATTAAGATAGTAATGACCATGCTCAACAATCTCCCCCTTTGTCATTGATGGAAAAATACCCTTATAATGACATATTACTCATTTGAAATTATTCATTCTAACCATTATCCCCTTTTGATATTAATGACAAAGAGTATCTTCCTCAACATGCCAAAATCATTCCTTAACATCATGTATGTATTCAAAAACTATTTAAGATGCTCATGATACTTAAATACTTTCAAGCATATGAATTAATTGATCCCTATTTGAAATGCACTCATCTCCTTGACAAACTTCTCATAGAGATTAGAAATATCCCCCTAAAATTATGCTTCATATCATGTCATTTGTTCTAAAACCATACACCAATCTAAACTTGGGCTTCTCTGATCCTTGGACCTATCTACCTATAGAAATCACAAGCTCAGTTTTCCCATGCATGAAGATTCAATACCTTGTTAAAACACATGACTTGGTTTAATAAAGCCATCATATAAATCTTCTTAAATTCACAACTATAACATACATCTTGACACTTCTATCATGACTAAAGCATCTTCACATATGTTCCCCCTCACATCATGCAAATATTATTGAAGTCACTCAGTTTAACTGAGTTATCTCTCCCTTGGATAAACACATTCAAATGATATTCTTGTCCTATAACATCAACCAAATCTCAAATAACATCCACCATGCTTATTCTTTCTTGTAAATTGTCTCATTGAAGCCTAGACAGAGACACCCTAACCCATAATGTCCTATAAAAATGTGAAACTAGGAGTTACCCACAACTCCTTATATTAATTTTCCTCCTTGATCATCTAAAACTAATAGTTCTTATTCTTTTTCTTAGACTTAAGAGAAGTAAATTTCTCATCTACTAAAATATTCTCCTTTTCTTTTAACAATGAATATACAATACATGGAGATAATAAATATTCATGACATACCTCATCACTAGACATTGACAACTAATGTTCTTCACATGAAACTTGTTTAACAATAGTAGGATGTTTATTTGTATCCATACACACCTTAAAACTATCCTCAACTAGAACCTTAGTCTTTTCTATAAATGCAACTTGAATTAACTTTTGATTCTCCTTTTCTATCTAACAAATGCCTCATTCTCTTGTCATTTTTAAACCTTTTTCAATTTGATTCCTCTTTTGCTTAGCAGGTTGTCCACCTTGATCTTTCAACTCAAATAAATTAGTTTTCTTAGTTTTCATATCCTTAGGTTACCATACTAAGGATTTACTTTTCTTGAGAACTTTAGGATGTCCATGCACCTCCTTATGATTTGAGAGCTTGATTTTACGATATCTTTCAATATGACCAACTTGATAACAACTAAAACAAATAACATCATTTATACCTTCTTATTGATGAATATTATGGATCTCAGTAAACATACCATCTTGTCTCTTAGGTTCATTATGCTCAAGCTTAATTGTCTTAGGTATCCATACCTAGGTTAGTATTTTCCCATGGATTCTAGGGTAAAATCTAGTAATATGTCCCATGTCATGACAATTATAGTAGACTATAATATTCATACCTCTAGCTAACCAAGTACTCTTCCTTCTATATTTTAATTCATTCTAACCAAAAAGCTTACATGCAAAATAATGACCATGAAATGAAATTTCATACCTTATAGCATTTGGTTACCTAATTAGGTTTTTTACCATATTTTCTTGATCTAACCTTTCTTGATCTTTCTCAGTCTTATTTACCTTGAAAACAAATTGTTCATGCTCATCCTTCAATTAATTGAGCTTGGTCTTTAATTTAACACTCTCATCCTCTTTAGCTCTCATACTTGATCTTGCATATTCTAACTAAATTATGAGAACTTAGATGTTATCCTTATCCCTCTTAGCTTATTTAGTAATGTCATCCTTCAATATAAATGATTTCTCTTCAATAATATTTATAGAATAAAGATTTAACTTTAACTTATCATGCTCACCTTGCTTTGAGTTCAACTTGGCATTTGAATTTTCTAACCAAGTTTTGAGATGTCTGCATTCTTCCTCTTTTAAACTCATATTAGTATTTATAACTCCTAATTGATCCTCAATAATGTTGATCATATCTTTATCATATTTTGATCTTGAGATTGCCTTCAAGAATTCTAGCTCCTTACTGACCTTGATGTACTTATCCTTAATATCCTTAAAGCTTGAGGCCATGATCTTATTATGAGCTTCTTCTTGATCATACTCACTCATCTTATCTCTATACTTCTAAAAAAATGTCTTATACTAATTACACTTTTATTCACTTGATTTTATACATGCATAAGTAACTTATAATTAAGCCTTCAACTCTTAATTCTATTTATTTAATTACTTAACCATCTTATGTTGCTTAGGTTCACCTTTAGGTTATTAGACCTACTCTAAAAGGACCCACTCTAATACCAATTATTAACAATATAATAATTGAGAGGGGGTGAATTAGTGATGCTATATATTCAATCTAATTATAAACCCTTAACCTTTCAACATAAACAATCATGAATCATACACATCATTCATAATAATGAACATGGAAGATAAAACAAGATCAAACACAAAAAACATGATATATGTGGAAAACCTTATTAGGGGATAAAACACACTAAACACTACAAGATGGAATAAAGTCCTATAATAACAATATATAACATTTAAACTAGCACCAAATGATCAAGGAACACCCATCCCTTAGTTTAGTGAGACACCAATCCCATAAGGAGCTACTTCCCCTATCTAGTTGAACACCCATAATAACTAGACCTTTAGCAAGATTTATATTATAAATAGGAACCAACCCCTTAGGTAAATAAGAACCCACTCAAATAACTTTAATATATCATCTTAAAAAACTATGTCTACTCTTTAATTGATGATGACCACCTTTATCTACACTCTTCACCTCCAATCTCTCTCAAGTTGCTTCTAGGACTAACTCTCTCAAATTACCTCTTCTAGGCTCATTAGGTCCAATAACCTATGTGTCCTCTTAAATAAAATTGATAAAATAATCATGGCTGATCCTCTTCACTCTCTTTGTGTCCTCAATGACCTATATCTTCTCTTTCAAATATTCTCTGGTTTGCTTGAATCCACACTTCCACAACTAGCATAAATAAGTTAAAAATGCCTTGTATTTATACCACTCTCTTGGTATAACCCATCTTGGTTGAAAAATATGCTTACCATAATTTTTATAATTTTGAAATAATTACTCATACATGTTACATTTAATAACCACACACTCCTTAGTTTGGTGAATACCTCATTATCCCCAAAACCATCATTTGGTCTTGGTGAGACCTAAAATAATTTACAACTTTAAATCCTTGTAACACTTTAAAATTCTAAAAAATATTTAAACACATAAAAAATGTCTTTTATATACCCTTACTCACTCCCTCATTGGTCCACACCACCTGTAATGCGAACTCAATATTTGAACCTACCAATTAGGTCTCTTTACTCTTCAAGCCTTCATATATAAAAAACATAGTCTACAACTTTGGAAGAAAATACTCCAATATTTCACATATCCATATGATTAGATAAAATGGGTGAAAAATTTAGGACCTTCAAAATTACTTTATGGTTTTTTGATACATCAACATATGCTCTATGTTTTCAAAACAACTCTCTCAAAATGACCACTCAGACTGGTCATATACAATCAAGATATTTTAACTCTCCATATCTAATCATGGACATATAACGACAAAAATTGTCTTATTATAATCCTTTTATAATTATACAACATCTACATACTCATTTTATTCTACAATTCTGCATAGAACTCTTCGACTCACTCTCACAATATGGTCACTCAATCTGCTAGTGCATTCAACAAACAAGGTCAACTTTTAAGAAAATTTTCACACTAAATATGGATTGATAAAATCTAAAAAATAAACACATATGGTATTAATAGAGTATATAAAACTCTCTAATATATATTTCATCTTCAAACATCAAAATACTATTAAAAAAAACTCAAATATCCTTCTTCGATCACTTACAAAACATGCTCAAACACACAATCAACTTTGGAGCTCAATATATGTAACTATAAAAAAATTAAAATATTATTATCATTTTTTATATATGAAAATTTAATTCCTATTCAAATTTTATTTTTAACCCATAAGAAATTTTCTCTTAGATCAAAAGATATTAGTAAAATACTACAAACTAGTTTTTCTCTTTGCTAATTCAAATGCCAACCATCACTATTCAAAGTAAAACATCTAACACTTGTCATCATCTCATGATCCTTAAAATATAGATAAATTGTAATTAATTGATATATTTATAATTATCCTAAGTTTATACTACATTTCTCACCATTTATCATTGATCTGCACTTTTATGATTAAGACACTTAACACCCTTGCATGCTTTCTAAGCACATTGTTGTCAGTCCCTGCTCTTGTGCCAATTGGCAGTCCAACATGACTTCTAAGAACATTGATATTAGACCTCAATTTTATTCCAATAAGTAGTCCTATTTTCATTTATCTTATGAATGCCCACTGCTAGATCTATCTTGACTATTTGACCCTAGACTTTAACGTAGTTAAACTTGATAGTCTCTAGTCCATCACAGTCTACTAGAGCAACTTTAAAGGTTCATATATTAAAATAGAAAAAACATCAAGACTCAAAATATTTAGAGTACCTTCTTGGTACTATAGACAACATCTCCATTGAAATATTTGACCAATTTTAACTTTTTTAATTACATGCACAAAATGCACAAACTTATTAGATCACTCATATATACATGACATGCAGTGAGGGTTTAGCTTCTCTTAAGCTAGAATATTAATGTTTATCTCTATAAATGATAAAATGGCACACCAAAAATTCACCAAAACATCTATAGATGCCTCATTATTTATCTTTATAGACCCACATATGTGTCATATCTATCCAAGCTATCAAACATAATTTCTTTGTCATTCATGTACTAGTACCACATGTTCTCTTTGACATTAATGACAACCTAAGACATCAATGACCATTATCAATACTGACATTGAACATGATAGAATTAGACTAGATATATATTCTAGATTAATCTCTAGATTATATAAATTTGCATTCTATGGCATTATATGCTTTCATCAGATATGGTCAATTGTGTTGATGCTTGTCTAAGTTAGATGTAGGTGTCTCGTATAGAATATAAAATAGATCTAAGTGTGACCACATAAAACCTTATGTGTTTTATTTTAATTTTACTCTATTATGTTTGGATCTTATGCGTAGGTTATCAATCTCTATTAAATGATCAAAACCTATCTTCCTCACCCTTGGAGTGCCTATGGTAAAAATGGGTTAGTGGGCACATGGTGTCAATTTTCCCCAAGAACCCCTCTATCAATTAGTTATTCATACATAGGAAATAATCTAAAGAGGTACTCATAATTATGTAGTTCTCCCCTACATGTTGGATTGTGTGTGTATCAATATGCAATGTGTGAGAAGTAAGGACATAGAGTGACATATATTTTAACTTATAAAATATGGTTCATATAATGTTCCTTTAGTACATCAAACATATAGATGAGATATTCCTATGACTAATATTAAAAAAAGGAAATAATGGGGAATTTTTTCTCACTTGAATTCTTGATGAAATGCCTTTTGGTAGGTTTACTTGTGAGTTTTTAGGTCTATGCTAGGTATGTAATGAATTAGGATTGATCTTGTACATATATTGATTCCTTTTGGATATATATTACACTAAATCACATAGGACAACCATAAGGACATGTTAAAATTTCAAATTTTATGATTTTAGGGCAGTAAACACTTAGTTTGTCATAAGAGACTAGTTTTAACATAGGCATCCGAATGGGACACAAGTGTATAGGAATATAGAAAAAAAGAACATGTGAAAAAAATGTAAAGGATGATAATAATTAGGTTTATATAATTTTGAGTAGAATATAAGGCTTAATCATTATAATAACATATAGTTAGACTAAGAGATAAGAGATAGGCATAAGAGATAGTAGATGTGAGATTTTTAGTAACATGAAGGTATTATAACTCAAGGGTAAAACCATGATAAGTAATTTTAAATAATACAAGGTTGAGGTATATATAATTTAGATCTAATGTATACAATTTGAAGATATAAATTATATAGTTAGTGGTGCATCTCTATTAGTATTTTTATTTTCGAATTGATTATATTTGGTTGTATGACACATTTGTCCAATCATTTTAATCTTGACTTAGTATATTATAGAGATATCTATCCATTTCTTTCATCTTGGAATAATTTTAGGCCTCAATTTAATTCTACCATTTATGATAAGTAACAACTATTGATATTGAATGAAGATGAAGGAATTAACCTGAGCATCAATTTTATTTAATTTTGGAAGTTTTAAAATATAGTAATTATTTAGCCATGTTTAGATTTATTTTGGCTAGCTTTGCACACCACTAGGTCCTTAATTCAAAGCTAGATGTCCCTATTGATCCAAAACTCAAAAAGATTTGGTTGAAATAGAATTCAAGAAAAAAGAACAATAAAATTCAAATAATGCTATCTCTAAGAAGAGATGTTTTATTGATCAAATTTGCAGACCCAAACATATGCCTATCTCTAAGAAGAGATGTCTAATTTCTATTTCAGGTTAAATATTCATTTATACACATTTTGAAAGTAGGGGGAGGATGTGGAAGGTCACCAATCTCAAATTATATTAAGTGGTTTGACTTTCATGATTTAATACAATACAAAATTTAAGGAATTACTATTTTTAAGAACTTACTATTTTCAAATTACACTACTAAAATTAACATTTAGGGCACTTCTATTGGGTTTTAATGGTTTAAAATTAATCAAGTAGAGATCCACGCTATTTCACAATTTTTTCCTCATTCTTATCTTTCCAATGGTTCAAATTGTGAGTCAATTGGAGCTACGGTGCAAAAGTTATGGCTCCTAGAAGTTCCATCATCAAGTGGGATGGACCCATCACTTGAATTGTCACTTGAATTATTGCCTAGATCATTCCTCCCTCCTTGAGAATCAATGGTCCCCATTACATCAATATTTTTCATCAAGTGTGGTAGTTGTATTTTTATTTTATTCCTAATGCATACTTGGAATGGACTGTGCTTTATGGGATTATGCGGGGCCTAATTGTTCACCATTTCTATCTAACCATCAGTCTGTGGATGGAAGGCCATGAAATTATTTAGCTTGGTATCTAATTGCTTCTAATATTGTGTTATTTATGTATTTAGGGTTGCAACATCAACCTTTTTGGATTCTTGTGGCTTGACCATCATGAGAACAAATTTCTTAGCACTAATCAAAGAGACAAATGTAGAAGGTGGTACCTCTAGTACCCTATAGCACCATGTTCCAAGAGTGAGATTGATCCTTTGAGTTCTTGATTCATAGATTCCATGTTGATCATACATGAATGGCTAACTAAAGAGTATATAACAAACATCTAAATTGACCACATCATATAAGACCTCATCTTGGAAATGTTTTTTTTGCATATGAAAGAAGACATTGGTGGGTGACATAGAGGTTTCTCCCTAGAATCGACCATCTAATACTATATGGCTTTGAGTGAAGCTTCATGGATAGATTTAGTTTTTTCACAACATGAGTAGAGATTAAATTATTTTGACTTTCACTATCAAGAATGAAATGTAGAGGCTTACCTTTCACCCATTATTTAGAGTGAAATGACCTTTTATTATTATCTAGCCTCTCTTCGTGGGTCTGTGATGAAGCAACAATCACTTCAGGCTTAGCATCTATAATCTCTTCTTTAACTTCTTCAACTACAGGTTCTGTATGAGGTAGAGTAGTAGATGTTGAGGATTGTGACTTAGAAACTAAGGACTTGATGGCTCGACATTCTTCTTTGGAGTGAGTTCCAGATTTGTGATAATCACACCACTTCCTAGTCTTTCCTTCCTTTTGCTTCCAATTTTCTCCTCATTTTGACCTTCTTTGTCACTTTTCCATTTTGAAGGTTGACTCTTCATATTCATTCTTCCATGCTTCTATTCAATCTTCACTATAAACTTGTATGCCTCATCGAGGGTTTCCAAATTGAAAATTTCCATTTCTCCCCATATGTACCATTGTATTCCACCATGATATTTGAGAACCTTATGTTTCTCACTTTCTTGGATGTCAAATCTTGTATATATAGAATTAAAAATGTTAGTGTAATCTTGAATAGACTGCTCCTTACCTTGGTGAAGTTGTTGCCACTCTATATATAGATCATCATATGCTCCAATGGGGTAGTATTCTTCCTTTATAACTTATATGACATCGTCCTAGGTAGGTTCCATCTCAAGGAAAATATCATCTACAATGAATCTCTTTTTGTACACTTCCCACCAATTTTTGATAGGCAATGATGCTTTCAAAAGAGCAAAAGTGATCTTCTCTTTAGCAATGAATTTATTTATAAAAAAATAAGATGACAGTTGATACAAATAATTTTCTATTACATCAGCATTGATTTTTCCTTCAAATTTAGGGATATCAAAATTCACCCAAACCTTGAAGGGTGTTGGGGCACTAAAAGGATGTGGTGGTGTAGATGAGGAGCCAAAATTTCCCATCAAGATTTATTGGATAATTTGAGTGAATTGTTATAACATATATGATTATTACTATTAGAGGGCTTCATTCACCATTTCCTTGAAAGGATTGGAAGTCTCAATGTTGTTTGCCATTTAAAGTCATTTGGAGTGAATACGTGGATAGTCTACTGGTTCTATTTTCCACCCAATCCTCCTATAATCTGACCTCATCCTCAGGATCATACACTCTAAAGACAAACCACTCTGATACCACTGATCCAAAAATAGAAAATCTTTAGTTGAAATAGAATTCAAGAAATAATAACAACAAAATTCAAATAATGCTATCTCTAAGAAGAGATGTTTTATTGATCAAATTTGCAGACCCAAACATATGCCTATCTCTGAGAAGAGATGTCTAATTTATATTTTAGATTACATCTTCATTTATAGACATTTTTAAAGTATGGGGAGGATGTGGAAGGTCACCAATCCTAAGGGAGATTAAGTGGTTTGACTTTCAATATTTAAAACAATACAAAATTTGAGGAATTATTATTTTTAGAAACTTACTATTTTTAAACTACTCTAGTAAAAGTAAAATTTGGGTAACTTCCATTAGGTTTTAGTGGGACAAAATTCATTGATCAAAGATCAATTCCATATTACAGTTTTCTTATCATTCTTATATGTCCAACGGTTCAAATGGTGAGTCAATTAGAGCTACGGTGTAAAAGTTATGGCTCCTAGAAGTTCTGTCATCAATTGGGATGGACCCGTCACTTGAATTATCGCCTGAATTATTTCCCAGATCGCCTATATATACAAATCACTATAAGTTATTTTATTAAAAACATTTTGAATTATCAAGATCTATAAAATAATTTCATACTACATGTAAAATTTTATTAGAGTTGAATATAAAGTTTACAAGGGTCAAATTACATATTCAATCTTATACTAATGAAAAGATAGGAAACAAAAAATCTAGGCTTTAACTGATAATTAAAAGCATTAAAATTAATGGGAGAACTAAATTTGAATTTAATCTCTCTTTCAAGTATCAAAAATGTAGTGAAACACTTAGTAAATTAGTGGGGTTTGGCCAAGGTTAGTTTGACTCAACACTTTTTCCCCAAAGCTAAATTTGATATCTGATTGCTTATGCATAATTAGGATTTAAACATATAGTTTCACCTTGTGATGCTAAAGGTGATAAAAGTAAAAAATACGCATTCTATAGACATCATCATTTGAATATAAAATAAGAGATCGCTATGTGCAGGGTCAATACCAACCACTATAGGTCAGTATCGACTATCAATACCAACTTAATTTGATGGAATTGAATAAGAGAAAATAAACAAAAACAAGCCATAAAAAAGTGTTTACATAGTCCTAAGACATGTCATTTAGAGAACTAGAGCAACAATATGGCAAATAAGTAAATATCATCACTACCTCTTATTGTATACTTATTACTATATTTAGCATGTGTGTATATCATAATTCAAACTAATTTCATTAGTACTTGTATTTATTATGCAAATATGAAATAAATAATTATTATACTAGTTTTTATCCTATTAGGGTTTCACAAATCAATATTAGAGTAAAATATATTGGTGAACCTATATATTGAATGAATTATGTATATCTAAATTTGGTCACAAGTACCTGATAATGCTAATTTTTGACACATCATAGACCACATGAATTTCATCCAAATACATAATTATTCTTTGCCAATATTTTAAGATATTTATCTATATATAGGCCTAACCCTCTATTTTTCATCACTATTCAATATAAGTTTCCATGTCAAATGCTCAAAATTATTTATATTGTCCCCATACCATCTTTATCTCAGGACACCTATCCTTGATTATATGGGATAAGACCAAACTAAGTGTAAAGGTCCACTATTATAGACAAATACACTTAGAACAAATTTATCCCACACTAAATAGCCAAAATTTTCTAAATTAAATGATATATTTTTAGGTCTTCTTGCATGATTTTAAAGGTTTTCTAAAGTAATTGTCAATAGGTTTCATTATAAGCAAATAAAAACCTCATTCCAAAGGTATATAATCTCAATATTGAAATTATCTATTCAACACTTGTACACTATTGTACATTGAAAACATCTTAGCTATTCCTCCAAAATTCAATATTATTCATAAGGATAAATCATAAACCAAGTATAAATCATATAAAAGTAAGTCAATAACATTCATTTTTAATTATTTAATCCATATTTCTAGTTACATACATATATTCAGGAGCATAATTTCATAATTACTATAGGTGTGGGAAATACATGTGGCTTGATTCCTTATTTAGAGTATCTAGATATCTAGGTAGTGGTAAATCATAAATGGGGTGATTGTAGTAAACTCAACCCATTGAAATAACCCTCTCTTTTTATAGGATTTAAGCTCCCATAAGTGTTGATCATTATTTCTATTGTTGAGGTTTGGAATTGATGTTTTTATTGATGTCAAGGGTTATTGAAAAGTTTGAAATAATTTTTATTGTCATTGATGTCTTAGTGGTGATCTTCTAGTGAGTGTTGTGTTGTAAGTGTTGAATTTAAATTAGCATGGTCATGAGGACATACATATTCATAAGTTCATTGAAGGGTGTAGCTATGAAGAGAAAATATTGATTAGTGTTGTAGTGATTCTGAGAGTGTAAGATATGATTGGTATATGTTCTTATGTCTTCATGAGTGATGTGAAGGTCAACATAGAAGGTCCTTGTTGTCAAAGTTATCAAGTGCTTGAGATTATTAGTGTCTTGAGAAGGTGTGTTCATAGAATACCTAATATTTTACATGAAGAGGAATGATAGAATGATGAGATAAGGTTGTAGAAGGATGTTTGACATTGCCTGAACATGTGAATGAAGTATTAAGAGCATTTAAAGAGGTCTAAATGTTAGTTAAAGGACTAATGAGGTGTGAAGACTCAAGTATATAAATCAAGGTGTTGAGGACATATCCTAATGAGTCATAAGGTTTATTATATAAGGAAATTATGCAAAAGATATCTTTATCATATACATGATAGGTTCTCCTAATTGTATTCATGAATCTGTAGATCAAAGTTTGAATGCTAAGGAAAGAAAAAGTGTTTTCAAATCTCTCAAGTGCACATAATAAAGGATTATAAACTTGATAAGGATTTTATTGTACTCATTATATCATAAAAAATTTTAATGGGAACCTAATATATTCATGGTATATGCATAAGGGTCCTAGATAAAAATTCTAAACATTGTTTTTAGATTGAGGGGATATGCTTTATGAATGATTGTTAATAATGGAAATAGGTTTAAACCCTATTATAACCATAATAAGGACCCTATGTTTAATATTTTGATTAAAAGTACAAAAAATAGATATTTGTTCTTAGTTAAAGTATTGTATGTTATATATAACTCTCCTAAGCACCTTTAGGTATGATTGAGTTATTAGGTGCATGAGTAGATCCTATAGGAAAGTTATAATTTCTCAGAGATTTATTATAGATTCAAAGTTAAAAAAGTAAAAGTATGAAAATGGATAGAGAATTAATATTAAGACTCATGTTTAATGTTAATTAAGGTTTATGGATAGGTACTATACCTCAAGTGTGTTAAACCAGTCATTTAAGTTAGCCTGTCGCTAATAGGACTAATCATGGAAATAGTGAAAAACCTAGACAATGGTGAGAAGATGATTAGGAATGTGTTATAAGGATATATTAATGAAAAATAGTACATAAATATGTTTTCTATGAATTTTAATAATTTTTAATGTTTGATATACATTTTGGAGGTCATGAATATAGTGAAAAATTTGCTCTCTAGTTGACTTATCTGGTTCAGATGAGACAGTGAGAAATAAGTTCATGATATTGGTCTACAAGACCAATATTTTTTATTTAAATATATTATTTTACTATATTAAAATAATATAATGATATCACAATATAATCTAAATGCATCATAAGTCATTTAGTATGTCCACATACGTGTTGGAATTATGAGTCATCATGAGCAATCTTTGAGGAAAACTAATAGTTCTAAGTGAGTCAGTTAAAAAGGTGTTTTTGAGGATCTATGCCATGTATGATGAATTATCATGAAATTTGTGAGGTTTTTTAATGTATTTTATGTCCTTTTTATATGATTTATTGTCATGGTTTTATGGCTAAATATTGTGTTATCTTTAGTTGTTCAATATAGACCTAATGTAAATAGTACTAATGGTGTGCTTCATGTGGTGGTTGAAGTTAATAAGTGTCATGGGAATAAGATGAGATTATTATGGGTTTATTTGTATGACATATGAATTTTTTATTCAATGTATATATTTTAAAAATTTTCAAAGGAAATCAAAGGGTAATGTGCACTAATGAAGGCCTAATTATTTTAGGTCTCCTTAAGGCACTAAAAAGGTTTCGGTATTTTATGTTGTGACTAACCTATTGTAATGAATTATTTATATATTAAATGTACTATAAGACATATTTAAATGGTAATAAATTTGTTAAATTATGTGTCTTTGACCAATATGTGTGTGAGCTAGAGGATTTTATAAGAATATGGCCTAATGGTTGAGTTAGAGGTAGAGAGAGTGTAAGCCAAGGAAATAGTGCATTAAAGAGATGGAAGAGGTATTTAAGGCCATAAAATGTTTTTATAGGATTATTAATTAAGATATTATATGGGTACTATAGATGAATATCAATGTCATATGGCATAATCTATCTTGAAGAGACCTAATTAAGTGAAGAAACCTAGAAGGCAAGATGAGAGGGATAATCGAGTGAGAAGAGATAAAGAAGGTGATATATTTGTTGTGTGTAAAATAAGGTTTTATAAAGGTTATCAATTTTTTTAGGTGTATTATTTTGTTTTGAGTCATCTAAGGTGTTGGTTTCTCCTTACAAGTTGGTGCTTGCTAAAACCTAGTTGAGTGGTTGTTCGACTAGTTAGGGTTGGTACTCCATGTAGAGTTGTTTATTCAGTAAAGATTTGGTTTTTAATTATAGTAATATAGTAAATTTTTATATATAAATTGTTTTTATACCACTTTAGGGTTTCCCACATATTTAATGTGTTTCTTGATCTTGTATGGTTGCATATACTTTACTAGATATTTGTGTTTATATGAATGGTTCATGTATGCTTAAGTAGAATTGAATGAATGTTTTGAAGACACTGATTCATGCCCCCATTAGTTATTATTATTAAAAAAAATTGAATCATAACATGGTATTTTTAATCAAGTATAATATGTTAAAGGTAATCTTAAGAAGGACAAGATGTTTAGTTATAAAAAAGAAGACAACATGCATGATGAAGAAGTCTACTATGACAATTAAGAAGGAGATGTAGACCTTAAAGGTAATCTCATAAGTTCTATTAATTATTTGAATCATAAAAATAAGACTATAAAGGATCTAAATAATTAGTTGTAAGGTGTCAACACAAGGTTTAGGTCAAAATAAGCTGAGTATGACCAGTTAAAGACAAAGCTAGATTCCTTCAAGGTTGAGCATGAGCAGCTCATAATCAAGATGAGCAAGCTTGAGAAAGAGTGTGAGAAGTTATAAAAATCAAAGTTTAAAAACATTAAAATACCAATCAAGTATCCCAATGTAATAAAGGATAAATTATCATAGAACCATGTGAAAAGGAGTGATCAGTCAAAAGGTAAGTACAAAACTATTATTTATTATAGTTATCATAATATGGGACACATTTCAAGTTTCTATCCTAATAGAATTATAAGTCATTTGATATTATATATATATATATATATATATATATATATATATATAAATCTCCTATAATGCATGATAATTTTCAAACATTGGTATGAAATCAAAAGAAATTTAGGATTGATCATATTGAGACCAAGAGTCAAGATGGATTATTGCTAAGGAGGAATAGAAGAATAATGTGGATTATATACTAGTTTATATTTATTCTCACATCAAATATGAAGACAATAAATGTTATATGTGTGTGTGTGTGTGTGTGTGTGTGTGTGTGTGTGTGTGTGTGTGTGTGTGTGTGTGTGTGTGTGTGTGTGTGTGTGTGTGTGTGTGTGTGTGTGTGTGTGTGTGTGTGTGTGTGTGTGTGTGTGTGTGTGTGTGTGTGTGTATCTATATATATATGTATATATGTATGTATATATATATATACAGATATATATATACATATATATACATATATATATATACATATATATACATACATACATATATATATATACATATATATACATATACATATACATATATACACACACACACACACATACATAGATACATTGAGAAATATATATATATATATATATATATATATATATATATATATATATATATATATATATTTCTCAATCCACATGATAGGAGATAAAAATAAGTTCATCTCATTAAATAAGAATGATGTAGGAATAGTGAGGTATGGAGACAACACAACTGCCAATATAGTTGGCAAGGGTATTTTGAGTTTGGACAATAGGAATAATATGACATAAAATGTGTTGTATGTGGAAGGTTTGACACATAACCTACTTAGTTTAAGTCAAATGTGCAATTACAGACACACACTAACCTTTCATGATGGAAGATGTGAGATAAGGAGATCCAAATTAGGAAGGCTAATTACTATGCTAAGAGGATTGAAAATAATCCATATGTTTTGAATCAGATCAATAAGGATAGATTATTTATGAGTAATATGAATGAATATTTTATATGGAATATATAGTTAGGTCACCTAAAATATTACAATATAGTAAAGATAAACACTAAAAATCCTATTAAAAACATGCCTAAGATCACTAAACATAAAAACATACTTTGAAAGGCATGCCAACATGGAAAGTAGACTAAAAGAAGTTTTAAGTCCAAGGAGTAATCTAATACAAGTTCTTTGGAGTTAATACACACTAATCTCTATGGGTCTACAAGATTCCAAAGAATTCAAGGAGATAGATACTTCATGTTGTTCATAGATGACTACACAAAAAGGACCTAGGTAGCATTCTTAAAAGAAAATTTAAAATCTTTTGACAAGTTCAAATCATTCAAGGATATTGTTGATAATGAGAAGAATGAAAGATAAAGATTATAAGATATGAAAGAGGAAGAGAGTTTTGGTCTAATGAGTTTGATGATTTCTATGAGGTTCATGGAATAAGGAGACAGTTCTCAATAGTTAGGACACCTCAACAAAATGGGTTAGTGGAAAGAAAGAATAGGACAATTCAAGAGATGGATAGAACTATGCTAAATGAGTCTATATTATCTAATGGATATTTGAGAGAGGAAATAATGACTACAGTCTATATTTTGAATAGAGGATAGATAAGGACTAATGGAAACAAAGATCCTTATGAATTGTGGAAAGGTAGGCCTTTTAATGTGGAACACTTTAGAGTGTTTAGGAGTAATGTTTCATCAAAAGAGATAATGAAGACATAGTAAAGTTTTATTCCATATTTTATTAATTTATATTATTAGGATACTCATAAATGAGCTCAACCTATAGATGTTATAATAGGAGGTTATAGAAGATAGTGGAAAATACTAATGTGAAGATTAATGAGACAAGGAAATCATACTCACATTCAAAAGATATTTTAGATAATCTAAACTTAAATAATTAAGAGGAAACTAGAGAGTTTGATTAATAGGATTAAGAATTTGAGGAGAGATAGGACTCAAAAGGGCCCAAAAGATAAATTTAAAGAGATCATCCTAAATCTCAAATCATTGGCAACAAGAATACATGTATGAAAACAAGAAAGAGACTGATAAGTAATCTAAATCAAGAGAATTTTTATCTATTATCTAAGATTGAACCTAAGAATATTATATAATCAATAAAATACAAATTTTTTATAGGTTATATGAATGAGGAGTTAGACCAAATAGAGAAAAATGAGACTTGGGAACTAGTTCTTAGGCCTAAAGACAAGAATGCCATTAAGAAAAATTAGGTGTTTAAAAACAAGTTGAATGAATATGGAAAAGTCACTAGGAATATGGATATATGGGTATGCAAAGGATATGCATAAGTTGAAGGGATAGACTTTTAGGATTCCTTTGCACCAGTAGTAAGATTGGAGGCCATCATATTATTTATAGCATATTCAAGATTTAAAGGGTTCAAGGTATACTAGATGGATGTTAAGTCTATCTTTTTGAATGGAAATTTTAAAGAGGAGGTGTACATAGAAAAACATGAAGGGTTCTCACTATCAAGTAATAAGGACTATGTTTTTAGGTTTAAAAAGGATATTTATAGTCTAAATAAAGCTCCTAGAGCTTAGTATGATAGGTTGGATAGGTATCTATTAGATCAAGGATTTAAAAGAGGAGTTATGTATAGTAATCTATACATAGAGTCATAATATGACCATAAATTTATATTATTTTTCTATGTGGATCACATCATATTTAGTGGAAATAATGAGAACATGACTAAGGGCTTTGAAAAGGTGATGAATACAGATTTTTAGATGTCCATGATGGGACAACTATCATTCTTTTTTGGGTTGAAAATCACCCAATCTAAAAAAGGTATATTTATTTAACAATCCAAGTACATAAAATATATGTTGAATCAGTTTGAGATGGAAGATTTCAAGGTAGTTAGTACATAAGGTGTAAGTTGATAAAGAAATATGAGTCTCTAAGTGTCAATTAGACATCATATAGGTTAATGATTGGAATTTTTCTATACTCCACTACCTTTAGACCCAACATCATGCAAGTAATAGGTGCTATGGGAAGGTTTTAATAATATCCAAAGGAAAATCATCTGGAAATATTCAAAAGGATACTTAGATATCTCAAAGGGACTATGGAGTATGGGTTGTGGTATCTAAGAAGCAAAGAGTTAAATTTGACAAACTACACAGGTGTAGATTGGGTAAGAATTCTAAATGGTAGGAAGGGTATTATTGGAGGAGATTTTGTCTTAGGTGGGTGCTTAGTTTCATGGATAAGTAAGAAAAAACCATCATTATCATTATCTAATTGTAAGGCTGAGTACATTGTTGTAGATTCATATCGCACTCAGGTCCTATGGATGAGAAAGACCCTAAAAGATGACAAGGTGGATTATGATGGTCATATCCATATTTATTAGTACAATACAAGTGTTATAAGTATATCAAATAACCCTAACATGAACTCAAGGACTAAGCACACTCCCATTAGGTATCATTTTATAAGAGAGCAAATAAGTGAACCAAGTGTTAGAATTGAATATGTTTCTACATAGGATCAAATTGTATACATTTTTACCAAACCACTTCCAAAGGTAACATTTAAACACCTAAGATAGTAATTAGGTGTAATTATTACCCATAGCAATCATTGACTAATATAAATACTTAGGGGGATCTAATTAGGTGGTTCATTAGCTCCAATAACAAGTGAGTTATTATAAGAAAGTATGCATCGAGATAGGGGGAACATGTTTGTATTATGACTCTTAAACTCATATTCATATGTGTTGAGTATTTTGTTTGTAAGGAGTGTGATCCAAGGAGTTGTATACGTCACTTTGTCATTTATGTCAAAGGGGGAGAAAGAATAGAATGGAGGAGATGAGAACGATCAATTTTTAGTATGGTTTGACATCAATGACAAATGGGGAGATTAATGATCATTATTCTTGTTGTTGATGTTTGGCATTGATGTGAAATGTTCTTAAAAAGGTTGATATCATTATTGTCATTTATGTCTTAGTAGTGCTTTAGTAAGTGTTTTGTTGTAACAATCTAAAGTATTGAATGTTAATTGGCATCATCATGAAGTCATAGGTATTCAATAGGTCATTGAAGAGTGTAGCTATGAAGAGAGAATATTAATTATTGTTTCAATGATTTTTAGAGTGTAAGACATGATTGGTATATATTCTTATGTCTACATGAGTGATGTGAAGGTTAACATGGAAGATCTATTGGAAACGTTTGGCCCACATACAAAGCTTTTGCCTAGGTGGATAAGCTGAATAGTGTTTTGTATGGAATGAGTGGTCCAGAGATTCCATGTTGCTTACAAAACTTTTGAAACACTTTAAACAAGCTTAAAGTGAAATTTTTTGATCTTTGAGAAGTGAGTCTTAAAATAGGTCTAGAGTTGTAAGGAAAAAAGGATCATTAGGTCCTCATGGTGATCATGACCTTCATGGAAATAAATTGGGTTTCATAGGTCTCAAAACTTCATTTTGAGACTTGAAAGTTCTTACACAAGCATAGAAGAAACAAACCATGATCAACACATCATGTATAAATGAATAGACCATTTTGATTGTTCATTTTATAAGTATTCTTAGAAAACTCTCAAGCCAAAGGGTTTCATGGACATGGTGTTTTACATGCCTTGAACATTATCTATAAATTTCATGTCTTGATATGTTTTTTATCTCAAGATATAAAGCTTCAAATCAAGACTTGCATACTAAAACATGCACGTGGATGTCAATATTAAGCTTCATCATTTAGCCATCAAAATTCAAATTTTATAAGGTTAAACATGGATTTGAGAAGTGTTTAAATCTTGGGAGATAAGATCAAATATAATGGTGAGTGGTCATATGATAGATGTTAGTGGGTCTCAAAGATCCAACAACAAACATTTGATCATATCAAGTCAAAAGGTCACCAAAAACATATAGATGAAAATTGTTAATATATTTGGTACCTAAATAGAAATATAATAGTGTGCATCAAATAAAAAATCTAGTGGGTCTAGGAAGATCAATTGTGCACATGTTATTGTATAAATAAGATCAATGGTGAGTGATGAGTTAACAAGTTAGTGAATCTTGAAGACAAATGAGAAGATTCCAAGTTTCATAACCATGAAAATTGGTAGAAGATTTATGGGTCATGTTATGTCATAAAAAATTAGATAAATGGTAAGAAAGAGGTCAAAACATTAGTAGTATCTTGTGGAAGAAAGTAAAAGATGATAGATGGCATAATTTAAGAAGGCCTGAATCAAGATTGATGGTCAATATTAAAATTTGAAGTTATGAGACTTTGGGTAGAGGTTAAACCTCTAACCTAGGTTGAATAAGAGAAATGTTTAAAAAGGCATATGTCATCATTAGAGCTTAGTCAAGCATCCATAAAGTAGATTCAATCATAGTTAGAATGGTTATGATGAAGTGCTATCACCATTAAAACATAGTCTCAAACTTTGGTTCAAATATTTAAAACTTATAGAGCCTATCTTTTGGGGTTGAAGAATTATTTCTCGATTGGTATATTTGCTCTTTTAAGAAGATCTATGAAGTTAATGAGTTCTCAACTTCCATAAATGCATATAGGTAAAATTGGTGTTTCTAGTCTTAGTAGATATCAAATATGGGCAACTAGATATTGAATAGGGATCAAGAACAAAGATATATGGCCTGCATGCTTTTCATTGGTAGGAGAACTATACGAAAACCCATAAATGAGATTGGTTTTCATCTATAATGAATCCTATTTTCATATATTTAAATTGTGTAGATGAATGGTTATGAATAAGTGTCTCATATTTGATATAGCTATATCCTCAATAAGCAAATACTGACCACCACTCAAAACAAACATGTTGATGACCCTACAAATTTTAAGATATGAAGATTTTGTCATCATAAGAAAGTGGGAGATTATGTAGAAAATCAAGAAAAGGGATTTTGGGATTGATCAAATCATAGTGGAGCATTTAATTGTTGTTTACATCTTAAGGATATTTCTTCCTTGAAAGGATCATGAATCATCATCTATAGAATATATTCTTGTCTTGTAGTGCATATTTCTTAGCCAATGAGCAAGTTGGAATACTTTTAGAGCTAATACATGCTAACTTGTTGATGAAGGATCAGTCTTGATTAGATTAAATAGTGGTGTAGCATTTATTAAAAGTGATAGCTCATTGATTATTCTTGGTTAATGTACTCCATATCTTCTCTCTTTCCCTTTTCTATATATCACCCATTCTTTCCCATTGAAAAGGATGCTCATTTTTTTGGAGTATTAGGGGGACTCTTTAAGATATTGAAAGATATGCTCATTTTGATAAGGCTAGACTATGTCAAAAACATGTAAAAATTACCTCTTGAATCAATAAATGAATTTATTTACTTATATCTTGCCTTGGATCATAGTTTAGTGATTTGCGCATGATGGCCTTGTGAAAGAGATTCTTCCATATCCATTGTCATTCTCATTTTACTTGTTTAAGGCGATTTCAAGGTATCTACAGTTCTAGGTTAGTATTATTTATAGCATTGATGTAAGCTCTTAGTGAGTCTTAGAACTCCTCTTTGTTTGCATTTATTTCTTCTTAAACCTATTCTATGAAATACTTATGCAATTAGCTCAATTTTGAGGTTATGTAAGCTAGTATTATCTTATGCAATTCTAGTGTGCATTTAAGTTTTTGGGAGTTTTCCATTTAAATTTGGTGCATCACCTTTTAGCATTCTTAGGAACCCATTTTACACTTTTTAACCCTTTTCCCTATGACAACATTAGTTTAGGTAATCTTTTTATTCAAAGGTTCATCCCCATCTTAGGTTACCCACAACCTAGGGTCATCCTAATATTTTGGCCTAGTTAGAGGGAGAATGAAGAACTCTCTCTAAGGGTATAGATTAATGGCATAATAGTTTCTAGCATGCCCAATGGTAATTATTAAATTTATGACTAGTGAAGAGTTTTAGTGTTCTCTTCATTCAATCAACCTTTGGAGGTAAGTGTTCAAATATCAATGGCAACTCTGAGAATCTATCAACTAGTTTAAGCATCCTAACTAAGTGCCTAATCATCATAATTTGGTATGTATAATCAACCATATTTTTATTAGTATAAGTATTCTCTACCTTCAACATCACACTTATCAAGCAAATAATGTTAATGTGTTCCCCTCAAGTGGCCCTCAAATAAATTATCATCCTTATCATGGAATTTTCCCTCCTCCAACCCCTACATATTACAAAGATCAACCTCTTTTGGATTCAAATTAGTCTTATGATTCCCCTTGTCAAGACCAAGATTATTATATTACATCTTTGTTAAGAGTCAAGAAAGCTTTGTTAGTTTGTATCGAGTTGATAAGGGAGATTGGTAGGTGTTAACATAGTGGATTACACCTAGGGTAGGAGGCCAAGCTTCTACCTTCCACACGTCAAAATGGAAACTCCCCTCTCACCTGTGGGACTGGTGAAGCTGGAGGGGAGAGTCTCTAGGTAAGGGCTAGCTCCCTTTGATGCATATGAGTTATTCCAATAAGTTATAATACATATAATATATAGATACATAATTGGGGGGATGAAAAGGGGGAAGGATTATAGGAAACAAAGCCTACTCTAAAAGAGGTGATGCACCAAATGATTCGACCTACTCAAACTCACACTCTGAACAATACAAACACATACATACACTTTAACTAGTAAAAGGACTAGGCTATAGGAAGATTAATAGGGAGGCTCTAATGGAACACATAAAAAATAGGGACTCACCATAGGTGTTATGGAAAGGGCACACTATATAGTAGCTTCTTGTTGTCTCTACATTTCTAGGTGCAGCTCTTCTTTTCACCTACAAGAATGGCATCTTATAGACACCAAGTGCGTTGGTGTTAACCCTATGAAAGCATTAGGAAGTAATGAATAAACACAAAACTAACACTCAGACACACACAAAAATATCTAAGTAGAATAAAGGTAAAAATGTGTTTATTGATTTCAGGTGAAAATTTTGCCAGGGCTTTGCCTTACAAAATGTGAGAGATCCCTTTTTTAAATGAGAAGTCTACAATATATAAAATAAGGAAGGATGAATTTTGGTGCCCTTTTTACAAATGGACAATGTGCCTTATGATAATTGGGAAGAGCAATTTGCTTAAACATCATATGAGAAATTATGGGCCGTGCCATTTATCTGCTTACAAGACCACTCCTTCAAGGTGATTACGTGGCTTGTCTGCTCATTAATGCAAAATGAATAAAAATAGGTCATGCCATTAGCCACTCGTGCCTCCTAATTATTAATTCATAGAAATTGTATCACCTGCTAGAGTAACTTCTTAAATTGATGCCTCCCTTCACCACTTAGACTATTTGCCTATTCCAATACTTGGCACTTTTATCTTTTCCCTGCCTTAATTCTTTTGGTTCCTTGGCTCTTTTCTCTCTTTGCTCTCTGGACTCTTTGATGGCACTCAAATAGATATTTCTATATCATAAAAATGACATTTATGGGCTTGTAACCATTTGAAAAATAATAGATAATCTATCTCCTTGAGCTTGATGACTTTCGGGACATCACTGTCCTTGGTAAATTCCTTCGAGCCCTTTCCTCTAATTTGGCCTCTTGTTTCAGATCCTCCTCAAGGGGAAGTATACCTTCAAGTCTAGGGAAATGCCCTTCATTTGGTTTCTAAAATCCCCCCATAAGGGCACATACCCTTTAAGGTCCTTCAGTGGCCTTTATCCCTTTAGCCTTTCCTATGGGATTTTATTTGGACTTTTTGTCCAAAGGAATTCCTTCAAAAAAAACGTATGAAAGAATTCATTTAATGCCTTAGCTCTTTTGTACATTTTGAATCCCTTCAGTTGCCTTTAAAGCGTCCTTCAATTTTATTGAGAATGACCCTTTTGAAGGGTGCTTTTGCTAACCAAGTGCCCTCTATAAGGGCACTTGTCTTTCGAGAGGTGCCCTTAAACTTCTTTAATTAAACCGAAGCATTAAACCAACCATTAAACTGATTAATTAAACTGGTGAAATGGTTCAAGTGGTTATTAAACTAAGGCATTGAACCATTTGATTGAACCAAGCTGATGGACTTTATATTGAACTTTTATAATTAAACCAAGGCTTTGAATTGAAGTGATGAACTTGCTGATTGAACCAAGGATTTAAACTGAAGTGATGAACTTGCTGATTGAACCAAGGCTTTAAATTGAAGTGATGAACTTGCTTATTAAACCAAGGCTTTGAACCAAAGTGATGAACTTTCTAATTGAACAAAGGTTTTGAACCAAAGTGATGAACTTGCTGATTAAACCAAGGCTTTGAACTGAAGTGATGAACTTGCTAATTGAACCAAGGCTTTAAACTGAAGTGATGAACTTGCTGATTGAACCAAGGCATTGAACTAGTTTAATGAATCAATAATTCAAAGATGCTAACCTTCCTTTTGAATTTTTAGACAAGATTCTAAAGAAGTTATGCAAAACCTTTACACTTTTTGAACTGGTTCTTCATGTGCTGAAAGACTCAGCTATAGAGTTTGTAGAAAAATATTCTTTGTAAAATCCATAGAAACTTCACCTATAGAGTCCATAGAAAATCCATGCCTATAAAATGGTAGAAAAAACCTATAGATTCCATAGAAATAGACCTATAGAGTCTATAAAAATAGACTTGTAGAGTCTATAGAAATAGACCTATAGAGTCCATAGAAATAGACCTGTAGAGTTCGTAGAAATAGACCTATAGAGTCCATAGAAATATACCTGCAGATTTTGTAAAAATTCATAGACTTGTGTGAAATCAAAAAATGAATTGGCCTAGAGTAGCAAGGGAAGAAGGGAACTAATTTTTGGCTTGTTAGACCAAAAATGGTCAACAAATTGGTGACTCCCAAGGGAAGCATGCCTGCTATGATTAGAAATTAGTTGCCTCAAAATCCATTGGGCATAGAGTCAGAATATAACTCAAAGATCAGCAATAGCCCTGATAAATTCAAGAACCAAACATGAATATTTACCCTAAAAGGAACATGAAAACACACACAAAACTAAGAAAACTACTGACATGTGAAAAAGGAACTTAGGGTAAATAAGAGAAAAGCAAGAGAAATATATACATGATGGAAAAAGGGACTCAGTGGTAATGCTTATGATATATCCCATTAACTAGGATATACAGTTCTTCACCATCCAACCTGGAGAGTTGGAATACATTATGCTACTTACACTGAGTGATTACGTATGGACCACTCCATAGGGTGTCTAACTTCATGTGCTCTCCAGGCTTATCTTAGTCCTCATCCCATTTCAAGATAATGTCTCCTTCAGAGAAACCTTTTGATGAAGATTTCTTGTAAAAGTGTCTCTTCATTTACTATTGGTAGCTGGTCATAAAAGCCATAGCCTAATCCCTTGTCTCTTGGAGATCTATTAGCTCGCATAGTCTAAATTCCATGCTAATTCATTCTTTTAATTGTATTTGGTGAGTGAGGTCTAAGGCTAGCAACTCAAGTGAAATGGGGAGCCTAGCTTCCCTTCCATTGACAAGTGTGTATGGTGAGTTACCAATTGCCCTCTTCAGGGTGACCCTATCTACCCACAGGGATGATTTCAACATGGCATGCCAAGTCCTCTAATTTTCTAACATGGTTCACTTGATCTTGATCAGGTTCTTATATGTAGATTCAACCAACCCATTACCTTGTGGTTAATAATTAGATGAAGTGCTGAGATAAATACCATATCTTAGTGACCTTTCACTTGTTTTAGTTCCCAAAAAATATAATACATTATCTAAGATTATGGTTGCTAAAACCCTGAACCTTGCCACTAGGTCCTCATAAAAATCTAGGACTACACTTTCATTAGCCTCCTTCAGAGCAACAGCCTCTACCCATCTTGTGAATTAATCTGTGGCAGTCAAGACCCATTTGTGTCTAGCATTAGAGGGAGGGTTAATCATCCCTATGAAGTCAAGGCCCTATTGTATGAATGGTTGTTCCACCTAAATAGGTTGTAAAGGCATGGTAGCCAACTATTGCTTCATGTAAAAAAGTGTGCACTTATGGCACTTTCATACCCAGGCATGGGTGTCCCTAAAAAGAGTAGGCCAAAAATAGCTAGCTCTCATTATTCTTACCATTGTAGCCTTAGGAGCAAAATGACCATCGACTGGCCCATCATGGAACTCAAATAGCACCTTGTTAGCCTGACTTGAGTCCAAACTTCTTAAAAATACTCCTAAGAGATCCCTTCTGAACAACACTCCATCAATTAGGGCATAAGGGAGACATTGGAGTCTAAAATACCTTCTCTTGGTCCTATCAAGTGAGTGTGGGAACTCACTAGTGAGGAGGAAATGCCTCATATTTGATGTCTAATCCTTCATAAAAATTGGTTCTTTTATTATAGCTGCATCATGGATTAACAGACCATCCTCTTTCTATTGCTTAAAGACTACAATGAGGTGTTCACATAGGCCTCTCCCTCTTACTAGTTTACTAATCTTGATATCTACATCATATTCCATCACCTTAGTGATCCACCATGCTCTCTTCTCATTGAGGTCTCAGTTGATCAATAAATCTTTGATGCTAGGATGGGGAACCATGAGGTGGATTCTGTTATTAAACAACATATGCCTAAAATTCTTCAAACTCTGTATGACTGCTAGGACTTGCTTTCCACATATGTGTATTTGATTTCAAAACTTTTTAGGCCTTGGCTAAAAAATGCAATTGGTTTTTCAAGGTTATCATCACTTGCTTGTGTAAGCATGATAGAGATTACCTCTTCATTGCCAAAGGTGTAGAGGTTGAAATCTTTGGTGAAGTCAGGGCTAATCAAAGTGGGAGCCTGAGCTATGGCCTGCTTGATTTATTCAAAACTATATTTTATCTGTGCTATCCATGTGAACTCTTCACCCTTCCTGAGCATAGAAGTCAATGACTTGACCATCTCCAAAAAATTTGGGATAAATCTCCATATGAAATTTATCTTGCTGAAGAAGCTTTGTAGGCCTTTTTTGTGCTTAGGCAAGGAGAGCTCTAGGATGGAGTGAACTCTCTCTAGATCAATAGTCAGGCCCTTCGAGGAAATAATTTGACTAAAGAGATTTACATCATGGAGAGTGAACACACATTTCCTTGGATTGAGAGAGATACAAAACTCTCTGCACCTCTCAAAGATTTATCTGAGGTGTTTCATGTGTTGGCTCACTTCCTTTGAGAATAATGTGACATCATCAAGATACGCCATCATAGTATTATTTATCAGGCCTTAAAAGGCCATGTTCATAGCTCATTATAAGGTGGCACTAGCATTAGATAGTCCAAAAGGCATTTTCCTATAAGCAAATGTTCCCCACTTAGTGGTGAAGGTTGTCTTGTGCTGGTCATAGTTTTTCACCAAAATCTAGTTGTATCTTGAATACCCATCCAAGAAGGAGAAATACTCATTACCTATCACCATTTGAAGGATCTATTCCATGTTTGGGAGAGGATAATGGTCTTTCAAAGAGACTCTATTGAGGTCTCTGAAATTGAACAACATGAAGAGGATAATGGTCTTTCAAATTCTGGCCTCTTACCTGATTGACAATTAGCTCACTATCACCAAAAACTTGAAGCTCTTTGATTCCTCTTTCCTCACCCACTCTAAACCATGGATGAGGGATTCATATTCTAAAACATTGCATGTGCAAGAAAATTGGAACTAGAAAGTTGAAAAATACCTCTCCTTTGAAAGAGAAACCAACACCGCTCCACCACCAACTCCCAACTTACTCTTTGAACCATCAAAGAATAGATACCATAGACCTAGGATTTCTTGGCTAGCTTTCATCAAATTTGGTATAAAAGTACCCTCTTCATGCATGTAATAAATTACAAGGCCTGCCTCCTCTATGAATTTATAAGGATCATGCTCAAAGTTGTCACTTCCCCATTCATCTAAGAGCGGGTCTGTAACTCCTTCAAGGGTAGAGGATGGAGATTGGTCTACTTAGAACTCCTCTTGGTCAATGATGGTGTAGCTAACATTTACTACCTTGAGTGAGTAAGGCTCTAGATGATCTTTATGGAGTGGCTCAGATTCAATCTTGACTTTAGTCCCATACTTGGTTCTAAAATCTAGATAAGACCAATTTGCTACTAAGTATTCACCTATCTTGGATGTAAAATCCCTAGATAAGTAGATGGCAAAGTACAAAGGGACATCTTCCACTACCACATCATGAGGAACTGAGAAAGTTAGGAAAGCATGCAGTGTCAATCTCAAACCTATTACCACCCCAATTGTCTTTGTTGGGGTTCCATCTAGCTACAAGACTCCCTTGGTCATTTCTTTGTATTTCAAGCCTACCTTTTTGGCTATACATTTAGGCATCACCAAGATGCCTGCTCTAATGTCAATGATGTAATTGTGCACCAATAAATCTCCTATGACCAATGACACATAAAAAGGAGGAAACTTTTCTTCTTTCCAGGTCTGAATTGAGGTGGAAGGCTATCCATTCATCATTAAAACATTATCAGCCTTTGATGGGACAACTTATTCACCTAGCTCATGCAATTCCTTTTACAGCATGTCCTTTTTCCCCAGTATTGATAGTGAATTCCACAAGGAGATGTTCATGTGTAGTTTCTTCATCTGGTCAACCACATTGACTCGAGGGTTACTTTCCTTCAAGTTTTCTTTGGAATTATTTATAGTCCGAGGTGTAGGCTAAGGAGCTGAAGGTACAACTAATAGTCTAAAACATGGGACCTTTTGATTTACATGTGATGAATAAGGTATAGATAACATTTGAGTAGCATCTTGAGCTTCTTCCATTGCTCTCCTTTTGAATCTTGTGTTGGATGCACACAATTAGCTTGATTATTTATAGCACCCACATAAATGATTAAGTAAAATTCACCTTCCAAATGATTCATGAGAGTAGAATCAGGTTAGGTCTAACTGTTACTCATGATGGGCTATATTGGAGCCTCAAAAACTTGGGAATGGGAGGCTGCTTGATTTTCTTGTACATTTTGGAAATAACCCATCATTTAATTTGTATAAACAACCTGCTCTTGACCATATCCCATGGTTTAACAACTTGACTATGATTGTACCAAATTTCTTAGAATGAGC
This sequence comes from Torreya grandis, assembly GCA_037957365.1. NCBI lineage: Eukaryota > Viridiplantae > Streptophyta > Pinopsida > Cupressales > Taxaceae > Torreya > Torreya grandis. The sequence goes on along the minus strand of JARHVA010005910.1, from coordinate 548,981 downwards.
ACCATAACCTTAGATGATGAAGGGGCACCTAGATTGTAGCCTTGAAAGGGTCTGGTCTAAGTAAGCTAACTTTACCCTTGATTTTAATTTTGGAAAGGGGGTCTAGGAGCTTGACCATACTATTGGTATCCTTGGTTTGGTCAGTTTCTTTGAGCTTGCTACCTTTTAATAGCCACAAGTTTATTTGACATATTTTGCTATAGACTCCGAACTTCATGAAGTTCTTTAGATGGATTAACAATTGGTTTTTCTATGTTAGGTAGAGGAGATAAAGTGGGAGTATTCATCTAGATTGGAGGCAGCATTTTAGGGAAAAGTGGCATATGGGGTTTAGGGGCTATCTTCCTAGCCTACATTAAGCAATTTTTAGCTATTATAGCTATGTCATAAGTAATAAGCAGCACATGTCCTCCCATGGATTGTATCATAAAAGTGATATCATTATTTAATGCTCTTAAGTAATATAGGAAAGCATAGCTAGGAGTAGGTATTACCAAAATGGAGATTCTATTCCATGTCTTCTGAAATCAAGTGTTGAAATCTTGCAGGTATTCATGTGGGGCTTTTTTCATGGTAGTCAGTTGCTTAGCAAGTGAGAGGTGGTCACTCTTTTCCCCAAAATAATCCATCAAGTGAGTGCCCAATTCGTTCCAGTAACTAATTGAATTTATAGTCAAAGTCCCATACCAGTCAAGATCTTTGCCCTTAAGAGACAATGCTAGCAATCTAATTTCAATATTCTCCTCAGTAACATTGTGAATATTGTAGAGTTTAGCAATATTTTTGATGTGTGTGATAGCTATAATGGGTCCCTCTCTATCAAAGGGAAGCACACTTTTGAGGACTGCTCCAAGAATTGGGTCATAACGTAAGAGGTTCAAATGGCTTGGACCACAAAAAGTCACAAAGGGTAATGCCATAGATATGATAGGATGTAACTAAGGCCTTACTACATAGGTGTTTTTTACAATAGGTTTAGGAAGGTGGTTTGATGAATAAGAATGGGTCCTCTCAAACCTCAGTCACTTTGTTGAGTTCAAAGGCAATTTAATGAATTTGAAAGAAACACCCTTGGCAGTAGATCATGTGGTGATTTTAGGCATAGGGGGGTCAGACTTGTATTTGATCAGAAGAATAAGGCTCTTACAAGTGGATTCACCAAATGCTAAAAATGGTTGGTTTGTTGTAATAGGGCCAACATCAATCTTGAAACTTTACTAAGTGTAAAAATTGTGTCCCACCCAATGTGCAAAAAAATGTTGACATAGTGGATTGCACTAGGGTAGGAGGCTGAGCTCCTACCTTCCACACATCAAAATAAAAACTCCCCTCTCACCTATGGGACTAGCGAAGCTGGAGGGGAGAGTCTCTAAGTAAGGGCTATCTCTGTTTGATGCATCTGAGTTGTTCCAATAAGATATAATACATACATACATACATACATATATATATATATAATGGAGGGATGAAAAGGGGGAAAGATTACATGAAACAAAGCCTACTCTAAAAGAGGTGATACACCAAATGATTTGACCCACTCACACTCACACTCTGAACCATACAAACACATACATACACTTTAACTGGTAAAAGGACCAAGCTATAGTAAGCTTAATAGGGAGGCTCTAATGGAACACACAAAAAATAGGGACTCACCATAGGTGTTGTGGAAAGGGCACACTGTATAGTAGCTTCTTTCTATCTTTTTATTTCCAGGTGTAGCTCTTCTTGTCACCTACAAGAATGGCACCTTATAGACACTAGGTGCATTGGTGTTAACCCTATGAAAGTTTTAGGAATCAATGAATAAACACAAAACTAACACATAGACACACATAGAGATATCTAACCAGAATAGAGGTAAAAATGCATTTATTGATTTTAGGTGAAAAATTTGCCAAGGCTTCACCTTACAAAATGTGAGATATCCCTTTTTTCAAATGAGAAGTCTACAATATATAGAGGAAGGAAGGAGGCCTTTTGGTGCCCTTTTTACAAATGGCCCATGTGCCTTTTGATCATTGGGAAGAGTAAGACACTTAAAAATCATATGAGAAATTATGGGCCACATCATTTATCTGCTTACAAGACTGCTCCTTCAAGGTGGTTATGCAACTTGTCTACTCATTAATGCAAAATGAATAAAAATGGATCACACCGTTAGTTGATGACACCTATTAATTATCAATTTTTAGACATTGTATCACTTGCTAGAGTAACTTCTTGAATCGGCACCTCCCTTCACCACTTGGACTATTTGCCTATTCCTACACTTGGCACTTTTATCTTTTCCCTACCTTGATTCTTCTAGTTCCTTGGCTCTTTTTTCTCTTTTCTCTCTAGGCTCTTTGATGGTTCTCAAATGGATATTTTACTATCATAAAAATGATGTTCATGGGCCCATCACCATTTGAAAAACAATGGCTAATCTATCTCCTTGAACTTTATAGCTTTCAGGACATTACCATCCTTTGTGAATTCCTTCAAGCCCTTTCCTCTAATTCAGCCTCTTATTTTGGATCCTTTTGAAGGGGAAGTATCCCTTTAGGTCTGGGGAAATGCCCTTCATTTAATAGTCAAAATCCTCCCACAAGGGCACATACCCTTTGGGGTCCTTCGGCAACCTTTATCCCTTCAACCTTTCCTATGGGCTTTTCTTCAGACTTTTTGTCTGAAGGAATTCCTTCAAATAAAAAGTTTGAAAGAATTCATTTAATTCCTTATATCTTTTATGCATTTTAAATCAATTCAGCTTCCTTAAAAGTGCCCTTCAATTTTATTGAGAATGACCCTTTTGAAGGGTGTTTTTGCTAACCAAGTGTCCTTCGTAAGGGTATTTATCTTTGGGAGGTGCCCTTGAACTTATTTGATTAAACTGAAGCATTGAACCAACCATTAAACTGATCAATTGAGCTAGTTGAATGGTTCAAGTGGTTATTACACTAAGGCATTAAACCATTTGATTGAACCAAGCTGATGGACTTTGCATTGAACTTTGCTGATTGAACCAAGGATTTGAATTGAAGAGATGAACTTGCCAATTGAACTAAGGCTTTGAACCAAAGAAATGAACTTGCCAATTAAACCAAGGCTTTGAATTGAAGTGATGAACTTGTTGATTGAACCAAGGTTTTAAACTGAAGTGATGAACTTTCCAATTGAACCAAGGTTTTGAACCAAAGTGATGAACTTGCCGATTGAACCGAGGCTTTGAATCGAAGCGATAAACTTGCCGACTGAACCAAGGCTTTAAACCAAGGCATTTGACTGATTCAATCGATCAAAAATTCAAAGATGCTAACCTTCCTTATGAATTTTTAGACAAGAGTTTGAAGAAGCTATGCAAAACCTTTACACTTTTTGAATTGGTTCTTCATGTGCTGAAAGACTCGCCTGCAGAGTTCGTAGAAAAATCTGTAAAAACTTCACCTACAGAATCCATAAAAAATCAATGCCTATAAAATGGTAGAAAAGACCTATAGATTCTATAAAAATAGACCTATAGAGTCCATAGAAATAGACCTATAGAGTCCATAGAAATAGACCTACAGAGTCCATAGAAATAGACCTACAAAGTCCATAGAAATAGACCTGCAGAGTTTATATAAGTAGACCTACAGAGTCTATAGAAATTCCTAGACTTATGTGAAATTTAAAAATGAATTGGCCTAGAGTAGTAGGGGAAGAAGGGGACTGATTTTTGGCATGTTGGACCAAAAAAGATCAATAGTAGGGATTTGGAGTTTTTTCTAGTCACCCCTATCCATGTTCTACAAAAGGCAAGGAGTGATCTTCGATTGGTCAAGAACAAATAGTCAATTTATGAGGGTGACCATTGGCCATCTTATAGGAATGAAGACATAGTAATGATGAGAAACATGATCCATAATGTAGATAGTGTATTGATATCTTATGAAGAAAAATAGTCTCATTTGGATCAATCTTATGTGTCTTCTCCCCTTCTAGAGCCTCAAACTCAACCTTTAAGAGTATTTGATCAGCACCCTAGTTAGCTTTATCAAATTCCACCCTTATCAAAACTTAGAGAGGAAATATTGGACCAAGCGAGAAAAGTCATGAAAATAAATGAGGGAGTTAAGCTTGGATTATAACTACCAATTCATGGCATGGAGGGGATAAAGATCTTCTTGTAAGAGTTTTAGAATTTATGGGAATTCATTGAAGAATCTAACCATCCATAGGTTGAGAAGCAAGACTTGAAAGGGTAGGTATTATCCATTAAAAAAGTGTTTGATTAGTGAAAGAAAGAGTATGTCAAATATGATCTAATCAATTTTTCCTCTCCTACCCCTATGCTCATTCCCACTTAAGATCATGAAGCCATTCCTTCATGCATCCTCTCTAACACATTAGACCATGGCTATGTCATCCTCTCACTTATGAATCCACCCTCTCCTATAACCATTCAAAAAGAATAAAAATTGTATGTTCCATACTAATGTCCATCATGGAAATCAATCAAGGAGGGAACAAAAAAGAGAGAGGAAGTGCTAGCTAAGGTAGTCTAAGAACTAGTTCAAGAAAAAAAGTGTTAGCTCAGCTCAATGAGCTTGCCATATAAAATTCCCATGATTCTATCTCACTCCCCAAAAGAGAGCCTTAAAAGTCCCTAGTTAGAAGGATACTCTCCTAGGTTACAAGTAAGGTGAAAATTTTCACCCTCCCACCATATCCCTATTTGATAAAGATCCTATTTTGCAAAGAATAAAGGAGGAGCTATAAGCATATGTGAACCTAAAGAAGACAACACAAGTGTCTATGATAGAGAGATCATGATAGGTAGTCCACTCCATTAAGAGGAGGATAAATTAGAAATGGGTATTTAGGTTATATCTAGGAGAGAAGGAGATTTTGATTTATTCAAAGAGCTTCCATTTGGTGGGGTTGAAAATGAGGATGATTCAAGTGCAAAAAACTGATGTGGTTGTAGAATTCAACTAATTAGTTGATCATTTTAAAGATGAAGAAGAAAAATAAATGAAGGATAAAGAGGATCAAAATGAAGTATGGAAATAGTTGTACCATGACTTCATGGACCAAATAGAGGTTTTAAACCAGCCTATACCTCCTCTAGAGCATGAAAATGAACATACAAATCAATTTGAAGAAATTGACTAGTCTCAAGATGAATTGATTATTGAAGGTAGTATTGATGTCTTAAAGAATGAAGGAGAATGGTTATATATAGAGCCACAAAAACATAACATTTTATACCTTAGATGGGTTGATAAGCTATCATATGGCTCCTTTCAAAGTGAGCAAAATAAGGATGGTGTTGAAGTTAAAATTATATTAGATAACAAAGATAAATCTTCCTTTTGGGATGACCTAGCATTTTTTCCTAAGCCTAAACAGTCAATCTTCATGTTCAAAGGAGCCATTAGATGAGGAGGTTGTAGGTTCTCCTATACTCCATTTTAGAGAAAGAATTGGAGAAATGGACTAGTATATATACATTAGAGACAAGTTTATCCCATTTCATCCACTTGAGAGCATGCCAAAAGAGTCAACAATCAGGTATCTTAGCTCACCTATCATGGTTTCTCAAAATCAAGGTATTTTGCATCCTATTTCACCAAAAGTGAGTAATGATAAATCTTTTACTTTTAATCCAAGAGGAAGATGCTTGTAAGTTACATCCCTATATATATTAGAATAGTTTTCTTATTTTCCTGTAAGTGCCTTATGAACATTCTTTTCCTGTTGTGTGTTTCCTTTTACAAAGTACCTTGGGTAGTTTTTTATTTTGTTTATTTTTCCTATTTGATTCAAGAAGAAGTTATCTAGAGGGTCAACCTTGTATCAATTCAAATCAATATGATTAACCAAAGAGATGACTCCATGCCCAATGGAATAGACAAGGCAATTAGTCTAGGTTCTCAAATACATAAGGCATGCTTCCCTATGAGTTGCAAAATATTTTGGCCACATTTGGCCCACATACAAAGATTATTCCTAGGTGGATGATATAAATATATTTATGGATACAATTAGTGTCCAAATATCTCATTTTGCTTACAAATATTTTGAACCACTTTAAGCAAGCTTAAACTATAATTTGTTGATCTTTGAGAAACAAGTCTTGAAATAGGTCTAGAGTTACAAGAGAAGAAGGATCAACAGGTCCTCATGGTGACCATGACCTTCATGGACATATTTCATATGTCTTAGAACTAATTTTGAGCCTTTAAAGTTCTTACAAAAGTATAAAAGAGCGAGACCATCATCAACATGTCATGCAAAGGTGAACAAAAAAATTACATGCCAAAGGGTTAGATGGACATGGTTTTTTTCATGCCTTAAACATTCTCTACAAATTTCATGTCTTGATGAGTTTTCTATCTCAAGATATAAAGATTCAAAGGTTGACTTGCAGAGTGAAATGTGCACGTGGACGTCAAGTTTAAGATTCATGAAATATCCATTTTAATTCAAACATTCCAATTTTAAACATGGATATGAAAAGTGTCTAAATATCAAGATATAAGATCAAATATAATGGTGATTAGTGATTTGATAGATGTTAGTGGATCCTGAAGATCTAATAGTGTGCATTTGATCATGCATCGAAGATCAATAGTGAACATTAAGTCAAAAGGTTAGCATAAACATGTCAATGAGAAGTGTTAATATATCAAGTACCTAAACATAGATATAACACTATGCATTAAATAAAAAATATGGTGGGTCTAGGTAGATTGAAGGTGTGCATACAATCATGTAAAGAGGATCAATCCTTAGTGATGAATCAACAAGTAAATGAATCTCAATTACAAATGAGGAGCTACCAAGTGTCATGACCATGACAACTATCATAAGATCTATGGCCAAAATTCATTCACATAAAAGTATATTGATAGTGAGTGAGAGGTTAAAAATTTAGAAGGATCTTATAGAACGAATGAAGAGCTAGTAGATGGTACAATTTGAGAATGCCTAGATAAGGATTGATTATGCATATTAAAAGTCAAAGACATGATACTTTGGGTAGAGGTCAAACATGTAACCTAGGTAAAACTAGAGAAATGTTTTAAAAGGCATATGTTACCATTAGATCTCAGTTAAGCTTCTATCAAACAAACCTAGTCATAGTCAGGATGGTTATTATGAAGTCCCATTACCATCAAAGCATAGTCTCAACCTCTAGTTCAAATATTTAGAACTTGTAAATCCCATTTTTTGGGGTCACATAATTGTTTCATGACTATGATCTTTTATCTTTTAAGAAGAACCATGTAGATAATGATTTATTGGATTTCATAAATGTTCAAAGGCATAAATAGGTATTTCTAGTCCTAGTAGAGATTAAAGATGGGTAGATAGATATTAAATAGGGATCACAGACAAAGCTACTTGGCCTGTAGGCTTTTCATTGATAAGAGAACTATAGGAAAATAAATAAAGGATATTTATTTTCATATATAAGTAAACATATGTTAGATATTGAAATGGGGTAGATAAATGGTTATGAATAAGTCTCTCATATTTGATATATATAGATCCTTGACAAGTAGGTACTTACCACCACTCAAAGCAGACATTGTGATGACCCTATTAGTTTTAAGATATTAGAATTTTGTCTTCATAATAAATTCAAGTAGGAGATGGCACAAAAAATAAATAAAATGGATTTGGGGATTGGTTATAAAATAGTGGAGCATTTAATTTTTTGTATATCTTAAGGATCTTTCTTCCTTGAAAGGATCATGAATCATAATCTATAAAACATATTCTTGTCTTCTAATTCATATTTCTCAGCCAATGAGAAATCTAGAAGACTTTTGGAGATCATACAGGCTAATTTTTTGATGAATTATCAGTCTTGATTTGAATAAAAGGTGGTGGAACATTAATTATAAGTGGCATCTCATTAATTTATCTTGGTTGACATGCTACCTCTCTTCTCTCTTCCCCTTTTCTATATATCACCCATTCTTTCCCATTTAAAGGATGCTTATTTTTTGGGATTATCAAGGGGACTCTTTGAGATATTTCAAGATATGGTCATTTTGATAAGGCTATACCCTATCAATAATATGTAATAACTACATCTTGAAGCAATAAATGACTTTCTTTAGCTATCTCTTTCCTTGGATTTTCATTTAGTGAGTTGTACATGATGGTCTTATGAAGGATATTCTTCCATATCCATTATCATTCTTGTTTACCTCATTTAAGGAGATTTTAAGATATATATAGGTCTAGAATAGTGTTATTTCTACCATTGGTCTATTCTCTTAGTGAATCTTAGAACTCATATTTATTTTCATTCATTTCTTCTTAAACATGGTATGTGAAATACTTATGTAATTAGCTTGATTTTGAGGTTGTGTAAGCTAGCATTGTCTTCTATAGATCTAGTGTGGATTTAAAATTTTGGGAGTTTATCATTAAAATTTTACGTATGAAATTTTATCCTTCTTAGGATCCCCTTTCCCCCTTTCTAACCCTATTCCATATGACAACATTAGTTTATGTGATCCATCAAGAGGAAGCCAGCCTTTTTTAGAGGTTTAGTACCATCATAGGTTACCCACATCTTGGGGTTGTCCCAATATTATGTATTAGCTAGAGGGAGCCTAAATAAATCTCTCCAAGGGTGTAAATTAACACCATAATAGGTCCTTTTTATCAAAGTTTTCAAGTATTTGAGCCCAATAGTGTATTGAGAAGGTATGTGCTTAGGATACCTAGTCTTGTGCATGAAAAGGCATGATGGCATGCTGATATAAGGTTTTATATGGATGTTTGACATGGTGTAAGCATGTGATTAAAGTATTTATATCTTGAAAGGTGGTTTTAAGGTTAGTTCAAGGCTTAATGAGGTGTGAAAACTCAAGTGTAGAAATTAAGGTGGTGAGAGCATGTCCTAGTGAGGCATAGGGTTTAGTTTCCAAGGAAATTATGCACAAGTGATATTTTTAAAATTCATTATAGGTTATCCTAAGTGTATAAATGAATTTTTATATCAAATTTCATAGGTTAAAGAAATAAAAAGTGTCTTTAGGTCTCTCAAGTGCACAAAATGAAGGATTCTCAACCCAAGAAGGATTTTATTGTGCTCATTAGCTCATCAAACCTTTGCATGATAACTTAAGATATTCATGATATATGGGGAATGGTAACATATTAAAATTATAGGAATTTAATTTTTGATAGAGGGGATATGCTTTATTAATGATTGTTAGGAATAGAAATAGGTTTAAACCCTCTTAGAACCCTAATAAGGAACTGATGTTGAAAATGTTGATTAAAACTACCTATAATGTATTGATATGCTCAAGTAAACTATTTTATAATATGTTAAACTATCCCAAGCACCTCCAGGTGTGATTTAGTTGTTAGGTGTGTGAGTAGATCCTACATAAAAGTGCTAATTTATCAAAGATTTATTATAAAAGTTAAAGTTGACCAATTCAAAGTATGAAAATGGATGGAGGATGAATATTGAGACTCATGTTTCATGTAAATGAAGGTTTTTTGATATGTTTTATCCTTAATTTTTTTATAAATTAGTCATCCAAGTTAGCCAATCGCTAACAAGCCCAATGATGGAAATAATGATTAACCCAAGCAAGAGTGAGAAGATGATTAGGAATGTGTTATCTCGATATAGTGAGTAAACCAAGTACATAAATATAATTTATAGGACTTGTATTACTTGTTCATGTTTAGTATAATTTTTATAGGTAAGTGAATATAGTGAAAATGTAACTCACAAGTTAACCCATCTAGTTGAGATGAGAGAATTAAATATAAGGTCATGAGATTGGTTTGCAAGACTAATATTTTCCATTTGAACATATTATCTTAATATATGAAAATTATATAATGATATAATAAGATAATATACATGCATCACAATTCATTTAAGATGTCCATATAGTATTGGAAGTCTGAGTCACCATTACTCATTTTTGATTAAAACTAATAGTTCTAAGTGAGTGAGTTGTATTAGTGTTTTAAAGGCCCTATACCCTATGTTATGATGTATAATTCACTTGGTGAAGCTTTTTAGGTATTTTAGGCTCTATGTATATGATTTATTGTCATGTTTGTATGCTAAATATTATGTTATCTTTAGTTATTTAATGCATACCCTTATGTGTGTGTGAAGGACTAATTTAAATAATATTAATGGTGTGCTTCAAGTGGTGTTTAGAGCTAAAAAGTATCATGGACCTAAGATTAACTTATTAGGGGTCTATTTGAGTGTAATATGAATTTTTAATAATGTTTATGGAGTTTTAAAGTGTTCTAAGGAGACTAAAGGGTAGTGTTCATTAATGAAGGCCTAATTGAATTAGGTCTCCTCAGGGCCTAAAAGAGGTTTTAGTCTTTTATGTTGTGACCAACCTATTATATTGATTGATTCATGTATGAAACATATTATAATACCTATTTTAAGGGCAATAAATTTGTGTAACTATGTATGGCTGACCAAGAGGTGTGTGATCTAGAAGATTGTATAAAAATAAGGCCTAATAGGCTTAACAAGTGAGTTAGAGGTAGAGAGAGTTTAAGGGAAGGAAATAGTACATTGAAGAGATGACAGATATCTTTTAGACCATCATAGGAATGTATAGGATTAGTCATGAAGATATATTATGGGTATTATAGATGAATATCAAGGTTATATGGCATAATCTATCTTGAATAGATCTAGTTGATCAAAGAAGCCTAGAAGGTAGTTTGAAAGGGTTAGTAGAGTGAGAAGAGATAAAGAAGGTGATCATAATATATTGTGTGACAAACAAGGTTTTTTGAAGGTGATCAAATGTTTTAGGTATTTGAGTTAGTGATAAGTCATCTAGGGGGTTGGTGCCTCCTTACAAGTTTCTTGATCTTATATGGTTACATATGTTTTACTAGATGTTCATGATTGTATGAATGGTTCATGTATGCATAAGTGGAATTTAACGAATGTTTTTAAGACATTGATTCACCCCCAAATGATTGTGATTTAAATAATAAGGCCCCTAGGGTTTTTGAAATAAATAGAAGGAAAATAATAACTTATGTGAGGAAACATAAAAAAATTAGTGTAATATATCTTTCAATAGACATAGGTACAAAAGCTAGATAAATTATAGTTTTTCATAGATTATGTTGAGAGGATCATTCTTGAAAAAGTTAGGAAATAACTAAAAATACATGAAATAAAACATGAAATTAGCAATATATTAACTCAAACAGGATAAACTAAATTATAATGGCTAAATTATATAATCATTGGCCTCTTTGAGGGGGAAACCTCCTTTGAGAAAGATCAATACAATAAATTCATGGATGCCTTCATTAGCCTTAACACTTATGTACTAAGTATAATCTAAGCAACTACTACTTCCCATGAATGTGGGATAAAACAAAATGCTCACAGGATGACTTACAAATAATATGCATCCATAACAACTATTACACTAAAAAAATATAGAGAAGGGGTAACACAGATTCCTAACATCCCCTCCCTCTTAGAAAAAACTTTATCCTCAAAGATTCAGATGTGGGAATTAGCATTGAATCTAAAATAGTGGTTCCCATATTGCATCCTTTGGTTGCATTCTATGCCAATGAATTAAAACTTATGTGATAGAATGGGATAAAATTTGGCATGTGTACCTATCTAGGATTGTGTCTAGCTTAATAATGATGGATCCTTCATTATCCTATTTTGGTAAAATAGTCTGCACTTTAATTTTTATGCCAAGAAATTTCTTTAGACAAGATACATTAAATACTAGATGAACTTAGGAATAAGGTGGGAGTTCCAACTTATAATCAATTAACCTAATCTTCTAGAGAACCTTATAGGGACCATAAAACTTGGGAGATAGCTTATAATTCCATTTGATTTTTAGGGAGGATTTCTTATATGGTTGTAGTAAAATAAAAACCATATCACCTACTTGAAAAGTGCACTTAAAATGGTGTTTATCAGCGTCTTATTTCATTCAATTTTGTGCCATATGAAGATTATCCAATAGGGTGCTAAATATATGATCTCAAGTTTGGAGAAGCATGGTGATTGCTTGAATTGATGAACTACTGGGGCTGTATAGAAGTAGCATTGGTGGTGCTTGATAATAGAATACTTCATATGAAGTTATTTTCATTGAAGTGTGGTAGGATGTATATACCACCATTCAGTGAGAGGGAGCCACTTTTCCCATTGATGTTGTTTTTCTAAGGTTAAACAACAAAGGAAAGTTTCCAAGCATTTTTTGATAATTTTAGTCTACCCATGTAATTAGAGATGATACCCAAAAAACATCTTCAATTGGGTGTCGATGAAACAAAATAGTTATATCTAGAAATGGATGGTGAAGGTTGCATCATGATCTAAGACAATAGGTGAAGTAATGACATGAAGATGGAAAATATGGTCCAAAACAATTTGTGACTATAGAGGTAGTATAGGGATGGTTGAGGGCACAAAAATGAGTATATTTGGAGAGGAAATCAACCACAACTAAGATCACTATTTTCCCTCTATATTTAGGGAGCCCCTCAATGAAATCCATAGAAATATTAGTCCAAATCTTTGTAGGGATGGGAAAGGGTTTGAGAAACCTAGGGATGAGTGTTTTTTCACCCTTGTTATATTGACAAGTATCACATTCAACCACCATTTATTAAATTGCATTTTTCATTCCCTTCTAAAATAAGTTGCATCATGCCCACTCATAATTTTTTACAAACCCTAAGTTCCATATAGATGGATAAACATTGAGTTCATATAATATATCCTACTAAAGATATATGCTCTAGAGAAGCATTGGATGACCCTTATATCATAGAAAAGAACCATCCCAAAGATAATGTAGTATAGCATAGGGGTAGTGGCCAATTATTGAATGATTTGAGATAATGAGAAGTCATTTACATAACCCTACTATATAATTTCCAACCAATTTAGAATAGGCATGAAAATAGTATAAAGGGAAGTTTAGTCCATAAATGTGCAAGATAGAGCATCCACCACAATATTATCCTTACCCTTCTTGTAAGTGATCTCATAGTCATAACCCATGAGTTTAATGACCAATATTTATTATGATGGGGCAATGACACATTGTTCCAATAAATATTTCAAACTCTGGTGATCATTTTTGATGCAAAAATTAGTCCCCAATAGGTATGGCCACCACTTCTGTACTGCATGCAAAATGGCTATCATTTCCTTCTCATAAGTAGAGAGTAGTAAATTCTTTCCAAAAAGGGAATGCTTGTGAATTCAATGGAGCATCCTTCTTAGAGGATAAAAAACCAAGTCCATTACTATAATAAATGCTCTTGATAGTGAAGGTCTTGGAAAAATATGGCATAGCTAAAATAGGTGTAGTACACATAGCTTGTTTCAATTCTTTGAATGCACACTTATCAACTTATGTCCATGTAAGAGCATCCTTTTTAAACTATATATCAATAGAGATATAATATTCCCATAATCTTTGACAAACTTATGATAGTATCCAGTTATCCCTAAAAACCACAAAGGCTCTTGAGTGTCTAAGGATGAGGCAAATTTGTCATGGCAATTATTTTTTTAGGATCCACCTAAACCCCTCAAGCTAAAATAATATGCCTAAGATATTACACTTCATCCTAGCCAAAATCACATTTGGATTGTTGTGTACCAAGATGATGGTTAGAGAAAAGTTAGAGTGTGAGCTTCAGATGTTGTAGATGCTCAGACCATGGTTTACTATAGATGAGGATATCATTAAAGAAGACCAAAATGAATTTACATAAGTAGGGACAAAATTTTTATTCATCAATGGATACAATGTTGAAGGATCATTAGTGAGGCTAAAGGGCATGATAATAAAATCATTATGGCCATCATGCATGCAAAAACCTATCTTAGGGATATCATCCTCATGAAGCTAGATCTAGTGATATTCAAAGCAAAAATCCAACTTGGAGAAAAAATGAGAGACATGAAGCTCATCAAGAAGCTCATAAATAATAGGGGAACTTATCCTTGATTTTGATGTGATTAAGTGTAAAAATGTCAATGCAAATGTGCTATTACCCATTTTTTTTTAATAAGGAGAACTAGAGAAGAATATGGGATGGTACTGAGGTGAATAATTCCTTGCTTTAGTAAGTCTTGAATAAGTATATGAATCTCAATATTTTAATGAAATAGGTAGTTATAAGGCTTGATGTTGGGAGGAACACTTCTAGAAAGGAGATAAATACGTTCCTCTTTCTATGAAGGTGGTAATCCCACTGATTTTGTAAAGACATGTGCATAACTATGTTGAATGGTTTGTAGATCAGAAGTAGTGGAGACTGTTGATGGTTGTATTTGAATGAAATAGAGCTAGGTAATGACATTATGTGAATTTTTATTAAGAATATTTTCCATGTGATGTGAAATTATGATGCTAAGAGACCCTAGTTGTATGATTTTCAATATATATTTTTTCCCATTGCCTAAAAATTACATCTAAAGTTTAGAAAAATCCCATAAGATGGGTCCAAGTGTGCATAGCCATTTGGTTCCCAAAACAACATCACATCCACATAAGGGTAGGACAAACATGTCAAAGTGTAAGTTATAATATATAATATAGAGATGCACATTGTGACACTTCCCTTTGTAAGGTAATGTGCCCCCATTTTCAATCATGACTTCAAATTTAGAGTAAGGATAAACAAAAAAAATAGCCTATTTGGTAATTCAAGGGTCAATGAAGTTATGAGTGCTACCAAAATAAATGAGTATTTTGAGAAGGAATTTCTTTAAGTAACCCATAACTCACATGGTTTATGGGATGGTGACTCTTGATAAGGCATGGAGAGATATGTATAGATGGTCTTCCTGAGAAGCAAGTTCCATAATCAACTAAGATTCTTCCAGATCATTTGGTGTATCTTGACATCTTCCCAATATTTAGTTTTTGATGGAGAGTCCATATTCAATAGTTAGAGATTTTACTCAAAACATCAATGTACTCAAATGAATTTTTCATCACAATTATAACATAATCCTTTTTCTCTATAGGCTCGCATCTCTACTTTAGTCAAATGCTTGATAGGAGTGCTTCTAGGGAATGCCATTATTTAAGATCATTATGCAGATATATTTTTGAATGAAGAAAAATTGGATTTGAATCATTATTGAGCTATGATCTTATCCTTTTCCAACTTAGCCAACCCTAAGGATTCCATCATCATGTTGGGCCAGAACATTTTAGCCTTAGATCAAGTTGCATCCTTCAATCCACTGACAAATCAACTCTTGAATAATTCATAAAATAATGCCTTTATGTGATTGGCCAATTTTTCAATTTTTTTTAAATATTCTATCATGATTCTTGTTTGGAAAATTTTAGTAAGTGCTCTAATGAAGTCATTAAAAGCACTAGGGCCAAACCATTACAAAATGAGGGTGAAAAAATTGGTTCATATAGGATTGTCATGAGCCTTAGTATACCAATGATACCATTGAATGAATTTATGTTCCAAGTGAAAGGATGGAAGCTAGACCTTGTTGGCATCAAAAGTATTATGGAAAATAAAATATTAATCTTCCTAATAGATCTATCTAGTTGGATCTACACTATTGAATCAAGAAAAATTAAGCTTTAGCCCATGAAAATTGATGGAAGAAGAAAACCTAGTGTTTGAAGAGAAGTCTATATGCCATCTATTTTTCATGGTGGTATGTTTAAGACTGAGGCCAAGGGTGTTTTCATCAAGATCTTTGATGTGGGTCTTGAAGGCATAAATTATATCCTCCATGTTTTTTGCTCTTGTTTAGGTTACTACCATGAACAAAATAAAAGATTTTTTTACAATGGGTAGGAAAACTAGAGTTAAGACACATTTAGTAAGGGAATTTTTAAATTTAAATGAAATCAAAAGGGGTAAAGGTAATTTAACTAATTTTTGCATAGTGGGAGTATGATTAATGAAGGTGAGGGAAGTTTTAGGAGTGAAAATGAGAGAAATGGAAAAATTATCAGAAATGGACAAAGGAGTAAAAAAGGGATATAAACACTATGGAAAATTTTCAAGGAAAATGGATTAAAAAAGAAGTTATGGTAGAACCCCAAAAAAAGTAAAATTAATATTTGTGGGAATTAGGAGTAGAATCTGGATATGAGACCTCAAGGAAAAAAATGTGGAAAATGGAATTTTAAGTGTTTAAAAAAAGTTTGAAGATCAAAAAGGACAAAAAAAGGAAAGATATGGCAAAGAAAAAATATTTGGCCATAGGTCCTCTGAGAGTTTATACTTTACTGATAGTTTTCTAAGATCAATAGGATGAGGATTATCTAGTTTTTATCAACTATCTAAATATAATTCCTCTAAGAGTCTTCTATTATGTTGATGATTGATGTTTTTAGATTCTATTAGAAATATTCTAAAATTAATAGAATAGGCCCCAAGTTTCAATGTCTACCTAAGGTTTTACAGATATCTCTCTAGCCACCAATACCATTTGAGCAATTACCACTCTCCAAAAAACATTTGGCCATGGGTTTACCTCTAAGAGACAACTCTTGGTTTTCCTCATGGGTGGGAACTACTCAATCAAGAAGGGGATATTGTCCATTTTGTTTCCAGGTCCTCTCAATGGTCCAATTATTTTAGGGTTCCTATGGTACTCCTCACAATGAGTTTTAGAGCTTTCACCAAAAGACTTCCCATAGTTATATGGATAGTTTTTTTACCCTAATATAAAATAGATTATTATGATGTAGAATAGAGTTAAGACTTTATGAGAAAAATAATTAAAGGAATTATGTAGTAGAACATAGTTTAGATTTGCTATAAAAAATGGGCCCTAAAACACACTCTAATATGAGATGAGAGGATCCTTCTTAAACAAGTTAGTGGATAATTGAAAATAGACTAAATATACTAAATAAAATATGAAATTAGAAATATATTAACTCAAACAAGTTGAACTAAACTACAATGGATAAATTATAAAATCACTAGCCTCTTTAAGGGGGCCTTTGAGCAAGCTCAATATAATAAATTTGTGGAAGTCTTCTTTGTCTTGAACACTTACTTATATACTAGGTTTATGTTTCTATCGCTAATTCGCTTTCTACATTCAAAAGATGAATAAAGAAACTAAGGACATGGACAAGGCTAGAAGTACTTGGATATAGACTGCACACCGTAATCCAGACGCTTGTGAGCACCCCTCTTTGGCTATGGAGGAATGACACCTGCAAAGAAAAAGAACTTGGACAAGAAAATGTTAGATGGATAGGCAGTGGGTTGCCAAGCGAAAGCTTATTCCCAGAAGTGTGAAAACTTCCTCAAGGGAGGTCAACCCACTGATAACAGATAGATAAAAGACCAAGGAAATACAGAATGCCAGGGTACAGAAGTGATAAACAAATTAGAAAGGAAAGGAAAAACAAATGATTACCTGAAAGGAGCTGTCGAGCTGATGACAGTCGCCGAGGTCGGAAATGTTGCCGGCGTCGGTTATCCTACCGACGTTGGTTGGGGAAGTGACCGGCGTCGATTGGGGTAGTGGCCTGTGGTCGGGTCTGGTTTGGTTTCTTGACTGTGGATGGGTCCAGTCAGGGTTTGGTCCATGGATGGGTTTGAGACAGAGTTTATGGATGCACTTGAATGGTTTGGAGAATGGTCTGGGTCTGGTTGGGTGCCCTGTGCAGGGTCTTTTGTTGGCAGGAGGGATGAGGAAGTTGTCTGGGACTAGATTAAAAGGGGGATAAGAAAGAGGAAGATGGACAGGGGACAGGTTCTGAGAAGGCTTTTTAGCCTCTCAGGGGAAGGACACAGCAAGTAGAAGACAGTAGATAGGATAGATAACTGAAACTAAATGAAAGAATGAAATAAAATAATGAAATTGCTTACCTTTTGGCTTGCTGACTAAAGAACGGAGGAGCTATTGTTGGAGCCACAGAAGACTTGTTGCAAGAGGAAATCCCTGATCTAGAGTCCCTACCCTTGTTGCTACTGTTGCACGAGGTCCAGAGAGAAGAGAGTCGAATGCCAAAGCACCAAGAGGATTCTGTTTGTGAGCTCAAGGGTCCAGGGGCTGCAACAGATGCAGAAAAGGGGTCTTGAAGGCTGCTGATGCCGGCAGTTTCACCGACGTCGGCCAAAGGGTCACCGACGTCGGCAGTGGTAGAATGGGGATAGAGACTAAAAATAGCCTTTGCCCATTCTTACACTCTGCCAGGCGAAGGATTATGGGAAGAACGGTCATGAGGATGCTTAAATGGGCGTGGGAGGAAGATAATGAGAAGATTTGGCATAATAAATGCTAAGAGGAAGGTGGAAGGATTCAAGGGAGGATCCAAGGTGGCAAGGGTGAGGTGGAAAGGGGGCCACTTAATTAAAATATTTAAGTTATTTTAATCAAATGAATGGAGAGGACTAAAGCCAAGGGTTAGGATATGGGTTTGAGGTGGACAAGGGGGAGAACCAAGGTGCAGACACATTTGCGGTGTCTACATTTGCCCCTTTTTGTCTTGTTGGTTGTTCTTGACGAACTGCAAGACAAAAATAGGAGTTGGTTGCCCCAAGAAAAGGATGAGGTGTTCCCCCCTCAAAGTGATAGTCGAGAAAAGGGAACCAAAGATCGAGTGTTGATTTGACAGAGAAATGGATAGAAGAGAGTGAGTGAAAACACTGCAATAGTCGTGATTGCGCGTAGTCCACTTCACGGGAGGGTCGGGTCAAATTGTCGCATGTCGAGGGTCAAGGAGTGCCAAAATTAAAGTAACCAAGGCCCAACATTTAGTCGTCTGCTGATCGGGTCACTCAATCTAAGCTGAAGCTCCAAATGGTCATCGTGTTCCAGGTATCCCAGGCTCAGGAAGTGCTCCCAGAGACACGAAAAAGCCACAAGTAGTAGGGATCAACTGGCTTGCAATCCTATACTTGTGAAGGGTCAAAAATAGGGTCTACAGACAATTCTACTAACCAGCTGTGAGGTAGCACACACGCAAAAACAACCAAGGCAACATTGGCTTGGAAGTAGTCGAAGGTCGAAGGAGATACGCATGATCTCCAATGGTCATTGGTCAAGGGGATGGATGGACGAAAGGATGTGGCTGAGCTAACCTCAGAAAATGTCATGTGATCTAAGTGCTTCCTACATAGCCCTTGTGTGAAGGGCCTCAGGCCAATGTAGTTCTCCATAAAAGGGAGGAATGGTCAGAGGGATCGATGAATTGGTCTTGGTCAAGGTCAAGGTCATGGTTAAAAGGAGGAAAGAAGGTTTGTCCATCAGGGAGACGAACAAACGGGGGTGGTCGAGCTAACCTCAGAGGATGTGGTATCTGAGTGCTGCCTACATAGCCCTGGTCATAGGGCCTCAGACCAATGTAGTTTGGACAAAAGGTCTGATTGATCAATGATTGGATGTGGTCAAGTGTCAAAACGATGAGGGTAAGATGATGCTACAGATGTCATATTGGTCGAGAGGCTTTCATCCCTAGCAAGTTTCCATAGCCGTGATGGATGTATGCTAAAAATGAATGGAAGTCTATTTATGCTTCAGCAAGTATTGGTTTATGCTTAACATAAATTGGGTCTGGTCGGTAGTTTCCATGTGTATTGGTGTCCATAGAAACTATGTGAAATGGACTAGGATGATGTCAGCTGAAAATGATGAAAATGGCTTGGTTAAAGATGAGTCGACAATTGATGTGGTTAAAATGTGACCAAAGTGTAGAGAAAAGATGAAAGGCAAATCGCTCTTTCATTGACAAGGACCAGAAAGGAAGCATAGATAGGGGTTATTAGAACCAAAGCCCCGTCCATGCATTACGTCGTTGACCAGTGTGGTGTTAGAACGGTAATCGAATCACTTTGACATTAAAGTGAGCTCGAAGTCCCCTGAGCAGGTGATAGGAGGTGGATAGGGTAACCCAGTTTAAGAGCAGGAATAACCTTGCCCCTTTTTATAGGAGACCCTGAGACAACTACAAGCCAAGTCCATGACCCGTTTTTTTTTTTTTTTTTTTTTTTTTTTTTTTTTTTTGGGTGCAGGCTGATCGATGCGGGAAGCCTACATAGAGATGTCTTTTAATTTAGTGGTCATGTTGTGAAGCTGATCAATGCGGGAAGCTTTTAAGAAAGGTTGTTGTTTGTAGCAAGATTTAGTCATAGCCATCCTTCGAGGGAGTGGTCTATATTTTTGCTTTATAATGTTTGAATAGCTGTCCTTCGAGGGATCAGTCTATTAGCTACAGCAATGATAGTACAGCTATCCTTCGAGGGAGTAGTCTGTCTTTTTGAATTTGATTTTGTGACCTTGGATATGTTTTGACATCTTGATTTTGATTTTGATTTTTTTTTTTTTTTTTTTGAGTCATGGACAAGACTGTAGAAGTTCAAGGACTCCCTTTTATTAGGACAAAGCATCCATGCGTCATAAAAGGGTTGTAGAGGACTTGTTAAAGGGGAATAGGGTTGAAAGGAATGAGGATTAAGAGGATGAGGATTGCTCAAGGGACGAGCTCAAGTTACGTGTCAAGTAGATGAGTACTCGACTAACAGAAGAATGGTCAAAGATGCAATGCATTAAGAGGCTCAGGTTCTAGCCGTCTGTTGAGGGAGGACAGATGATAAGCCCTTGACCCATACTTGTGTGTGATGATAAAAGGTCCAAGCCAATTGGGGGCTAATTTGCCTCGTTTACTTTGCTCCATATTGGTCACGTGCTGATTCTCTTTGAGGATGAGGTCTCCGATGTTGAAATCTCATTCTCGCAGATTTTTGTTATAGGCCTGCTTTATGTGACTTTGGTAGACATGGAGATGATTGAGGGCAGCAAGACGGTGCTCGTCAAGTAACTCAAGTTGAGCTAAGTGATCTTGATGAAAGTCATCGTTGGAGAGAATGTCATGCAGGGAGATGCAGAGAGATGGGATCTATACTTCAAGAGGTAAGACAGCCTCTATTCTGTACACAAGGGAGAAAGGAGTAGCACCCGTAGAGGTTCAGATGCTAGTGCGGTAGGCCCACAAAGTGAAGGGAATATGAATGTGCCAATCCCTTCCTGTATTGTTGACCACCTTCATGAGAATTTTAGTTAGAATT
Source organism: Torreya grandis (assembly GCA_037957365.1). Classification (NCBI taxonomy): domain Eukaryota; kingdom Viridiplantae; phylum Streptophyta; class Pinopsida; order Cupressales; family Taxaceae; genus Torreya; species Torreya grandis. The sequence goes on along the minus strand of JARHVA010005910.1, from coordinate 527,906 downwards.
TTGTTAGAAGCCTCAGCCTGCCCATTTGCTTGTGGGTAGTAAGGCGAAGAAAAGCTGAGTTTGATGCCAAATGAGTCACATAGTTTTTGGACAGTCTTGTTTTTGAAGGATTTGTCGTTGTCGGTGATGATTTTGTGAGGGACACCAAAATGACAGATGATGTGGCTGCTGATGAAGTCGACAATTTTGTCAGCTTTTGTGGAGACAAGAGGAATGGCTTCCACCCACTTGGTGAAATACTCAGTGGTAGTGATGATGGACTGATGACAAAGGGACGAGTGAGGGTTGATCTCACCGATGAGATCCAAGCCCCATTGAGAGAAAGGCCAAAAATCTTGAGTGACTTGCAAGGCGTGGCTGGGGAGATGAAGCAGGTTAGAGTGTTACTGACACTTGATGCAACATCGAACATAGTCGCTACAGTCTTGATGAAGGGTGGGCCAATAATAACCCAGGCGAAGGATGCGCTTGGCAACCGAGTTTCCACTAAAGTGTCCACCACAAATCTCGTCGTGGACTTGCTTTATGGCTTGAGAAGCTTCAGTGGAGGTTAGACAGTGAAGGAGGAGGCCATCGAAGCCTCGCTTATAGAGAAGACCTCCTAACATGGTATAACGAGCTGTGCGCTTGATGAAAGCTCGCCGCGCATTGCTAGAGAGGTTGGGAGGAGTGATAGAAAGAGACAAGTAGTCCACAAGTTGCTTATACCAGTCACCTCGTGGGCTAGGATTGATAGTGTTGATATGGTCGATGTGAGGAGAGATGTAGGAAGGCAAAGGTACGTGATGCACTGTGACAAAAAGGCAAGATGACGATGATAAAGATGGGATATGCGAAGCAAGAGAAGCCATGGTGTCGACAAACTTGTTCGTAGAGCGTGGAATAGTCTGCAATAGGTAATGGTCGAAAGATGCCAAAAGAAGGTCAGCACGATTTTTATACCTCTGTAAAACTTTGTTTTTACAGAGATATGAATCATTAACTTGATTGACGACGAGCTGTGAGTCGCCAAAGATGTTGATAGACTTGATGTGGAGGGAAAGGGTAGTTTGAAGTCCCAAAATTAAGGCCTCGTATTCGGCCATATTATTGGTACAATCAAAGTCAAGCTTAAAAGATAGAGGCATGGGCTCCCCTTCGAGTGGGATGAGGATGACCCTCACACCCCCACCGAGTTGACATTTGGAGCCATCAAAGAACATGGTCATTTGGTAGACGGTGTCATCGGTGGAAAGGGTAGCGATAGACTCGTCAGGGAACTCATAGTGTGAAGGTTGGTTGTCGAGAAGAGGGGCATCTGCCAGTTGGTCAGTGATGGTTTGCCCCTTAATAGATTTTTGCTGGATGAATTCAAGGTCAAACTCAGCAATCAGCATGAGTCATCGAGCCACACATTGATTCTGATATGGCTTGGAGTGCATGTACTTGAGAGGGTCGGTGTGAGTGACGACAAAGGTTTTATGGTTGAGAAGATAGTGGTGGAGCTTGGTGGCAGAAAAGACTAATGCCAAACAGAGTTTCTCAGTATGAGTATACCGAGTTTCATAGTTGACCAGTGTTTGGCTGATGTAGTAAACTACTTGCTCATGATGATGCTTATCTCGGTGCGCGATCATGGCACCTAACGAATGGTTGGTGGCAGAGATATAAAGGTAGAAGGGTTGGTCGTCTTTAGGTGGAATGAGGACTGGTGGAGAGACCAGATAGCTTTTGAGGGATTCAAAAGCCTCTTGACAATCCTCATCCCATTTAAGGGAGACATCCTTCTTAAGGAGGTGATGAAAAGGTTGGCAGTGGTCTGAAAGTTGCGAGATGAAATGGCAAATGGACTGGAGCTTCCCTTGTAGACTGTGAAGCTGCTTGAGATTGGTCGGGGGTGGTATTTCGAGGATAGCACAGATCTTGGCAGGATCTATCTCGATACCACAGAAGGAAATGATGAAGCTGAGAAGCTTACCTGAGAGGACCCCAAAGACACACTTCTTGGGGTTAAGGCGGACATTGTATTGCAGAAGGCGAGAGAAGATGATTGTGAGAATGGTTAAGTGGTCGCGGTGAGGTTTGGACTTATCGAGAAGGTCATCCACATAGTCCATGATTTTGTGGAGGAGATCATGGAAAATGTAGGTCATGGCGCGCTGATATGTGGCACCAGCATTTTTCAAGCCGAAAGGCATGACTCGATAGCAGAAAGTCCTCCATGGGGTGATAAAGGTAATCTTGTGCTGATCTTCCGGTGCGATCAGGATTTGATTGTATCCTGAAAACCCATCCATGAGAGATAGCATTTCATGGCCGACCGTGAGATCAACAAGCTGGTCAATGTTAGGAAGAGGGAAGTCATCTTTGGGACAGGGTAGGTTAAGGTTGCGATAGTCCGTGCAGATCTGAATCCCCCCAGTTGCTTTACTAACTGGGATGATGTTAGAGACCCACTGTGGATAATCGATGGGTTGGATGAAGGAGATAGAAAGAAGGTGCTGAAGCTCCTCTTTGACAAGGAGCGCAATGTGAGGATGCATCTTTCGAAGCTTTTGCCTAATAGACTTATCCTCTAGTTTGGTGACAATGTTATGGGTAGCAATGGTGGGGTCGATGCCAGGCATGTTGCTGTAAGTCTAGGCAAAGGCCTTGTTATGGTTGGAAAGGAACTGGGCATAGTCAAGCTGCTCCTGAGCGTCTAAAGATTGGCCAATATTTAAGACGTGAGGAACATCAAAAGAAGAAGGGAGGTTGATGTCAATGGTGGATTAATTTAACATAACCTGGGTCTCAGAAAGGAGGAAACGCTGGATGAAAGAGTCATCGGCACCCATGTAGGAAAGGATGGCATCATCATCAACGTAGTGGACAGTGTGAATGGTTGCCGACTCATCCTCTATCATGTTAGGAAATATGAGAGGGAGAGACCTGGACACCCCATTGAGCTGATAGGTCAAGGGTTCCAGGCGAATGGTGTTTATGGAAAAAAAAACTAGGAGGGATGGAAACCACCAACTCCGTAGGTGATGAAGGAGAAATGGGTGAGTTTGGAGGAGATTGGTCAATGGTTGGCTCGGGACAAAGGTCGGAAGGAGCCTGAGTGGGGTCATGATATCCCAGGCCATACCGTTTCTTGGCATCGTGATCATTGAGTGGCTCGATGGGTTGATGGGAGCCCTGCTCATAATGTCCGAAACCAAAACCCTTCCATGCACACCTGTGAAGGTAAGTGTGTGCAAAGGTGGGGTTGCCAAGAAATGAGAAATCAGATGTGAAAGGTTGGGGTGAAGAGAGTGAATTGCCATTGGTAGGAGCTTGATTGAGCCCCCCATAGACAAAGTTGGTTCAGAAGTGAGGAGGACCATAAGGCATGACCATCCCGATCCGATGGTCGTAATTGGGACTGAGGTGAAGGCGTCCATACTCTTGCAGAGTTTGGAACATGTCTAGGGTCAACAAGTGATATTCCCCAAGTGATAGTCATTGGAAGATGTCTTCCATGGGGTCTTTGGTCGTCGTTTGAAGAGGAGGGGTGAGGGTGACCGCCGATTCCGAACTGGTCAAAGCTTCCGCAGATGGAGGCGGTGCCAGAGTTGACGGCTTGATGGGAATGAGAACATCGTTGGGACGGTAAGTTGTGTTGCAAGTCTTGAAGGGTGAAGGGTCAGTGGGAATGGTGTGGACTTGCCCGTCATGCTCAAACTTCACACAATGGTGCAGGGTGGAGGGTATACAGGCCATGGCACGGATCCAAGGTTGGCCCAGTAGAAGGTTGTATTGAAACTCTCCTTCGATGATATAGAAGAGCTCTAGGGCTATGTGTGGACCAATGCGAATGTGAAGGATGACTGTGCCAATGGTCATGGTGGTGGTATCATTGAAAGAGCGTAAGATCGCGTCAGTTTTGGAGACACAATTCTTGGGAAGAGCCAGCTGATAAAAGGCATGGGTAGAGATAATGTTGATGCTAGCACTGTCATCGATCATAACGCGTTTAATGCGTGTCCGATCAACATAGGCAGTGATGAAGAGGGTGGCATCCTGATGTTCCATGTTAGATGTGGGAATCTCATAATCGCTGAATGTGATGGAGGCAACAGGAGATAAAGAATGGACGAGGGCAGCGAGTGGTTGGGGGTCCTCGGGTTGGACCTCCGCTGCCTGCAAGGCTTGGATGAGGGCTTGTCGGTGCTGAGGCGAGGTTTGGATAAGGTCATAAAGAGACATCTTTACAGGTGTCTGGTGAAGCTGCTTCAGCATGGAGTCGTGAATTGGCCCAGAAGAGGAAGATGAAGAAGGCTGGGATGCACCAAGGATAGAAATTTTAGGCTTAGGCGCAAGAGGTGGCTTGACAAAGGGATAGGTCCAAAGAATGGTAGCTTTTTCTTTCGCCTTGTCCTTTTTCGACCTAGTGGTTATACGAATAGCATTGATTTCAAAAATAGGAGGTGAAGAAGGGGTCATGTTTTGCTAGTGAGATGTTGACGTGGTTGAAGAGGTTGGATGGGAAGGAGTCGGGGTCTGGTCAAGAGTGTCCTTAAAGAGAAGAGTGTCTTTCTCCATATGGCAGCGGATGACGGCCTCGAGGGCACAGCAAGTCTCGGTATCGTGTCCTGGCGTACGATGATATAAGCAAATTTTTGTGTCATCAAACCAGGAGGGCTTGGACCCGAGAGGTTGGAAAGGTCAGATGGGTGGAAGGGTTATGTTGGAGGTCTACAAAAATTAATGCAATATCAACGAGTATGAGCCCACTAAAGGGTCCGCGCTAGTTGATATGCGCGAGGTTGGTGACTTTTGCTTAGGCGAGGCTGGAAGAGGTTTCCATACCACCTTATGGGTTGATGGTGCGGTGACAGATGGAGATGGCTCTTTCTTGGTGATTGGTACCCCTTTTTTGGGAGAGGGACGGCTGGAGGTAGGTAGAGGAAGCAAAGGAGGCAATGAGTTTTGATTGGAGGCCGGAGTGGGAAGGATGCTAGCCAAGGTCGAAAGATGGGGGCCCAAAATGGATGGCAATGGTGACGGGGAAGGAGGCATTCACTTCTATGGTCTGGCAGTCTTCTTTGACTTGGTTGGAAGACTACTACTGGTCGAGGTCTAGTCTAGGTCAACCTTCACTTACGGGTGAGTGAGGGTGGAGATAGGACAAACGCCAAATGATTTGATGGGCTTAGACGAGATAGATGCAGGTTTCAGTTTTGATGGGTTTGGTCAAGGTTTGAGAGTCTGGTCTTTGTCAAGAGTCTGACGAGATTCTGCCTTGGGAGGATTAGCAGCATGTGATGAGAGGGCACGGGTATGTTGAAGGGCTTTAAGACGCTCCCACAACACCTGAGGCATCACTTTCCTCAGAGGGAGAAGTTCGATTTTCTCCACTAACGAGGAAAATGGCTGAGAAGAAGATGTTGATGGTTGCGAGGTTGAAGACGAGATGGGTGTAGTGGTCTTAGATGCATGGTATGGTGAAGGCAAGATAGATTTAGATGAAGACAAAGGGGAGACAAGTTCTTCCCCAGGTGGAGAAGAAATTAGGGAGCGAGGCTCCTCCACCGGGTAAAGGGCAGGGATGATGGTGCCCTCCACTTGCGGCTGAGGAGTAGGAAGGGTCGGGTCCTCCATAGGCAGTAGAAAGGAGGATGGCGAGATCAGTGGTGCTGGTAAAGCCGAGGCGTCCTCCAAGATGAGAGAGGTCGATGGAGAACTAGCCGGGGAAAGAGGTTCATCCATATGTGATGGACTGATTGATGGCCTAACCGCTTGAGGTTGATTGGGGACGAAGGGAGAGACCGTATTGACTGTTCGAATGTTGTGCTCATGATTGTCATCAATTAAGGTCTAGACATTGTTTTGAGTTGGTGGATGATTGGGAAAAGGTTGTTTGAAGATGTCAATGGCCTGATTAGGAGGTGCATTTGGATTGTCTAAGATGAGATCCCCCTTTTCAAGCATATCTTGGATTATGTTCTTAAAAGTTTTGTAGTTTTCCATGTCATGTCCCTTAACACGGTGGAAGCTGCAGAAGTCATGCTCCCTATACCACGCGGGGATGGTGCGTGAGGGATCGAATTGTGGAAGAGGTCGGGCTTGAGGGAGATTGAGGGCCCCCTGTTTAACAAGCTCTTCCAGCACAGACGCGTATGATTCTCCGAGAGGAGTATACCATCATTGTACGTATCTTTGCTGGAATTGGCGAGTGGCGCTCTGAGACGTGGATGGCTCAGGATGATTGCTTGAAGAAGATGAAGGTCTAACAACCATGGCATTAGCTGAGGCCTTGGATTTAGAATTGGATGATGATGGCTTAGCAAAAGAAGAGTCATTGGTCTTAGAGCTGGGATTCTTGCTCCGTAACTTGACTTTATTCTCCTCAATGGCATGCAACTCAAGTTTGTGAGCCATCGTGAAGGTCTCGTCAAAAGTGCGAAAGGTTTGAACCCTCAGGGTGGAAGAAATATGTCTGGTACAGGCTTGGGAAAAGAGTTCAATAAGTTCGTCCTGGGGTAAGGAAAAGGAGAGTTGATTGATGAGGCCTCTCCATCGAGCAACAAAGTCGGCTATAGACTCGTCCTCGAATTGCCAGATAGAATAGAGGTCCGTGATTGAGACCTTCTTGGTTATGTTGATGGAAAAGTGATCGAGGAAGAGCTGGGCCAATTGTGTGAATGAGAAGAGAGAATGGCTAGGAAGGGAGCTGTACCAGTCGAGCGCAGCACCCGAGAGAGACATAGGAAACGTGCGTAAGAGTAACGCATCGTCATGGCCAATGAGGTAACAGGCATGTCTAAATGCCCGCAAGTGTTGCTATGGGTCTTCCTTGCTTTGAAAGCGAGAAAACTTCAGAAGCTCCCACTGGCTAGGATATGGTCTGATTGGGACAGAAGGATGAATGGGCTTGTTGTAGATCTGCTCGTATGAGAGAGCGTTGCGCAAGCCTGAAATAGAGGTCTCTAGACTGGTCATCTTGTCCATCAGGATTTTGATGATGTCTGCCGAGGGATTGACGAGTGGCGCGCCCCCTAAGTTGTAGTGCACTTGGAAGAGGCTAGGGGAGGCATATGACATAGTCGATTGTCCCTGTAAAGGTGCAACATAGGGGTAACTAGTCGTAGGGATAGACGAAGAGGCTAAAGGTGGTTGGGTAGAAGGCATAGCTAGGCCCGATGTTGCCATGAGAGGTTGGATTGTGGTAACAGGGGCCAAGGGGTAGGAAGCCACCCTGGTGTTGATAAGGGCCAGGGTAGGCGGAATAGAGATGACAAGGTTCTAAAAAGGAGTGGATAGCGGTTGAGCAGGTTGAGGTTGACAGGGGGTCGAAACCCAGGTGGAAGTGGGCCCAGAGATAGAGGGAGAGGCCACACCTAGAGGATTGGTCAAAGTCTGGTCAGCGGTCGAAGTGATGGCTTGAGTGTCTAAAGGTTGAACTACGGATGCCATCGATACTGTCGTAGTCGCGATAAGAGAGGTTGGCATTCTATAGATTGGACTGCCCAAGGAGTCTCACATTCGGCTATGCGCGAGATAGTGTTGCAAGGCCTTGATGTTGAGGTCCAAGAATCATTCAAAATCTTGGTTCCCTTCTTGGACAATAGGGGTCTGCAGCAGGGTTAGACGGGTAAGAGTTCTTTCGGTCTCTGAGTTGAACTCCATTGTAGGCCTGGTCAGGGACGGGGTAGACGAAAGTGGTTGATGGCTAGCATGGTTGACAAGAGCCTTGGCTTGGCTACGAGTCAAAACCATGCAAGGCAAAGAAGGTTCAGGTTTTAGGAACTGTGTTGTTTAGTTTCAAAAAACCAAGATGGAGTCTTTGATAGAGAAGGGACAGGTCTTAGGCTGCTGGTTTTGAAAAAAAAAGGATAGTGACAGAGACCGACGTCGGTTGAAAAACTGATGTCGGTAAGAAATATGGCCGACGTCGGTCAGATAACCGATGCCGGTAATAGGGGAAAGCCGACGTCGGTGAAAGAACCGATGCCGGTGACTGTGTTTTATAGAGAACCAAAAGATTTGAAGATTCTTGGAAAAACAATGAAGAAAGCATCCTCACTCACTCAAACAAACAGATGAGAAGAGGAAAATAGAGAGAGATAGACAAGCCTAAGTGATAAATCCTAGGAATTAACTTTAGAAGCTGTGGCTTATGTCTTAGATGAATGTTTGGGGAGATTGGCTGTCAAGAAGGTCCTAGAAGAAGCAGTCTAGAGCTGGTTTCGGGTCTTGTTTTAGGTGCTCAAAAATTTGTGTTAGGGTCTGGTACGTGGCCTGGTGCTAAGGAGCAAGCTCCCCTCACTTCACGATTCCAGTGGTTAGTTGGTCTCGCTTAGCCAAGATATACCTCGCCTAGAGTTTATCCTCTGCCAGAGAATGGAGTGGGCTTCCCCCTTGGTGATGAAATCCAAGTAGGGTCACTGGGATGGGTAAGGTATCCATTGGGGGATGAAATCCCAGTCGGGCCTTGTCTCAAGTAAGTTTTATGTTCGTTTTAGTGCATGTGGTTTGGTAGTGTAACATCAAGTGTCTACGATTTATTCAATATGCGTTTAAGTTACTAGATGTGGACTAAGAAGATGCAAGCATAAGCAGAAATGAATGCAAAGTGTTTTAATGCCCAAGTCGAAATGTGATGTTTGTTATGAAGACAAGTTTGAAAAAGGGTTGAGAGTATGACATTGGACTAGTCTAGAATGTGCAAGAAAGAAAAGAAAGATTCTTTTTCATTCCTGCTTATAGTGTCATTTGGAATAGAAGAAAGAGACAAGAAGGAAGGAGCCTAAATGCACCTAAATGAATTAAAATAAGAGTAACCAGAGGAAGAACCTAAGGTCCCACCGGGCGTGCCAGAATTATTCTATCGCTAATTCGCTTTCTACATTCAAAAGATGAATAAAGAAACTAAGGACATGGACAAGGCTAGAAGTACCTGGATATAGACTGCGCACCGTAATCCAGACGCTTGTGAGCACCCCTCTTTGGCTGTGGAGGAATCACACCTGCAAAGAAAAAGAACTTGGACAAGAAAATGTTAGATGGATAGGCAGTGGGTTGCCAAGCGAAAGCTTGTTCCCAGAAGTGTGAAAACTTCTTCAAGGGAGGTCAACCCACTGATAACAGACAGATAAAAGACCAAGGAAATACAGAATGCCAGAGTACAAAAGTGATAAACAAATTAGAAAGGAAAGGAAAAACAAATGATTACCTAAAAGGAGCTGTCGTGCTGATGACAGTTGCCGAGGTCGAAAATGTTGCCGACGTCGATTATCCTGTCGACGTCGGTTGGGGAAGTGACCGGCGTCGGTCGGGGTAGTGGCCTGTGGTCGGGTCTGGTTTGGTTTCTGGACTATGGACGGGTCCGGTCAGGGTCTGGTCCGTGGACGGGTCTGAGACAGAGTTTATGGACACACTTGAATGGTTTGGAGAATGGTCTGGGTCTGGTTGGGTGCCCTGTGTAGGGTCTTTTGTTGGCAGGAGGGACGAGGAAGTTGTCTGGGACTAGATTAAAAGGGGGACAGGAAAGAGGAAGATGGACAGGGGATAGGTTCTGAGAAGGCTTTTCAGCCTCTCAAGGGAAGGACACAACAAGTAGAAGATAGTAGATAGGATAGATAACTGAAACTAAATGAAAGAATGAAATAAAATAATGAAATTGCTTACCTTTTGGCTTGTTGACTGAAGAATGGAGGAGCTGTTGTTGGAGCCACAGAAGACTTGTTGCAAGAGGAAATCCCTGATCTAGAGTCCCTGCCCTTGTTGCTGCTGTTACACAAGGTTTAGAGAGAAGAGAGTTGAATGCCAAAGCGCTGAGAGGATTCTGTTTGCGAGCTCAAGGGTCCAGGGGCTGCAACGGATGCAGAAAAGGGGTCTTGGTCAAGGTCAAGGTCATGGTTAAAAGGAGGAAAGGAGGTTTGTCCATCAGGGAGACGAACAAACGGGGGTGGTCGAGCTAACCTCAGAGGATGTGGTATCTGAGTGCTGCCTACATAGCCCTGGTCATAGGGCCTCAGACCAATGTAGTTCAGACAAAAGGTCTGATTGATCAATGATTGGATGTGGTCAAGTGTCAAAATGATGAGGGTAAGATGATGCTACAGATGTCATATTGGTCAAGAGGCTTTCATCCCTAGCAAGTTTCCATAGTCGTGATGGATGTATGCTAAAAATGAATGGAAGTCTATTTATGCTTTAGCAAGTATTGGTTTATGCTTAACATAAATTGGGTCTGGTCGGTAGTTTCAATGTGTATTGATGTCCATAGAAACTATGTGAAATGGACTAGGATGATGTCAGCTGAAAATGATGAAAATGGCTTGGTTAAAGATGAGTCAACAATTGATGTGGTTAAAATGTGACTAAAGTGTAGAGAAAAGATGAAAGGCAAATCGCTCTTTCATTGACAAGGACCAGAAAGGAAGCATAGATAGGGGTTATTAGAACCAAAGCCCCGCCCATGCATTACGTCGTTGACCAGTGTGGTGTTAGAACGGTAATCGAATCACTTTGACATTAAAGTGAGCTTGAAGTCCCCTGAGCAGGTGATAGGAGGTGGATAGGGTAACCCAGTTTAAGAGTAGGAATAACCTTACCCCTTTTTATAGGAGACCCTGAGACAACTACAAGCCAAGTCCATGACCCCTTTTTTTTTTTTGGGTGCAGGCTGATCGATGCGAGAAGCCTACATAGAGATGTCTTTTAATTTAGTGGTCATGTTGCGAAGCTGATCAATGCGAGAAGCTTCTAAGAAAGGTTGTTGTTTGTAGCAAGATTTAGTCATAGCCATCCTTTGAGGGAGTGGTCTATATTTTTGCTTTATAATTTTTGAATAGCTGTCTTTCAAGGGATCAGTCTATTAGCTACAGCAATGATAGTATAGTTGTCCTTCGAGGGAGCAGTCTGTCTTTTTGAATTTGATTTTGTGACCTTCGATATGTTTTGACATCTTGATTTTGATTTTGATTTTTTTTTTTTTTTGAGTCATGGACAAGACTGTAGAACTTCAAGGATTCCCTTTTATTCGGACAAAGCATCCATGCGTCATAAAAGGGTTGTAGAGGACTTGTTAAAGGGGAATAGGGTTGAAAGGAATGAGGATTAAGAGGATGAGGATTGCTCAAGGGATGAGCTCAAGTTACGTGTCAAGTAGATGAGTACTCGACTAACAGAAGAATGGTCGAAGATGCAACGCATTAAGAGGCTCAAGTTTTGGCCATTCGTCGAGGGAGGACAGACGATAAGTCCCTGACCCATACTTGTGCGTGATGATAAAAGGTCCAAGCCAATTGGGGGTGAATTTGCCTCGTTTACTTTGCTCCATATTGGTCACATGCTGATTCTCTTTGAGGACGAGGTCTCCGATGTTGAAATCTCGTTCTCACAGATTTTTGTCGTAGGCCTGCTTTATGTGACTTTGGTAGACATGGAGATGATTGAGGGCAAAAAGACGGTGCTCATCGAGTAACTCAAGTTGAGCTAAGCGATCTTGATGAAAGTCGTCGTTGGAGAGAATGTCATGCAGGGAGATGCGGAGAGACGGGATCTGTACTTGGAGAGGTAAGATAGCCTCTGTTCTGTACACGAGGGAGAAGGGAGTAGCACCCGTAGAGGTTCGGATGTTAGTGCGGTAGGCCCACAAAGCGAAGGGAATATGAATGTGCCAATCCCTTCCTATATCATTGACCACCTTCATGAGAATTTTAGTCAGAATTTTGTTAGAAGCCTCAGCCTGCCCATTTGCTTGTGGGTAGTAAGGCGAAGAAAAGTTGAGTTTGATGCCAAATGAGTCGCATAGTTTTTCGACAATCTTGTTTTTGAAGGATTTGCCATTGTCGGTGATGATTTTGTGAGGGACACCGAAATGACAGATGATGTGGCTGCTGATGAAGTCGACAATTTTGTCAGCTTTTGTGGAGACAAGAGGACTGGCTTCCACCCACTTGGTGAAATACTCAGTGGCAGTGATGATGGACTGATCACGAAGGGACGAGTGAGGGTTGATCTCATCGATGAGATCCAAGCCCCACTGAGAGAAAGGCCAAAAATCCTGAGTGACTTACAAGGTGTGGCTGGGGAGATGAAGCAGGTTAGAGTGTTGCTGACACTTGATGCAATGTTGAACATAGTTGCTACAGTCTTGATGAAGGGTGGGCCAATAATAACCCAGGCGAAGGATGCGCTTGGCAACTGAGTTTCCACTAAAGTCTCCACCACAAATCCCATCGTGGACTTGCTTTATGGCTTGAGAAGCTTCAGTGGAGGTTAGATAGCGAAGGAGGAGGCCGTCGAAGCCTCGCTTATAGAGAAGACCTCCTAACATGGTATAGCGAGTTGTGTGCTTGATGAAAGCTCACCGCGCATTGCTAGAGAGGTTGGGAGGAGTGACAGAAAGAGACAAGTAGTCCACAAGTTGCTTATACCAGTCACCTCGTGGGCTAGGATTGATAGTGTTGATATGGTCGATGTGAGGAGAGATGTAGGAAGGAAATGGTATGTGATGCATTGTAACAAAAAGGCGAGATGACGATGATGAAGACGGGATATGCGAAGCAAGAGAAGCCATGGTGTCGACAAACTTGTTCGTAGAGCGTGGAACAGTCCGCAAGAGGTAATGGTCGAAAGATGCCAAAAGAAGGTCAGCACGATTTTTATACCTCTACAAAACTTCATTTTTACAGAGATATGAACCGTTAACTTGATTGACGACAAGCTGTGAGTCGCCAAAGATGTTGATAGACTTGATGTGGAGGGAAAGGGTAGTTTGAAGTCCCAAAATTAAGGCCTCATATTCGGCCATATTATTGGTACAATCAACGTCAAGCTTAAAAGATAGAGGCATGGACTCCCCTTCAAGTGGGATGAGGATGACCCCCGCACCCCCACCGAGTTGACATTTGGAGCCGTCAAAGAACATGGTCATTTGGTAGACGGTGTCATCGGTGGAAAAGGTAGCGATAGACTCGTCAGGGAACTCACAGTGTGAAGGTTGGTTATCAGGAAGAGGGGCATCTGCCAGTTGGTCAGCGATGGTTTGCCCCTTGATAGATTTTTGCTAGATGAATTCGAGGTCAAACTCAGCAAGCAGCATGAGCCACCGAGCCACATGTTGATTCTGATATGGCTTGGAGTGCATGTACTTGAGAGGGTCAGTGTGAGTGATGACAAAGGTTTTGTGGTTGAGAAGATAGTGGCAGAGCTTGGTGGTGGAAAAGACTAATGCCAAATAGAGTTTCTCAGTATGAGTATACTAAGTTTCATAGTCGACCAGTGTTCGGCTGATGTAGTAAATCGCTTGCTCACGATGATGCTCGTCTCGGTCAAGTGGTCGCGGCAAAGTTTGGACTTGCCGAGAAGGTCATCCACATAGTCCTCCATGATTTTGTGGAGGAGATCATGGAAAATGTAGGTCATGGCGCGCTGATATGTGGCACCAGCATTTTTCAAGCCGAAAGGCATGACTCGATAGCAGAAAGTCCTCCATGGGGTGATAAAGGTAGTCTTGTGCTGATCTTCCGGTGTGATCAAGATTTGATTGTATCCTGAAAACCCATCCATGAGAGATAGCATTTCATGGCCAGCCGTGAGATTAACAAGCTGGTCAATGTTAGGAAGAGGGAAGTCATCTTTGGGATAGGCTAGGTTAAGGTTGTGATAGTCCGTGCAGATCCAAATCCCCCTAGTTGGTTTAGTAACTGGGACGATGTTAGAGACCCACTGTGGATAATCGATGGGTTGGATGAAGGAGATAGAAAGAAGGTGCTGAAGCTCCTCTTTGACAAGGAGCGCAACGTGAGGATGCATCTTTCGAAGCTTTTGCTTAACAGGCTTAGCCTCTGGTTTGGTGACAATGTTATGGGTAGCAATGGTGGGGTCGATGCCAGGCATGTTGTTGTAAGTCCAGGCAAAGGCCTTGCTATGGTTGGAAAGGAACTGGGCATAGTCAAGCTGCTCCTGAGCATCTAAAGATTGGCCAATCTTTAAGACGTGAGGAACATCAGAAGAAGAAGGGAGTTTGATGTCAATGGTGGATTCATTTAACATAACTTGGGTCTCGGAAGGGAGGAAACGCTGGATGAAAGAGTCATCGGCACCCATGTAGGAAAGGATGGCATCATCGTCAACGAAGTGGACAATGTGAATGGTTGCCGACTCATCCTCTATCATGTTAGGAAATATGAGAGGGAGAGACCTGGACACCCCATTGAGCTGATAGGTCAAGGGTTCTAGGTGAATGGTGTTTATGGAAAAAAAAACTAGGAGGGATGGAAACCACCGACTCCGTAGGTGACGAAGGAGAAATGGGTGAGTTTGGAGGAGATTGGTCAATGGTTGGCTCGGGACAAAGGTCGGAAGGAGCCTGAGTGGGGTCATGATATCCCAGGCCATACCGTTTCTTGGCATCGTGATCATTGAGTGGCTTGATGGGCTGATGGGAGCCCTACTCATAACGTCTGAAACCAAAACCCTTCCATGCACACCTGTGAAGGTAAGTGTGTGCAAAGGTGGGGTTGCCAAGAAATGAGAAATCAGATGTGAAAGGTTGGGGTGAAGAGAGGGAATTGCCGTTGGTAGGAGCTTGATTGAGCCCCCCATAGAAAAATTTGGTTCGGAAGTGAGGAGGACCATAAGGCATGACCATCTCGATCCGATGGTCGTAATTGGGACTGAGGTGAAGGCGTCCATACTCTTGCGGAGTTTGGAACATGACTAGGGTCAACAAGCGATATTCCCCAAGTGATAGTCATTGGAAGATGTCTTCGATGGGGTCTTTGGTCGATGCTTGAAGAGGAGGGGTGAGGGCGACCGCCGATTACGAACTGGCCAGAGCTTCCATAGATGGAGGCAGTGCTGGAGTTGATGACTTGATGGGAATGAGAACATCATTGGGATGATAAGCTATGTTGCAAGTCTTGAAGGGTGAAGGGTCAACGGGAATGGTGTGGACTTGCCCGTCATGCTCAAACTTCACACAATGGTGTAGGGTGGAGGGTATACAGGCCATGGCACAGATCCAAGGTCAGCCCAGTAGAAGGTTGTATTGAAACTCTCCTTCAATGATATAGAAGAGCTCTGGGGCTATGCGTGGACCAACGCGAATGTGAAGGATGATTGTGCCAATGGTTGTGGTGGTGGTATCATTGAAAGAGCGTAAGATCGCGTCAGTTTTGGAGATGCAATTCTTGGGAAGAGCCAACTGATCAAAGGCATGGGTAGAGATAATGTTGATGCTAGCACCGCCGTCGATCATAACGCGTTTAATGCATGTCCGATCAACATAGGCAGTGATGAAGAGGGCGGCGTCCTGATCTTCCGTGTTAGATGTGGGAATCTTAGAATCACTAAATTTGATGGAGGCGATAGGAGATAAAGAATGGATCAGGGCAGCGAGTGGTTGGGGGTCCTTAGGTTGGACCTCCGCTGCCTGCAAGGCTTGGATGAGGGCTTGTCAGTGCTGAGGCAAGGTTTGGATAAGGTCATAAAGAGACATCTTTACAGGTGTTTGGTGAAGCTGCTTCAGCATGGAGTCATGAATTGGCCCAGAAGAGGAAGACGAAGAAGGTTGGGATGCGCCAAGGATAGAAATTTTAGGCTTAGGCGCAAGAGGTGGCTTGACGAAGGGATAGGTCCAAGGAATGGCAGCTTTTTCTTTCACCTTGTCCTTTTGCGACCTAGTGGTTATATGGATAGCATTGATTTTGAAAATAAGAGGTGAAGAAGGGGTCATGTTTTGCTAGTGAGATGTTGACATGGTTGAAGAGGTTGGATGGGAAGGAGTCAGGGTCTGGTCAAGAGTGTCCTCAAGGAGAAGAGTGTCTTTCTCCATATGGCAGTGGATGACGACCTTGAGGGCACAGCAAGTCTCGGTATTGTGTCTTGGCGTACGATGATATAAGCAAATTTTCATGTCATTAAACCAGGAGGGCTTGGACTCGAGAGGTTGGAAAGGTTGGATGGGTGGAAGGGTTATGTTGGAGGTCTACAGAAATCGGTGCAATATCAATGAGTATGATCCCACTGAAGGGTCCGCGCTAGTTGATATGCGTGAGGTTGGTGACTTTTGCTTAGGCGAGGCTGGAAGAGGTTTTCGTACCACCTTATGGGTTGATGGTGCGGTGATAGATGGAGACAGCTCTTTCTTGGTGATTGGTACCGCCTTTTTGGGAGAGGGACAGCTAGAGGTAGGCAGAGGAAGCAAAGGAGGCAACGAGTTTTGATTAGAGGCCGGAGTGGGAAGGATGCTAGCCAAGGTCGAAGGATGGGGGCCCAAAATGGATGGCAATGGTGACAGGGAAGGAGGCATTCGCTTCTGTGGTCTGGAAGTCTTCTTTGACTTGGTTGGAAGACTACTACTGGTCGAGGTCTGGTCTAGGTCCACCTTCACTTGCAGGTGAGTGAGGGTGGAGACAGGACGAACTCCAAATGATTTGATGGGCTTAGATGAGATAGATGCAGGTTTCGATTTTGACGGGTTTGGTCGAGGTTTGAGAGTCTGGTCTTTGTCAAGAGTCTGACGAGATTCTACCTTGGGAGAATTAGCAGCATGTGATGAGAGGGCGCGGGTATGTTGAAGGGCTTTAAGACGCTCCCACAACACCTGAGCCATCACTTTCTTCGGAGGGAGAAGTTTGATTTTCTCCACTAACGGGGAAAATGGCTGAGAAGAGGATGTTGATGGTTGTGAGGTTGAAGACGAGATGGGTTTAGTGGTCTTAGACGCATGGTATGGTGAAGGCAAGATAGATTTAGATGAAGACGAAGGGGAGATAGGTTCTTCCCCAGGTGGAGAAGAAACTGGGGAGCGAGGCTCCTCCACCGAGTAAAGGGCAGGGATGATGGTGCCCTCCACTTGTGGCTGAGGAGTAGGAAGGGTCGGGTCCTCCATAGGTAGTAGAAAGGAGGATGGCGAGATCGATGGTTCTGGTAAAGCTGAGGTGTCCTCCAAAATGAGAGAGGTCGATGGAGAACTAGCCAGGGAAAGAGGTTCGTCCATATGTGACGGACTGATTGATGGCCTAACCGCTTGAGGTTGATTGGGGACAAAGGGAGAGACCGTATTGACTGTTCAAATGTTGTGCTCATGATTGTCATCAATTAAGGTCTGGACATTGTTTTGAGTTGGTGGATGATTGGGAAAAGGTTGTTTGAAGATGTCAATGGCCTGATTAGGAGGTGCATTTGGATTGTCTAAGATGAGATCCACCTTTTCAAGCATATCTTGGATTATGTTCTTAAAAGTTTTGCAATTTTCCGTGCAATGTCCCTTAACACGATGGAAGCTGCAGAAGTCATGCTCCCTATACCATGCGGGGATGGCGCGTGAGGGATCGAATTGTGGAGGAGGTCAGGCTTGAGGGAGATTGAGGGCCCCCTGTTTAACAAGCTCTTCTAGCACAGATGCGTATGATTCTCTGAGAGGAGTATATCATCGTTGTACGTATCTTTACTGGAATTGGTGAGTGGCGCTCTGAGACGTGGATGGCTCAGGCTGATTGGTTGAAGAAGATGAAGGTCTAACAACCACGGCATTAGCTGAGGCCTTGGATTTAGAATTGGATGATGATGGCTTAGCAGAAGAAGAGTCATTGGTCTTAGAGCTGGGATTCTTGCTCCGCAACTTGACTTTATTCTCCTCGATGGCACGCAACTCAAGTTTGTGAGCCATCGTGAAGGCCTCGTCAAAAGTGCGGAAGGTTTGAACCCTCAGGGTGGAAGAAATATGTCTGGCGCAGGCTTGGGAAAAGAGTTCAATAAGTTCAGTCTGGGGTAAGGAAAAGGAGAGTTGATTGATGAGGCCTCTCCATCGAGTAACGAAGTTGGCTATGGACTTGTCCTCGAATTGCCGAATAGAATAGAGGTCCGTGATCGAGACCTTCTTGGTTATGTTGATGGAAAAGTGATCGAAGAAGAGCTGGGCCAATTGTGTGAATGAGAAGAGAGAATGGCTGGGAAAGGAGCTATACCAGTCGAGTGCAGCACCTGAGAGAGACATAAGAAACGTGCGTAAGAGTAATGCATCATCATGGCTAATGAGGTAATAGGCATGTCTGAATGCCTGCAAGTGTTGCTGTGGGTCTTCCTTGCTTTGAAAGTGAGAAAACTTTGGAAGCTCCCACTGGCTAGGATATGGTCTGATTGGGATAGAAAGATGAATGGGCTCATTGTAGATCTGCTCGTATGATGTCTGCTGACGAATTGACAGGCGGCGCACCCCCTAAGTTGTAGGGCGCTTGGAAGAGGCTAGGGGAGGCATATGACATAGTCGGTTGTCCCTGTAAAGGTGCAACGTAGGGGTAACTAGTCGTAGGGATAGATGAAGAGGCTAAAGGTGGTTGGGTAGAAGGCATAGCTAGGCCCGATGTTGCCATGAGAGGTTGGATTGTGGTAACAGGGGCCAAGGGGTAAGAAGCCACCCTGGTGTTGATAGGGGCTAGGGTAGGCGGAATAGAGACGACAAGGTTCTGAAAAGGAGTGGATAGCGGTTGAGCCGGTTGAGGTTGACAGGGGGCCGGAACCCCGGTGGAAGTGGGCCCAAAGATAGAGGGAGAGGCCCCACCTAGAGGATTCGTCAAAGTCTGGTCAACGGTCGAAGTGATGGCTTGAGTGTCCAAAGGTTGAACTACGAATGCCGTCGATACTGCCATAGTCACGACAAGAGAGGTTGGCATTCTGTAGATTGGATTACCCAAGGAGTCTCACGTTCGGCTATGCATGAGATAGTGTTGCAAGGCCTTGACGTTGAGGTCTAAGAATCGTTTGAAATCTTGGTCCCCGTTTGGACAATAGGGGTCTGCGATGGGGTTGGATGGGTAGGAGTTCTTTCGGTCTCTGAGTTGAACTCCATTGTAGGCCTGGTCAGGGATGGGGTAGACGGAAGTGGTTGACGGCTAGCGTGGTTGACAAGAGCCTTGGCTTGGCTATGAGTCAAAACCATGCAATGCAAAGAAGGTTCAGGTTTCAGGAATTGTGTTGTTTAGTTTCAGAAAACCAGGATGGAGTCTTTGATAGAGAAGGGATAGGTCTTAGGCTGTTGGTTTTGAAAAAAAAGGACAGTGACAGAGACCGATGTCGGTAAGAAATATGGCCGACATCGGTCAGACAATCGATGCCGGTAATAGGGGAAAGCTGACGTCGGTGAAAGAACCGATGCCGGTGACTGTGTTTTTCAGAGAACCAAAAGATTTGAAGATTCTTGGAAAAACAATGAAGAAAGCGTCCTCACTCACTCAAACAAACAGATGAGAAGAGGAAAATAGAGAGAGACAGACAAGCCTAAGCGATAAATCCTAGGAATTAACTTTAGAAGCTGTGGCTTACGCCTTAGATGAATGTTTGGGGAGATTGGCTGTCAAGAAGGTCCTAGAAGAAATAGTCTAGAGCTGGTTTCGGGTCTTGTTTTAGGTGCTCAAAAATCTGTGTTAGGGTCTGGTACATGGCCTGGTGCTAAGGAGCAAGCTCCCCTCACTTCACGATTCTAGTGGTTAGCTGGACTCGCTTAGCCAAGATATACCTCACCTAGAGTTTATCCTCTGCCAGAGAATGGAGTGGGCTTCCCCCTTGGTGATGAAATCCAAGTAGGGTCACCGGGATGGGTAAGGTATCTGCTGTGGGATGAAATCCCAGTCGGGCCTTGTCTCAAGTAAGTTTTATGTTCGTTTTAGTGCATGTGGTTTGGTAGTGTAACATCAAGTGTCTACGATTTATTCAATATGCGTTTAAGTTACTAGATGTGGACTAAGAAGATGCAAGCACAAGCAGAAATGAATGCAAAGTGTTTTAATGCCCAAGTCGAAATGTGATGTTTGTTATGAAGACAAGTTTGAAAAAGGGTTGAGAGTATGACATTGGACTAGTCTAGAATGTGCAAGAAAGAAAAGAAAGATTCTTTTTAATTCCTGCTTATAGTGTCATTTGGAATAGAAGAAAGAGACAAGAAGGAAGGAGCCTAAATGCACCTAAATGAATGAAAGGAAGAGGAACCCGAGGAAGAACCTAAGGTCCCACCGGGAGTGCCAGAATGTTTCTATCGCTAATTCACTTTCTACATTCAAAAGATGAATAAAGAAACTAAGGACATGGACAAGGCTATAAGTACCTGGATATAGACTGTGCACCGTAATCCAGACGCTTGTGAGCACCCCTCTTTGGCTGTGGAGGAATGACACCTGCAAAGAAAAAGAACTTGGACAAGAAAATGTTAGATGGATAGGCAGTGGGTTGCCAAGCGAAAGCTTGTTCCCAGAAGTGTGAAAACTTCCTCAAGGGAGGTCAACCCACTGATAACAGACAGATAAAAGACCAAGGAAATACAGAATGCTAGAGTACAGAAGTGATAAACAAATTAGAAAGGAAAGGAAAAACAAATGATTACCTAAAAGGAGCTGTCAGGCTGATGACAGTCGCCGAGGTTGGAAATGTTGCCGGTGTCGGTTATCCTACCGACGTCGGTTGGGGAAGTGACCGGCGTCCATCGGGGTAGTGGCCTGTGGTCGGGTCTAGTTTGGTTTCTGGACTGTGGATGGGTCCGATCAGGGTCTGGTCCGTGGACTGGTCTGAGACAGAGTTTATGGACGCACTTGAATGGTTTGGAGAATGGTCTGGGTCTAGTTGGGTGCCCTGTGCAGGGTCTTTTGTTGGCAGGAGGGACGAGGAAGTTGTCTGGGACTAGATTAAAAGGGGGACAGGAAAGAGGAAGATGGACAGGGGACTGGTTCTGAGAAGGCTTTTTAGCCTCTCAAGGGAAGGACAAATAAGTAGAAGATAGTAGATAGGATAGATAACTGAAACTAAATGAAAGAATGAAATAAAATAATGAAATTGGTTACCTTTTGGCTTGCTGACTGAAGAATAGAGGAGCTGTTGTTGGAGCCACAGAAGACTTGTTGCAAGAGGAAATCCCTGATCTAGAGTCCCTGCCCCTGTTGCTGCTGTTGCACGAGGTCCAGAGAGAAGAGAGTCGAATGCCAAAGCGCCGAGAGGATTCTGTTTGCGAGCTCAAGGGTCCAGGGGCTACAACGGATGCAGAAAAGGGGTCTTGAAGGCTGCCGACGCTGGCAATTTTGCCAACGTTGGCTGAAGGGTCGCCGACGTCGGCAGTGGCAGAATGGGGACAGAGACTAAAAATAGCGTCTGCCCATTCTTGCACTCCGCCGGGCGAAGAATTGTGGGAAGAACGGTCATGAGGATGCTTAAATGGGCGTGGGAGGAAGATAATGAGAAGATTTGGCATAATAAAGGCTAAGAGGAAGGTGGAGGGATTCAAGGGAGGATCCAAGGTGGCAAGGGTGAGGTGGAAAGGGGGCCACTTAATTAAAATATTTAAGTTATTTTAATCAAATGAATGGAGAGGACTAAAGCCAAGGGTTAGGATATGGGTTTGAGGTGGACAAGGGGGAGAACCAAGGTGCAGACACATTTGCGGTGTCTACAGTTTAATCTAATCTACTACTACATCCCATGAATTTGGGATAAAATGAAATGATCACGAGATGAATTACAAAGCATATGAATCCATACCAACTATTACACACATAAAATAAAGAGAAGGGGTGACACAGGTTCAAGTCACAAAGAAGGTGGATACACTGGCACCATAGTGTTCATTCAAAGCTCGTACATGTGGGGGATCCTAGTGTATAGATGCAAATAAACAAGAGTCTATTTTTTAGAAGCATGGTGAGATGTTATGATCTTGATGGGTGGATTTCATTAATGCCTTGAGGTTTTGGTGTAATAATTCATTACATACATGGACAAATATGAAAGCAATGGACATGGTGGAACCATACTATAAACTAAGGATCATGATCTTATCTATGAAAATTTTAAGATTACATTCATGTTCTTACCCTATTATAGTAATGATTTTTATGATTTTCATTATTTGTCATAGGTCACAATTGATTAGGATACGTCCATAATTAATAGACACTAACAACCTATGATTTTTTCCATGGAGTGAAAATCTATCCATAAGAAGTTTCAAATTTTACATGTGATCATCAAAAATCAAATTATTTCCTCTTTTTATTCTAAATATTAGATATCATAAATAATCAACACAAATACATATTTAAGCTAGGTATATTTCTTCTTAGTGTTTTCAAAAAATAACAATTTTTCATATTTAGCAAGTTAAAAGTAAAAAATGTTAATAATTGTATATCTTTATCAATCTAATTTATATCATGTTTTACATCCACTAGGATACATTACTTTTTTAAATTAAAAAATTAAGGTAAAACATATTTGTGAAACTGTATAGTTTTTAGATTAGATTTTTTTTAAAATATTTTTATCCTAAGGGTTCAAATTATTTCTTGACCTCTATAGATAAAAAAGATATCTTTTAATTTTGTTTTAAATTTCAATTTTTTGGTTACTTTTTAGAAACCATGTTTTAGTAGTTTTTAAACTCATACAAGATGTTTTTCTAGGTAAAAAGTTATTATGTTTTACCCAAGCTATGGTGTGAGGGGTATTATTCCATTACTCAAGTCATTAGACAATACTAGATATAAATTTTAGTTTCAATGTACCTCATGGTATATAAAAAATGCATAGAATTTTTTCTTTTCCAACCTTATGAATCTTTGTGGTCATTTTTTATTTTAGTACACTAGTAAGTGGTTAGTCCTAGGAATTTAATCTCAATGAACCCTAGAGATGGGACATTATAACTACAATATGTTGTAATCCTCTATAGTTAGATCTCTTCAGGCCTTATTTACTATTTATGATTAGGATCAAGATATATTTGATCATACAATTCAAACATAACTTGCTTAGTTATACCTACTCCATTTCTTTTTACAGATTTGCACGATTGGTTTATTTTTGGACCAAAATGGATTTATTTTCAAAACAACTAGAAATTTTTGTTAGTTGTATTGAGAGAAACATAATTTTTTTTGGTCAAAATACTATATGGATTTCCCATAATTTTAAATTTACTATTTTTAGTAATTCATCCTAGAAGATGAATGATGTACCTATTTTTAAATTTTTTTTGGGTTGCATTTATCTATTATTTTTTTTTACTAAATTTTTTTTTTATTTGTATAAATATGTCACAAATTTAATTATATGGTCTATTAAGGAGTGAAAATAAGTTCTAATTTAATATGAAACCTAAGTTATGTATCAACTAATCTATCCTAGAATTACTAACTATTATTCTAGTATTATTGTAAGTGTGATTCATGACAAAAATTACATGTAACAACTTTAAATTAGAATACATATGAGTTTTATTTTTCCTTTGTGAATAACTATAAAAAATATTAAAGATAAAGACAAGAAAAAATAATTTCTAGGAAGAACTATTATGCCACACTTATGGATAATCTTTTATAAATAATTAATATTAAAATAATGTTATTGCAAACAACTTAAATGATAAATTATGTTAAGATAATATAAGACCTTAGTATCTAAGTAAAATAAAAATATAAATCCTACAAATATATTCAAGGATAACTAAAATTTGACACAATAAAATAATTCTGAGTCAATGACAAGATAAGGTCAACATGCAAAAAGCCTTTCTTAGCAAGTAACACATGCACACTATAGAACATAGGCACCCCAAATCCATATAAAATTGAATAAAATAACTTTAATTTTAGTTAAAACATATCTTAAAAGTGTTTCCCACCTCTTGGAGATGAAAGAATATGGATTCTAGTTCAGTGAAGTACACATTTAATGAACTACACTTTAATTGGCATTTCTAACTATTTTTTAAAAAAGTTCAAAAAAATTTAAAAATTTGAAAAAATAGTTAATATAGGACACAAATAAATTAAATAAAACTCATAATCTAATAAAACACCAAATAAACTAATTTAAACATTAATAATTAAGTTTTGACATTGGAATCATACTCAACATGTACTTATTTTCAAACTAATTTTTAGGTTTTGTTTGTTTACTATTTTTTAGCTAAAACTTTTTTTTATTTCCATAAATATTCATAGGTTTCATTATATGGTTTTTTTAAATTTTTCACCTCATATAATGAGTATTCATGGTCTATAATTTTAATTCATGTAATGATTGCTCTAATTTCTTGATATTTTTAAAAACCATTCAATATATTTCATAATCATGCAATACTTTGGGGAACAATAATTTTCAATAAAATCAAGCTTCAAATGAATCATAATATATATTATATGTCTATTTAATCCCAGTTTTCCCACCATACAATGAAAAATGAGGGTAACCAACATATCTTTCCTCAACCCCCTCCACCTCCCACCCATCCTCTTAATGATGTTCATATGCTTATTCAATTAGAACTACCTAAGGTTTGTGCTTGTGAATCCCTTCAAGTTTAAATAGTCAATATGAGAACATGCATAAAATATTTGTAAAAATAAATTCAATATTTTAGTCTAATGATCACCTCAATTGAAAATAAGATCGCATATCTAAATAATCTAAAGAATGACATTGTTAATCATATATCTACATATCTATCCAACTATTTTTGCCTAAAAAAATTCATATCAAGATTGGAAGTTATTTTATAATAAATTTGGAAATAGGAGATTCTAAATCAAAATGAGATAAAATTAACTCAACTAAATTAATATGTAAAATAAGTGCATAAATTAAACATCCACTATGTTTAATTTATCATATTTGGCAAGATGCTACAAATAGAAAATTCAAGGAAATAACTTGGCTAGAAAATTTTAATGTAGCAATTATATTGATGTTTTAAAAATGATTATGAATTTGTAATGATTCTATGAATTAGGAATATGGTTTCAATTAGACCTAGGACAAGACTAGTAGAATTAAATAGGGTCAGCCTATTATGTTGTCCTTATGGAGTGTTATTTTCTTGTGAGGATTTTTCTATCTATGATTGATATGGAAGATATAACTTCACTTGTGTATCTTATTTTACTATTTAGAGTCTATAAATCCTTCATAAAAATAACCATATACATTCTTCTTCACCAAAAACCTAGATCAATGCTAGAAGAGAATGAATGTAGTCATAGGGTAAAAAGGGGTTAGAAGTTGAAGTTGTTCTTGATATCAGAAAACCCTTATGTTTAGTGTTACCTAGATACCAATAATATAAATAAGGATAAAACTCCATGTGATTGTCCCATGCCATGGTGGTGTATGTGAAATACTAGTGAAACATGTTAAGTGCTGGTGTAATATTGGTTTTTATAGATGCTTTAATAATGAACTATGACCTTGGAGGTGTATGTAGACTTATCTCATGGCTATTAGGTTTTTTGGACTTTGAATTAGGGAAAATGAGTGATTTTATGTCAATGTAAAGTTAGATGTTATGGGCATTTTAAATTATATGAGGTTCTAGTGGATAATGGCTTGAAAACATGGCTTTATAGTGATTTTTTAAAAAAATAATTCAAATGGGGTTTGTGAAACATGAAAGATGACCTATTTTAAAATTTTGAATTTTATAAAATAGTCATTATTTGGTGTGAGGATGTGGCTAGTCTAATTGTATAGCATTGAGGAATGGTATAACATAAATAGGGTGGTCTTGTTAGAAGAGAAGAGATAATAAAAATAAAAGTGTGAATCAATTTGAAAGTGATCTTAGGATGTTGAATAAGGGTATTTATGATTTTAATTTTCTTAAGAGATAAGTATTATTCACAAGAAGGTAAAGTAAATGTGGTTAAGGACTATGTAAATAAACATGAGATAAGTTAATAGAAGGAGTATTCATAATTTTATTATTTAAGTAATAAATATTAATTTGTGTGTCTACATTTCCCCTATTTTTTATAGTAATGCAACAAAGTGAATGTACTAGAGTAAAATGAAGAGTGTTATACCTGAGCTTACCTACATTGAGTAAGATTAGATGTAGATCACATGAGAAAATATGCTTCATGAAATTTTTTAATGAAACATGTATAATTCAATCCCTATTTTAGATGGAAATATGAAATTAAAGATAAGAAAACTTATAGATATAATAATAAGGAATTAGTACACTAGATTTGGTATGTTAATCATTGTTTTTCTAGTACAAAACTGGTAACTTTAGGAGGGATCCTTGGATATTTCATATTCATTGAAACACTTAAATTGGAATGTTCATTCCCTAATATTCATTTATAGGAGAGTGAGATTAACAACACAAGACATGTTTGACTCCATCATTGCATACAAAAAGTAGTAGAGTAACTTAGAATCATTGTATGAATTAAAATAAATCATTTTAACATAAAATTGGATTAAAAAGTGAATAAAACACTATAGATGGAATAATATTCATTTATAATAAAAAATTAATGCAAAAATACCATAATTTGAGTATGCCATATATAAAGTAGATAATGACATAGGTTTCTATTCCATCTATGAAACTAGTGAAAAATTGAACAAGGAAGTGGTCATGTGCCACACACATACCCCTATGATATTTGGATGTATATGGATTTTGAAATTGAGTAATATTATTTGATTTTTTGAGCCAATTTATGTAAATAATATTAGAAGACATACCACGTATGATGCCCCCAAATTGGAAAAAAATATCTTAAGTACCTATTGGAAATTATTATTTACTAATAATGATTCCAATAAGTTCTCATAATTACTATTTTATACCTAATGGAACAAAAATGTGTTATTCTAGATGTGGTCATCTTGCACCTTTTTCTAAATGGAGAATTGTTATCTAAAACTACTTTCAAATTGAATTTTGGTTATATATCATGATCAATTATGTTAAGCTTGATAATTTATAACTATGTTTTATGATGTTACAACTTAGTCTCTAAGACATTCTACCTCTTTTGAGGTGAGATGTGAATTTTGCACAATAACTTAAGGGAAAATAAGTTATATGACATATGTTATGAAAATATGTGAATATGAGTTATGATGTCATATAGATTTGTGAAAAAGGTAAATACAACCTTTATTTTTATCAATCATTAATCCTATTGGTTTAACCATGATCCTCTAAGCATAATACTATATGCACTTTGATTTGAAACAACATGAAAAGTAAGATAACATTATTTTGAAGCCAAAAAAAAAAACATTGAACTTAATTTATCCCATACATGTCATAGATAAAATATTTTTATCTAAGTGTTGAAGCTTATATACAAGAGATACAATAAAAGAGATAAAAAATGTGTTTCTTGATAGTCCATAACCTTGAAATTGGTAAATTTCTTGCCATCTATGTGAATAGTGACAGTGAAAGGTTCTTGATATGATGAAATAATTGTAGTTACATCTTTTGGAATCATACTTGTAACATTATATTTTGTATGCATTTCTTTATTTTTAAACTTTTTTAGAAATCCTTTATTGAACTATACTATCATACTTAGGTTTAAACTAATTTTTAAAATTTCTATCTTTCTCCTTATGTAATTTATTTTTTCAATCTTGTTCCCTTTGTAATATTTCTTTCTCTGATTTTTCCTCTTGAATATTTTCTTTCTCTAAATTATCTTTTAGTATCCATACTTTCTATTTTTTTCTCTTTTTTTACTAATTATGGTTTTTCCTCTTGTTTTACTTGTAATTTTTCTATTTTATCTTTATTTATTAATGTATCTATTAGAGGATCATGACTATCAATGATATTTTATGTATACATATAATTTTTTTTAAACTTTATCAATTATTGATGCTTTATCTCTTGTAGGAACTCATAGAGTCTCAACCTCTCTAAGGGAATTCCTTAAAGGGCGAACCAATAAATGGGTGGGTATAACTTTGGTTCTTCTCAATATTATTGTTCCCTATACCTCTACTTAAAACTAATATAAACCCCTCATATATGTTTGACTAGTATTTGACGTCTCACCCACACTCTTTTTTAAATAATTTACTACCTCAATAGATTCTACCTAAGCAAATCCTCCTTTAAAAAGTTTTTTAATGCATCAAAATGGGTCAACCTAGTTCTAGGAATAATGGACATTATGGGACTAATTTAGCCTAGGCTAACTTAATCAGGATCTAACAACTCTATTTTCCAAATAATAAGGTTGATTAGGCTGACTGCATCTACTAAAATTTTGGAAGGGATTAGGGTCAAATTAATTTATATATACCCATATTTCACCTCATTTATAATAGATACAATTATTCATTTGTGCTTCTTTATCTATATTTCTGACATTATACTTGAGGAGTCATTGCTTAGGGTTTCATGCTTCTTAGAGGAGAACCTTTATCTTATAAAGGTTTGAGATTCACTAAAAAGGTCCTTGGATAGAATATAGTCCATTATCCTTCCTTGGTTTCTTAAAAAATACACAAAAACCTCTTATAAAGAACCATTGGCCAAGGGAAAGGTTTAGGATCAATGGGTTTGTCTTCAAAGTAAGTATTGTTTAAAGCATTTTTGTGCATTTTTTATATAAAGTAAACTACTTAAAAACTTAAAATAAGATATAGTGTTGTCAAGACTACCTATGATTAGAAAGGATCATGAGCCATTTATATATTGATGTGAAAACTCCTTTTTGTCTTGGAAATATTACTTGTACAAAATAGACAACTCAAACAAAGATAGATTAATGGGATATAGGAGTGGGTTGCTTGGTATGATACTAGTCCCAAGAAGCGCTACCCTTCCTTATAAGGATGTCAGCCCAATTTCTTAGAATTTAAGTAAATATAGATAATAATAAAATATATTTATAAAATGATATTTAAAATAAATGGATTTAAAATATAAAATATTCCTATTCAAAGATAGGGGATCATGCTTCAAAAAGCAAATAATAAGACTAGATCAGATATTTGATTTGCCTATTTAATATGTTGCTAGAATTGATTCAGCTAAAGAGATATGTTTTAATAGGCATCATGGTTGATTATGTATAATCAAGTTGTTTATGCAAGATCATGATCAATTTTATAGGATCATGATCCATCCTAGAAAATTATCATGACACCAAGGCTACAAATTATGGAAATGATTCATAGGGGCCAGGTAAATTCTATAAATAGAGATAATACAAATAACCATACACTGATAATGTTTAAATACAGTAAATAGACCCTACAATTCTAAAATATAGATAACACTTAGATACTTTTGAGATCATGAAGAAAGGACTGTAAAACCAGCTTGTGATTTGATATCAATTATGCTATTATATAAGGATGGAAGCTTAAAGGATGTTTTTGGGTAGGCATTGGATATCCTAAAGATTTCTAAGTGTGGATAGATATAAATAATAGAAATAAGATGAACTTAAATTAAGATAATTAATAGAATAAACTCACCTAGATTGCACTACCATCTTTCAATGGGATTGAGATGGATATTATAAATTCCCAACTTCTTGAGTGGTAAATTGCATTTTTGATTGCAATGTTGGGCTTCCACATAGTATCGATAAATGCAAACAAAATCTATTGAAATTTTATTAGGATTTATATATTAAAAATCACATCATCTATGATAAGTGAAATGCATGTATATATAATATATGTTGATCTAAATAGATGGATGTTGAATGTGGGATACCCAACAAACTTTACTAAAAGCCATTCTAGGTTTGTTTTAATTATGGGAAAATTATGTAGGAAGAATATAATTTTGTTCCATAGGTTTGCATTATTGTTAAGTATATTACTTTACTTAGTTACAATGGATTTTGTTTATATATTTTAGGATCATGGGTGGTTATAATAATTATGATGGTAATTAGTAAAATTAATTATCATGGTTGAATAAGGTAGTATATACATAAAATAAACATTTATGTATAAGTTCACATTTACATATAAAAATTTAATTCATAATACATTAAATTATATTTCATGTATATACTTTTCAAGATGTTTGAGAGTGGTTTCAGACCTCTAAGAATTATAGGTTTTGGAGTATTCTACCATATTTTAGACTTAAACTATTTTAGGATTTTAGGATATTAGACTTAGCCATATTGCACATGTTAGAAAAGACTTATGGTGTATAATTCTTGTTTCTAAATGTTCCCCTTTTTGTTGAGTAAATTTTAATAATTTCCCATGAGAAATAAACTAAGATAGCTTTGATGCACTATGTTTATATGAGGAGGTATTCCCCCTCAAAATAATAGCTAACAAGGGATGATGATGTGGTAATGGGTTTCAAATGATGTAGATGTTAGGATAAGATGAGGATTTGAGGGATAAAAGTGAATGTAAATGACAATTTTTCAAGTGATGAGGATATTACATAGAGATATTCCTCACAGAAAAAAATAGATTATCACCATTGTAAACAAGTGAAAAACTAACTAGGATACCAATAAAACAAATTATAGGGAGATTTAACTAAAGCATCTGCTATGCTAAGCATCAAGGAATTACCTATACACTATTGTCTCAAGGTAAAACATGCTCTTTAGTATCTGTTAGGGATTTTCTCCCAATAGAGAGTGATCTAGGATAGGTTGTGGGACCAATAAGTGGTTATCCTGCACTAACCTAAGGTGTTATGTGTAAAATATCCTAATTATAGTGGGTGTAATTTTATTATCTTGGGTACAAGACTATTTGCTTTGAATCATGCAAGTGAATACAAAGTAAGGGATCTAGGTCAATCACATTGATCATAATTAATTATTATTATGACTCTAAATAGTGTGGTTCAAACATCATTTATTTATTGGCTAAAAATCAATCATATCTTACAAATTTAGATGGTTAATGTTGGATGGATGGGTGATGCCTATGGATTTACTACATGATACATGAGAAAAGAGTAACCAAGGTTGACTCAACTCCTTAATTTTTTGGGATTATAGTGAGGCATGAAATATTTTATGATTTATATACTTTTCACTCCCTATTTAATGATAATTAGTTCTTTGGTGATTGTCAATCAAGTAAGCCTAATATTTCTAAAAATGGGAAATGATATTAACATGGGTAGATATGGGCATGTAATTAGGATTGTATTATTTCATTAGGTCAAAGGCTAATTCTTGGTGTAATGTTGAAAATGAGATTAGTTTGGGCCAACCACATTTAATTTATATCTAGACTAATTAATAAGGGAAGTCTTCTAGATTTTGGAAATTTGATCCATACGAGAAGCTTTCTTGGGATATTATTTGACTTTTTATTTTATATTTTGATGCATATTATTTCTTACTTTTAGATAAGATGGGAAATCTAATCAATTCAAGAAAAATTATTTTTAATTTTGGATAGCCATATTTCAAGGGAGTGGTTTATATATATTTTATAAACTATCTTTCAAGGGAACAGTTTGTGCTTTGTACCTTTATGAATAGTTGTCCTTAAAAGGAATAGTCTATAATTCTTCTCATTTATTTGATATATTTTCATATCTTATATTATTGATTTGGATTAAGGCACCCATGGGTTGAGTTGAGTTGGCCTAAATCATGTTTTTGAAGACAAAGATACAACACAAGGTGATATCTTGATCCTTAATATGGGGAATAATGATTTGCGGCTCATTTCTACATATAGGTAGAGTGTATCCAGTAGAAAAATACTATTATCATAGTTGAGGTTCTTACATTTAAGGCCATGAATAAAGTGATATCATATGACCACATGATTTTTTATCTTTATGGGCTATATGTGTGGAGCTTTATGGATATAATAAACATTAAACGTCTTTTGGTTTATAGATAACCAAAAATATTCACAATAAATAGAGTGTAGATGTAAATAATTGAGAGACTCTTTTTTGGTTTTCCTTTTAGGGATGCCAAGTGGTGTGCCCCAAATCCATATGATCTAAATTACTTAAGAATTTTTTTCCCTAGATTACTATTTTCTCATACTATAAGACATGCTAATTTATGAGGAGGAATGATCAAAACCCTATAGATTAAATGATTAAAAATATGTGAATAATTGAAGGGAGGTAGTTACCTCAAGGTTGGGATGATAATCATGTTATTGGGTAGGATGGCCATACAATTAAGGAGTCATATAGGTATCAAGTGTTGATAAGTAATACTCCCCCAGTGAGAGTTGTTTAAATTGATGTGGGTCTATTGGGATAGTCTGGGTTTAACCTTCATATGCATATTTGAGACATCAATGTAATGTAGAGGCATGATCCCCCATGATAGTCACTTTATCCTTGGATGGATTTTGAGGATAAGAATCTTATGCCTATGATATTGTAACTATATATATGGTGTTTATATATAAGAATGGTTTGATTATTGATGTTAGTAAACAATTTTGTGTTTGCTTTGATAACTCTTATGAAGAGATAGAAGGAGTGAGCTATGTTTCTTTGTAAAATATGGGATCAAGGTAAAATTCCTCATTTAAAAGGTCATTATATTATAAAAGATCCCATAATATGGCTTTAAGTTCATGATAATTTTCAATATCATGTTTGAGAGTCCTATGGTAGGCACATACCTTATCTTCTATATACTAGGAAGGTTTTTTTTGTGGGGACTGAAAGGTTTGAGGGGTGGTAAAAAATGAGGTATGACTAAAACATTTGGTCAATAATTGTAGTTTATAACCCTCTTAATGGGTCTTATTATGGCTTCTCATTCTTTTAGGGTATACAATTTGAGTTTATTTGAATTTGGCTTCAACAAGAGGTGTTTTCTTTGTGTATTTAAGTGGATTCTTTTAGTGTTTAGAGGTGGAAGGTTTGGTCAAATTTTTTGGTTTGAAAGGGAGAGGGGGAGATTTTTGGATAGGTAATTTAGAGGGTGATTCAATGACCATGATAGATAGCTTAGATGAAGGGTGACATCCAAATATGGACAGTTTACTTTAGATTAGGGTATGTTGTTAATTTCCACTATTAAATACTAGTAGACATGATAGGGATATTTTTGTAACTTGATTTAATGATTTTTCCTTTGGATGGTGAGGGGATATCTAATATTCTTGTTGGGTGTTGTAAAGATTTTTATTTTGGGATTCCAAGGAATTGATTTGGATCTACCCTTTTATCTTTTATTTTTGGAGTGGATTTATGAATATCTTTAGAAGATTCCTCCTTTCAGGGATCCTATGTAATGAGATCAAGGGGGTTGTAATGGGTGATGGGGATGGCTTAGATCAGCTTAGGTTATTTTACCTCCAAAGTATCTCCTATATGACGTCTAGTATTTGACAGGTTAAGTATGGAGATGCATTAACATCTTATGGTAGAAGTCAGTCATTAATAGTATTTATCATGTGAGATCATTGTTATTGGGGATCATCAATGTGTGCTTGTATGGAATTTGATGAGGAGTGATGATTAGTAAATATGTCTATATATATCTAAGGATTGATTTAGGGAAGCATTGGATTATCTGGTTGAATTTCCCCTTGATCAATAATATTTTGGATCAAACTTTTATAGAAGCAACATATATTAACATCATGACCTACTATATGATGGGGCCATCATTATGGGCTATGAGGTGAATTTTGTATTCAAAACACCCAACTCTATAATTTTTTATTTGAAAAATAGGGACCCCCTTTATTCTTTGGAAATAATGGATATCTTGGAAGGGTACTTGGGAGTTATAAGGGTTATAATATTTGTGATACTTATACAAAATTAGTGTTTTTAATGTAAAATCATGTTGTTGTATATTTTTGGTGCACTTTCTTGAACTAACCCATTAATGAAAAGAAGGGAAGAATGGTTTTGAATGATAGGTATTCATAACATTCATTTTAGAAACTTACTCTTCAGTAGCTTTTATTTTGAGAGACTTTTCATCAAAACAATTCCTTCAGTAGTATTCTTTAGAAAGTTTTGTTTTAGAAATTTTTGCAATGGAAAGATTCCTTATGGAAGTTTTCTCATTGAAAAAATTAATTTAATAAATTTCATTTTATAAGCTTTATGTAGGGAAAAATTACAATGGCAGCTTTTGTTTCAGAGGGATTTCATTGATAACATTCATTTTAGAGGAATTATTTTTAGAATGTTTCGTCATCGACAAGTTTAATCCATAAAAACTTTCAGTTCAGAATCATGTCACATTAGTAGCTATATTTATAGTCTTGGTCTTCAAGAGCTTATTCATCAAAAACTTTCATATCGAGACTTCACTATGAAAACATATCCTTTATAAACTTTCATTTCAAAAGGATTATATCAGAAAGATTTGTATCAAAAACTTTTGATTTTGAAAAATTCTCTTTGTGAAGATTATTATTAGAGGATTTTATGTTAGGAATTTACATGTTAGATCTCTTGTTTTGGAATATTTCATTTTAGAGACTTTTCCATAAAATCTTTCCTTTTGTTAGGTTTAGTCGTCAATAACTTTCATTTTGAAAACTTTTGTTTTGGAAACTTTGGGATCTAATATCTTCAAAATGCATTGTATGCCTTAGAATCTTTTGGCCTAAAATCAAAGTTTGAATATTTTTAAATATGATATATAATGACATAGGGAAAAGGATGAAAGGTTACATCATTGCACCCTTAATTAAAAGGAATACTATATGGCATACACACTATGATAGGATGGTCAAATTTGAATTGAATGAAGGTGATGAGCTTATAGATGTTAAAAAGTAATAGTACACAAACTAGAAATTAATGTAGGACATATATTTAAATCTATCCCCCAACCAAGTTCACATCATTCATTTATTTCATCTTGACTAGGATCTAGAATAAAGTTATCCCAAGATCCCAAATACTATCACAGTGATTTTCAAATTGATAGATTAAGTTGAGTGATGATATTCCATTATCAAAACCTTATAACATACCAATACCCAATAGAGCTATAATGGCATCATCATCTAGGACCTACATGATAGATTTGACACCATTTAGGTTCTTGATTAAGGATTTTACATAATACCTCTATACTTTGTTCAAGTGGAATTATTAGAATTATTCAACACTATGGGAAGTAGTAGACAATGTGGATTCATTCACACTTGAGGAAGACATATCAGCTAAAGATAAGAAGATGATAAAAGACCTGATCTTATTCAAGCACCAAGACTTGTACCATATCACTACAAAAATAGAAATGATGCTATGGATCAAGTTGTTATGGGGGTTATTCTTTGAAGGAATAATAATGTATGGAAGATATCTACATTATGTAGACACTGATAGTGTTTTCATGTGTATGTCCAAATCAACATTCAATATGTATTTAATCTTGTCTTTTATAGATGTTACATATGATTTTTAGACTATAATTACATGAAAAAGGCCAACCATCCAAAATGATCTACATCAAAATGGATAATACTTGGGGAGAAGTTCACCTTGAAACAAAATGTAAAGATCCCTATCCCCATTACTAGTTTTAGACTAGGACTCTACATAGGTATGGCACTATTGAATAGGATATTCAATCACACTAGTATTTACTTAATGCACTTTGAATGGGTTCTCCTTATAGACGTTTTGGATACCTTGGAGTATACCTACACTTTGGGGGAAATCATTTACACGTACCTCTATGAGAATATTTTACAAAAGGATAAGTGACCACTACGTGGTAATTTCTATATGATATCCTATTTATTAGACATAATCATGGGCACTATGTATAGACATAATAGAATATTATGGGAGCCTAATGCCAAAGTCATAAAAATTAGGATATGTGATTACTACATATATATTCATATGCAAGGAACATAATAAAGATTGTGTCGAACCTTTATCATAAAGTATGGATGGATATTCATGATGATCCATTACTAAAAATTTCCACAAGCATAACATGGACACTATTCAATAACATTAGATAATACTAGCTATATCTTACTGACATAGTAATCATGGTGGTAGGTCATAAATTGTATCCCCTTAAGCTTCCAAATTTTATTCTGGATAAGTTATATGAAAAAGAAATTGCCTACCAAATTTGGAACAACATAGATGAAGAGCTAATTGAAAATAAGGTCACTTTCCATGTGTCTCATATAACCATTGGTTGAATGTAGTACACCATTCATAGATAGTTTAAAAAGTCTAGAAATGCTAGAAAGGCTTACACATTGCCCACCCTTCCTCATATAAAATAGGACCCTCATAACAAGGTCTACAAGAAAATTCACACTCTCAGCCTTGACATCAATCATGAGCCGATTGATCATGACTTTATTTTCTTGATTGCTAAATATGATAATGAGGTTAGATAAAGAGATACAACTATAGGGATAAATGAGGACTTAGTAAGAGTGATCCAAGTAGAGCCATCTTCCACACTAAATGAAGTAATGTTTATAATTCCACCTCTTAGAGGATAGAGATCCTCAAATTTATGAAGTGGGAGGTAATCATAATAGCTATAAGGAAAAGGCCCTAATCCTCAACAAGCTCAAACCCAACCTAATGAGCAATAATAGATAGCAATTGAGGCACCACTTAATGGAGGTGAAAAAGAATAATAATTAGAATAAGAATAAGCCAAGGAGGAACAATTTTGTATCTCAACACAAGAACAAGTGCAAATGTTCCTAGGTTAACCTTTAGTAGTTGAATTAATTAAAGTCAAATAAAATTTAGATGAGAATCTTACTATAGATGGAGGGAATGCATAAGTGGAATCATAACTAGAATTAGGGATTATATGTTTGGATTCTTTAGATGAAGAGGAAATAGTGGATACTTTAGCCTCAATGCCAAACACTATTACCTCTTCTCTTCCATTACATTCCATAAGTAAGGAGAACAACTAGTACATATCAAAAGAATCCCAAGGATATATCACATACCCCTCCAACCTAGGAGGTAGACAAGGAGGAGATACAATAGGTGAAATTTCTAATTTTATAAGCACTCAAGGTTAAATCACCTATCATAGGTGACTCATTTGGTAAGGCCTCCTACTTACAAATCCTTTTGATTTTTCTTATTTTATATCTTTACCTATAGTTTCAATCACCCCTAGCCCTGTGGTCTTCACATTCATTCCTTATTGGATAGTATCTATAGGTTTATTATTCCTACAAACATCCATGAGTCTACCTACCACCACTTCTCCCATTACACCTCCCACTTTTATGGTTTCTATAATTATTGTTTCCATCCCTTCTATTTCCTTTCTACTGACATCCACTCCATCAACATTGGTTTTGTCTTTTCCTTCTATTACTTAGTCTATCACTTTAGCTATACCCCCTTCTACCTGGTTAGGTTCATACTTACCTTCTTCCACTCCTACCATATTAAACACAATGGCAAAAACTAAAATATCACCTAGGAGGTAGTTAGTCTATGTGGTCCATCAAATGCCATAATATGGGAACATAAACTAGTCAAAGATTATTTGGCCTAAATTCTCAGTGCTCTAATGCACACTGAGAAAGAACTTGAATAATATGCTCAAGTAAAATAATTTCCCTCTAATCCCTCAAATATCACTCTTCTATATTGGGATAAGTAATTAAGATCCTTAGCCTCTAAGAATCCCAATCTAAAGAAAAAACATTGCCAATAGTGAGATCCCTATTTGATAAAACCACTAGATTAGTGTAGAGGGTGAGAAAGAGGAAAATAGAAGACAATTTAGGTAAAAGTTTAATTATGGAGGAGATGGAGGAATTATACTCCATGATCAAATGATAAAATAGGTAAAAGGGTCAGTTCCCTTACATATAGGTCTTGAAATCATACATGGAGACCCACACATAAGTCATCCTAGCCATACATCAAGGAAATGAAATGGCTAGATAAGAGATTGAGTAAGATTTGGAGACACTCAAAGAGAAAAAATAAGTAATTCAAGTTCTTTAGGGCATTGATCAGGATGTACAAGATGATTCCTTTAGATTGTATCAAATCCTTAATTTCATTCATTCTTTGAGATTCATCCTAGCTCCACATATTAATTAGATAACCTAATTATTCATGAGACACAAGGAAGATGATGTCAAATTGAACATCCTAGTGTTTCATACACCTAATAAGTCTTTTATCCATTTGGATTTGATGAATCTATTAGAGGCATCTAATGCTTTGAACTTAGCATTGATAAGGACCCAAGAGGCATGAGATTGGGTTTTATATTCAGAGGTATTACTTAATAAACTGGTTGAATAGGAGAAATAGGTCAAATAGATTTTGTTAAGACTATATTTGGTTTTTTTTAAGATAATTGGGGAAGGCTAGTGTCCAAATTTGCATTTGACTAGATAATCAAACAAGCCTCCAACAATTTTAACTATATCATGCAAGTCTGAGCATTAAAGACATAGATGATAAACTAAGCACAATAAGGAAAAGGACCTTATAGGTAGAAGTATTTATGGTTATCTTTAGAGAAACCAAGATGTCATAAGAATATAATGGTCAAGACTAGAAGGGTAACTAGATCATCTCTCCTAGATATGGGTCTAATTAGAGAATGGCATGTTAAGGAATACAAACACTAACAAGAATTAGATGTGAAGAAGAAACATACTCAACAAGCTCAACCTACTAGTTATACTATGACAAATCCACCTACTCCACCAATAATGACAATAACTACCACATTGATGCCACCTCAGACAACTATTCATATGAGGACTATAGTTTAAACATCTAGAGCATCTTCAAGTTCACTTATACTTAAAACAAATTTAGTTACTATTATAAAATTCTCATAATGGTTTTGAAGTAATCTAAAAAAGATTTAATTTATATTTGCTAATTTTGTACATTTTTCATTTAACTGACATAAATGAATAGTTTAAGTATTAGTTACATTTATATATTATAATTAACTAATATTTGAACAACATGAATGCATTGTATGGCTAGGATATTTGTAAGAATCATTATGAATCTCAAAATTATATTATGGTCTATCAATATGTAAACAAAATGTTTTAATCTAGGAGGATGAGGTGACTCATTCCCCAAGTCTTTATATACAAGTTGTAACCCTCTTTGAAAGGATCAAAGTTTTTGTTTGAAATATAGGAATAAATCAAGAATCCTGATGGTCATACAATTGTTTTTGTTATATATTCTTCCCTTTTTATGTTCATGAATTTGAAGTATCTTTGGTTTGTAATTTTATTCAAGAATTTTATTGTGTGCAATCACTATGGATGAATATGACTATCATGTTTATGAATAATTAATCCTAGATGTGTTATAGCTATTACACATTGATATATTTCATTGATTTATATAGTTATTATAGGTTGAATCACTATCCCAAAGTGTGAAGAAGTGTCTCATTTGATAAAGTATTCTATGTGTGAGAAATAGTTGCCTTATACTACTTCCTGGTCCAAGATGTGATATCTTGTATAAAGTCATGCAACAATAACCTTAAAAGGGGTAACCTTTAGTTGAGACCCAAAATCACCTTATATTTGATTGCTAAGACTACTAGCTATGTTTTTTTATGAGTGAGCAATAATTGCAAAAAACAAACATTGGTCCTTGAGAGATTTGTCCACTAAAGATACAGACTGATAAATTTCACTTGAAAGATACAAAATCCTTCTTTCTATTTTACCCTTCACTCTTTTTTATTTTTATTTGAGATTCATCCATAATAGATTATTATTTCACCTATATAAATCACATAGAGACTGATTTTTTTATTATAAACCATGCATCTGCCCATAAACTTAGTTAAACAACATGTAGGCTTAACCTACTATTCCACCACCTAGTTGTACCAACCACATACCTGTAAGTCACGCCTCAAATTAGAACCTAGCTCTATAAGGATACCAAAATGTTATAGGTTACCTCGTTTAAAATTATTTGAGGTGTGTATAAAACCCACATCAATATAAGATAAAAATTTGGTGCTAAAAGGAAGGCACACTTGTGTGATTTCCTAATAAATAGGGAACCCATCATTATGAAGACACTTGTGAGGTTAACCAGGTCTAAGAACCAATATAGTATTTTGGATTCACCATTATCACACTCTTTACTAGCATGAAAAAGGAGTACAATGAATCTATCTAAGCCTTCAATTCAATATTTTAGAATATGAACACATGATTGAACTTCACCTATAAGCTAGATGAAAATATCATGATTGAAATATATAAGAATGCCTTGAATCCTATTACCATTGTGTTCTTACAAAGATCTACTACTTCCAATATGCTCACTTTAGCATTCCAAGAAATATATATATATATATATATATATATATATATATATATATATATATATATTTATATATATATATATATATATATATATATATATATATATATATATATGTATGTATGTATCTCAATCCATAACTTGTCCCTAAAAATTTAGGAGGTCAATCATTTAAAAATCAACTTCCATCTTTGAATACAATTCCACGTAAAAACTAGAATGCTCCTACATTCAATTAGAACTAATTGTATACTCTTCCACCCATGACACAATAGACAATGAAATATAGCTATGATTTATTGAATAATCATACATAGAAATAATCATCATTAAAATCAACATTAGGCTCATACCAATGTAACCATCTTTAAATTTTTAGATTCCAACAAAGATAAATTAAATTCAATATAAATAATGGTATAGAAGCTAAGTAATGACTTTATGAATATGGAGAAGAGGATGGGAAATACTAATACTCAGAATTACAATTAGAAATCTACCTTTCCAAGATACAACAAGCCTTCTAATAGGCCTAATAACAATATAGACTAGTAATAATCCAATGAGTTTCTAGAGATCAATATCATGGAAATGGATTTGACTAATTGGTGTAGGGTCCATAACACATCCCAATATGGAGAATTGGAATATATATATTTATACATAGCCTTCAAAATCTTCCAAACGGAGATGATAAGATAAAATAAATGATGAATCCTTTAGATTTGCCTCATGACTCTATCCTTTTAAATTAAGCTACAATATTTGAGACTTTTGAGTTTCCCTTCCCTAGTGAAGATTACAACATCCCAAGAGATAATTCTAATTAAGTGCAAACATTCCAGTAGTTTAACAGGAATAATTACAATGAGTAATATAACCATTTAATACTTCTAATCCTTCAAATATTATGGTTATCCCTCCAAATCCCAAGCTTGATAATAATCATCGTCCCCTAAAGGGAATGATTAGCCTCAATGTAAAGAGGAAAAAATTAAAAAGGGATATAATATTATTGAGGATATGAATAAAATTAAGGCCAACATTACTCTTCATGAACTAGAACAAATTACAGATCAAAAGGAGATCTTATAGAAGTCCCTCATAGGAAATTACATTGCATAAAAGTATAAAATAGCCAACACTAATGTCATCTACAAAATAAATCTTGAAGTTCTTATTTTGCTAACTATTCAAGCATTTAGAAAGAATATACATAATTTCGTAGCAGATTCAAGAGCTTTAATGACTATGATGCCAAATTATATTTGTTATAAGCTTGGTTTAATAATAAATCCATCCAATAGGATGGTGTCATAGTTAGATAAAATATTGGTACCTATGTTTTTTCACTTTATTGAAAGCCAGGTAAACTTTTTACCGTGATCGGTGCCACTCGCTAGACATGACTAATACCAGTACCATGGGATCGGGGGGGGGATGGATAATCGAACCTGGGTCGGTAGAGCCACAATAGAAATACCTCACTGGGTTCCCTCACCCCCCTCCCTATAGTGGTGCCTATGTTGGGAGAGTTGTATGATGTGAAATTTTTGGTAACATCAAAACCAAGAGTGAATGTGACTATCAACATCTTCAAAGTAGACATTCCTAAAGGTTATGGAATTTTATTAAGCAGAGATTGGTCAAAAACACTAAATGGATATTTTTCCATATACTTTTCACATATTTGGATACCATGGAGAGACATAGCTAACCAGATCAAAATTTATCAAGAGATAACAATGAAAAACCCTATCATGGAATACAATATGGCCAATGAGAAGGTAAGTTATAAATTTCCTATTCTTGGAATTTATACATTTTCCATGAAACATGAAGCATGAGGATAAATTATAAGTCCTTCCCAATTATGGACCCTCCATTTCAATAGAGCTAGATCTAAGCAAGGATCAGGTGTTGTTATTGAATCAATTAATCTTCAAGGAGAGAAACTATTGGTAGCCTACAAGATCTAATTCCCATGCAACAATAACAGAGTGGAATATGAAGATTAATTCTAGGATTATAGTTTTCCCTCAATAATAATGTCAAGGAATTATGGGTATACAGAGATTCTAAACTCCTGGTAAACTAAGGAATAAATATCAGTGTAAACTATCATATATAAATAAATTCAAGCATAGATGTTGGGATCCAATATAATGATTTTACACTTTCAATGTAGTATCTATCCCAAGAGAGTAGAATGGAGATATTGATTCATTGGCCACTTCAACAATAAATTATCCACCCTTATAAGAGTCAAAAATCCATAAGTTTTCCATTGAATTGGTACCATATCCCTCAATACTAGACTATGTTAAAGAATTTAAAGTATTTGATGATGACTAGAAAATTATCTAATTTTTGACAAATTTAGGACAATTCAAATATTAGATAATATATGACAAAGAAATAAACTACACGAAAAATGAATAATTGAATGGAAAAGGTGTTATTCAGCTAAAGGAGAATCACCTCCCATTGGGAATGGGCACTTTGGAAAAGACCTTTGATATAGACCTTGAGGCTTAATCACATAGGCAAATTAAGGTAAATGAATTTAAATTTAGTTTAGAAACTATTGATGATGAAGAAAAAGCATATTTCATCAATATTAGATTAAGCTTAACAATTGAAGAAAGGCAAAGATTCGAGGAACTAATTATTAGGTATAAATATGTAATTACCTACACTTATGAGGACTTAAACATTTTCAACCCTAGAATCATTACCATATAATTCCACTCAAGCCTGATCATAAGCCATTCAAAAAAAGGCAAAGGTTGGTTAATCCTATCTTGGAAACACTAATTTAGAAGGAAGAAGAAAAGCTACTAAGTGATAGGATTGTCTTTCTTATTATATATTTGACTTGGGTGTCTAATGTAGTTCTAAATAGTAAAAAGAATGGCAAGATCTGACTCTATGTCGACTTCAAAAATTTGATTAAAGCTTTAGATAAGGACAATTACCCTATTCCCTCCTTAGATGAGGTCATAAAAATGGTAAGTGGCTCTAAGATGATGTCTTTCTTAGATGGATTTTTATGTTACAATCAAGTGTTAGTTTAATCAAAAGATAGGATGAAAATGACATTTACCACAAAGTGGGGAACATATGCATATAAGGGAATGCTATTCAAGATTATCAACATTAGAGATACTTTTAAAAGGTCAATGGATCATGCATTCCATTGGGTGATAGGGAAGTGCATCATTATATATATGGATGACCTTGTTATGTTTTTCTAAAAATAGAGGTGATCATATTGACCATCATCAATTTATCTTTGAGAGGTGTAGAAAGTTCATAGTATCACTTAACCCCAAGAAAACTATATTTGGTGTTATTGAAGGCATATTGGTATGAAATATTGTTACCAAGGATGGAATCACCATTAACTTAGATAAGATTTATGGGATATCTAACATAATGTTTCTAAATAGTAAAAGGAGCTCAAATCAATCTTTGGAAAGATAAATTTCATAAGGAAATTCATATCAAGATCTTCATAAATCATTAGACCCTTGAACGCAATGTTCAAATAAAATGCCTATTATATAAAAGGGTCTATCTATTGTCTAAGTCATTTACTTTATAAATCTCTTACTTAGTTATCTAGGTTAGTTTTGGACTGGTTATAAATAGGCATAATAATATAATAAACCCATGGTGACCAAAATTTGTCACTCTACTATGCTGACATTAATTCACATAAGGCACAAACCTTATGAACTCACCCAAATTGCAGGAGATAAATATTCAAGGATTGTTTAGGGTAAGTCATATGAAAACACAACTCATTATTCAAGGG
Organism: Torreya grandis; assembly: GCA_037957365.1. NCBI lineage: Eukaryota > Viridiplantae > Streptophyta > Pinopsida > Cupressales > Taxaceae > Torreya > Torreya grandis. Next base: position 484,083 of record JARHVA010005910.1, on the reverse strand, counting down.
AATTAGTCATTTGCAACAATGACATTTACAAGCTCATAGGCACAAGCCATTGTAGGCTAGGCTAAAGGTTTATAGGCACAAAGCCTATTTAGGTAGCTACTTCTAGTCATATGGGTGTAAGTATATATTGGGTTACTATATATAATTATGGGAAAAATTATATATTTTATCATGTTTATCATCCTTTAGGTGCTTGGAAGGTTCAATGGAATATCTTAGATAAGGGTTCATACTAGTTTAGCACTTCCAATACAAGAGTCAAAGCTTAGGTGCATGCCTTTTCCTACACTTGGGTTATTTTGAACTTTAGGTAGACATCATTATTTATCACAAAGATGCCATTAATGTCCTAAAACAAATCTTTTCCTAAAAACACATTCGTGTATCGAAACTACACTATTGTAATCATTGCATTCAAGTTGCATTCAAAGAACCATACTATGACCATAAAAACTAGATCAATACATAAATATGTGCAATGCCATTCTTAAATTACTGAGGTTCAAATAATAGAGTTCATATTAATAAAAATAGAGCACATGCTCATCTAAACAACTATCAACCTAGAGGATCACAGGTGACCTTGGGCATTACAAGATGGATCTTCACATGTATCCATGAGAAAAATAAGTTTTAGTGGTGGTTGCCTCACTATGTCTAGGTAAAGTTTTGTATAGCTTTTAGATATTATAGTTGTATCCTCACATATTAGTTTAAGATTTCTTTTATAGCCTAAAGGATCACCTTCTGCCAGGGTGGAGTTATTCATGTCGATTGCCAAGTTTGAGATTTTATTAATAATTCCATTAGGTCTACTACTTTATCCCCTTCACACTATGAATTCCATGTGCTTCCATTCCTTGAAGATTCCCAAAACATTATAGAATTTATTAACCACTTACTAGCTAGTTCAAAGAGTACATTAATTCTTCCATCTGGGGAAAAGATATCAAAATAACCATCATCCTGACTGATTGCCTCATGCCAAGATATATACTGAGTTGGTATGCATTTATACATAGGAAAAAAGGGACTCAACATTACACCATAAAATTTTTATAGTTCAATTTAGAATAGTCTGTTAATACCCTAGGTGTGTATAACTCTATCACATTCTCCTTTAATTCAGTGCTAAAGTCTTTAAAGCCTTTAATGGTGAGCTTCATTTCTTCAATGATGGTGTTGATATCTATTGAGCTGGTGATTATAAAAATCACATTGGTTTCCTCTAACTATTTTTTGAAGGCCTATATCCTTTCCTTTTCCATTATCACTCCATCTATTATTACTTCTTATTCTTTAGCCTTTATTTATAAGGCATAGAAGTGTTCTTCCAAGTTTTTCTCCTAGTTCCTATCTAGGTGCTTAGGGTGTTGACCTTTACCATGATCTATGCATGCTTATCCCTACTAATAGTGTATGACTTTACCATCATATATTAACTCTCCCACTTTATCTACTCAAGGCATACACTAATGACTAACATTTGGTTAGAGAATTTCATAAAGATGGCATCGACTAATTTTGCACCTTCTTATAGTTTCATAAAGAGGTCTTCTACCTCTTTGATTTGTGTAGTTATCTCTTACTTTATTGAAATTCATGGGTCCTCTTCTTCTATCACTAGCTCTACCCTTAATCTTGTGATCATTTACTCCATTAGTACACACACTTTATCAACCTCTAAATTTTTTGAAGTGTCAACACCTTCCAAGAGAGATGGCTTGGCTTCCTCTACGTACTTAGCTAATTGTTGTAATTTGATTTTCATGGTCTTTATTTATTCTTCTACTTCTAGTGTGATATTATTCCACTTTGAATCCCTTATATTTTTGATGATGTTCTTCCATGCTACTTTAGAGGCCATTTAGATGTGTACATTGGCCAACCCAACTAGGTTTATTACACAAGGGTTTATGAGGAGATTTTGTCCTTATTTTGGTTTATATATGACCAATAAAGCCTTATATGTCACCTAAAAATGAGACTCATACTTATAAATATGAAAGGAAAATGACAGTTGTTGGCATGTTCTTATTGTGTCATCTTCAATGAGCATATATTCAAATATATAATAGTCTTCATTAGTCTACCCATTTTGCAAATTTTTTATTAGGCTTGGCTTGTTTCCCTCTTCTTCAGTGATAACTAGATCCATATATTCTTGTTTATCTTCCTTGGAGTGAGTTCTCTCTTTGAAACTTCCCTCTAAGGTTGTTTATTACTCTATTAGAGGTTATTCCTCAAACTTTTCCCCTTGGTCTATTTATTCTTCCTCCTTAGTGCTAACTTGGCCTTCTTGTTTCCATTGGGTTTCCTTTGTATTATTTATTTATTCCTTTAAGGTACCAACATCACCTTCCTTCTCTACAGGTGCACCTTTAGTATTTGTGGATCCATATGGTGTAGCTTTGTCTACTATTCTAGTGGGGTTGCTAGGAACCTTTGTTTATTGTTCTTCCCTTGGTTATACATTTGTGATAACCTTCTTCTCTTCTTTATTTGTCCTATCCCTTTCCTCATGGGATTTATTTTTCTCATCATTATTTTCATTTTGCTTCCTCCTCTTTATTATTTCCATAGTTTTCTCTTACTCAACCCTTATTTCCTTGACTTTGACCTTATCAATCTCTTCTTAGGTCATTTTAGATGCCTTCATGGCTAATATTTTCTTCTCTAGTTCCAACACCATCTCTATATTTTCATTATTGAGGCTAGTTTTATTCCACTATCTTCTCTTTTCCTCCTCAGTTAGTGGAGGCTATGTGGAGGGATATTTGGATGAGGATCTGGGTAGCTCTTCTACCACTCTAAGTGTAGCGGTAGTGCCACCTTAGAGGGCCTCTTGTACTTATCTAGTTCTAGGCTCTTCTTCTACCACTTTTTCTTAGATGATATAAACTTTCATCCCTCCTTCCTCCTCAATCTCTTCACATGCATCTTGTGCTTCTAATTCCTCATGCACTTCTTGCACCTCCATCTTTCCCAAGGTTATCATGAGGATTTCAATTGTCCTGTTTGACTTTTTTTATTCTCCCTTGGCTTTGGAGAAGTAATACTTGGCATGAAGGCCACATACTTATTATTTGGTGTAAAAGGAGTGGACTCATAGTTATAATAAATGATCAATTAGATGCACTCATATACCTCCTCAATAATTTCCCCCTTTTCCTATTAGGGAGACTTATTCTACACTATTAATGTCAACTTCTGTTCATCACCAACCTAGAGGGGGAGGTCATCATATTTATCATTGCTTGCACCTTTCTTCCTTGGATTCATATCATAATAAAGCATATGGATGTGCATGAGAATCACTTATTTTTGGATGGGATAGATGTCAATGTTATTAGAATCATCCTTCTCATCCTTGGTCACCTTCCATCCTAAGCACACGTATTACCGTTGTCACTTGATTTTTTTCTAAATCAATGGTTTTCACCAAGATGTCTAGATGATATGCATTGGGGATTTTTCTTCCCTAAAGTATTTTATGGAGAATATGTAAAGAATCACGATCCATCCTAAGTAGTTACTATCCATTATCACTATATGTACTACATATATTGTTTCATAATGGTGAAGGACATTATTCTAAACATATTTTAGGGTATCTCCTATAGGATGTGCCATTCCTCCATAAATGATTTTATATACTAATCACACCACCCCATTACTCTTGTCTTATACTTTTTGGAGAAATTGAGGGGGTAGGTGAGGTTTTTATATTTTTATGTTGGGAAGTCCTGGTGCATCAAAAAGATCCAAATATTATCTTCATCACCATCAAGCATGCTAATCTCCTTCATAGTAACTATAATTTATATAGACCCCCATAAAAAGTTCTCTCATGTTGTATGACACTCAAGCATGCTATTCATCATCTCCTCTACTATGAACTTTTCTATATTAAATTTAGCCCCTTATAATGTGTGATAGGTGATACACAAGTAGGCTTAGTGACATCTACCCATGTATCATTGGGTCAAATTTTTGAACTCATAAGGTACACAACTACCCTTATTTTAGGGTCCTTAATATATTTGATTAGGAACATAAAACCTCCTTATAGTAACATAGGATTTTCTCGACCCTTTCAACTTCAACATCATTGACCATCATTTGGTAGATGTTTACATTGTATTCTAAGAGCCCATTAATTCTACCTATTAGGTACACTGATATTTACATATGCCTTCCTAAAAAATAGATGTGATCTCCATGGATGTGTAAGAGAAATAACTATAAAATTTCTTCTGGCTTTTTAAAACACAAAAACACATAAAGTTAAGTTATACTAATGGATACAAGTTTATCTTAGATGTAAACATCAAACAACATCATGCTTGATTTTATTTTAGCCTTTGTGTCCACCATCTAGTCTTGTGTTCACCATCTAGTCTTGTGTTAGGTCTTTCATATTGCTTGAGGTATGGTGGTCGTATTCTTTGAGCTAGTAAGTGTGTGTGAGGGATGACCAACTCTCCCCTACTTCTACCTCTTTAGGGAGATACATCTCCTAGTAATGAATTTGTTCAAGCACCTCAAGATCAACCTTATAAACACTAACTCCCTTTACCGACTATGATTTCTTCCTTGTTTTAGCTACTTCTTCTATCATTTGAGCCCTTTTAGTGTCCTTTTATGCCTAAGGTGGGTCAAAAATCATACACTCATTCCACATTATAAAACAAATAATGTTAAATCATGATCTATTTATCTTTCTAAAACCTTCAGTTTTTTAATCACTTCTCACAGTCATGAGGTTTATGATTGTGTCTTTGGATCTCAAGCTTTACTTGCCGTTAATGGCAACCTCGACATCGCTCCATATTTTCTTCTACCTAGTTCTTTGATAATTTATGCCCCATGATTATTTATGCCAATCTTAAAGTAAACATAATTCCTCTCTCTATCCAATCATTCACTTTTAGCGTCTATGGGTGATCAAGGGTTCACTTTGGTGGTAATTATTTTATTTGGCTTTGGTTCACTAGTCTATGTTTTGGGTGAAAATTTTATCAAGGTTTGTAACCTAAACCAATCATCCTATCATTGATTTATACCCTTAATTTCATGTACCATCTTAAGTGTAGGTGGATAATTACATGGTAGTGTTTAGAGTTTTTGGAATGCACAAAATCCCATGAAATCCACAAAAATTCATTTCTATCCATGCATTTAATGTGGATATTTTGTGCCTCCATCATCACCTCAATAACTCCTAAAAATATTTTTGGTGAAGTGATGTGTAGTTTAAGGTCACTTCCCACCTCAATTTAAGTGGATTCCAGCATGTCTTAGTGATATTTTTCCTATTTTTTGTTCACTTGGTGTGACCTTTGCCTTTATTATGGCATCTTGGGTGCAATGCCTCATGTGCACATGATTTAGTGTCCATAGTTTCATCTTATTTTCATGTTGTGCTTTTTGTTTCACTTTTATTTCCTATCTTGGTCAATTTATATGTGCTTTCATCTCTTTGCCTTAGCCTATCCTACCCTATATAAATCCCTTATGTTGGCCCTCTAGTGCTTCACTTTTTACATATGATCTTTTGTGCATAATCATAGTGTGCATCTCTTTTTCCCTCTTGTGCACTTGGATATTATGTACCTTTATTTCACCTTATGTGCATGATCACTCTTTATACCTCTCTTTCTCCCTTGGTACTCATATTTTTAAATTCTATAAAATTCCATAAACCTAGAAACACAGGTGTCTATCCTCAAACACTTTAGAAAGCATCTATGCTTGACTCACCTAGTTGGAGTTATGCATATAAGCACCATAATATTTAGCTTGTGGGATTGAAATCACTACTTATTTATTATAAAATAATAATAATGACAAAATATAAGGAAATGCTTGGTTTGTGCCCAACATTATTTGGGTCAGTATAACACAATTGACTTGTGACTAAGAATTTGATATTTTATGGTGCAAGTACCATTCTACTATTGATATGGATTAAATTTTTTGCCATTTAAATTCGCAAGGATCATTTCACTCGCCAACATGTGTAACTTAAATGCACTTGTCTCCAATATGTGTTAGATGATATATGGTCCCATACACCTTATCTATAGCTTACATGGATGCCTTATGTACTTGGATTCATAGAGCAAGACTAATGCTCCTTCAGTTAATACCTTGTGCTTGATATGTTTTTCATGATAGATCTTTTATAATGCCTTATTTATTTGTTGACTCTATTTTTCTTGGGTACACACCTCATCTAGCCACTCCAAGTACTCCAATATTAAACATAATGAAGCTTGGTCATCTAGATGACCAATTCATACAATGTTAAATGATGGTACTAAGAATTCCATCATAAAATTTCCTCAACACCAAACACTAGTTGGAATGATGTATCTTTGTTTAGGCACTTGCAGGTGATGTGATATACCCATAATACCATTGAAAATTTATCATCCAAATCATTGTGACTGATGCCACATATTTTTTTAAAGCCTGTTATTAATATTTTGTTAAATGCCTTAATTTTTCCATTTGATTGGAGTTGATATAGGGTGGTTTTGTGGTGTGCCACCATGTACTCGACTAGCAAGATTTTCATAGTTTCTTTAAAGAAGTGTGTTCCTATATCACTTGTTAAGTTGAGTGGGCACTTATAGTGAATTATGATGTTATCCCATATGAATCATGTAGTAATGGTGATAGTACATTTTTTGGTAGGCACTAGCTTGACTCACTTGGTGAAATAATTAGTCACTCCTAGAATATACCTTATACTTATGCACCTTGATATAGGAATGATTAGCCCAAAAACATCACTATCCTATTTATTAAATGGTACTTGAGAAATAATGGGGATGAGAGACACCTCATCTTGGTGGTTGGGATTTTCTATGTATTAGCATGTATCACATGCCGTAGTGTAATATTTTGAGTCTTTGAATGGGCTTGGCCACAAAAAGCCTAATTGTATCACTTTGTGTGTCATTAAATCTCTATCATAATGGCCTCCTATGATCTCCTCATGTGTATCTCATAGAACATATTCTCTTTCATGTTCCAAAACACATTAGTGTAGGACTTCATCTTGACTTAATTTATACACCTCCCCATTAATGATCTGAGAGGGGAAATACGAATGGTGAGATACTTTTTCTCTTTGGTTGTCATGGTTTAGGGAACAAACCTATACATTATAAATGTGGCTATCTATACCAAGTATTAGAAAATGTGCTAAAATCTATAAATTTTCACATCTAGCATGTCATCTTCAATGAGAAGCGTCATATTTCTAGAGTCAATGTAGGACAAATGATCTTGTCCTAAGTTATACTTCATAGGTTTCACCACAATTGAGAAATAAAATTATTGAGATATAACTATCCATTTACAAATAAACTCATAGATAATGGGCTTACTCAAAAGGTACTTAAGTGCCTCATGATCAGTGAAAAATATGAATGGGGTTACCAACAAGTATTGCTTGAATTTTTAGAGGTCATAGACCATATCTAGTGCCTCATGCTCAGTAATTGTGTAAGATTACTCTACTAGGGTCAATTTATGGATTGTAAAGGAGATAAGATGATCCACTTGACCTTTATCAAGTTGTTATATAATAATACCAATTGTAGAGCTAGATGCATCAACATAGATGTATAATGGAGTTATCTAGTTGAGAAATCAAATAATAAGCATACTGGCCAACTTGAGCTTCAGAGTTTCAAAGGAATCCTCTTATGTTACACCCCAATATAATGGGCCAACCTTGTGCAATGTGTCCTCTACTAGTGTTATGATCCTTGTATATATCCTTATAAACTTTATATAACATCTATAATGGCCAATAAATAAATTAATGTCTCTATATTTGGAAGGACTCTATGTATGAATGATATGACAATCTTCATAGGGTCAATAAGTAGATTATCTTTATAGATGATATGCCCAAGCAATGTGCCTAAAGGTGTTATGAAGATCCACTTATTAAGGTTCAAGGGTATTTTAAGCTATCAATACCTCTCAAACATGAGTCATACGTTGTCATAATGGTCTCTTACAAGACCATATATAGTTTAATCATCAAGGTACACCTAGAGGAACGTATGAATAAAATCTTGATTGTAGTGATGACCATTATGGATAATACAACTAGTGCATTATTGAGCCCAAAGGGCATCACATTATAGGTGAAACAACCCCATTCTATCACAAATTTTATTTTAGGCATGTCCTCCTCTTTAATTTAGAATTGATGATATCCAAATAAACCATCAATGAAAGTATAGATTTTGTAGTCTAGAGTAGAACCAGAATGTTGTAGAAAAGAGTTAGTATATTATATAAGACATTTGTTCTATCATGTGCTTATCTGGTTATCCAAGTAGGTTCTAGACTTGTTATAATTAAGTGTAATCATAAAATAAACCTATGGCACTCAACATTTGTCACTCTACCATGATGGAATCAATTCACATAAGGTGTGAGCTTTATGCACTCACCTGAAGCACAATAGAGAAATAACCAAGGCTTGTGTTGGAATAATAGTGACATGACACAATAGATTATTTAATGGACTTGGCCATTTACAATAATTATGTTTTCAAGTTCATAGGTGCAAGTTGTTCTAGGCTATGCTAAAAGTTTATAGGTATAAAGCCTATCTAGGTAACTACTTATGGTCATATGGGTACAAGTATATATTCAATTTATCTATATTATTATGGGTACAAGCCTATATTTTATCATGCTTATCATCATTAATGAATTTTTAAGGTTCAATGAAATATTTTAGATCAAGGGTTCATTCTAGTTTATTTCTTTTAGTGTAGGAGTCAAAGCTTGGGTGAATGCCCTTTCCTACACTTAGTTTATTTTATAGTTTAGTTTCACATCATTATTTACCATAGAGATGTCATTAACATATTAGAATAAATATTCACTTAAAAAAACATTCATGTATTAAAATTACACTACTATAATTATTGAATTCAAATCACATTCAAATAGCCTTTCCACAACCATAAAAACTATATCAATACGCAAATAGTGGCAATGGGATTCTTCAATTACCAAGGTTCAAATAGAATACTTCATATTAATAGAAATAGAGCACATGCTCATCTAAACCACTATCAACTAAAAGGCTCATAAGTGAATGTGGGCACTACAAGATGGATCTTCACATGTATCCATGCTAAAAATAAGTTTTAGTGGTGGTTGCTTTACTATGCCTAGGATAATTTTTGTAGATATTTGTTATCCTCTAGTCACATCCTCGCATACTAGTTTAAGCTTGTTTTTATAGCCTAAAAGAGTACCTAATAGGGTAGAGTTATGCATGTTGATTGTCAAGCTAGATATTTTATCAATCATTAAACTAGTTCCACTACTTTGTGCACTTCACATTGTGATCATCATCTAATTTCATTCCTTAAATATTCCAAAAACATTATCTAATTTGTTAGCTACCTACTAACTGGTGTAAAGAGTGCATCAATTATTTTAGCTAGCATAAATATATCAAAATATCAATCATCTTAAATGATTGTCTCACACTAAAATATATGTTGAGTTAGTGTAGGTCCATATATAGGCAAAAATGGGCCCAATAATTCCAAAGTGGAATAGATGCCTAAATCTAAGAATTCCTTCAAAGACATAAAAATGGTTATTTATCAAGCCCTAGTGTTGGTAAGTCTCAATTTCACCAAAGAATTTTACATATATTCATTCACCTTAAAACATACCATTACTATAGTACTCACATAGAAAAGAGAAGAAAAAGAACATCCAATTGAATTTATGAGTACTAACATGAAAGATTTAGAGTTCAAGTATTGACTAATTGATAAGAAAATATTTGTTCTCATCAAGGTAGTCAAAAAATTTAGGCACTACACTCTACAAAAGATAACTATTATTAAAGTATTAGATACTACTATTAATCTCATAATTAGATAGAACAAATTAGTGCAATGGAGGGGTAAATGGATAAGTTATAGGAGTTTGATATTGAAATCAAACTAGTCAAGATCATTAAATAACAAGGCATAATTTAATTAATGACTGAACTAGATCCACACATTATTATCTAAGAGGTCTGCCAAACACAAGTCTCACAAGAAGATTGGTATTTAGTTATTATTTAATTCTTACTTACTAGAACTTTCCCCCAATAACTTAAAATAGATCAAAAGAGAGATTTACAGATCAAGGTTACTCATTTCATGATTAGAAAGGGAGTCCTATATAAAAACAATTGTGTAGGTATTTATCTAAGGTGTGTATCAAGAGAAGAAGATTAATAAATATTAGATAATTTGCATTAAAAGATAAGAAATAACAATCCATCTAGAAATATTATAGTGCATAAAATACTCAAAATGGGCTAATACTGGCCAATAGTTTTTAAGAATTCTCATTTCCATGTAAGGACATGCCATGAATGTTAGGTGTTGGCCAAAATAGAAGTACACACATCCATGAAACTAAAACCTATAATTAAATGTAGGCATTTCACCCAATTGGGCCTATATTTCATTAGAGTAATAAATTTGAATTCTTCAGTTGGACACAATTTTTTGCTTACTACTATAGATTATTGCACTAGATAGATAGAGGTAGTAGCCACCAATTATCTAGATCCTAAGATGTGATATCTCTTAAAGATCATATCACAACTATGTTTGGCACTCCTATTTCTTTCGTTTATGATAATGGGACAACATTTCAATTAACTAAATTCATTAACTGGGCCTATGTAATTAGATTATAATTAGATCATCTTCAAATCATCACACACAAGGGAATGGATTGGTTGAGTTAATTAATAAGAGCCTTATAGATGCCAAAAAAAATTTAATTAAAGATAAACTAAGGTATTGTCACATCCTACTATATTATGCACTTTGGGTAGATAGGATGAGGTATAAGCAAGGTCTGAAGGCTTCACCATATCTATCAGTATATGGGAAACAACCCATGTTTCCAATTATGCTCAAATTTCCAACATATCAATTTATGCAAGAATACATGGATCCCAATGACATAATAGATTTAATATTGTTGGATATTATTGAAATGGAAGACTCTAGGGATAAATCATTATAGAGCTTCAAAAAGCATCTAGATGTGGTCAAGAGATGGTTTGAAAAAAGAGCGAAATTCAAAGATTTTAAAATCTCTAACTTGGTGCTACTATGGGATAAGGCCCATAAGAAGAAAGGAATGCATGATAAGTTTGCCCCACTATAGATAGTACTATGTCAATTTTTATAAATTTTGGGTAATAGTGTTTTCTATTTAAAAGATATTCAATGTAACAATCTAACATATCTACTGAATGGACAATTTTTGAAGCATTACTTATTGATTGCTCCATTTAAAGAGGTCTTTGAATAAAAATAAGACATTCTAGTAGAGTTAGGAGTAAATTACATTTCATTTATTAGTTAGTCTCTATTTTTTAACTTTTTTTATTAGATTAGTTTGCATTTTCTAGAGTAGCTTTTTACTTTGAGTAGTTTCTTGCTTTTTATAATACTTTCCCTTTGATTTCATGAAAATCAAATTCTAGTCAATCTTGGTATAATCAAACACAGTTTGATGTTTTTTAATCCAATTGAAATCAAAGGGCTAATGCATACTATAATTTAGGACTTATAATTTGGTTGAGCAATGTTAGAGTTAGCCATGACTATGTCTTGAAACTGATGATTTCATCAAGTATGTGAAAGTTACTCCATAATTATATTTAAATATAGAAAACTTTATTTATTGTCTTACATTAATTCACATAAAAATTTAACACTTATTAAAGGTAATAATCATAGGTATATGCAAGAGTTGATATGGACATTTTGATTAACCCAAATTTTAAAGAAGACTAGATCATTGTGGTCATCTTTTCCTCCCATCTATAAATTTAAAAAAAAAAAATTAAAAAAAATAAAAATAAAGAGGCATTATACAAAAGTCTTAAATAATATAAAAAAGGATTTAAATCCAACATGATGAAATAAGATCAATGTATCATGCATAATGGGAAATATGAAGGAGGGAGAAATAGTTGATCTAAGGTATATTTGTTAGGGCTTTAAACATGTGGCTGATAGTAGAACAATGCCTAAGTTCCTCATCTATATTCTTGATTCCCAATAAAAATGAAACCTAAAACTTACCCTTATGTCTTTGACCAAAAATATGGATTAAAAGGTAAAGAACAACACTTTTCATAAACAAATTCAAGGTGTACGTAAATCTAGTATGTTGCATAGAATTATTAAGAATCTCTTTTCATTTATGGTTTAGTCATTTATTTTATGTTTAATTAATGGTTGATATTGGGATTACAAAACTAGGGATTTTGGGTTCTTGAAAATATAGGAATATTCACCCCTGTGAGTCTCCATTTTTTGTATTCAACACAACCCACTCTATAATTTTTTATTTGGAAAATGGGGACCCCCTTTATTTTTTCAAAATAATGAATATCCTGTAAGGGTATTTGGGAGTTCTAGGGGTTATAATACTTGTGATACTTAAAGAAAATCACTATTTTTAATTTAAAATCATTTTTTGGTATAATTTTGGTGCACTTTCTTGGACTAACCCATTTATGAAAAGAAGGAAATACTAGTTTTGAATGACAAGTACTCAAAAATTTCATTTTAGAAATGTACTCTTTTAGAGCTTCCATTTTGGGAGAGTTTTCATTGAAATAATTCCTTTGGTAGTATTCTTCAAAAAAAATTATTTTGGAAAGTTTTATTGAGGAAAGATTCTCTATGGAAGATTTCTCATCAGTGAATTGAATTCAAGAAATTTCCTTTTGGCAGGTTTATATTGGGAACAATGACTTTGTCAACTTTCATTTCAAATGGATTTCATTGACAACATTCATTTCAGAAGAATTATTTTATAAATTTTAGTCATTAGTAAGTTTGATCCATGTAAAATTTCACTTCAACAACATTTCACATTGATAAATTTCTTTACAGTCTTGGTCTTTGGGATCTTATTCATCAAAAACTTGCATTTCAAGATTTCAATATAGAAACTTAGTCTTTAGAAAATTTCATTTCAAAAATATTATATCCAAAATATTTGTATCAATAAATTTTTCTTTAGAAACATTCTCTCCAAGAAGATTCTTAGAGGAAGATTTTATATTGAGCATTTACATGTCAGTGACTTTTGTTTCAGAAGCATTCATTTTGGAGACTTCTCCAAGGAAACATTCCTTTAAACAAGTTTGGTCATCAATAACTTTAATATTGGAAAATTTGGGATTTAATCTATCTAAAATGAATTATATGATTCATATTCTTATGGATTGAAAGCAAAGCTTGACTATTATTGACTAGGTTATACAATGGCACATGTCAAAGAATGAAAGGTTACACCATGTCACTTTGAATGACAGTGAATTCTATGTGCATGCACACTAGGATAGGGTGGTTAAATTTGAATTGAATGAAGGTGATGGATCATATACATTAATAATTAATTGTGCATGAACTATAAATCAATGTTGGAGATCTATTTACATTGAGCCCCCAACTAAGTTCACATCATTAAATCATTTGAGCTTGAGTAGACTTCATCATCAAGTGATTATAAGAGCCATAACTAATATCATAGAAATTTGGGACTTCAGAGATTCAATTGAGAGATTAGAAACCATTATTGAAATATTTCAACATACCAGTACCTAGTAGAGTTATAATGGAATCATCATCTAGGATCTATAGGGGAGATCTAACACCATCTAGGTTCTTGATTAAGGATTATATTAAATACCTTGATACTATGTTTAAACCTACTACATTAAAGGGTAATTATTCAAATTATTTAGTGTTATGAGAAGTATTAGAGAATGTGGATTAATTAATAATTAAAAAAGGCATACCATTTAAAGATAAGTAGCTAATAAAGGACCTACTCCCATTCATGTGCCAAACCCTACAATATGCCACTACAAAACTAGAAGCGATGCTTGCGTCAATTTTCTATGGGGATAATTATTTTAAGGAAAAATCATGGATGGAGGATATCTACACTATGTATAAAATGACACTATTTTCATGTGTATATCTAGAGAAACATTCAACATGTATTTAGTCTGTTGAGTTGTGGAGCTAAAAGCTTCAACTCTTTGCAAACAGGTGAAACAGGAAGGTTGCTGAGATCCAGGAGCACTGACATCGGCAGCAAGACTGACGTCAGTCGTGACCCAGTACAGAAGGCCATCGGTGATGGCAGGGAGTTGGCCAACGTCGGCAGAACTAGACTAGCAGGGACCAACATCGGTCGCCTGTGTGTTCCAGAACTGCTCGTTACACAGACAGTTAGTTAAGTGAACGAAGTGTTTGCATGTAAAGGCTAGTTAGAGTCTTTGGTTGTGAGGATAATTGTCTAAATTAAGAGTCTAAGTTAGTGTTTGAGTTAGGGATCTATTTATAGACCCATTGGCATGTATTGTAATTAAGGCATGAGATAGAAAGGAAGGCAAGTAAGTTGCTTCCATTGTAAGATCATTGAGTTGCAGGTTGTTGCAACCTCATAGGGGATCTACATGTGAGTATGGTCTATTGAATTACAGGTTGCAGGTTCATGGGAGATCAACTTGAAGTACTTTTGAGTGCTTGGTGAACTGGCAGGGTTATTACTGACTAGTTGGAGAGGTGAACACCAATTCTATTTGTGAGTTGGTTGTTGGGACCCTTTTTTGTGTAGGAGAGTGTTGTGTGAGAAGAACTACTATACACTTGAGGTGTGGCAAACCTATGTAAGGTGAAAGAGTGTGGTGGCTCTTTATTGTATTCTTTTTTGTAAAGTGTTAATATAAGATAGTGTATTGTCTCTCATATTATGTGCTATTGGTGAATTCTAGCTATTTGTGTTTCTAGTTATTTTCGCATTTATAATTGCTTATGTTTGGTAATCATATTGTGCTCTTTTTGAGGAGCAAGATCCAATAAGAGGAATCAAAACAGAGGTGTGTTTGTTCTTGGACTTCCTTGACAAGTGGTATCAGAGCTTTTGGTTGGGATACTAACAGATTGGATTAGATCTGGTTAGTGTGTTTTGATTACAGGTACTCATAGGGTTTCTATTTGAGTGGGAGTTGAGCAATGACAGAAGATAGTAAGCTACAGATGGAAAAGTTTAATGGCAAGAACTACCAATTATGGAGGAACAAATTGAGGATTATCTGTATCAAAAAGATTTGTACTTACCATTGGGAGGGGTTACTTGCAAGCCCTCAGATATGAAAGATGAAGAATGAGAGGTTCTTGATTGGAAGGCTCTGGGATCTATTAGATTGAGTCTTGCATCATCTGTGATTTCCAGTTTATCACAGTGTAAGACAACGGTGGAGTTGATGGAATCTTTGGCAAATTTATATGAAAAACCCTCAGCTTTTAATAAGGTATTTCTTATGAAGCGTTTATTTAATTTGCAAATGTTGGAAGGTGGATCTGTTCATAGTCATCTTAGTGATTTCCATGGTTTGGTAAACTAGTTAAGTTCAATCAATATTGTATTTGATGATGAAATTAGAGCTCTCTTAATCTTGTGTTCATTACCTGAAAGTTGGGAAGGTTTAGTAATGGCAGTTTCTAATACTGTGTCTCCTTCAAAAGTCTTAAAAGTGGATGATGTTGTAAGTGTGATCTTAAATGAAGAGATACGTAGGAATAGCACAGGTGAATCATCAGGAAATGCTTTGAGTGTTGAAGGCAGAGGAAGGCAAAGAGAAAAGATAGAGTATGGGAGATCAAGGTCCAAGACAGGAAGAAGATCCAAGTCCAGGTATGGCAGAATAACCTGCTGGAAGTGTGGAAAGCAAGGGCACTTAAAGAGAGATTGCAGATCAGGTACATATCAGCATGAAGAACATGAAGAAGAAGTAGACATTGCAGATTATGCTACACGGGATGCTCTAGTATGTTCTTTGGATAAAGTAGAATCTTGGGTTTTAGATTCTGGTGCCTCTTTTCATGCATCCCCACATAGGGAATTTTTTCATGAGTATGTCCAGGGAGATTTTGGAGAAATTTATGTAGGGGATGGTAAGCCTTGTCAGATTGTTGGCAAAGGGAAAGTGAAGCTGAAACTGCAAACAGGTAACACATGGGTGTTAAAAGAAGTCATGCATGTCCCAGTTCTGGAGCAGAATTTAATTTCTGTTAGAACTTTGGGTGATGAGGGTTGCACAGTAACTCTCACAGTGGACTCTTGGAAGGTTACCAAGGGTACACTTGTTGTAGCTAGAGGTAAGAAAGTAGGTACGCTTTATCTATCTACTTGTAGTACTAATTCTCTTTATGGGTTTTCTACTTCAGCTGTAGATTTAGAGATGTGGCTTGATAGGCTTGGTCACATAGACAAGAAGGAGATGCTTGTTCTTGAGTCAAAGGATATGCTTTCAGATTTGGAAGGTATGGATCATGGTTTCTATATGTAGAAGAAGAAGGTAACGTTTCTTGAGGAACCTGATGTTAGTGACAAGAATAAGAAAGCCTTGGTTTTCAAGGAGAAGGTGACGGACAGAGTTCAGCATAAGATGCAGAAGAATTCTGAGCAGAGCAAGGGTGATTTGGACAAGGATTTGATCCAAAAAGAGCTCACGGGAAAAAGTCAGGTCTCACAAGAAAAACACAGAGACTGACATCGGTAGGAAAACTGGCATCGGCATCCAGACAGGGATTGACGTCGGCTATGTGCAGACCAACGTCGGTGACTCAGGGTAGATATTGACCAGCATCGGCCAGGGGAAACCGACGTCGGTAAGGTGGCAGTCATAGGAAACTGACTTCGGTCATCTGCAGACTGAGATGTGACCGGCATCGGTTACTGAGATGAATTTTGGGTGGACAGCAAGCTGTCATGGAGTCTCAAGTGCCCATATAGAGGATTGAAGGTGTAAGTCCTTAAATTCATCATTTCCCTTATTTACACTACTTGTTGCTCACTTATGGCATATGACCAAGAAGTTGTTGAAGAAGCAGAATAGGTAGATCCAAGAAATAGTGGGAGCTAGGCATGGATGAGGATGTGATTCCTTGGAGGAGAACCAAATAGGTGTTTTGGGTAGAGTGGCCAGCTAGAAGTAAGCACTGAGAGATGAATGGATGTTCAGGATAAAGAAGAGTGGAAATGGATACGTGAGATGGAAGATTAGGGTATATGGTCTTGTATTAGCTGCAGGGCAATGGAGGTTTGATCATTGTGTTTCTCTTTACCAGGTTGGATAGTATTAGCTACACTATCCTATTTTTGTATGATGTGCTTGTTGCAGGGTTACATATACAGGTATTGCTGAACTAAAGGTAAAGCTAGTTCAGGTGTTTGTCATGGAGAATCTGGGAGCAGCAAGATTCTTTGGCATGAGTGTGTTCTAGAGACATGGTAGGTCATATGTTGACTTTGTTTCAGGATGATTGTGTGAAATCAGTTAGCACGCCGATGGTTGGACAATTCTATAAATAGGTGTCCTTATTTACATAATGAGGTTGAGTGCATGGTATGTACTAAACCTAAATTTTCCCAAGTAGTGTGAGTTGTCACAAGTTGGAGCCAATCCGGGAGAGAACCATTGGAGGACAGTTCAGTGGATTCTTACAGGGACTAGTAGCAGGTGCACATGCTATGCAGGTTCAGGTTAATTTCTACATGGTTGTAGATGTGAATGTGGCAGGTGATTTGGATGACAGGTTTTACACTACAGGTTTGTGGTGGTTGGTCTTCAAGAGTGGTCTTGAGGAGGGATACAAAGCCAAGGGAACAAACTAGACTAAGTACAGGTATAGGTACAGGTTGCAGCTATTTATCTCCAAGTGGGAGATTGTTGAGTTGTGGAGCTAAAAGCTTCAACTCTTTGCAAACAGGTGGAACAGGAAGGTTGCTGAGATCCAGGAGCACCGACATCGGTAGCAGGACTGACGTCAGTCGTGACCCAGTGCAAAAGGCCACCGGCGACGGTAGGGAGTTGGCCGACATCTGCAGAACCAGACTAGTAGGGACCGACGTCGATCGCCTGTGTGTTCCAGAACTGCTCATTACACAGACAGTTAGTTAAGTGAATAAAGTGTTTGCATGTAAAGGCCAACTAGAGTCTTTGGTTTTGAGGATAATTGTCTAAATTAAGAGTCTAAGTTAGTGTTTGAGTTATGGATCTATTTATAGACCCATTGGCATGTATTGTAATTAAGGCATGAGATAGAAAGGAAGGCAAGTAAGTTGCTTCCATTGTAAGATCATTGAGTTGCAAGTTGTTGCAAGCTCATAGGGGATCTACATGTGAGTATGGTCTATTGAATTGCAGGTTGCAGGTTCATGGGAGATCAAATTGAAGTACTTTTGAGTGCTTGGTGAACTGGCAGGGTTATTACTGACTAGTTGGAGAGGTGAACACCAATTCTATTTGTGAGTTGGTTGTTGGGACCATTTTTTGTGTAGGAGAGTGTTGTGTGAGAAGAACTACTGTACACTTGAGGTGTGGCAAACCTCTGTAAGGTGAAAGAGTGTGGCGGCTCTTTGTTGTATTCTTTTCTGTAAAGTGTTAATACAAGATAGTGTATTGTCTCTCATATTCTGTGCTATTGGTGAATTCTAGTTGTTTGTGTTTCTGGTTATTTCCATATTTATAATTGCTTATGTTTGGTAATCATACTATGCTCTTTCTGAGGAGCAAGATCCAACAAGAGGAATCAGAACAGAGGTGTGTTTGTTCTTGGACTTCCCTGACATAGTCTTTCCTATTATAGATGCTACATATGATTTGCATACTATAGTTACATGGAATAAGGCCAACCATCCAAAATGAGCTCTTTTAAAAGGATAATACTTGAGGATAATTTCACCTTGAAATAACCTACGAAGATCCCTATATCTATTACTAATTTTAGAATGGCAATCCGTGTAGAGATGGCACTGATGAATAGTGGTTTCAATCATGCTAATATTTACTTTGTGCAATTGGAAAGAGTTTCCCTTTTAGACCTTATGAATACCTTATAGCATACCTACACTTTGGGTAAAATCATTAGCACATTCCTCCTAGAGTAAATTTTCCATAAGGATAAATAGCCATTAGCTTGAAATTTTTATATGATATCCTATTTGCTAGACATAGTCATGGGCACTATGTATAAACATAATGGAGTCCTATGGGATCCCAATGTTGAAGCCATAAAAAATAGGATATGCGAATACTATATCTTTGTACATATACATTAATATACAAGAAACATAATCAAAATTATTTAATACATTTATCCTAATGTATATATGGATATTCATGATGATCCATTACCAAAAATTTACAAAAGTATATCAAGAAAACTGACCAATAACATTAGAGACTTCTTGATATATCTTGATTAGATAGTAATATGTTGAGCATTGTCATTGATTTTTGAGTTTTGGTATTAATGTTGGAATTAATGTTAAAGGATCCTATGAAGATGCATGCTCATATAATCCTGAAAGAATGTATATGCAGAGTTCTTTTACCCACATAGTAAGTATTTTTGCTATATAGGGGAGCAGTGATGTAAAGGATATTATGAAGATGCATGGTCAAGTAAGCCCCAAGGTATGTGTATGTTTACTTCATTTGCTTGCATAGTAAGTTTCATTGATGTATAGCAAAGCAAATATGTGAGATTACTGTTTGAAGAATGTTCTTATGTTAGTTTGAGAAATATCATTAAGATAATCATGATTAAGTATAGGTTAGTATGTCAAGTATCAAGCATATTGCAAAGCTTTATCTATATCTTGTGAGAAGGTATGTGTAGGTAGCATAATGACATAAGTGACATTCAAAGAGAAATTTTAATGTTTAAAAAATCTATGTGAACAATTTCAAAGATTATCCAAATGAATTATAAAGATATAAATACTTTGAAGAATACTTGACAATGTTTGAAAATCACATAGGTTGTTTAATTTTGCATATGATTTATTAAGGTATTTTTAAAAATGATTATAAGGATAGCTATGAATATCTACATGTACAACTCTAAATATTCTCTAAGTGAGCTATAAAGATCTTTAGTCAAGCTCTAAAGATCTATAAATAGCTCTGAAGATACTCCCAATGAGCCACAAAGATGATCTATTAAATATCTAAAGAAGAGTAATTATACAAGTCTTATTGATCATACATAAGATTCATTGAAGCACTCAATATAAGTATCAATATGAAGTCTACATGGGTAAGTACTGTAATTCATGTCTAAAACTAGACTAGTTCTAGCTGCTTCTTGGCCTAATGAGGCAACATGAGCTATTGACAAGGTATATAAATATTTTTTAATATTAGTTAATAATGATAGGAGATTTCATGACATATATATGATGTTTCAAGATATTATATAGTGGTTAGAAGGCCATCTTCAAGACCTATTGGGACTTGTAGGTCAAAGGCTTAGAAAGCAAAGAGAGAGATAATGGATATATAGGGTATTAGGATTAGTTTCCAATGCATTGGTGAGTACATGTTCATTTAAAAAGGTGATTTAAATTTTTTCAAATGTGTGCATGTAGTTTCATGTTATGGTTTGCAATAAAAGGGTAGAAAAAGTGTTTCAAGGTCTCTCAAATGCATAGAATGAAGAGTTATTTACCTAATAAGGTTTTTTGAGTGATTTTTGGCATGTGTAACATTTATATGAGAATATAATTTGTTCATGGTAGATAAATAAGGGTTATAGATAAAATCTCCAAGCATTGGTTTCTATAAAGAGGCTCTAAGCTATATGAATGATCATTAAGATTACAAGTTGGTCTAAATCCTCAAAGAACCATTACATTGACCTAATGTTGAAGATATTATTATAAATAGCTTAAAATAATTTTATATGGAAAATTAACTAATTTTATATTGAATTAAACTATTTCAAACATCTCTAAGTCTGATGGTTTCTTAGGTGAGTGAGTAGACCCTACGGAAAAGTGCTTATTTTTTAGAGATTTATTATAGCAAGCATAGTTGAACAAGTCAAATTTAATAAGAATATAAAGGTTAAAGTGTGTGAATTGTAATTTTTATTCATGAATGTTTTTAGATAGGTTCTATATCTGAAGTATGAAAATTTGGTGATACAAGTTGTTTAGTCCCTAACAGACTTAATGGTATAGAGAGTACAAAAATTAGGTAGAAGTGAGAAGATGATTATTGACTTTTTTCATGTGAAAATGATGGATTTAAGTTTATTATTATTTTATTTTTTACTTTAATTATCTATCCATGAATTTTACAAGCTTCTAAGTTAGTGTAAGAGGTTGAAACAATGAATCCAAAATGGCTTATCTAGCTGAGTGGAGTCTGTGAGAGAGAAGGTCAATAGATTGGTCTGTAAGACCAGCAATTTCCATTTTTAATTGTAATAATTTTTATGGAGGTCTATATAAGTATTTTATAAGATAATATTCATTCAATAATCCTTTTATTATGTTTAATTCAGTTTCATAAGTTCATGTTTCCTTGACTGTGTTTTGAAATTAGTTGGCAATTCTAAGTGAGCATCTTATAGAGAAGAGTTTGAGCCTATATACCCTGAGTTGAAGCATTATGATGAATTTTCAGATGAAAATAAGGTAGTTATGTTTATAAATATATAATTTTTTCTATTTTTTTAATAAATATTTAGTTTGTCTTGGTTATTCAAGATAAACTTTTTGTATTTGCACATGCTTTTTATGAATAGTGTTTTGAGAAAGGGTTCAAATGATGGTTGGACATGAAAGGTGTTATGGACATAAAGTGAATTTGGATAAGTTATATTTGATTTTAATATGTTATTTTACTATTATTTGAGGTGTTTAAATATGATTCAAGAAAGATCAAAGGGTAACATGTTTTATTGAAATGGCCTATTAGGTCTAAATAAAGCCTAAAAAGAGAGTAAGGGTTATTTGAGTTATGACCAACCGATGTGTGATAAAATTGTGATAATAGTTTGTTATTATATTATTATAAGACCTGTTATATATTTTAAATAATAGGTTTGAAGTGTGTGTCTAATTAAGAAGGATATGATCAAGTGTCTGCTATAAAATCAAGGCTATTTAGGCTTATTTGATGTGCTTAGTGTGTGTTAAGAACAAGAAAATGTAGTAGAACATTGGTAATCATAAAAATGTCATCATATGATAATATGGATGTCATTAATATCATATAAGAGGTTTTCATATAAGTATCAATTTCATAAGACCTAATCAAACCATGAAGAGGGATAGTTGAGAGAAGAAGGCTAGAGGCTAGTTTGAGAGGGATAGAAATATACAAAGAGATGAGGAAGAAGATCATCATATATTATATGATAAATAAGTTTTTTTAATGTGATCAAGTGTTTTATGTGTCTGAGTTGGTTCTTAGTCATCTAGGGAGTTGGTGCCTCATTGTAAGTGGGTGCTTGCTAAAGCCTAACTAGGTTGGTGATTAACTAGTTGGGGTTAGTGCTCCATGTGGATTTGGTTATTCAATAAAAATTAGTGTTTATCTTGTAGTAATATATTCCATTTTCATCATCATTGTGTTTTATTCCTCTTGAGGTTTTTTCATGTATATATTATGTTGATGTATTTCATGATCTTGTGGAGTGATACTTATGCTTGACTAGATATACATGCTTATATAAATGATCTAAGATTTCTTACGTAAGATTATAAATGAAAGTTTCTATATAGTTATTAACCCACCTCCCATTCATTTATCTTCCAAAAATTTGTATCAAATCTTGGTCCTTTGAAGTAGGTCTAAAAATCTAAAAGGAGATCCTAAGAAGAAAGGATGACTAGTCAATAATCTCAAGGTGTTTTCTCGACCAATAAGGTTCCATTTTTAAATGGATCTAACTATGCATTTTATATTTTTATAATGAATATATATATATATATATATATATATATATATATATATATATATATATATATATATATCTAATGTCATAAGGACATGATATTTGGTTTTTAGTTGTGGATGGTTATATTGCACCTCCTATTCCACCAATAGATGCAATAGGTTATAAGACTAGTGAAAATAACTCTAAGGTAATGAATGTCATTCTTTGTGCTCTATCATAGGTAGATATTATAAAGGTAATGAATTTATTATCAGCCAAAGATATATGGGAAAAATTTAAGACCATATATGAAGGAGACACCAAGGTGAAGTTGGCCAAGTTGCTAACCCATAAAATATAGTTTGAAATATTGAAGATGAATTAAGATGAAACTATTGCATCTTATATCTTGAGTATTGATGAAGTTGTGAATATAATTATAGGACTAGGAGAAGAAGTGAAATAATCTATTATTATCTAAAAGGTTTTGAGATAACTAACTACTAATTTTGACTCTAAGTTTTCTATAGTAGAAGAGATGAAATATTTGGACAAGTTAGGGATGGATGGGCTTTATCACATCTTGACTACCTATGAGATGAAAACAAATGAAGGAAGACCTTCCAATAAGGAAACATCTTTCAAAATTTAAAATAAGTCAAAGAACAAGATGGCCAAGTATGATGTATGTTTAGATATTGATGATGATGATGAAATCATAGCTATGTTTGCAAAGAAGTTGAGGTTTAGTTTAGGTAACTAAAATGGTAAGTTACCCTTCAAATATTTCAACTATGGAAAGATTGGTCACTTTTCATCTAAGTGTCATAAAAAGGATAAATCTAAACATAATGAAGAACATGATGAATATCATGTAAATTATAGAAAATTCTGTAAGTCTGACAAAAACAAGAGATATTTTGAAAAGAATAAAGGAAGGAAAGAGTTATTCAAAAATAATAATAGTTTCTATACCAAAGAAGATAACTCATCTAATGTAAGTGATTCAAACACATCTAATAGTTATGATGGTAGTAATGAAGCTAAACATGACAAAAATGAAACCTTGTTCATGGCCATAGAATTAGGAAATGAGGGTTGCTCAAATGTGAAAAGCCTTATGGTTAATGTATAATTAGAGGAAAAAGTATACTATGATGATGAACAAGGAGAAGCTAAAATGAATATTGATGTAGATCTAGTAAGTGCCCTAGAGGAGTTAAAGTTTAAAAGAATAAAGAATAAAAAAATAAGGTCATTAATCAAGGATTATGAGGAGTAGATTGGATTATTTGAGGAAATGTTGAGTAACACTTGTAAAGAGTATGATGAGATCATAAATAAAGTTAAGGAATAGATGGAGGTAGTCAACACAAGCCTAAAATATATTTAGGAAGACTGCATTAGATATGAAACTAGAATAAAATATTTGAAAGATGATTTGGATCAAGCATCTAGAAAGGTGAAGATCTTTATGAAATTTGAAAAGAGAAATGAGGTTCTAGATGATATCTTTAATAGCCAAAATTATGAAAGTGATAAGATAGGTCTTAGTTTCAAAGAATAAAAAAAGGAAGAACCTCAAGTTAAGAAGAATATTGTTGAAGACAAGAAGGTCAAAATGAAAATAACTATTAGATAGCCCAATGCTTTAAAGTATGCTAGTTCTTTTAATGCTTACTCTTTTTTATGTAGTCAATTTGGTCATAGAGTAAGAAAATGTAGGAGATCCTCAAAGATTGAGTACTCATAGAAATATAGGAGTTATATTTCACATTAGTTAAATGGTAAGTATAAGGTGGTTTATTATAGTTGTCATAATATAAGACACATTTCAAGATTCTATCCTAAAAGAGATAGAAGGTCATCAAGTCAAAACAAGAAGTTTGGAAATCCTAGAATGCAAGAAAGAAGGCAAATGAATGTATGGAAACCAAAGGTAGTAAATGTCAGTCATGATCAATCTATAAACTCAAATAGACCACTTTCTAAGATAGATCATGCCTCAAATGTGAAATCAATTTAATAATGTCTGTTGTTAGCCCAAATTGATAAGTAAATGATTGATGATGAGATCAAACCTATAGTGTCAATAAATTTCAAAAGGAAATTGAAGAATGTTCAATCTTGTGAAAGTATAAAGATAATGGAATATATTGAATTAATGATGTTTTATTTCCTTATTAAAAGGGGTCACTACATTAAGCTTCAAGGAGTCATTCTTCTATCAGTAGAAACATGAGGT
The DNA here is from genome assembly GCA_037957365.1 of Torreya grandis. Classification (NCBI taxonomy): domain Eukaryota; kingdom Viridiplantae; phylum Streptophyta; class Pinopsida; order Cupressales; family Taxaceae; genus Torreya; species Torreya grandis. The sequence continues at coordinate 458,994 of JARHVA010005910.1, read as the reverse complement.
TGCAGTCAAAGAAGGTTTATTTTTTAGAATATTCCAAGTTTTCTATGTTGCAAGCAAAGAGTTGAGGATGGATTATCCATTCCAATATTGATATATATGTGGTTTCAAGTGTAGTATCCAACATCATGAGAGATATAACACTATTAATAGGTATCTAAAGTCAAAGTGCAGATAATTATTATATAACATGTAAGCATTTGATATCTATTTGTATGAGTAGTTGATATTGATCTATGAAGACAAAGGGGGAGTCCTTATTTTTGTATTTGCTGTCATGTATGGGATAACATTGTGTGTGGTCAATATTTTTATCTTATTAAATCATTGGAAGGAAGGTAGAGTAATCTTGAGTTCTTATTTATTTTAAAGTAAATATGCTTGGTCTAAGGGGGAGCTTGGTATCTCTATCAAAAGAGTGGTTATTTTTGGTGTCATAATATAAGTATGCATGTGTTAAAAGGATAATATGTATAAGATGCTTCAAAACTTCTCTTTGTTGAACTTTTTGATGGAACATCTAGGAGAGTGACTTGATTGAGAGAAATTATTGAGAATGGTTGTCATGAGTGGTTTCTATAATTTTAGAAGATTGCATGATGTCTAGTGTCTTGGAGAAGTAAAGTTAGATAAAAAGGAAAAGGTATGATTTAAATAGTTTGTTACCCTTGATGTCTAATAACATAAGCTTAGTGGATGCTTGGTTTGAGGGGGAACTATTCAGATTGTTAATTAAGCCTAATCTGTGTTGAAGTGGTCTTGTAATCTAAGGTCATTATAAAAGAGATAATAGTTTTAGAATACCTTTGCCATTTATTTCAAATGGGGAGAAAATATAAAAAAAGGTGAGAAAAAGAAAGATTAAAAAGGGTGAGAAAATGCAAGATTAGAAAGGGTGAGAAAAGGCAAGAACTAGGTCTAGGAAATGATTGCCATCAAGAATGGTTGACATAGTTTTTTTGAGTATGTTTGCCATCAATTACAAAGTGGGAGATTGTTGAACATTTTCATTAATTTTTGAGTATTGGTATTAATGTTATTAGTGATGTCAAAGGCTCATGTGAATATTCATGGTCAAGTAAGCCTTGAGGTATGTGTATGATGAGTTCTTTTACTTGCATAGTAAGTCTTGTTTTTATATAAGAGAGAAGTGATGTGAAAGATCTTATGAAGGTTCATGGTCAATTAAGAATTTAGGTATGTGTACGATGATTTATTTTTTATATATAGTAAGTGTTGCTATTGTTGTATATGAGAGTAGTGATGTGAGAGTACTATTTGAAGAATGTTCTTATGTCAGCTTGAGCAATATCATTGAGATCAGCATGAGTAAGTACATGTTAGTATGTCAAGTATAAAGTATATTGTAAAGCTTTGTGTAGATTTATTGAGAAGCTATGTAAAGTTATCATAATAAAATGAGTGAGTTATGAAGATAAAGTTGTATGATCTAAATATCTATATAAGTGTTTTGAAGATGTTTTAAATGAGATAAAAAGATATAAACACTTCAAATAATACTTGAAAATGTTTGAGAATAAGAGAGGTTGTTTGAGTTTTCATATGAGGTGTTGAGGGTTTCTTGAAAATGATTATAAGGAAAACTTTGAAGATATTCATATGCATCTTTGAAGATGCCCCGAGTGAGATATAAAGATCCTTTATCTAGCTTCAAATATATATAAACAAATTTTAAGATGCTCTGAGTGAGACATAAAGATTATATATTGAAGATATGAAGAATATTAGGTAAGTACTTTAGTCTTAGTCTACAACTACACTAGTTCTAGTTACTACTTGGCCTAGTGAGGCATCATGAGCTATTGATAAGATATATGAAGAATGTCTGATAGTAGTTAATCATGATAGTATATTTAATGTAATATATATGAGGTGTTGAGATCTTGGATAGTGGTTAGAAGGTCAAATTAAAGACCTATTGTGACTTGCAACTTTTGAGCTTAGAAAGTGAAGAGAGAGATGATGTCTAGATAAGGTATCATGATCAATTTACATGGAATGGGTGAGAAGGTGTTCATTAAAAAAGGAGAGTAAAGTTGATAAAAATATGTGCATGAAGTTTCATGTCATGGTTTACAAGAAAATGCTTGAAAAAGAGTTTCAAGGCCTCTCAAATGCATAGAATGAAAATTTATCTATCTGAGAAGGTTTTTCAAGTTCTCATTAGCACGTGAAATTTTTTAATGAGAATATAAGTTTTTCATGGTAGATAAGAAAGGTTTATAGTTCAAATTTCCAAGCATTGGTTTCTAGATAGATGAGCTAAGCTTTTTGAATGATTGTTAAGATTGGAAGTTGGTTTAAACCCTCAAAAAACCCTAACATTGACTTGATGTTGAAGAAATTATTCTAAAGGGATTAGAATGATTTGGTATGGATAATTAAGTGATTTGAGATTGAATAAAACTCTCTCAAGCATATTTATGTGTGATTGGTTTTTTATGTGATTGAGAAAAACCAATAGGAAAGTGTTTGGTTTTCAAAGATTTGTTATAGTAGGCAAAGTTGACCTAGTCAAATTTTCTAAGAGGTTTAAGGTCAAAGTGTGTGACTTGTATTTTTTATTCATGAAGGTTTATAGATACTTTCTAGATCTCAAGTATGTAAATTTGGTGATCCAAGTTGGCTAGTTACTAATATACCTAATGGTACAAATAGTAAGAAAATTAGTTAAAAGTAAGAGGATGATTCTTGATGTTTTTCCATGTAAGAATGATGGATTCAAGTGTATGATGATGTTTTATGGGAATTTAATAATATATATATATATATATATATATATATATGAGTTTTTCAATCTTGGAATTTAATGTAAGATTTCAATGTTCCAACATCTTACATTAACTTCCAAGATTAAAAAAATCATATATATATATATATATATATATATATATATATATATATATATATATATGATTTTTTTAATCTTGGAAGTTAATGTAAGATTTTGGAACATTGAATCCAAAATGGATTATTTGGTTGAGTGGAGTTTATGATAGAGAAGGTCAATAGATTGGTTTATAAGACCAATAGTTTCCATTATAAATTTTAACCCTTTTACTGGAGGTTACTCTAAGGATGGTATAAGATCATATTTATGAATTGAAATCCTTTGATTATGTTTAATCAGGTGTCATAAGTGTGTGTTTCCTTGATTGTGTTTTGAAGTTAGTTGATAATTTCAAGGGAGCATCTTACATAGAAGAGTTTGAGCTTTTATACCCTAAGTTGAAGCATATGATGAATTTTTATATGATCCTTAGTTCATGAGGTTTTTGAATATATAATTTTTTTCCATGGTTGTTTGTAAAAAAATATTTATGTCTTAGTTGTTCAAGACAAACTTCATATATATTCACAAGCCTTTTATGAACAATGTTTTGAGAAAGGGTTCAAATTGTGGTTGGAATTACAAGGTGTAATGAAAATAAAGTGAACTTTTATAAGGTATATTTTAGTTTTATATGTTGTGTTCCTACATATGAGTTGTTTGAATATGCTTCGAGAAAGATTAAAGGGTGGCGTGTTGTTTAGAAGGCCTAGTAGGTCTCCATAAAGCCTAAAAGAGGAGTAAGGGATATTTGAGTTATGATCAACCAATGTGTGGAAAAATTATGATCAAAGTGTGTTATTAGTATATGTTAAGACCTATTATATGGAATACTTAAGATTTTTGAAGTGTGTGGCCAACGAAGAAGGATATGTTAAGTGTATTGTATAAAAGTAGGGATAATTAGGCTTACTTGATGTGCTTAGTGTGTATTATAAACAAGAGAATGTAATAGAACATTAGAAATAAAAAAATGGTCCTATATAACATACAAGATATTATATCAATATAATATATTAGGTCTACATATGAGGATCAAGGTCAAAATACCTAACCAAGCTATGAAGAGGGATAGTTGAGTGAAGAAGGCTAGAGGCTAGTTTGAGAGGGATATAAGTCTATGAAGAGATGATGAATAAGATCATAATTTGTTGTATGAGAAACAAGGTTTTATAAATTTTATCAAGTGTTTCAATTTGTTGAGTTAGTGTTGAGTCATCTAGGGGTTGGTGTCTTCTTACATGTGGGAACTTGCTAAAGCCTAACTAAGTTGGTGCTTAGCTAGTTAGGGTTGGTACTCATTGTGGAGTTGGTGCTTCACTAAAATTTGGTGTTTGTATTATATTAATATATTATATTTGAATTATTAGTGGGTTTTACTCTCCTTTAGGGTTTCCCATATATATATTGTGTTCATGTATTTCATGCTCTTTTGGATTGATGTTTATGCTTTCATAGATATACATACTTATATAAATGATTTATGATTAATTAAGAGTATCAAAGAATTTTTTTGAAGAATAATTCATCTCCCATCTAATTCATTTATATTATAACATATTCATGGTGGTGGTTCATAAGTTAGATCCTCTTCAACTTCCAAAGTTCATTTTAGAAAAGGTATCCATGTAGGAAATCACCTACCAAATTTGGAATAACATAGATGAAGACCTGATAAAAAATTATTATGCCACCTTCCATGGGTCTCATGTAACCATTAGATAAATGTAGTACACCATTCAAAAATATTTTATAGAGGCTAGAAATTGTAGGAATGATTATGAATTCCCTCCTTCCTCATATAAATTAAGACCCTCATGATAAGGTCAAAAAGAAAATTCACACTCTCAGCCTTGGCTACAATCATGATATGATCAATCATGATTTTATTTTCTTGAATGAAAAAGATGAAAATGTGGTCAAATAAATATCTAAAAATACATGGATAAATGAGGACTTACTAATAGTGATCCAAGTAGAACCATCCTTGACACTCGATGAAGTAATGTTTATAATTCCACCTCTTGGAGGATGGAGATCCTTAGATTTTTGGAGTGGGAGGATATGAAAATAGCCAAATGGAGAAGGGATTGATACTTAATAATTTTAAATCTAACCTTAGGACCAAAAAAAATTTGTAGCTAAGGCATCACTCAGTGTAGATGAAAATGAAGAATAAGAATAAGAACAAGCCAAGGAGGAATAATTGCCTACCTCAACACAAAGACAAGCACAAAAGCTCCTAGTTCAACCTTTAACAATTTAATATATTAAATTCAAACAAGAGTTAGGTGAGGAGATAAATATATTTGGATGTAGTGTACAAGTGGAAGCACAAGTGAAAGCATGGATTATATTCTTATATTCCTTAGACCAAGAGGAAATAGTGGTTACTTTAGCCCCAATGCCAAGAACTATTCCCTCCTTTCTTCCATTATATTCTATAAGTCCATAGGTAGGGATAACAACTAGTACATATCAAAATAATCCCAAGGATAGACAAGAAACCCTTTCAACCTAGGAGGTAGACAAGGAACAACTAAAATAGGAAAAATTTATATGTTTAAAGGCACTCAAGTTCAAAGCACCTATCATAGATAGCTCAACTAGTAAGGGCCCCACTACTTACAAATCCTTTAAGATTTTACCATTTCATGTATTTACCTAAAGTTCAGTCACTACTAGCCCTATGGTATCCAAATTCATTCCCAATAGATATTATCTATAGGTATACTATTCCTACACCCATCCATGAGTCTGTATATCACCACTACTCTTATTCCACCTCCCACTACTATGGATTATATCCTGTCTATTTATATTCTACTGACATTCACTATATAAACATTGGTTCCATTTATTACTTCAATTAATTAGCCCATCACTCCCACTACATCCACTTCTACCTAGTTAGATTCATCCTGACTTTTTTCCACTCCTACCATAGTAAACATAGTGGTAGCACATAAAATAACACCTATGAAGAAGTTAGTTTTTGTGGTCCATCCAATGCCACAATATGGGAACATAGATTGGTCAAATATTATTTGGCCTATAATTCCCAATCTTCCACAACACATTGAGCAATAACCTTGAAGAACATGCTCAAGTGGAAGCATTACCCTCTGATCCTTCAAAGCTCACTCTTCTAGATTGGGTAAGGAACTAAGAGCCTTAGGCTCAAAGAGGCCTAATCTAGAGATGAGGTAATTTCTAATAGTGAGATCCATATTTGGCAAAGCCACTAGATCAATATATAAGGTGAGAAAGAGGAAAATAGAATACATCACAGGTAGAATTATAATCACAGATGATGTGAAAGAAGTATACTCCCTAAACAAAAGCGAGAATAGGAAAAAGGGTCAGTCACCTCATATACAGGACTTGAAATCATACATGGAGAGATATATAAAATACATCATGGATATAAATCAAAGAACTCAAATATCCAAGTAGGATATCAATGAAGAGTTAGAGACAATCATAAAGCAATGATAAGTAATTTGAATTCCTTAGGGCATTGAGAAGGATGTATAAGATTTTTCCCTCATATTGTATGAAATTCTTGATTCTATTCATTCTTTGAGAGTTATCCTAGTTCCACATGTCAATATGATAACCCACTTATTTATGATCCATAAGGAAGATGATAGCAAGCTGAACTTCCCAGTGTTGTATACACATAATAAGGATTTTAACCATATGGATTTTGTGACTGAATTAGAGGTGTCTGATGCTTTTAACATAGAATTGATAAGGACCCAAGAGTCTAGATATTGGGTTCTATCTTTGGAGGAATTAGTAAATAAATTGGACAAATAGGAGAAAGAGGTCAAACATATTTTGTCAAGACTAGATTTGGCAACTATTTGATATAACCAAAGAAAACTTTTGATAAGAGGCACATTCTACCAAAAGATGAAACAAGCCTCCAAAATTTTCAAGCAGAGCCTACAAGGTTTAAGAATTGAATAAATAGAGGCTAAATGAATTTCAATAAGAAAAAGGACCATAAAGGTGGAGGTTTATAGGGATTGCTTAAAAATAACCAAGGAAAAAAATAATAAACAAATGGGTGAGACTAGTAAGGTCACTATACCATCTCTCCTAGATATGGGTATAATTAGAGCATAGCTTGTTAAGGCTTATAAACACTACTAGGACTTATATTTGAATTAAAAAAAATTTCAACAAGGTCAACCTAATAGTTTTACTATGCCAACTCCACATACTCCACCAACAATGACAACAAATGCCACATTGATGTCACCTTAAAATACTATTCCCATGAGGACTACATTTCAAACATCTAAAGCATCTTCAAGTTCACTTCTAATTATAACAACATCCACTACTACTACTATTCCCATAGTGGTTTTGAATCAAGTCAAACAAGAGCCAATTTAAATGGGCTAATTTTTGACATTTTTCATGTCAATGACAATCGAATAATATAAGTCTTAGTTACATTTATATATTATAATTAAAATATTTTTATTAGCATGCATACATTACATGAATAACATATTTATAATGAATCATTATGTAACTAAAACTTATCTTACGATCCATTGATATGTAAATAAAACATTCTAATCTTGGAAGAGGAAGAAATCTCTTCCCTAAGTCTTTATATACAAGTTGTAACCCTCTTTCAAAGGGTTGAAGTTTTTGAATGAAATAAAATAAAAAATCAAGAATCTTGATGGTCATGCAAATATGTTTGTTCTATCTTCTTCCCTTTATATGTTCATAAATTTGAAGTTTCTTTGTTTTGTAAATTGATTCAAGAATTTCGATGTGTGCAATCTCTATGGATGAATCTGACTATCATGTTTATGAATGATTAATCATATATGTGATATATCTATTATACATTGATATGTGTCATTGACTTATATAGTTAGTATAGGTTGAATAGTTATCATAAAATGTGTAGAAGTGTCTCATTTGACATAATATTCTAGGTGTGAGCAATAGCTTCCTTAGATAACTTCTTGGTCTGATCTATAATATATTGCATAAAGGCATGAAATAATAGTCATAAAAGTTTAAACCTTTAGTTGAGACCTTGAATCACCCTATATCTAATTACCCAAACTCCTAGACAACAAACATTGGTCTTTGAGAGACTTGTCCACTAAAGAGATAGATTGATAAATTCCATTTCAAACATGTATAATCCTTTTTTCTACCTTACCCTTCCTTTTTTTAAAATTTTATTTGAGATCCACCCACCATAGATTAGTCTTTCACCCATCCAACTCACATAGTGATTTCTATTTTTTTATTAGAAACCACACATCCACCTAAAAACTTAGTTGAATAACCCACAATCTTAACCTTCTATTCCATTACTCAATTGTACCAACCACATACACATAACTCATTCCCTAGAGTGGAACCTAGTTCCATAGATATTCCAAAATGTTAGAGGTTACCTCATTGAAAACTCTTTGAGGTGTGCATAAAAACCACATTAACAATAATATGCATGTTGTAATGCCTAAATGTGTTGTTGGAGATCTTCATTATTTTAAAATTTTGTGAATTTAAAAAGTTACCACTATGTTAGATATGTTTAGATAGTGATGATAGGGTTGATAGTTTCATTGTAAATTTTTTCATACATAAGCATGTTATTCTTCCTCAAGGTATAAGATTATAAGTTTGTCATCCTCTCTATTAGGATGCACATGGGATATGGTTGGGAAATTACTAGGGGATTCCTCCTAAAATATTTTATTATAAATGTTAATATGGGGGAAGTGACTTTGGGACAGGTTGTGTAAAAAGGTACCCTATATAAGTGTTGATTATTGGTTGAGACATATCCACATATTGATGGAAGATAAAATTTAATATTTATTATTGGGATGGGTTAAGATAACTATTTATAAGGGGTTGTATGGAAATTTCGTATTGTGTAGTTAGGGTTATTTTTTTTGAAGGTTTTGACATATAAGGATCTATTGTGTAGATGGTGGAGGTTTCATTATATGCTAAGAAATTTATGTTACACTTGTTTTGATAAGAGGCAGGGTTAACAAAATAGAGACTACTATATTTTTAAGCATGGGAGAGGGTGGTGGTTTGGTAATATTTTGTGTTGGAATAACAGTTGTGATAGGACTACTAGACATTAAGGGTGGTTACATATCTAAAGGTTATGTTGTGCTAGTATTTGATCATGAATGGTGTGTTAGTGGACAAGGACACCATGTCCATGGTATATCCCTCAAAGGTTTTTGGGGTAATGCCATATAAAGAGTGGGAAGTTTGACCATAAGGGGAAATGGCAATCCATATAGATCACATGGTAAGGTAATAATTCAAGTCCATTGGATTGTTGTCTAGTATGCTATATAAAATATGGATCACCCTAAGAGTATAACTAAGGAAGATAATATAGGATAGAACTAGGTGAGGTAGGGGGACTTGGTGATTATTCCATTGAAGAGGAAGATGAGTGGTGTGACTCTGTTTGTTTGAGTAACTATTATCATGTCAAAACCATCTAGTGATAAAGTAATAAAAATAAAGAATAAAACATATAATTCTTTATTTATTATCTATATTTCAGTGAAGGAAAACACAAACTCTATTTAAATGAACTTAAATATTTTTTACTTTTTAAGAAACAAAATCTTAAAATGTGAAGTTGATATGGGTTAATGAGGGTAGTCTAAGGTTGGTTTCAATTTTCATTTAAGGATGGGAACCTTGATATACCTGAAGGTAGAGTGAGACTTGACTCTATGTTGGTGGCAACATGTTTCTTGGTATTAGGGACTACCCCATCACTTCATGACTGTACAATGATAAGGGTGTCAGGTACTTAGCCTATATACCACCAGCTAATTGTTTATACTCAGGTAGAAAACCAAGTCAAATTTACCCTCAGTGCTGAAATCCATGTGGGTTTACCCAGGTGGGAGTTGTTTTGATTACAATTTTTTATTTTGGTTCAATTTTTGTGTGAAAAGAGTGTGGCTAAATGATAAGTTAACCCACTTATATATTTTTATCTAAAATAGGAAAACTAAAGGAAGATAGTTTCTTTAAAAAAGAAAAGTAATCTAATTTTTAATAGACAATGAATTGCACCAAATGAAACAAGTAAATAATACAAAAACAAATCAATCAATAATAGTGAGGCCCTTTAACAAGTCCCACCAGGCATCTCAGAATGTTTAAAGTATTTTATTTCATTTTTATATGAAGTAAACTACTTTAAAACTTTAAAAAAGATATAGGGTTTTCAAGACTAACTATGATTAGAAAGGACCATGCACCATTTATCCAATGATGTGAGTACTCATTTTTATCTTGGAAGGATTACCTAAAAAAAATAGACAACTTGAACAAAGATAAAAAGGAGTAATTCTAAGAAGTGGTACACTTATATGGATGTGAGCCCACTTTCTAGGAAAATAAGTGGATAAATATAATAATGATAAAAAAGATTTATAGAAGGCTAATTAAAAGATAAAATATGCCTATTCAAAGATAGAAGATCATATTTCATAAAAATAAATAAAGACCAAATTAGATATTTGATTTACCTATTTAATATATTACTATAATTGATTAGGATTTTGAGAGATATGTTTTAATAGGTATCATGGTTGACTATGTAAAATTATGGTTGATTATCTAGGATTAAGATTGATTCCATAGGATCATGATTGATCCTATAGAATTATTATGATACCAAGGCTATAGACTAAGAAAATGAATCACAAAGACAAGTTTGATTCTAAAAGGAGAGATAATGCAAATGATCATACAATGATAATGCTTAAATGAAGTAAATAGACCCTACGATGCTAAAAAAAGATAAAACTTATCTTAGATACTTTTGAGATCATGAAGATGGGATTGTGAACCCAAATTTTGATATGATATCACTTCTACTAAGATATGAGGATGAAACCTTAAAGTATTTTTTTAGGTAGACATAAGATAGCCTAAAGATTTTGAAGTGCAAATAGATATAAATAATAGAAATATGATGAAATTAAATTAAGATAATTAGTACAATAAACTCACTTGGACTATGCTACCATATTTCAATGGGATTAATATGGATATTATGAATTCCTAGCTTCTTGAGGGGTAAAGAGTGTCTTTAATTTCAATGTTTGGATTCCACATAATACCAAGCAATGAAAACAAACTCTATGGATATTTCATCAACATTTAAGGAGATAAAATAATGTTATCTATAATAAGAAAATGTGGGTATATATAATCGATGTTAATCCAAATGGATTGACATCAATTTTTTGATACCCAACCAACTTTGCCAAAAGTCATTATATGTTTGTTTTAACCATGGGCAAATTGGGTCAGAAGAATATACATGTGTTCCATAGGTTTGCATTATTATTAAGTATATTAATTTACTTAGTTATAATGGATTTTGTTAAGATATTTTAGGATAATGGGTGGTTATAAGAATTATGATTGTAATTATTAAAAATAATTACCATGGGTGAATCAAGTAGTTTATACATAAAATAAACATTTAAGTCTACATTTAGATATAGACATTTACTTCCTTATACTTTAAGTTATATTTTATGTATATGCATTTAGGATGTTTACTAGTGGTTTTAGACCTCTAGGAGTTACAATATAAATTATAGGTTTTGGAGGAATATACCATATTTTACTTAAACTATTTTAGGGTTTCACAATATCAAACATAGCCATAATGCACATGTTATACAATATTGTGGTGTATAATTATAGTGTCGATATTTTCCCCTTTTGGTTGAGTGGTTTCTAATAACTTGTTTCAAGACAAAAAAATAAGATAGATTTGATTCCCTAGGTTCATATGAGGAGTTATTCCCCCTCAAATTAAGAACCAATAAGGGATGACAATGTGTTCAGGGGTTTGAAATGATTTGGATGGTAGGATAGGATGAGGATCTGAGGGTTAAAAGAGAATGAAAATGACACATATTTTTGAGTGAGAAGCTAGATTTCAATTACAAGGATATGTATATTACATATATAAATGCTCCAAGTCACAAAATAGATTATCACCATTGTAAACAAGTGAAAACGTAACTAGGCTACCAAGCAAAAATATGATATGGAGGTCTAACTAAAACATATGTTGTGATAAGTTAGGTAAACACTTGTATACTATTATCTCAATGTAAAACACACTCTTTAAGATCCTTTAGGTATTTTCTCCCAATAGAGAGTGAGCTAGGATTGGTTGTAGGATTAGTAGGGAGTCATCCTCCACTAACCTAAGGTCTTATGTGTAAAAGGACATAATTTCAATCAGTGTAATTTGTTTGGCTTGGGTATAAGAATATTTTATTTGAAGCATGAAAGTAAATGCAAAATAAGGGATCAAGATCAATCATAGGGATTAAAATTAATCATTTTTATGGCTATAAATAGTGTGATACAAATGTCATTTGCTTATTGGCTAAATATTAGTTAGATCTTTCAAATTAGGATGGTTTTCACTAGATAGATGGGTGATGCCTATGGATTTTCCACATTATGTATGAGAAAAGAGTAACCAAGGTTGATTTAAATCCTTAATTTTATGAAATTAAGGTGAGGAATGAGATCCTTTATGAATTATACACTTTGTAAGCCTGGTCTAATGCTAATTAATGCTTTATTGATCATTAATTAACCAAGCCTAGGATTTCTAAAATGGGAAATGATATTAACATGAAAAGATATAGACATGGAATTAGGATTATGTTATCTCCTTAAGCCAAAGGCTAAATTTTGGTGTACTAGTGACAATAGGATTAACGTGGGACAACCCATGTCTTATTTTTATGTAGACTGGTCAATGTGAGAAATCTACTAGATTTTGGAAAGCTGATCGATGCATCAAATATTTCTTGGGATATTATTCAACTTTTGATTTTATATTTTGATGGAAATTCTTACTAACTTTTGGATAAGATAATAAATTTAATTAATGTGGGAAGCTTTATTTCATTTTAATTTTGGATAGCCATCCTTCAAGGGAGTGGGATATATATATTTTATGAATAGTTGTTCTTTGAGGGAGCAATCTGTGCTTTGTACCTTGATGAATAACATTCCTTGAACGGAATGGTCTATAATTTTCCCCATTTCTTTAATATATTTTTTATCCCATATTATTGATTTGGAATAAGGCATTCATGCATTTTGTTGAGTTGGCCTACATCATGTTCTCTAAAATAGAGCTATGAGACAAGGTGATATTTTGATCCTTGTTATGGTGACTAATGATTTTTTTCTCCTTATATATAGGTATAACATATCCAATAGAAAATTTTTATGAGAAGATATGAGGTCTTCACATTTAAGGTCATGAAGAAAGTGTTGTCATATGACCACATGATTCTATATCATTATAGGCTATATGTGTGGATATTTATAAATATATGAAATAAAAAGCCTATTTTTATTTGTATATAACCAAAACTATTAAAAATAAATAGATAAACCTAGGTAAAGCAAAATAAACTAATGGGTGAGACTAAAAGGGTAATTAGACCATTTATCCTAGATATGGGTCTAATCATATCATAACATGATAAGGCTTACAAACACTACCAAGACATAAATGTGAAGAAGAAAGTTTCTCAACAAGGTCAACCTACTAGCTCTACTATGCCAACTCCATGTACTCCACCAACAATGACAACAACAACCATGTAGATGCCACCTAAAATTACTATTCTCATGAAGACTAAAATTCAAACATCTAAAGCATCTTCAAGTTCACTTCTAGTTATAACAACATCAGCTACTACTACTAATACTATTCCCATAGTGGTTTTGAAGCAAGTTAAATAAGCATTGATTTAGATTAGCTAATTTTATACATTTTGCATGTAAATGAACAAACCGAAAATAATAAGTGTTAGTTACATTTATATATTATAATTGATAGATTTTTTAAAATAATGCATACATTACATGAATATGATATGTGGTATGCATCATTATGTAACTCAGACTTATCTTATCGTTAATCAATTGTAAACAAAATGTTCTAATCTTGGAGGAGGAGGTGACATCTTCCCCAAATTTTTATATACAAGTTTTAAACCTATTTCAAAGGGTAAATTTTTTAAAATGAAATATAGAAACAAATTAATACTCTTTATTATCATGCAACTATGTTTTTTTTATCTTCTTCCCTTTCTATGTTCATGAATTTGAAGTTTCTTTTGTTTGTAAAGTGATCAAGAATTTTGATGTGTGAAATCTCTATGGATGAATTTTACTATCATGTTTATGAATGATTAATCATATATGTGATAGATATATTACAAATTTATATGTGTCATTAATTTATAGGTTGAATCATTATCCCAAAATCTGTAAAAGTGTCTCATTTGATATATTATTTGAGGTGTCATCAATAAATTCTGTAGATAACTTCTTAGTCTGAGTTGTAATCTCTTTTATAAAGGAATGTAATAATTGTTGTCACTTGTATTTTCACCCCTTGAATATATGCCTAGATCTCCTCATCCAAGTGGCCTAATGGAAACATCTCACTTGTTGTGGGTAAACAATTGGTGAGATGAATTTCTAGAAGGGATATTTCCCTTGATGTACTCTTTGAAGCACTCTCCTATTTATCAACTTGGCATGAAAAGGGTTAAGAAGAAAAAATAATAAAACTAAAAGGTTATAAACCAATACTAAATTTCATCTTATTGACTAATATTATACTACTTAGAGAAAAACAAATATTTCTTCACATAAAACTCACAACATAAGACAAATTGTTACATCAATGTTTCATATGTTAGGTTCAAGAGGTATTTTAATGCTCAGGAGGGTAATGAATGATTATTTGGGATAATAAAGTCATGGATCAAATATAATACACTTATACAATAAAATATAACACTAATAAAGACCTGTAATAATTACTCTTCTTCACACTTGGTGAACAATCAAGGATAACATGCTAGAAAAGTTCATCTTCTACTAGACAAAACCAACAAGATTGCAAAAAAATCAATTGTAAAACATGTACATAGGAAAATTAAATTTGTATTTTTTCAAAATTCATTAAAATATAAAATTATCTAGGGTTTCACCATTAACCAATAGAGGTTGCTTAAAAGACCCAAAAAGGTCAATATTTATAGCATTTGGAAGAGGGGTGAGATAAGGGAAACCCAAAGGTCACTTATACACTTATCATGATAACTAAAGATATTAAATATGCATGGAAAAGAGGTTTTAAATTAACCATGCAATGTTATGAATCCCAAGTGTCTATAAAAGTTATGAAACTTATGAAAAGTGGCATGAAACTCCTTGTCTTGGCTGAAAAATTTGCCTTCATGATTTGGACGTATTTGAACATCCCATAACTAAATATGTATAGGTTTGATTATTATAATGAGAGAGAAGTATTTAATACATGATATTGATGCATTAGTTTTAGTACTAATCATTATTAATCTCCTAAAATTAAGCCATCACTACCTATAGTCTAAAAAACTCCTCTTTCAATCACCCCTCATGCTTGGCTTCAGTTTTCCATGAAAATCTATGGGAGAGAGTGGATGACACTTGGAAATATTATCCATGGAATTAGCATACTTAGGTAAACCTTAAAAAGGATCACACTTTAATTTTTCACCCTTCTCACCATTGTGTTCACTATGCCAGTTTTGATTGGCTGAGATGAGAGCTATTATTTAAGCACTTAAAAGTTTTCTCAAAACATCAGATGGCCATATGGAGTTATATTAAGTCCATATATTCCTCTAAATTTATATTACATCTTTATACCCCTTATGAAATATTAAAAATATAAAAAATGATAAAAATTTCCTTATTTTATACATAAGAGATTAAGACATCTCCCAACTCTTCACCTTCAACATGACATCAATAAAGGCTCTTGTAGATGTGCATATAGTCTATATGTAGGTAGGGGTATGAAATGGAGAAACAATATTTTGATGAAATTACTAAAAACAACTCAAACCCATTTTCAAACTTCCAAATTCATAAAATTTATCAACGAGGTCTTAAGGCAAGGTGAAGAATATCTATCCCAATGTAAAAAACTCTTGCAAACATTTTAAACAAGGTAGGTAAGAACATCTCAAGATTGTTTGGTATGATGTATGAGTTTGTAACTAAAATTTTATCCTATTTAAAAAATAAAATAACTCTCTCCATTTCCTAATGGTTTGAACAAACTAATATACCATAAGTACAACTTCATGAACTAGCTAAACAAGTTCTATACATGTGTGCTTCTACATGAAACTAAGTAAAGAGTTGAATGAGTTGAATGGTAAGATTAAAATTTGTCCAAAGAATAATATTATGAAAAACAAAAATAGGAAGATATGATAATATGGCCTTGACACCTATGTAACACCATATTCAACTCACATGAAACCTTTGTGAAGACCAACATTCTCAAACAAGGATGAATTGGCAAAAACTTCACAATGGTGACACCTTCTTATAGCATGAGTCAAATTGCCCATAAAAACACCATGAAATATTAAAATAATTGTGGTGAACATGTAATAAGGTATAAAATATCCTATGGATTCAACATCACCAACTGGTTCATATATACTTGATTAAAATGGAGCAAAACCTATAGGGTGCATGAAACAACTAGCATAAAAACATAGTAAACTTGTAAAGGATGATTCATAAAAAAAATTGATAAACACATGAAATATTTATATGAAAATAAATGTCTATAAGTGTAATATAAACTCCCAAAATCATTTTCCCTAAAAAATCTTGAGTTGTCCTTACTAAGCACAAACTTGATGGTCACTTCTATGCATCTAAAAAGGCAAACAAGAAGTTGAATGGTTTTAAATAAAAAATGGAACGTATAATGAATTTAAATTATTGAGATGAGTTTTAATAAGATGAATAGGAATTCCATGATCTTTTCCCATGTGTCACCTTCTCCCATAGGTCATACAAGTGCTAAATTCTCCCTTTTTTAGTTGGTTTCATAAATTTCAGTTAGACAACCTACAATATTCTTATGTAAATGACATCCCTAACAAGGAATATGACCTATTTGATATTTTATAAGAAAAAAACACTTAGACACCTTGGGAATAATTCCACTTGCATTTATGACCCTTAAAATCCCATTAAATGACTCAAAATGCCAAATTAACTGATTAGACCATGACTAAGGTTGAAAATACATTAAATAACATCAAATGAACTATAATATATCCTATTAAAAATTATTTGACCCATAAACATCTTAAAAACCATGTTTTTACCTATAAGGGTCCAAAATTGACCTAAAAGTCAAATTTGGTCAATAATAATAGCCTTAAAATTAGTAACCTTTAGTTGGGACCTAGAAGTGCCATGTGTTTGATTACCAAAATTCCCAGACAACAAACATTGGTCCTTGACACACTTATCCACTAAAGAGATAGACTGAGAAATTCCATTTCAAAGATGTATAATCATTTTTTTAGCTTTACCCTTCCCTCTTGTAAAGTTTATTTGATATCCACCCACCATAGATTAGTCTTTCACCCATCCAACTCACATAGTGATTTCCATTTTTTATTAGAAACCACACATCCACCCATAAAGTTGGTTGAACAACCCACAAGCTTAACCTGTTATTCTACCACTCAGTTTTACCAACCACATACCTATAACTCATACCCTAGAGTGGAACCTAGTTCCATATATATCCAAAAATGTTAGAGGTTACCTCATTCAAAACACTCTAAGGTGTGCATAAAACCAAAATCAAAAGTATTATGCATGTTTTAATACCCCAATGTGTTGTTGGGGATCTTCATTACTTTTAAATTTTATGAATTTAAGAATTTACCATTGTATAGGATATGTATAAATAGTGATGATAGGGTTGATAGGTTCATTGTAAATTTATTCATATATAAACATGTTATTCTCTGTAGAGGTGTAAACTTATAAGTTTTTCATCCTCTCTATGAGGATGCACATGAGATAGGTTGGGAAATATATTGGGGTATGCCTCTTAAAACATTTTTTTGTAAATGTTAATATGGAGGAAGTGACTTTGGGAGAGGTTGTGTAAGGGGCTACCCTGTAGAAGTGGTTACAGTTGGTTGAGATAAAAGCACATATTGAGGGAAGATCAAACACAATATTTACTAATGGAATGGGTTAGGTTAACTATCTATAAAGGGTTATATAGGAATTTTTTAGTCTATAGTTATATGTATTCTTTTTAAGGTTTTGACCTATAAGGAATTATTATGTAGATGGTGGATGTTGCATTTTATGATAAGAAATTTATGTTACATGTGTTTGGATAGAAGGGAGTTTAGATGGAATGGAGACTACTATATTTTTAAGCATGGGAGAGGGTGGTTGGTTTCTTATTGGTGGTGGTGTGGTAACATTTTGTGTTATAATACCAATTGTGGTAGGACTAATAAACACTAAGGGTGGTTGCATATATAGAGGTTATCATATGCTAATGTTTGATCCTAAGTTGTGGGTTAGTGGGTGAGGACACCATGGCATGGTATATCCCTCAAAGGTTTTTGAGGGAATACCATAGAAATAGTGGGAAGTTTTACCATAAGGAGAAATGGGGATCCATATGGATCATGTGGTAAGATAATAATTCAAGGCCATTGGATTTTTTTCTAGTACACTAGAAAAATATGGATCACCCTAAGGGTATAATTGGGGAAGACAATCTCTAATAGAATTAGGAGAGGTAGGTAGGGTGATGTGGTGATTGTTTCATCAAAGAGGAAGATGAGTTTGGTGACTCTATTTGTTTGTTCAATTATTGTCATGTCAAAACCATGTAGTGATAAAGTAATGAAAATAAAGAATAAAACATACAATTACTTATTTATTATCTTTTTTTTAATGAAGAAAAACACAAATTCTATTTAAACAAAATTAATTTTTTTTATTTTTTAACAAACTTTTAAAACATGAAAGTGAGATGGGTTAATGAGGATAGTCTAAGGTTGGTTTCAACTTATATTTAAGGATGGTAACCTTGATATACCTAAAGGTAGAGTGACGCTTGATTATATTTTGGTGGTAAGATGTATATTGGTATTGAGTACTACCCCATCACTTCATGACCCTACAATTATAAGGGTGTCATTCACTTAGCCTATATACCACCAGCTAATTATTTATACTTACATAGAACATCGAGTTAGATTTACCCTTGGTGATCAAATCCAAGTCAATCTACCTAGGTGGGAGTTGTTTTGATTGTATTTTTTTATTTTGGTTTAATTTTTATGTGAAAAGAGTGTGGCTAAATGATAATTTATTCCACTTAAACTAGATTTCACTATAAAATAGGCAAACTGAAGGAAGACAGTTTCTTTAAAGAAGGAAAGTAATCTAATTTTTAATGGAAAATAAATTTCAACAAATGAAATAAGAAGAAATAAAAAAATATATAAATGAATAATAGTGAGGCCCTTTAACAAGTAAGGTCAGGTGTGTTAGAATGTTTTAAGTATTTTTGTTTATTTTTTAATATAAAGTAAACTACTTAAAAACTTAAAATAAGATATAGGGTTTTCAAGACTACCTATGGTTATAAAGGATCATGCACCATTTATCTAATGGTGTGAAATCTCATTTTTGTATTTGAAGGATTACCTATGCAAAATAGACAACTCAAAAAAAGATAGATTAATAAGATATAGGAGTAGGCTAACTAGTATGAGACCAATCTTAGGAAGTGGTTCACTTATACATATGTCAACCCACTTTCTAAGAAAATAAGTGGATAAATATAATAATGATAAAAATATTTATAAAATTATACTTAAAATATATTGATTTAAAATATAAAATATGCCTATTTAAAGGTAAGAGATCATGCTTCATAAAGTAAACATTAAGACTAGATCAAATATTTGATTTGCCTGTTTAATATGTTATTATAATTAATTGGGATTTCAAGAGATAAATTTTAATAGGGATCATGGTTGATTATTTGAAATCATGGTCGATTATGTAGGATTACTATTGATTTTTTAGGATCATGGTCGATCTTATAGAATTATTACAATTCCAATGCTACAGACTAAGGAAATGATTCACAAAGACAAGGTGGATTCTACAAAGAGAGGTAATGCAAATAACCATACAATTATAATGTTTAATTGAATTAAATATACCTTACAATGCTAAAACATAAATACAACTTATCTTAGATACATCTAAGATCCTAAAGATGGGATTGTAAAACCAACTTGTGATTTGATATTGCTTCTACTAAGATATGAGGATGAAATCTTAGAGAATGTTTTTGGGTAGACATAAAATAGCCTAAAGATGTTTAAGTTTAGATATATATGAATAATATAAATAATATGAAATTATATTAAGATAATAAATTTAATAAACTCACCTAGACTATGATACCATCTTTTAATGGGATTAATATAGATATTCTGAATTCTTAGCTTCTTGAGGGGTAAATAGTATCTTTGATTTCAATGTTTGGATTCCACATAATATCAAGAAACATAAACAAACTCTATGTAAATTTCATCAAAATTTATGGATATAAAATCACATAGTCTACAATAAGAAAAATGTAGGTATATATCATCAATGTTGATTCAAATGGATCATGATCAATTTTTGGATACCCATTTAGCTTTGCCAAACATCATTCTATGTTTTTTTTTAACCATGGGAAAAATGAGTAAGAAGAATGTGATTTTATTCCATGGGTTCACTTTATCATTAATGATATTTTTTATTTGATAAGGTAAAAATTAGGTTTTATAGGGATCTTGGAACCACTAAAGTGTAGTATAGATAGTTTAAACAAGCCAAAACAAGGCTGAGAAACCAAAACAACAAAAAATTATAGGAATAAACAAAGAACCATAATAAAAGGAAACTATAAATAAAATTAGGTGGAAAACACATGTAATGGGTCTTTATAATCTTCAAGAATATTTTCTGAGATGATATGTTTTACCTTAGAAACCTTTTCTTAAGTGCAGTTCTAAGGACCTTTAATAGCTTCACTAGGGAAAAGCATACGAGGACGCTTTTATCCTTTAGCCTATAGGGATTAATGATTTGGGGGAACCCCCTTAGGGGAACCTATATGGGGGAATATTAAGGATTTATGAAACTAAATATTAGGGGATAAAGTGGTTTGGGTAGACTGAATAAAAGCTTAAACTATGGATTTAGCTTATCTATGCAATTAGTTCCAATCTTGAATGAGTTTAGCAAGGACCATCCCTTCTTATTAAAGCTTGGAGTTAAATTTATTTATCTACATTTTTTTACTTTCCATATCATCAATTATAATGGATTTTCCTTTCCATGTGGTCTCTACTGGGGTACCTATATTAAGAGATAGGCTTAGGTTTGGGGATAAACAACTTATGGGGGAGGTCATTATAAGGGGACTCAGGTAGGTTGTCTTGGTGGGAGAAAATAGAGGTCTATTGGCATCCTACAGTGGGATCCTCCACTAGGGAATCTTCTTGGGAGTCCTCCCTAGAGTATGATCCCATAGGGGGAACTTCTTGACCATTAAGAGCTTGGTCATACATGACTGGTAGGAGAATAAAACCTTGGTGGAGGATTGGATTAGAGCCATTCACTTGATATAGTATAATAATACTTTTGAGGGACTTTAGTAGAAGGAAAGGAAGACTAATTTTTTATCCAATGAAATGATTTATTAGCAAAAATGGTCAGAAAATATAAGAGTGTATTTACCTTCAAGCATCATGTAATGCATGACTTGAAGATAAATGTTAGACTAATAGTGTGGGAGAGAAATCCATGGAAATCCTTCCTTATCCATATAGACAAAGTCATCTATCCTAAAAATTGCTATAATAACTCTTATTTTTTAAATTGGTTCTTGAATGCCTTGGTGCCTTCACATGACATACCAGTCTCTTCACTGATGAATTCCTCTGTAATATTAATTTTGATGTTGTAAATGGTAATTTTTTGTTTATTCCAAGATAGAATGAAGTAATGGGAAACCTCTGCATTGTGCTCCATGAATCACTCTATGAAATCTATGAAACACCTAGATTTTAGCTTTTTCTAGACTCTTTTTTGGCCATGAACATCCTTACAAGAGATGCATTCCAATCTATCCTTGTCACCTCCCATCAAATCAATGTATACAAAGTCAAAGCAAGTAGGAGAAAGTTTTTGGATGTATTATATTTGAAAGAAGCAAGTGTTGTTGGAGAAGCCCACCAAATACTCATTATAACAATTATGTCCCCTTATATAGGATTAACCTAATTAAGATCCACCCCTTTGAAATAAGATCATACACATGTGGATATATAATTTTTTTGGCATACATCAATACCTTTATCACATGAGACATTAATATTATTGATGGGAATATTACTTGCATCATGATAGTTAGTTAAAAAGTGGATTTCAACTCTCATACTAGCGAAGAGGTTGGCCAACCTATTTCCTTCCCTATAGGTGTGGATAAGTTAGAAGTGAGACATGCCCTTTAGTAGTTGTTTTAAATCATCAATGATGTTTTTGATGGTGTGAAATGGGTTTTTTTCCTCTAAGGCATTTAGAATATTAAATGATTCACCCTCCATAATTATCCTATTCTAGTTTATTCTTGATGCCAAGCATGAACTCTAGAGAGTTGGCTTGGCCTTTACTAGGTGGTTTGTTTTGGTTCCCATTTGACCCATATAATTAGCCAACATCTCCCATTTTTAATTCCTTATAACTCCTCCACTTGTAGGACTTAGGTTTCCTTTGAAGGTTCCATTGAAGTTTAGTTTCACCTCACCTTGTTGTGGAGCCTTCCATTTCATGTCCCTGCATATTAAAGATTTTGAGGGAGAACATAATACCTATGTAATATCCTAGTTTTATGGATTTTCAAGGTAGAGGGAGGGGATATTTCTTTATCTTTTGGGGGGGGAGGCTTTCCAATTTTTCAAAATGGTATGGAAAAGGTGAAGGAAGACACCTTTCAATTGGTATCTTTTGTTAAGGAAAAATCCATCATTACATATTTTTTAGACACACCAAAACTAATAAGGGAGAGTAAGATAACAAAGAAAGATAAATGGATACTACATGGGGAATTATATTTTACAATGAGGTCTATAATATTTTTAAATTTGACCTAGGCTAGGTGAAGGTGATTAATCAACTAATTAAATAGTGTCAAGCTACATAGACACTCAAGGAAGAGATGGTGAAATAAATATTTCATGATCTAACAAATTGGGAACCTATTGGGGACTAACAGTCCTATTTTGTCTAGGTTTTCCATTATCAAAATTTTATCCTAAATTACAAGCCAAAAAATGAAATTAACTTTGGGAGTCAAATTCTTTACCCAAACATTTTTCCAAAAATTCCATTCACATTCCAAGTTAAGGTCAATGGCATGTCATGAGGCCATCGAGTAGGAGCCATTGTCTTCCACCCACCAAATGAAGAGATACTACTTCTTGATGGAGGGGATGTAAACTTGTCTTAGTAATAGGTTGAAGGTCTGAATACATTGATATTCTTCTAGTGATAGACCATCATTATGGAAGACTTTCCAGCACTTTGCTCCTTCCTTTATTTCCTAGTAATCTTTAATCTTGGATCTTTATTTTTGTTTGAGATGTTTATACCACCTTGTCTGAATCCCTTGAGTAGAGAGGGGGGTGGGAGATAGCTAGGAATCTTCCATTAAGTTAATTTTCTCACTATTGGCAATTTTCCATAACATACACTTCTTTAAGATATCCTTGTAGTTGGTTATGGATTTCTAGAAGGTGGATATGTCAGAAGGGCCTTCTTCCCATAGGAATTCATCCTCTTCCACTATTTCCATGTATTTTTCCTTTTTATTTCTATCCCACTCCCAATTTTCCTTCATTAGGCACCAAAACATTTTTTCCAATAGGGCTCTATTCATGCATTTGATGCTTCTCAATCTTAGACCTTCATTATCTTTTGGAAGACAAATGTTTTCCCAAGCAATAAGATTATATTTGAATCTTTTTAAAATACCCCTACATATAATTTTTTTTTTTAATTTGTTCAATTTTAGAGGCAACTTTGGATGACATTCTAAACATGGACATTTAGTAGACATGAATGAGGCCTTGAAGAGATAGTATTTCCCTGCTTGTGTGAGAAGGTAGCCCTTCTAAGTTGATAGTTTTCTTTAGATGTGATCAATTAAGAGATTCAAAAGTTTAGAGTCCATTTTTCCTACAAATAGAAAGATGAATAAGTGGCTTACTATAATATTTCCCACTTGATAGTGTAAGAGTTTGGTGATTCATTTCTGCTAAAGGGGTGGAGTATTAATAAAGAATAAGGAGCTCTTTTAAAAGTTAATACATTGATTAGAAACCTTTTCATAGTTGTTTAATATGAATTTTAATTGATTTTATTCCTCAATAGAGGCATGTCCTAAGATAATAGTGTCATAAAAAAACTAGTAGTTGGTGATAAGATTTATATCAAGGGCCATTGAGATACCCTTAATAAGTCCCTGAGTGTAGGCCCTCCTCAAGCTTCTTCCCAAGGTTTCCATTAAAATAATGAAGAGTTAGGGAGAGAGAGGATTCCCATATATTAATCCTCTTTAATAAGAAAATAAACATTTTGGAATGCCATTTAAAATAACAATAAACTTGGGGGTTGAGATGCAATTCCATATAATTTTCCTAGTATCTTGATTCAGCCCCAGCTTTTCCAAAATCTACATAAGGAAATGTGAGGAGACCCAATTATAGGATTTCAACATATTTAAATTAAATAACATACCCTAACTTAAGGATTTAGAAATAGAATGAAAATATTCATGAGTCAAGACAATGTCATCCATGATTTGTCTTCCTACCACAAAGGCCCCCTATTACTCCCCAATGACTTTATCAAGTAAAGATTGCATGTGTTTCACCAAGATAGAGGAGCATATTTTATAAGTGGTATTACATAAGTTAATGGGATAAAATTCATGAATGTTAGTGGCACCTTGATTTTTCAAGATTTTAAAAATGAAAGAGTTATTGATTTCCTTTAGAATAGATTTAGATTGGAAAAATTCTTTAGCAATGTCTTTAACCTCCAAATGGACAATGTCCCAAAATTTTTGGATGAAAAAAGGTGGGAATATATTTGGTCTCAGTGCCTTGAATCCTTCCATAAATAAGAATAAACTTTTTATTTTCTCATTTTCAAAATTAGTGAGGGTCGAAGAGACAAAAGAGTCATCTGGTACTCCTTCATTCAACAGTAGGTTTCTAAAGAAATTTATAGTATAATGGGAGATATAATCTTCATATCTACTAATGTTTCCATATTTCATTTTAAGCTGGGAAATTTTATAGATATTATTGTGCGTCAAATTATAATGGTGAAATAATTTTGTGTTCCTATTGCCCTGCTTTAGCCATAAACATCTAGACTTTTATTGCCAAAAGGCCTCCTCTTTTTCTTCTAGGTTATGAAAATGACAGAGGAGTTCTTTTTCCTTTGAATCCGTAGGATCATTTTAATTACCAGAGGCACTGAGCTCATCAATTATTAATTTTTTTGATTCAACAGCCTTTTTCTACAATAAAATATCCCTAAATACTTCTTTGTTCTAGATTTTTAGCTTGGTTTTAAGAAAGTTGAGTTTTTTCATGAGGATAAACATGGCAAAACCTGAGATGGGTTATTTTCACAAATATTTAATGGAATATATGAGGTTAGAGTGATGAATCCACATATTTTCAAATTTGAAGGGGTTGCATTCAGGTTTTGAGATCTTTTCAATTTTGACCACCAAGGGATTGGGATCAGACCCTATCCTTGGTAAGGTAGAGAGCTTGCTAGAAAAATGTATGTCCCAATTTAGTGAGACTAGAAACTTGTCTAGGTGGACTTAGATTAAATTTTATCCTAGTATTATGTTGGACCATGTAAATGGAAAACCATTAAGGTCCACATCCATAAGGCCTGCATTAGTAATGGAGTCGTTAAACTCTAGCATGCTATCTATGAGGTCGATATGGCTGCCATTATTTTGCCCCAAAGTAAGGGGGTGTTGAAGTCACCAAAAGCATTCCAATTCTAATTTATATAGGTAATTAAAAATTTTAATAAGTCTATCTATAAAATATTCTTGGTAGGTTTGGAATTTGTAGCATAAACATTTGTTAAAATCCATTTGTCATTATTGTCAAGATCTGTAAACAAAACTAAAAGTTGGCTATTATATTTCCACAAAAGGTTTCTTAGGATATTTGGGTTCCATAAGACTACCAAGCCACCTAAACTACTTGTAGACACTAAGGAGAGGGATTGGTAATTATTCTATAGTTTTTCCATGTTGGATTTAAGGATGAAGTTGGATATTCTTATTTCCTAAATGAGAAGAATGGAAGGATTAAATCTTTTTATAGTATTGCAAAGGGTCCTCTATTTCCTAGGTTATTTAGACCCCTTAGATTCTATAAAAGGAATTTCAATTTTCTATCATATTGGACCTTAAGAGTTTGTTGAGAACCTTTAGAAATATCTTTTATAGTTTTTAAGTTTATTGCAACCATTCTTGGGAATCTACCCACAAGTTTATGAGAAATACTAATACTGGCCTTTTTCTTACCTCTTTTATTTTTTGAGCAAGTGACAAACCCATAATATAGGGGGAAATATTGAGAGGGAGAGAGAGATTTAGAGCATAACCCCAATCTATTCCAAGCTCTGGGGATTTTAAAAATTAGGAGGGGGTGCCTTGGGGGGAGGGGGAGGGGGAAGGGAGCTATCCATGCCA
Source organism: Torreya grandis (assembly GCA_037957365.1). Classification (NCBI taxonomy): domain Eukaryota; kingdom Viridiplantae; phylum Streptophyta; class Pinopsida; order Cupressales; family Taxaceae; genus Torreya; species Torreya grandis. Next base: position 432,337 of record JARHVA010005910.1, on the reverse strand, counting down.
ACAAAGAGAGGGCTCTTCCATGCAAGGGCTTGGGTAGACTCTAATATCTTGGAGGGGAGGTAGGAGCTAGTGGGGAAGTGAGGGAGGGAGAGGGAAAAGATTAGATAATGTAAGGGGAAAGTTGGGGCCAAAGGCCTCCCTAATGGGGAGTCGAGGGGGAGGGAATGGGTCAAATCTTAGGAGGGGGAAGGGGGTTCCAAGATCAAATAAAGGGCCATAAAAACCAAAGGAAGGGTGGTAAACTTAAAATGGGGGAAAGGTATTAAATATTAGGTAGGGGGAAGAGAAGATAAGGAGGAATGGGGGAGATGGGGGTTCTGGGGTAAGCACAGGGATAAAGAGGGGAGGGTAGGGGGAAGGGATGGTGAAGGGAGAGGAAGGGGTGGGCAAGGGCACCCCCAAGGGACTTGACTCACACTATGAAGTAATATGAAAAAGAAGAGGAGTGAAAGAGTTAGAGCAAGGGGTACATTTAAAACTACTAGAAGGAGAAACACTTAGTGGGGCATAGTGGAAACCAATCTTGAGAGGACATTCTAGCCTTAAATCTATCTTTGGCACCTATATATTGGTTATTTACTAAGAGAAGGCCATAGAAGCCTTTTTGAGCCTATCAGATGGAGAAGGACATAGGGGATTCATGGGGAACCAATCTTGAGAGGTCACTTAGTTCATGCATCCATATTTAGCATGTATTTCTTGGTCTTTTGTAGAGTGAAGGCTATTGAATCCTAGCCTATTTTCAAATAATCATGGAGTATATGACTTGTAACATTACACCATGGGAAAGTGATAGCATTATTTTCATATATGATGTTTTGAATCTAAATTTCATAATATAGCTTGATCTTGATCTCATGAATCAAGGGCTTGTTAGTTAGTAGAAAAATATGGACATGGGAAACAACCATCATTTTGCCAGAGAAAGTAAATAGGTCAATTTTGATAGGTTGGTCTAGGGCCCTGACAATCCCCTTGATACCTTTGAGTACCAATATTCTAAAAGGATTTTGGGAAGGAGGGTCCAAATTAGAACATAATCCATGGTTGTGTTACTGAGGCTTGACCCAACCTTTCCTCTTTTAATAGAGACATTGGCCTTCCCCATAAACTAGGGACCTTCTAAGAAAGACTACATGCAATCTTCTTGCAGAGAAAAAATTACCAAGAAAAAAGCCCTAGCTAGAGTAACCACCTCCGTAAAGCCTTTAGATTTCCATATTTCTTTGGTCTATTTCTAGAGAGGATCAGTATTCTAATAGTAACTATTGACCCTAGTAAGGATGGATTTAGTGAGCTCCACATCAGCCTACTCTACTATAGGTTCTAGAATAGGGATGAAGATCTCATTGTCAATTTCTTCTTAGAAAATCTATAGACTCAAGGGGTCCTATCCCACTAAACCAATTCTTTTGACCATGTCATCCCAAGAGGGTCTGGGAACATGGGGATCTAGTTTTTTTAGGATAGGATCTTCATTATCTAGGTCTTTCAAGATAGAATATGATACTTTTGGAATATTATTTAGCAAGCCAAATGATTGGTGTATCCTATGAGAGTAGTCACGTGGGGTTGTGTTGACCTTAGAAAGAGCAATATTGGAAATTCCATGTGTCTAAGCACTACCAACATTACCATTCTATGATTCATACCTAAATAAGAATTCAAACTATTGGAGATCCTTTATAATAGACATGAAGTATACACTTAACCATTAAGTATTATGATATTATTAAGGATATTAATTTACTTAGTTATAATGGATTTTTTTAGATATTTCAGGATTATGGGTGGTTATAAGAATTATGATGGTAATCAATAAAATTAATTACCATGGCTAAATCAAGTAGTATATACATAAAATAAACATTTAAGTTTACATTTAGATATAGACATTTACTTCCTCATATTTTAATATATATTTTATGTATATACTTTTAGGATGTTTGAGAGTGGTTTTAGACCTTTAGGTGTTACAATGCAAATTATAAGTTTTCAAAGAATCTATCATATTTCAGAGTTAGCCTATTTTAGGGTTTCATGATGTTAGATTTAGACATAATGCACATGTCATAAAAGACTTTTGGTGTATAATTATTATGTCTACATTTACCCCTTGTTGTTTAGTGGTTTATAATAACTTGTTATGAAAAAAAATATAATATAGATTTGATGCCCCAATTTCACATGAGGAGGTATTCCCCCTCAAATTGAGAACCAATAAAGGATGACGAGGTGGTGATGGGTTTGAGATGATGTATATGGTTGGATAGGATGAAGATCTAAGGGATAAAAGAGAATGAAAATGACACATTTTTTTTAGTGAGAAACTATCTTAAACTTAAAGGGATATGGATATTACATATATAAATTCCTCAAGGTACAAAATAGATTATCACCATTGTAAACAAGTGAAAAACTAACTAGGCTACTAAGAAAACAAATGATAGGGAGGTCTAACTAAATCATATGCTATGATAAGAGTTAGGGAACCACTTATAAGCTATTGTCTCAAGGTAAAACATAATATTTAAGATCCTCCAAGTATTTTATCCCAATAGAGAGTGAGCTAGGATAGGTTGTGGGACCAACAGGGGGTCATCCTCCACTAACCTGAGCTGTTATGTTTAAAATGGCATAATTGCAATGGGTGCAATTTGTTTGGATTAGGTACAAGAATATTTTATTTGAAGCATGAAATTAAATTTAAAACAAGGTATCAAGGTCAATCATAGGGATTAATATTAATCATTTTTGTGGCTATAAATAGTGTGGCCCAAATGTCATTTACTTATTGGCTAAATATTAGTTAGATCTTTCAAATTTGGATCATTTGCACTAGATGGATGGGTAATTCCTATGGATTGGATACATGATGTATGATAAATGAGAAACTTAGGTTGAATCAACTCCTTAGTTTTCTAGGATTATGTTGAGGCATGAGCTCCTTTATGGTTTATACACTTTACAAGCCTTATCTAATGTTAAAGAATGCTTTGTTGATCACTAGTTAACTAAGCCTAGGATTTCTAAAAATGGGAAATGATATTACCATGGGAAGATATGGACATATAATTAGGATTTTATTATCTCCTTAAGTTAGAGGCCAATTTTTGGTATACTAGTGACAATAGGATCAACTTGGGCCAAACCATGTTTAATTATTATGCAATTAATAAATGCAAGAAGTCTACCAGATTTTGGAAAGTTGATCAATGTAAGAAGCTTATTGATAACTTATGAAGCTTATTGGAAAGTTGATCTTGGGATATTATTCAACTTCTGATTTTATATTTTGATGTTCATTATTGATAACTTTTTGATAAGATAATAAAGTTAATTAATTCAAGATGTTTTCTTTCTTTTTAATTTTAGATAACCATCCTTCAAGGGAGTGGGCTATATATATTTTTATGAATAGTTATCCTTTGAGGGAGCCATCTATGCTTTGTACCTTTATGAATAGTATTCTTTCAAGGGAATAGTCTATAATTTTTCCCATTTCTTTGATATATTTTTTACCCCATATTATTGATTTGGAATAAAGCACCCATGTGTTGAGTTGAGTTGGCCTACATCATGTTCTCTAAGACAAAGCTTTAACACAAGGTGATATTTTGATCCTTTTTATGGTGAATAATGATTTTTGTATCCTTCTTATATATAGGTAGAGCTTATCCAATAAAAAAATATTATGATTAGATCTAAGGTCCTCAGATTTAAGGTCATGAAGAAATTGTTGCCATATGACCACACAATTCTATAGCATTATAGGCTATATGTGTGGAGCTTTATGAATATAATCAATAGGAATCATGTTTTCATTTAGAGATAACCAAATTATTAATAATAAATAGAGCATAGATATAAATCACTAAGATACTCTTTTCCAATTTGCCTTCAAGAGATGCCAAGTGGTATGTCCCAAATCCATATGTTCCAAATCAATTAGGATTAATTTTTTCTTCGTTACTCTTTTCTCATACTATGAAACATGTTAATTTATTAGGATGATTGATTGATCCCTTATATATTAAATTGGTATTAATATGAAAATAATCAAAAGGAGGTATTTGCCTTGAGGGTGGGATGATAAACATGTTGTTAGTTAGGATGGCTATATAGTTGAGGAGTTAGAGGTGTATCAAATGTTGATATACAATACTCCCCCTATGAGAGTTTTTAAAATTGATGTGGGTCTACTGAGATAGTGCATGTTTTACCTTCATATGAATATTTTATGCATAGTTATAATGTAGATGCATGAGTCCCTATGCAAGTTACTTTAGCCTTTTTTGAATTTGAGATTTAGGATTTTGTTAACATGATATTGTAGTTATATCAATGGTGTTTATTTGTAAGAATGGTTTTCCTATCAAGGTTGGTAAGTGATTTAGGGTCTACTTTGATAACTCTTATGAAGATCTAGAAGGATTGAGTTGTGTTTCTTGGTCAAAGATGTGATCAAGGTAAAATTCCTCATTTAAAAGGTCATCATATTCTAAAAGATCCTAGATTATGGCTCTAAGTTCATGATAATTATCAATATCATGTCCAAGAGTCTTATGGTAGGCACATACCTTATCTTATCTATACCAAGGAGGTTTTTTGGTGTTAGGACTAAAATGTTTGAGGTGTGGTAAATAAATTAGGGATACTTGTAAATTTTGGTTAATAATGGTAGTATATGACCATCCTAATGGGTCTTGTTATAGCTTCTCATCCTTTTTGGGTACAAACTTTTGAGATAATTTGGCTTTGCCTTTAGTATGAGGTGTTTCTTTTTTATTTTTAAATGGATTTTTTTTGTCTTAAGAGGTGGAAGGTTTGGCTAAAATTTTTGGTGGTCAAAAGAGAGGATGATATGTTTAGATTTCCCTTTAGAGGGTGACTCAATGATCATGATAGATAACTTGTATGAAGGGTGAAATCCTCAGATGGATTATTTTTTGGATTAGGGAAGTTGTTAATTTCCCCTTTTTAATGCTAATAGATGTGATAAGAATGTTTTTGTAACTTGATTTAATGATTTTTATTTTATATGGCAAGGGGAGGTCTAATATTATTATTGGGTTTTGGATAGATTCTTCTTTGGGGATTCCAAGGTATTTATTTATATTTACACTTTTATTTTTTGTTTCAAGAGTGGATTTGTGAATATTTTTAGAAGATTCCTCCTTTGGGGGATCCCATGTAATGAGATCAAGGGACTTATAATGGGTGATGGGGATGGATTTGATTTGATTTGATTTGTTTGTTTTTCCTCTAAGGTGTCTCCTATAAAGAGGTCTAGTATTTTAGAAGATAATTTTGGAAACACATTAACTTCTTGTGGTAGAAGTTGGTCATTGACAATATTTATCATGTGAGTTCATTATTGTTATGGATATTCAATGTTTGTTTGTACAGAGTTTAATGAGGGATGATTATTAATGCATGTCTAAAGATATCTAAGGATTGATTTGGGGGAACGTTGAGGTTATCTAGTTGAATTTTCCCCCAATCGATAAGATGTGGACTAGAATTTTGAAGAAACATATATTAACATCATGGCATACTAAACTATGGTAGCCGCAAAACTCATTTTACTTATAATAACTTGGTTTAGGATTAGAATCATAAATAGGCCCAATCATAAGAAGTGTAATGATAGAGGCCTTAAAAATATTATCAAATATGAAATCATATAATTCCCTTAAAGTTGTGTATTTTATGGCGGGAATTCACATTGGTGATCTTTGAGGTTGAGTCTAGGAAAAGGAAGGAATAGAATAGTTAGGGGTTGATGGAGGGGAAACATTTAAAACCATAGAATTGGTGGTTTCCTTTGGCTTGGGTTTATTGAATTATTTAAAGGGTTTTGGTTTTGCAATCTAACTTTACCTTGTTAAAGGGACTAAATTTCTAGTTTTTAGGCCATAATGAAGGTTTCATCAAAAGTTTTAAAGGATTGGATTTGACATGTAGATGATATATGGCTAGAATAAGACCTGGAAAATAACTCAGTAAGATCTAATTATGGAATAGAAAATTAGATTTTATTAACAATGTTATGCCACTAGGAATAAAATTTAGTAATGTATTCATATTCAAATTATCATATAACATATAAGTCTGTGATGGTTATTTTCCTTTTGATGTTTATTGAAAACTTCTCTAGGAAAATCTAAGCTAATTAACTAAAGGTAAATAGAGAGTGTTAGGAAATAGAACTATACCAATCCAAATCGAGTCCAACTAATGACATTGGAAAATTTCCTAAGAGGAGGGCATCATCTTTTGAAATGAGGTGACATGAGTGCTAGAATACCCTAATGTGTTCTTAGATATCTTCCTTATCTTGAAATTTTGTAAATTTAGGAAGTTCCCACTATGGAGGATATGGTCAGGTAAGGAAGATAAGGATGATTGGTCCATTACAAATATGTTCATACATAAGCATGTTATTTTACCCAGAGGTAGAGTATTATAATTTTATCATCCTCTCCATGAGGATGTGCATGAGATTTAGTTAGGCACTATACTAAGGAATGCCTCTTAAAATATTTTGTTGTAAATGTTAATATAAAGGAAGTGAAATCGGGAGAGGTTGTGTATGGGGTACCCTATAAACATGGTGATTGTTGGAAGCACAATGAATAAGATGGATGTTGAATTATTCTTCAAAAAAAATTTACAACTTTAATTTATCATTCAATAACTATCAAAGAAATATAGTAAACTAGACACACATCTAGAACCATTTATATGAGCATGAGACAAGAGAATAACACATAAAACACTTATTTTAGTTGGAAACCCTCAAGGGGAAGAAAAAAATTGCTATCTTCAAATGGACTATAGTCCTATAAGACAAACACCAAATTTAGTGAAGTAATAACTCCACATGGAGCACCAACCCCAACTATTTAGGCAACAACTCATCAAAGATATATGAAGCACCAAATTCCAATTATGAAATAACACCCTAGATGACTCAACACCAACTCATCCACCTAAATTATTTGATCATCTTAATTAATCCGTATTTCTCAAACTGGCTTTTAGGTTCCTTCACTCAACTATGTCTCTTCAAGATAGATTAGATCATTTGACATTAATATTCTTCTATATTATCCCCATTAGATATTTATGATATTTTTTTCACCATTTTTATGGTCTAAAATATATCATTTAACTCTTCAAAATTCTATATCTTGCACTTCAACTCACACACGCTCTAACTAGACAATTAGGCCTCTTAGGCCTTATTCTTATATTAGGCTCTTGCTCATACACCTCTTTATCAACCAAAAACACTTTACCACTTATATTTATATAAAATATAACTTATTACATGCCAAAAACATGAATAAAACATTAAAATATGTCATTCATAGCATATATGACCATTAGGTGTTAAGGAGACCTAATTTAATTAGGCCTTCATTAGCACACACTACCCTTTGATCTTATCAAAGTATTTTAAAACTTAAAATATGGTAGGAAAACTTCATATTAAACTCAAATATACCATTAAAAATATTATATTAGTTAGATGACACATTTTATCTCCAACCACCACTTAAATCATGCCATTAATACTATTCATAATTAGGCATTCTCACACATGGAAAGGTTTGTCTTAAACAACTAAAGATAACATAATGTTTTGTCACAAAAAAATGAAAATAAGAAATATATTAAAAAAATTAAAGACATAAAAAAATTTAATAAGTGAATTATACTTCATTACATATGGAAAAATAACTCAAAAACACTCCTGTAATTTGCTCACTTAGAACTGTCAGTTTTCCTTAAAGATCAATCATGGTGATTTTGACCTTCAACATTTATATGACCATAAAAGACTCATAATTAATTTGTATGATCCCATGTGATAAATATAACATTATTATATATAAATATAACAAGTTTAAATAAAAATATTGTTGTTGCAGACCAATATTATGACCTTACTGTATAAAGACCTCACTGAGCTAGACAAGTGCACTTGTTAGCAACTTTTTGTTATATAAAATGATACACAAAACACATATTGAACATGAAAATGTATTAAAATTATTTAAAAGTGTATCGATGCATTTGGATTCATCCATATTATAAGATAACACATCCTTAATAATCTTCTTACTTTTACCTAGGTTTTTCATTATCTCCACCATTAGGCCTTTTAATGACTGGTCAAATTGGATAACAAGTTTAGCACACCTTAGGGATATAAATTATCCATAAACCAAAATTGACATAAAAAATAAGTCTAAAAATTCTGCATCCAATTATTTTCATACTTTTACTTGGTCAACTTTTACTCCTAGAGCAAATCTACAAGAAATGTGCACTTTCCTATAGGGTCTACTCACACACCTAACAACTCAATCACACCTAGAGTTGTTTAGGAGAATTTAATACAAGATAAAATAGTTTTTATATTAATTTTAGACTATATTTGTATTCTTTAATCAAAATTTTGAACATCATGTCCTTATTAGGGTTATAGGAGGGTTTAAATATATTTCTACTCTTAACAATCATTCATAAAGCATAACCCCTTAATCCAAAAACTAATGCCTATAATTTTGAGATAAGAACCTTACCCATATACCATGAATATATTATATTCTCATGAAGAGGTTTAAAATACAAACAAACACCTTAAATTCCTTCTCAAGTTGACAACCTGTCATTTTGTGCACTCGAGAGACCTTAAAATTACTTTTCATGCCTTTTATTACAAACCATGACATCAAAATTTGTGAACATGATTTAAAAACATATAATACCTATGAAAACACTAAATTTTCCATAATATCCCTTGAAATATATCCTCATACCCTATTAGGCCATACTCTCTCTATTTTCTCTCTTAGACCTTGACCTGTAAACCATATTAGGCCTAAAATTTAACCTTCATGCTTATTTCCATGCACTCTCAACCTCATTATAAAAATAAATAAACCTATCTCATTCTCAAAAATTGATTTACATACTCCATAGGTCTTTATAATATATAATGATGCCTTATTAAGCTGGTTTGGGTCTATAAATGGTCTAGGTGTAGGCTAGGTCTATAGGTCCTACCCTTATAGGCTCACCATGAGACTCACATGAGTGTTACAATGCCTCATATAAATTATAAATCAACCTCATAAAAAATTTAATGATTATTTTAATTCATATCACCAAGCCATTATGACCCTTCATGCATAGGACTAGGCATCCTATGCACATACCTTCTCAAATCACTTACTAGGCTCAAGAATTTGACAATTTGGATAACAGATACCATCCATGCCAACCTTCACATCACTCATGAAGTCATCATACATATACCAATCATGTATTACACTCTCATAATCACTAAAACATTGATCAATATCATACCTCATAGATACATTCTTTAATGACCTCATGAATAACTTTTTGAAGAAGCTTTGAAATCAATGGAAACATCAATGCCAAACCTCAACATCATGAACAATGATTCAACAATCTCCCCTTTATCACTAATGGAAAAATACACTAAAAACTGATCAATCTTGTCTCCCTTATTCTACTCTTTCTCCCCCTTTGACATAAATGAAAAAGGGATGTTTGTAACTCCTTGTATCATATTCCTTACAACTAAAATACTCAACACACATAACTATAAGTTTATCAGTTATAATAAAAACATGCTCACCCTATCTTCATTCATACCTTGTTATAAAAACTCATCTATTCTTGGAGCTAATGAGAAGGATTAGTTATCCATAAGTACTTATCTTATTCAATGATTTTTAAGGGAAGGAATTACACCCAATTCTTATATTAGGTGTTCAAAAGTTATATTTGGAAGTGATTTGGTCAAGTTTTTTGCAATATGATCCTGTGTAGAAACATATTAAAGTTTTACACTTTTTTAACTTACCTTCTCTCTCATAAAATTATACATTATGGGATTTTGCTTGGTTCTTGAGTGTATGATAGGGTCTTTTGAGATGCTTATAGCACTTGTATTGTCAGAATAGATAAAGATAGGACCATCATACTCCACCTTGTATTCTTGTAGGGTTTCTCTAATCCATAGGACCTAAGTACAACATGAAATTCCTTTAATGTACTCATCCTCACAAGTGGATAATGCTAATAGTAATTTCTTCTTGCTTATCCATGAAACTAGGCACCCACCTAAAAGGAAAACTACTCCACCAATACTCTTTCTATCATATATACTTCCTACCTAGTCTACATCTATGTAAGATGTCAAGTTGAACTCTTTACTTCTTGGATACCCCAATCCATACTCCATAGTCCCCTTAAGATACCTAATTATCCTTTTGACTATTTGAAAATGATTCTCATTTGGATTTTTTTGAAACCTTCCCACAATACCTCCTGCTTACATGATGTCATTTCTAGAGGTAGTGGTCTATAACAAACTTCCAATTATTGACCTATATGATGTTTGATTGACCTTTTAAATATCATCTTCCTTTCTCAAATTACACCCAATGATCATGGGTGTACTCATTACCTTATAATCTTCCATCTCAAACTTATTCAACATCTCTCTTATGTACTTGGCTTGTGAGATGAATATACATTTTTAATATTTAGTGATTTTCAACCCAAGAAAGAATGATAGTTTTCCAACCATAAACATATAAAAATCTTTATTCATCACCTCTATAAAGGCTTCTCATTTTTTCCACCAAATATGTTGTCATCCACATAAACAAATACTATCAACTTCTGGTCATATTTTATCTTGATGTATAGATTATTATTTGTAACTCCTCTTTTGAATCCTTGATCCAATAGATACCTATCCAACCTAACATACCAAGCTCTAGAAGATTTCTTTAGAACATAAAAAGTATTTATCAATATGTAAACATAGTCTTTGTCATCTAATAGTGAGAACTTCTTAGGTCTCTTAATGTACACTTCCTCTTTGAAATTCCCATTTAAAAAGGCATATTTGACATCTATATGGTATAATTTAAACCCTTTGAACCCTTTAAATCCTTGATATACTAGAAACAATCTGATGGCCTCCAATCTTTCCACTAGTGCAAAGGTCTCCTCAGATGATACCCTTTCAACTTGTGCATATCCTTGTATACCAATATAGCCTTTTTCCTAGTGACTTCTCCATATTCATTCAACTTGTTTATAAACACCCATTTTAAGCCAATGACGTTATTATCTTTCTACCTATTAACTATTTTTGAAGTCTCATTCTTTTCTATTTAGTCTAAATCCTCATTTATAGTACCTATCCAAAAATTTGAGTTTGTTCACTTATATAAGATTCTTAGGTTCAATCATGGATAATAGAGTAATATTATCTTGATTTAGATTACTTACTAGTATTTTCCTTATTTTCATACTTACATTCTTATTACCAATGATTTGAGATTCAAGGTTATCTCTTTGAATCTATCTTTAGGGTCCTTTCGATTCATATTTATCTTCAACTTCTTCTTCTTCCTCATCAACCTCCATAGTCTCCTCTTCATTCTTGAAGTCTAGATTCTCTAGAGTGCTCTTTTACTATGATTGTGATTACCTTGTATCATCAATCTTCACATTGGTGTTTGTTACTATCTTTCATAGCCTCTTGTTATAACATATATAGGCTAAGCTCATTGATGAGTATCCTAAGAATATACCTTCACCAGATATGGAATCAAAATTTTTAAAGTCTTTATAATCTCATTTTATTAAAAAATTTCTCCCAAACACTCTAAAGTGTTCTACATTGGTAGGTTTTCCCTTGTTATGAACCCATGATATCTTTTCTCTTTAATTTGTTATTTTAATAGTTGTTATGGATGCATGTAATTTATAAGTCATCCCATGAGAATTTTTTTATCCCACATTCATGGGAAGTAGTAGTTTATTAGATTAGAAGTAAAATATAGGTAAGTGTTGAGGCCAATGAAGGCATCCATGAATTTATTATATAGATATTTCTCAAAGGAGGTTTCTCACTTAAATTGGTATGCGATCAATACAATCATTTCAATGTTTCTACTAATTTTAAAAATCTATTATTTCATGCATTTTTATTAATTTATTGTATGAGGATCCTCTCATTTGGTATTAGAGCACTTTCTAGGGCCAAATTTTTTAATAGAAAGTTTAAACTCTATTATGATACATAATTTCTTTATAGTATTTTTCTCAAAAATTCCTAACTCTGCTCTACTACATAACTCTATTCTACATCACAATAATTTATATTGGATTAGGGTAAAATCTGACTACATAATTGTGGGATGTTCTTGGGAGAAATCCCTAAAACTCATTATGAGGAGTACCATAAGACCCCAAAGTTACTGGACCATTGAGAGGACCTGCTAGTGAAATGGGAAATGGTTGTTTCTGGATTAAGTAGTTACCTTCTATGAGGAAAACTAAGAGCTATCACTAAGAGATAACTCCATGGCCATAAAATTTATAGAGAGTGGTACTTACTTAGATGACATTGGTGGCTAGAGTGATATCTTTAAACCCTTATGGGACCCATTTCTATCAAATTCAAAATATTACTATGGAGTGTAAGAAAACATACCATATCAAATCTACAGACTTGTCATACTAGTTTCAAAATATTACTAGCCAAGTATCAAAAAACCACCATATCATATCTTTAGCATAGTATCACCATCCTTGCCATACCATTAGATTATCAAAAAATTTCCATAGTATATCTATAAACTTGTTTTAGCATATTCCTAGTAGATGTGTCTTATAGATCATAATAACCAAAAATCAAAAATAGAAAAAAATAGTTATTTGGGTCATGATAGTAACTGAAACAAGAGAAAAAGACATGGAGGATGAAATTTTTTTCCTCAAGACCCACCTCAAATATTTTGATGAAAATATTTTTGGCCTCAATCTTCAACATACCACCATGAATAACATATGACATCTAGAGTCTTCTTCAGACACTAGATTTTCTTCTTCCAATAATTACCATGGGCCAAATCTTAATTTTCTTTTATTCAATGGTGTAGATCCAATTAGATGTATCTATTAGGTAGAAAAATATTTTAGTTTTCATAATAACTTTGATGTCAATAAGGTTCTACTTACATTCTTTCACTTGGAACTTGAATCCCTTCAATGGTATCATTGGTATACCAAGACTCATGATGAACACATATGGACTGATTTTTACACTCTTATTTTTCAATTGTTTGGCCCTACTAATTTTGATGACTTCACTACAACACTCACTAAACTTTAACAAATAAGAACAATAAGAGAATATCAAACAAAATTTGAAAAATTGGCCAATCACATTAAGGGATTATCTAATTAATTCTTTAGGAGTTATTTTGTCATTAGATTGAAGGATGTAATTTGATCTGAGGTCAAAATGTTTTAACCCAACATGATGATGGAATCCTTAGGGTTGACTAAGTTTGCAAAGGACAAGATCATAATTTAGAAGTGATATAAATATAATTTTGGTCCAATAAAAATATAGCTCCACAATGATCTCAAATAACACCATCCCCCAAAACCACTCCTATCAAGCATTTGATTAAAGAAGAGATGCAAGCTCATAGAGAAAAAGCAATATGTTATAACTATGATGATAAATTCACTTGAGGATATTGATGTGTTGAGCAAAATATCTACCTATCAGATTTGAACTCTCCACCCAAAACTAAAGATTGGGAATATGTTCAAGATATAACAAATGATCCAAAAGAAGCTCAACTAATTATGGAACCTACTTTTCATGAATAATAATTAGAGATCTCTCTATATGCCTTAAATGGAATCACTACCCCACAAACCATGAAAGTTAGGGGTTAATTTAATAATCTCCCTCTCATAATACTCATTGATTTAGGTAACACTCATAACTTCATTGACCCTTAGATCACCAAATAGGTTGATTGTTTTATCCATCCTTGCTCCAAATTTGAAGTCATGATTGCCAATGGGCGTACATTACCTTTCAAATGGAAGTATCACAATATGTGTATCTCTATTGGAGATTATAACTTGCACTTCAATATTTTTACCTTGCCCTTCAGTAAATGTGATGTTGTTTTGAGAGCCTAATGGTTATGCAAAATTGGACCCATCTTATGGGATTTTTCCAAACTTTGGATAAAAATTTTAGATAATGGGAAAAAACACACATTGAAAGGCTTGATCTCTTAGCATCATAAGTTCACATCAAGTGGAAAAGGTTTTTAAAAATAATTCACATGATGTCATTTCCCAACTATATTCCATTCAAATGAAACCATCAATATTCTCCACTACTCTTCTTGACTTCCATACCATTCTACAGAGATATGCACATGTCTTTGATGAAATAGTGGGATTGCCACCTTCATGGCCAAAGGGCTACCATATTTAGCCATTTTTTGGAAGCATTCCTCCTAACATTAGGCCTTATCAATATTGATTTTATGGAAATACTGAGATCAAGATGCTCATTTGAGACTTACTAAAGTAAGGCATTATTTATCCCAACACTAGCCCATATTCTTCCCCAGTTTTCCTTATCTATAAAAAATATGGGTCATGGCACCTCTACATTGATTTTTGTGTACTTAATCACCTTATAATCAAGGATAAGCTATTGACCCCTACTATTAATGAGCTTCTTGATGAGCTTCATGGCACTTATTTTTTCTCCAAGTTGGATATCCACTGTGGATATCACTGGATCTGACTTCATGAGGATGATATCTCTAAGATATATTTTCACATGGATGATGGCCACTAAGAGTTCCTAGTCAAGCCCCTAATTCTCCTTCAACATTATAGGCATTAATGATCAAAGTATTTTTACCTTACTTATAGAAATTCATTCTAGTCTTCCATGATTATATCCTCATCTATATTAAAACATGGTATGAGCATCTCCAACATCTAAAGCTCACATTATAAACCCTATCTAAACATCATCTATGTGCAAGATAGTCCAAATGTACTTTTTTCTAGGATGAAGTGGATTATCTTAGGCATATTGTTTCATCCCAAGGGGTTCAAGTGGATCCTAAAAAATAGCTACCATGATAAATTAGCTACATCCTTAGACACTCAAGAGCTTTCATGGTTTTTTGGGGTTGACTAGATACTATCTCAAGTTTGTCCAAAATTATGGGAATATTGCATCTCCACTGATATCTACATTTAAAAAGGATGATTTTACGTAGACATAACCTATTTAGTGTGAATTTGAATAATTAAAACATGCTAGGGGTACTACACCTATTGTAGCTATGTTAGATTTGCCCAGACTTTCACTATCAAGAGTGATGCTTGTGGAAATAGACTTGGTGTTATTTTCCTCCATACCCCATTGAATTAAATAACAAATCTATTTATGGAAATAATTAAGTGTTCTCTACTTATGAGAATGAAATGATGGTCATTTTACATGTAGTAGAGAAGTAGTGTCCACCCTTACTAGGAAATCATTTTTGCATCAAAACTAATTACCAGAGTCTGGTATATTTCTTAGAACAATGGGTTTCTACCACATCACAATAGAAATGGATTAACAAACTCATGGGTTATTATTATGAAATGACTTATAAAAAGGGTAAGGACAATATTATGGCTAATGCTTTGTCTTGCACATTTATGGATCAAGCTTCCCTTTTAACTATTTCCATACCTATTCATAATTGGTTAGACACCATATAGCATGGGTATGTCCATGGCTCCTCATTATCTCAAATCATTCAATAGTTAGCCACTAATCCCTTGAATATAGCATATTCTTCTTGTGATGGTACTTCTTTATGATAATAGAGTCATTTGGTGCTTCCCAAGAGCATAGATCTTTAACAATATGTATCCTATGAACTCCATGCTTATCCATCCATAGACAACTAAGGGTTTCTAAACACTTTTGAGTGGGCACAATGCAAATTATTTTGGAAGGGAATGAAAAAGGAAATTTAACATATGGTGGATAAATGTGATACCTATCAATGAAACAGGGGTGAAACAACACTCATCCCAGGGTTGTTTGAACCCTTACCCATCCCTACCAGGATTTGGAGAGATATTTTTATGGATCTCATTGAGGGGATCCATAAATCTAGAGTGAAAATAGTGATCTTGGTTTTGGTTGATCACTTCTCTAAATATAATCATTTTTATGCCCTTATACATCCCTATACCACCTCCATAGTCACACAATTCTTTTTGTACCATATTTTTCATCTTCATGGCATTCTTTCATCCTTTGTCTCAGATCATGATGCAACCTTCACCAAATTTTTTTGGATATAACTATTTTGATGCATTGACATCTAACTGAAGATGAGTTTTGGGTATCATCCACAAAAAAATGGCCAAACTAAAATTATCATCAAATGCTTGGAAACTTTCCTTCATTACTTCACCTTAGAAAAACAAAATCATTGGTAAAGGTGTCTCCCTCTCACCAAATGGTGGTACAATACCTCCTACCACACTTTAATGAAAATGAATCCATATGAAGTAGTCTATGTTCAAGCACAAATAGTGCTCCTTCTATACACCCATAATAGTTCATCAATTCAAGTGATCAACATGATTCTCTAAACCTAGGATCATATTGTTAGTACCTTATAGGAAAATCTTCATATGGCACAAAATTGAATGAAACAATAGGCAGATTAGTACCATTATAAGTACACTTTCCAAGTAGGTTATATGCTTTTTCTTTTCCTACATCCTTATAAGAAATCCTCCATAAGACTCAAAGGGTTTCATAAGCTAGGTCCTAAGTTCTATAGGCCCTATAAGGTTTTTCAAAATATTGGGTTAGTTTCTTATAAGTTAGAGCTCTTACCTTGTTCCTAAGTTCACCTAGTATTTCTTGTCTCTAGTAGGACGAAATTTCTTGGTACAAAGCTTAGAGTGCATACTATTTTACCAAAACTTGATAATAAAGTATCCATTCTTCTTGAGATAGAGGTAATCCTAGACAGATGCACATACCAACTTTACTCCTACTCCATTACCAAGGTTTTAATTTAGTGGCATGGAGTGAAAATAGAGGATGCAACATGGGAACCACTATTTTAGATTCAACACCAATTCCCACATCTAAGGCTTTGAGGACAAATGTTTTTCTAAAATTGAGGGTATGTTATGAACCCATCATATTTCTTTTCTTTACTTTGTTACTTTAATAGTTTATATAGATGCATATTCTTTGCAAGTCATCCCATGATCATTCTGTTTTATCCCACATTCATGGTAAGTAGCAGTTTCTTAGATTATAATTCATATATAAGTAAGTGTTGAGACAAATGAAGTCATCCATGAATTTATTGTATTGAGATTTCTCAAAGGAGGTTACCCCCTCAAAGTTGTCTACAATCAATATAATCATTTCATTACTCCTACTACTTTTATAAATCTATTATTTCATGCATTTGTATTAATTTATTTTAGGAAGATCTTCTTTTCATTAATCCTTATCTATCCTCTATTGAAAAGGTAGACTATAGTGATTATTTCCTCTCTCCAATATCCATTACATAATATAGATCCATTTATCATCATTCTAGCCATATCTTGAATAATCATATTCTTCCTTTCCACTACCCCATTCTGATGAGATGTCCTAGCTAGTT
This sequence comes from Torreya grandis, assembly GCA_037957365.1. Classification (NCBI taxonomy): domain Eukaryota; kingdom Viridiplantae; phylum Streptophyta; class Pinopsida; order Cupressales; family Taxaceae; genus Torreya; species Torreya grandis. Next base: position 414,734 of record JARHVA010005910.1, on the reverse strand, counting down.
AGAATTGTCTCCTTATTTCATGAAAATCATATAATTAATTAAACTCATTGGAACAAAAATCTCCTCTTATATTATATATTAGGCACTTGATTTTCCCATTATTATCATTCTCAACAAAATCCTTGAATGCCTTAACTTATCAAGAGCTTCTGACTTTTCATTCAATAATACAACCCAAGTCATTCTTGTGTAATAATCTATGAGAAACATGAAGTATTTATATCATTGAGTGATTTGAATTATTGTAGGCCCATAAATTTAAGTGTGTATTAACTCCAAGGATCATGTATTAGAGTAATCCTTGGACTTGAAACTTCTTCTAATCTACTTACCATGTTGACATACCTTGAAAATTATGTTTGTAGGTTTGATGATATTAGGCATGTTATTCAAAGACTTATTAGTGTTAATATTTACCATATTAGTAGAGTTTATATGACCTAACCTTCTATTCCATATCTAAATTTAATTTATCTTGATCATGAAGCATCTCTCCTTCTTGATCTCATTCAAGATATATATTTTTTTCTTACTCCTCTTAGCATTGGAGATTAGCCTTCCTAATTTGGCTCTCCTTATCTCACACCCATTGTCATGAAATTTTAGTTTGTGTCCTTGATTTAACATTTGACTTACACTAATTAGGTTATGTTTCAAACCTTTCACATACAACACATTTTGTGTCTTTGTCTTCCCATTGTCTAAACTCAAGACACCCTTGTCAACTATATTGGTATTTATGTTGTCTCTAAACCTCATTATTCCTACAACATTTTTATTTAATGAGATGAACTTATTTCTATATCCTATCATGTTACTTGAGAAACCACCATATATATACCATTACATGCCTTCATCTTAAATGGTAAAGGTAGTATGAGTTAGCATAGAATCATCTTTGGTCATTTGTTCCTCTTTGGAAAATAGTCCATCTTGAATCTTGAGCTCTATATGATCCATCTTAACTTGAGTTGGCTTCCATACCAATGTTTGATATTTACCATGAATTCTATGAGCTTCGTATGTCTTATTGAATTTTTAGGGCCTTTTAGATCTATTAGAGCATAACATTGTAATGTGTCTTATATTTTGACAAAGGTAGAAAACAACATTTCTATACTTACATCTTGACTGATAAATCCTTTTCCCATGGTCCCATGATGAATTATCCTTTATTACATTGGGTTGCCTAATTGGTCTTTTCATGTTGGTACTCTAAACTTGTTCTGACTTCTCACACTCTCTCTCAAACTTGGTTATTTTGTCTATGAGTTTCTCATGCTCAACCTTTAATTAATCTAGATTTATCTTTAAATGGTCATACTCAACTTCTTTTGACCTAAACCTTATGTTGACACTTTATAACTTACTCTTGAGATAATTTATAGTATTATTTTGATGCTTCAAATCATAAAGGTCACTTATGATCTCAGCTTTAAAGTTTACTTTAGCTTCTCCTTCATCACTATCATAGTACACGTCTTCATCATACATGTTGTCTTCTTCCTATTGATCACAAGAAATCTTATGCTTCTTCAGATCACCTTCAAGGTGTTAGAATTGTCTCAAAGGACTAAGATATGATACCAATTATTATAAGCATAATGATTTTACGGGTTTGACTAGTTTTCAAAAACGTTTTACAACTTTAATTTATCATTCATGAACTATCAAAGCAATATAGTAAACTATCAACACATCAAGAACCATTTATATAAGCATGAAGCAAGAGCATAATAGATTGAACACTAATTTAAGTGGGAAACCCTCAAGGGGAAGAAAACCCATTGATATCTAAAAATGGACTATTCCTATAAGATAAACACCAAATTTAGTGAATTATGAACTCCATATGGAACACCAAACCTAACTAGCTAGGTGCCAACTTAGATAGGCTTTAGCAAGCACCAAATTTCAAAGAGGCACCAACACCATAGATGATGTAGCACAAACCTATCTACCTCATTGATTTCATCACATTTAAAACTCCTTATTAATTAAATAATTGATGATAACCACCTCTTAAACTCTTCACACTCATCTATCCCTCTCAAATTTCCTTGTAGACTCCTTCACTCAACTAGATCTCTTCAAGACAAATTAGGTCATTTGACATTGATATTCATCTACCATGCCCCTATTAGATATTCATGATATTTTATTGATACCATTTTGATGGTCTAGAATATGTCCTTTATCTCTTCATCATGTTATATCTTCCATTTCAACTCACAAACACTCTAACTAGATAATTAGGCCTATTAGGCCTTGTTCTTATACTAGGCTCTTGATCATACACATTGTGGTCAATAATACACACATTTCCACTTGTATTTTCCATATAATAGGACTTAGGACATGAAAAAAACATTAATAAAACATTATAATACATTGGTCATATCATATATGACCAAAAACTCTTTTAAGATTTAAGGAGACCTAATTTATTCAAGCCTTCATTAACACACATTACCCTTTGATCTTCTTAGATCACTTTAAAAATTTACACATGGTAAGAAAAATCTATATTCCACTCAAATAGACTGATATTAATATCATCTTAACTCCATGACAACTTTTATCTCTAGTCACCAATTAAAGCATGCCATTAGTACTATTCGCAATTAGGCCTCTAACACATAGAAAGGTCTATCTTGAAGAACTAAAGATAACACAATGTTTGGTCACACAACTGTTAGAAACTTATATAACACCCTGATTAAAGAGTTATATATTGATCTGAAACACCTTAACACCTAGACTAACATTGGAATGATATAAGGTGTGGGACACCTGTACTTAGACCAAGCCTCTAGTTTTGATGAGGGTAGCTCCTCTAATGTATCACTTATGGTTATCTAAATAAAACCTAATCATTTTTTAGATAAAAATGGTTCAAATAAAATTAAAATGTAAATTTATTTTACTATTGGTGATAAATTTATTTTACTATTGGTGATATACATGTATTTTTGGTTCATCCACTTTATTTGAGCTCATAAAACACTAATAAAATAATATAATGACTGAATCTACAACTCCAAATGACTCTTATGTATCATTATTTCATATAGAATTTTTGTCAAGTGATAAAATCGTGAGGTAAATTATAGAACAAGCCTAATTTAAGGTATTAACTAGTGAATTGTATCCAATATTATCTCAGTCATATGACATCAAACATGAAACATGACCTACATAAGCTAGCATTATAGTAACTAGGTGAGAGCAGGACATGAAAATGGAGACAACACTACCACATGTGAAAATTAACTAATATAAACACACTATACTAGAATAATAGAATATAAAAATAGTCATTTTATTCATCTCAAAATGTCACAAAGCTCAACCTTAGTAGAGTCTAGTCATTCCCAAGAGAAGGATCCTAAAAAATGGCTTGAAAGCAAGAAATATATAGAAAAATGGAATAAATCCAAGCAAGTGGCCTAGATGTGGGAAGGATAATTTAATTTTAATTAAATAAAATTCAATTCCTTTTTACAATTACAAACAATAGTCTATCTTGGCATCTCCTTGAGTTTGGTGTCTTACATGATAATTGCATGAACTTTGGTGTTGGAAAGGGATGGTGGGTCCATTTAACCTATAAAAGCTCATTCCTCAACATGATACACAAATTTTTGGTTTAGATAAATCGTATTGAAGCTATATTAAGATGTTTAAAAGTATTTATTTATCCACGAGACTTGAAATAAGCATTTAACTAAGTGTCAGTTAATTGAAGATGTATACTTAAGGTTAGTTAACTCCTCCTAAAGTCCTTATTTACATGAATTATAACTTGAAGACTGAAATATAATGATAAATCCATGTTAAGTCTAGATATATGGTTTGGGAATCTTGAATTAACTCCTTTATTAGTCCTTCAACACCAATTTCCCTTTGCTTGATTGTTCAAATAGGCCTACTAAGACAAATAGGTCTACTAGGCTAGCTTTTTGCATTTGAATACCATGAAAAACTGAATTAAAACACTATAAAATAAAAATTAAATTAGTAATATACCTATGAAAACTCCTCACACCATGAGATAGGTGCTCATGATTAAGAAACTCTTGCAACTCAATCACAACTAGTTGGCTAAGTCAAACTGGTTGAATTTCCTACCTAGTGGATATTTTGGAGAAGATCATAAGGTAACTTATAGGAATATTTTTAAATATAATATAATTTTATGATGAATAAAATTTCTCAATATTCAATATCCATAGATTGGATTTCATGTAAACTACCTTGTATCTTATCTTTTGTGATGTTTTCTCTCAAAACCTTATTTTTTGCCTCCATCTATGCAATTATGTATAATAAAATACCATTTTTGGAAAAATATATAATTTTATTTGATTTTAATATGTTTAATATTGATCCATGAGGTTTTTATTATAATAAAATCAATTTTTCTCAAAACTGGTCATTATGAGGGTTTGAAAAGGTTTTGGAGGTAAATCTTATTGCCAACGATTCATAAGGTAAAATCCTCCAAATATAAAATTATTTAAATATATATTTATTATACATACCCACTTTAATTCCATAATAATATTGGGTTCCCATGAGAAAGGTATGAAAAGATACCTATGTGAATAAATTTTCCTATGGGTTTTGTAATCATTTTAGACATGCTTATGCTCTTAGAAATTATTCATAAAGAAAAAACTCTAAGAAAACCTAAATTTATAATTATTTATAATTTAACATGGGTCATAAAATCATTATAATATAATTTTTACAAACTTTTCATGTGGTGAAAGAGATGAGCAATTGATTAGGAGGTTTGAATGGGTGTCTAAGCCTATAGAATTGGAATTTTCTCTTTGGACTAAAAATAACTCTTCAATTTCTTGTTACTCATTTAAAACATAATAATTTGATCCAAAACATATCATTATATCATTCCCAAGGTTTAATATTTCTTGATAGGTCAAAAAATGTCTTTTGGTGTTATAGGCCTTTTAGGCCTTGAACTAATTTTTTGCCTAAAACTAAGTTTTGAGTTCTTTATGACCTATAGTATGATATATGGGATAAAAACACTATTTAAATTTTATTTACCATCCCCATGAATTCTCTTTTTATTCTTAATATTCATTTTGGTCTTGATGCCTTTGAGGTTACCTATAGGGTTTTGTGCATACATGGCCTATGTGACCTTAGATTAGTGTGTCTACCTATATTCTCATCTTCATTGAGATTTTTAAAATTTTATAACATTTAGATCATATTATAAACATATCTACAAGTTGAATATTCATCTTTAATAATTCATAAAATAAGCAAAGTCTCCAAAGACCCGTATGCCTATTTGCTTGCTTTAGCCCTCAAGGGCATGGATTGCTTAGATTAGGGATTTTTATCACTTCCTATAAGGTGTATTAAGATTTAAATAAATTATTTAAGTATTTAAAAACACTTTATTGAAATTATAAACTCTTTTCTATACCCTAAACCTCTCTAATAAGTATGCCTTCACCAAAAGTGATTGTAAATGGACATGTTGATGACTGTGTTAAAATAGTGATGTTCTCCACATTTTCAATGGTATTTATGATGGTTTTGGATGAATTTTTAGGTTATAATTACTATGTTTACCAATTTTAAATTCTTTATTCCACCTATATATTTCATAAAAACTCAAATTTCTCAAAATTGACTTATTGTTCATTGACTTGATTAACTATGTTTTCATGCTCTAAATTTGTGTTTGGGTCCTAAGAAATCTTGAATATAGTGAACATGATTTTTAATGTTCATTAATACCTTTATTTCAATGGTATTATTATTAATTTGTCAAATTTCACCCTTATACACCTCTCTCAAGACCATATCATCTCAAAAACACTCATATGACTTCATACCATCTTCCTATAGGTGGTGTTTTTTGATTGTCAAGGTTTTTTGTGATCATATTATCCTCCATTTATTATGTTAATATTTTAAAACAGTATTAAAACTCTTTTACATGCTCTTGATATCATTTTTTATTCTTTATTATGAATTAACCATATTCCATGCAACCACCTATACCATCACCCTTATAAGCTTGAAAATGCTTAAATGGTTTTGATCAAGGTCATATATATGAAAAAAATCACTTTAATTTCATAATAAACCCACAATATTGACCTTAAATATCTTGAGTTTCATTTTGAGTAAGTGGGAGTGTATAATGAGAAAGCCATTTTTATGGATGTAGGTAGTGTCTAAGGTGTACCATTGTATATAAGTGTTTATAGCCATATATATTCATGTTATAATAAGTTTATAATCCTTTATTGTTATATAAAATCCCCATTAATGACATGACTCTTCCTCTGACCACTATCTTTGGATACTATTTTCCATTTTAAGATATGCCTACATTCTTAAGTGGTTGTAGGTATAGTTTTTTCTTAACCTTGACCAAATTATAGTTTCAGATGACTCATTCATACCATGAATAATACCATTTCACTATCAATTGTCCCATGAAAAATCCATTTTCTCAAGTGACTATCCAATCAGGCCACTACTTGATCATTTTTCATTCTTAGAAATAGGCTTACCTTTTATGGATGTAGGTGGACCTTATTAGGTGAACCTCATTATAGATTAATTTGATAACGTTTCTCATGATCTTATAGATTCATACATCATTTTGGTTTTCATGAATCATCCTCTTTATATTGTAACCCCCTTATAGACCATTGTATTCTTAGACTACTTACCAACTTGAAGGAGGGCTTAAATTTAAGAGACTATAGTTGACTTCTCCTTATATGACTTTATATATTTTCCATGAATCACATGACTCTTCATTTGAATGATCTTGATACCAATATTTCCCTACATCTCTATAGAATATTATGTATATTTAATTCCAATACATCATGACCTTACTCTTGAATAGAGTGTTACTTTCTACATGTACTTGACCACATTTATGCCTATAGGTCCTTATATGCACAAAGTCTGAGCTTGAGAAAATTTAGAGAGTTTGAAACAACTAAAAAAATGAGCCATAGTCTCTCATACAATTCCAATGATCTCAAAAACTCAAAAACCTATCTTTAGTATCTAAAACCTTAAAAACCTCAATTTAAAAGTATTGTCCATCCCATTGGTTGTAGGTTGCCCTAAGTTGGTTATAGGATAATATTCACTCTTATTAAGCCCTAGTTGAAGCTTGACATGTTTTCATTATCAAATATCTCTCCAAGTTTCTATTTAATAGTTTATTACTCATGCATTTAGCTAGTTCAGCTAGCCTCCACAAGTCTTGAAAGGGATATTAAACTTGACTGTTGTAAGACTACCATAGCCTCAAAACTAGGATTTTAGGTGTGTAAAAGAACCTTATTTGTTCATCAATATTAGTATTCTTGGATTACATGGGTCTTGAAAAATTGGATAATTAATTATCTTCACTCATATATTGATGTTATGATAAAACATCTTAAAATATTGTAACCTTTATCAAATGTAGATAGCCATGCATATCAGATTTGTATAGATTGTGACTTTACTTGTCCTTGAAACATGCTTAAGTAAAACTCTCAAAAATTTATTATCTTGATTTACCTTGATTTAGAGCTTATATTGATTTTAATTTATCTTCAAATAACCTTAGACTCTCCTTGAAACATGTTTGATCTCTTCTTAGTCTGTTAGGGTTGTATGTGGATGTTACCATGCTGCTTGTATGGAAAAAATGGTACTAGATCCTGAGAAGGTCTCAAAACATGAACAGGAGTCCTCCTTCTTACACACATGATGAAAGAGGAAATAATAAAAACCATGCTCAAAAGGTAACTTGAATTTAATCCATCCTTTGTAATTTATTAAAAGTCATTGTTTGTACTTTGTTTGATATAGGTCATCATTTTATAATAATTTAGTAGGGTTTTCAAAGTCCTTATAGTCTCTCATACTCATGATGGTTTGTAGATGATCCTAAATCATTATTTATATTTATTTCATGGGATGGAGAGGATGGAAGGGTGGTGAGACATGGTGATGTGAATAGAAACATGATGGAGGGTGGAATGAAATGCAAACACAATGATAATGATTGTGTATGATAGTATTATGGGAATGAATGAACATGGAGGTGGAAAAAGGACAAGAAAGGGGAATCCAAAACTAGTTAAAGGTCTTATGTAATTATGATACCATAACATACCATATATGTCAATTTGGAGGCTATTTAAGGAGGATAGGGAGATAAATTTGACACCTAGAACTATGCTAAGTACCTCAAAATATGCTAAATAACCTTAATATTTGCTAAACAAGGATTTTGAGATACTAGAGAGAATATGAATCATATTTTTATTTGAATATTGGATAAATTTTAATATTTTTTCTTGGATAACATAAAAACATGAAGGATATCCATGCCATAGAGGAAAGTAAGAAATCTTGAAACTCATCTCTCTCTCCTAGACCATACAAATCTTCTCTAAAAGCATGTCAAATTATAGATTATACTACCTATCTTATTGAGCTATAATTTTCCATCCCACATGTGAAAAAGGATTGATATATTCCATGGGAAGGTATATTAGGTTCCTAAGAATCTCCAAAAAAATTAATTTTATTGAAATGATGCCTTAGTGAGGAGAAATTGTAGAAAACCAATTGTCTTCCTAGATGTAAGACTTAAAAATTATTCCTTGACTTTAAATGGATGATTCATGAAGGAAAGATGACCAATCCAAGAACCAATTACTCCATAAGGAATATCTCTTAGTGTAATTTATTTTTAAAAACATCAAACCTAGATTCTCTCTCTAATGGACATACTAGTAGCAATCTTGAAGGCATGTCTCTATGTACAAAAAAACCAATTGAAGGAAATGAACAGGTTTAGGGTCTATATTAAGTACAATTTACATGAAATTTTCATGAAACTATGTTATATCATCCTCATATTTTATACCCATATTTTATGGAATTTATTGTATAAGTCTGTACTCCTTTTGAAAAATACATGAAAAAGCCTCTTCTTTGATTTTTATTATTAAATTAAGCATCCACTACCAATTTTAATGCATGAAAAGAATATCCATGAGTCAAGGACGTGTTATAACAAAAAATTATCTTTTAAACATCTATATAGGTCCTAATTTGGCATGTGTGGGTCATTTGGGGTCTTTTCTAGGCTTGTACTAGCATGAAATAACCTGTTTAAAGTATGAAACTTTAAAACTAAGGTTATTACATATATTTGAATATATTTGAAGGTGATTCTCCTAATTTTATGACCTTTTGAGACCAATTTTATCATTTAAAGAGTGAAATTATCCCTTTTAGGCCAAAATACACTAGTGTGCAACATTAGAATAAGCTTGTAATGTTACCATAAAAAGTTTTGAAATGTAGGTTTGGTATTTGGCCATGACAGGTCAAATTACCAATAGTTCTAGAAACTCATAGGGGATGACCAAATTTTTGGTCAATAGAATCTACTAGGTTTCACATGATAATGGTAATTTTGAGACATGATAACTTGAATTGATGACTCTCTTAAACATAAAATAGACTCTTTTGGGATTTGTAACACCTATTTTGATTATGACAATAATATGGTTGAAAGGGAACAATTGTAGACACTATAAAACCATATATTTCTAGTCATCATCAAGCACCCCTTGGCCCCCTTGGCATTTTGGGTTAAGATTACTTATTAAAAATCCTCCAACACACCAACCCATTCACCCCTTTTAGTTAAAATTAATTAATTTAATTAATTAAATAAGGGTTATTTACACCTCACCTACCCAAACTAATGGCTAGTTGATTGACACCTAATATAACGACCATTTATACCCTATTGTTTAATTCCCTAACTTCTTAAGACTTCTTATTGATCCTAATGAGATATTTATTAAATGTAAACCATTTATTAACCAATTAACAACCAATAATTAGTAAAAATGGCTAATTTTAGCCATTTTATACCTTTTTTTACCTAATCGACAATGGTCACCCCTCGACCAATGGAAGTTGACTAGGATCATTGTGGTTACTTAATGTATCCCAAAAGTATTACCTTATAGAGGTAAAAACTTATCTATTTTTCAATAATATATTACTCTCAAATGAATCAAAAACTCTTAAGTGAACTAGAAACCAAACTAGAGATACTCGAGTGTTTCAATAACTCATCACAAAGTGCTAAAGTACCATTACTCTACCCATATTACTCTAGGATCTCTTATAGATTACCACTAAACCTCAACACTCTTCCAAGCTAACAAACACCAAATCCCAGTATCTACACCTTTGTCAAGTTCATTAACTATTGTTAGTTATTTCATTGCTTGTATCCATTTCATTCCTTATGTTGAATTTTTACAAATCCAAGCACTTCACCTTTTACTCTAGACCACCCATAGACCATTTCAATTACTTGAATACATAGCCTCCAAACTAGATACTTTTGATAATTTATTTCACCCTCATGACCAACATACAACCCCAAAACCACCTTTAAAGCCCTTCTACAACTCATCATAGTAGCCATTGTTTTCCAAACTAGGTCTCAAAAAAACTGTCACCAATCATCTCTAACCAAAAATGGTCATTATTCAACTAGTAGTGGTAGCTATAATTGGTAAAAGATGCATAGTGACCATTGATAGTCATTGTGTGTTTTAATTTCTCCAAAATAACAAGCATTTTCCACCTATCAGCCCCTACCTAATTTTTGGTTTTTGAGTTTTTGTTGCATCATATAGGTTTAAGTTATTTTATAAATCATGTTTGAACACTTAAGAATTTGTATTTATCAAGTTATTGTTATTTTTAGTGAAATCACTTCATTATTATTTAAAAACATCTCTTGCATTAAAGTTTTAGTACTTTTTATTATTTTCTGCAAGCATCTATTTTCTTTTATCAGAATTTAATTTTCACATGTGGATTGATAGCCTCTAAGGAAATCTAATGCTTCTTAGATCTAGCTCACGCTAGGTAGTCCACCTAACTATCTTACTAATACACCCATTTTATAGTTACTTTCATATCTGTAGGTCATCCTCCCCTGATAAGGAGGAGTATCTACAATCATTTAGATCATGTGTGCACAAAAAAGTTAGGTTCTTATACTACACCCTTATTTAAAGTTTCTTCTTACTTTCTAAAAAAAATGAAAAAAATAGTGAAACAACAACCAATAAACTAAGAAGTAAGGAAAATTAACCTACATAATTAAGAAAATAAGACAAATACAATAAAAGGGAATTAGACTACGACTTGTGTTATTCACTTATTGAAACAAAGAAAACCTAAAACAACTAACTTGAATTGAAAAAACATTCCTCCAAGGTCAAATATAAAGCTATTTTGTGCACCATGGAACTTTGAAACATGTTTTCCATCTCTTGATAGACTCTTCTTACATATAAGAGCACTTGTATGTTCATATCTTATTGATGATGTAAATGGGCCTTATACCTCCATCCTTAAGTGCATGGATTGAAGATGTGGATCTAAGACCTAATCATCAGCTTCTTATATAATTTTACCTTTCAATAATAATGCCAATTCTTCTTTAATCATGGGATGCCAATGATCTGATATGTCTTCTATAATACCTTGATTCTACTCCACATTGGATGGTAACTTGGAAATGTCTTCATGATTGACTATTATATCTCTTTAGGCATACTAAAGGAAAATATATCTTCATTTGATTTTATTTAAGAGAAATTATTTGGGGTACCAACTCAACCAATAATCCTTCATTCTTCTCTTCATCATGAAATTTTTCTCCTTATGGGAAAACATTGATATATTCAGTAGTTGATTGGTCTTTAACATCCTTAATGGGAAGTGTTATAGCTTGAAGATCCTAATATTAGTTATAAATATCAATATAATTCTACCAAAATCTATCATCCTTACTTTGACTCTTATCCTATTTGGCTGGATTATACTTATTAATGTTAACTTGTACAAGCTCTTGATGAACATATTGATGTGGGATAGATGATATGTGATCAAGAAGATCTTGAGAAACCACATCTTGATACATCTATGAAACCTCTTCTTCTTGGATCTCATCTTCTATCTAAAACTCATCTTACAACTAACCTTATTTGACATTGTGAAAGACAAGTTATGATTTTCCTTACTTGTAAATATCTCAATGGATATGTCCTCTTCATCTTGAATTGAAACCTCTTTCTCATCTCCTACCACTTTAGCTACAACTTATTCTTTCACCTCACATAGGATGGGATCCTTCTTGACAATTAGCATGGTAGACCCCTAAAAAAACATAAAAAGATGAGAAAGGTCCAAAGATGTTACCATAGATGCCTAATTTACTCATGAAGTTATTCCTCTTAGATTACCTTCACCTCCTCTCTCTATTACACTATTTCTTGAATAAATTTCCATGAAGGAAAGGACTTAGGATTTGGAGGAAGGAGTGGAGGATAAATGATATTCTTATTTCTCTTGACATCAACATGTTAAAACATTCTTAAAGGTTCTTTTTTCTCCATAGATTGATGTACTTGATTCCAAGTCATGAATTTGGGTTTAAAAACTTTTGATTTTGTACTTCTTGCATCCATAGTTGTGAAAGAAGGAATTTCATTCTATGTTTATTTTATAGCTACCATTAAATATTGAAGATGTTTATTTTCATTCTCAACATGTTTGGCTAAATGAGCCTCAAAATCATGAATTAAATCACTAGATATTTGTCCCTACAAAATTGAAGATGAAGGTTCCTATATGACCTATTGTGTAACCTAAAAATTAAACTTTTCAAAACATACTTCTTCAACCTTTTGAGGCCTCTCTTGGATATACTTTTAGGTAGGAAAGGTAGGCAAGGTCTATGAGGAATTTTTAGAGCTATGATATACAATAGTTTGATGTTCATGAAGAGAAATAGGGAGATCAATGGGAATAAGTTGATGGTTGTGATGACCCTAGTGTTTCTCATGGACCATTAACCTATATTCAATGCCTATAATTAGACCACCTCTATCTAGAATTTTAGTACTAAAGTTTGAATGGCCTTACCCTATGAAATATGCACATACATCTTTATCCTAATAAAAATTAACTCTCATGTTCTTAATTTCATGCTTGGGAATCTCATATTCATAGCTCTTATAAGTGTCTATTCTTATCATATGTTTCTCATAGGAAAACAAGGTTTGTTATAAGCTTGAGATGGATTGTTTTGTGACTTGATTAGGATGATCAGGGAGATAAAAAGATTCATGAGGGTTATCATAGTATTTTAATGAGTCATCATATTATTTCTAAGGCTCATTATATGGTTGTTGATTTTCATCATAAGGTTGATATGAATCATGATAGGGCTAATAGGGGTCATGAGGATCATAACAATATGTATATGGATCATTTTGGAATTATTTATAAGGATATGAATGATATATTTATTCTTAGTATGCTGCCATAGCCTAGAAAGGACATGAAAATCAATTAAATTTATCATCCCCTACCCAATTTTTGGTTTCTAAATTTTTATTTCATCATAAAGGTTTATGTTATTTTTTAAATTAGGTGTGAAAAATTTATAATTTATATTTATGAAGATATTTATATTTTAGTGAAATCACTTCATTCCTATTCAAAAACATCTCTTACATTAAAGTTTTAGTACTTTCTATTATTTTATGCAAGCATCTATTTTCTTTTATTAAAACTTAATTGTCTTAAAGTTTCAATTGAGAACCTCTAAGGAATTGTAGAACTTTTTTTATCTAGCTCACACTAGGAAGTTCACCTAACTATCTCACTAATCCGCCCTTTTTATAGTTGCTTTCTTATCTATAGAACATTTTCCCTAGATAAAGAGCAGTATTTACAATTGACTAGATCATGTGCATGCAACAAAATTAGGTTATTCTAAGACACCCTTATTTAAATTTTCTTCTTTCTTTCTAAACATAAACTAAATAAATAAAAATATTGAAACATTCTAGCACACCCAATGGGACCCTTGAGATTTTTATTTGGTTATTACTTATTTAGGACATTTAGTTGCATTAGTGAAATTTTCATCCATTTGCATAATTTCATTTATGAAAATTAGATGTTCTTTCTTTAATTCTTGCATTGAAAATCTTATTATCAATCTCTTCTTTTCCAAAATCAATTTTTAGAATTTCTTTTCATTCTTAGAAAAGGTTAAAATTTTCATTTTTCCTTCATTTATAAAATCAAAAAGCACTCATCATAGGATTAAGACTTACATCCTCATACCACATTTAGTTGCATCTTAGTTATTCTTGTACTCATTGAAAATAAATCAAAATTTTCCTTTGGGTTTAAAAATAACTTACATCCACATCTTTCTTTCTTGTTTAGTTCACATAGTTTAATTTAAATGGTGAAATTAATCATAGAAAGGAATTTATTATCACACACAAAATATAAAACCATGCATTCAAATAAAAAATAAAACACTAACATAAGGCCTAATTATTATTTCATCACCTAGAGATAAATCTTTCCTCTTAGATATCCCATTTGGACTTCACTACCAAGGGGAAATCCCAAGACTTAGTTTACTAGCTAAGTATAATCTCTAGCAATTTGGTATATTTTGGCTAACCACCCAACACCCTTATCACTATGGTGTATGAAGTGAGGGGTTATGCCCCAATATCAATCCATGTACCAAATTCTATTACAAATATTGAGATCCTTTAGCAACCTAAAACCATCTTTAGACTACCTTCTCTAGTTCCCATTCTACAAGCCCAAGTTGAGTCTCATAACTTCTTAAAAATTGAGACATAAGCCCAAAGAGAGATAAAAGGTATTATAGGACTTAAATGTACTCTTATTATATGTTTATTTTCCTTGAATCTTTTTCTTTATTTTGTTCTCTTTTGAGTGTGTGAGATCACTTTCACATTTCATTCATCTTTTTTCCATGGTTTTGACAAGATAATTTCTTAGAAACCAAGAAAACCAAGATCCACATTCCAACCACCCATCTTCTTCTTCCTTATCCATGGAGTACATCTCAAATGTATAAAGTTGGCCTCATCACTCTGTAAGTCCTAGTATACCTTGAAAATTTTCCCAAGGAGATATGGATTTCACCCCTCTTCTTGATAACAATCCTATAGATCTCCAACACTATCTTACCACCATGGCTCACCATGCCTCTACATTGTTTACTACCATTAAGCTACCATATGGCATGCCACCTCACATTATGGGTAACAACTCTATTTCCACTATCTCTACCCAACCTTTGGTGACCCAAGACTTTTCCTCCATCAACAATACTTCCAACATCACCACCTAAAACCAATCAATTCTACCAAATAATAACAAAATGCCTCCTACCCTAACCAAAAAGCCTTCCAATATGGGAACAACCCAACCTTTAGTAACCCATACGCCAATTACTATTTGAGTATCTTCTATTAGTCTTACTACCTTACCACTTGTCATTTACAATCCACCAACCTCCACTCCATTCCAAAATTTGGTAGTTTCCAAACCCTCTACCATTCCACTTATTAGCACCAAGGTTATTACCCACCTTCAACCCATCAATCCAACCATGTTTCATACCCAACCAATGTCAATTCCCTTAAAATTTCTAATTACACCAAACCTAATCTATATTCCTAACACACAAGGGTATATGCCTCCACCTTCTTCCCAACCTCCCATGCCTACTTACCCATATGTGGCATCTTCCCAACTATTCATGCCCACTTACCAATAGGTGGCATCCTCCCAACCTTCTACTAGCTACCCATATGTTATACCTTCCCAACCCAAGTAGAATGTACTTTACAATTATAGGGGTACATAACCACAAAACTATCTTATCAATATGTTGATGGACAAAATGAACAATCTAGAGTCATCCATTTCAAGTTCCCATAACATCTTGTCATATGACCAAATTTTCAATGAGCTAATCCACCCATATATCCCAATTTGACCATACCCTCTACAATGGGAAATTATAAAATTTTCCAAAATTTAAAGCAAATAAGATCCTCAACAACATCTTAGAGCTTTTAGTCATTCATGTTACTTTATTTCTTTCAATAATGCTCTTCTCCTCTGCACTTTCCCCATCTCCTTAGTTGGTCTAGCATTAGATTTGTATATTCTTATTACCAAAAACTCTCTTCTATTTTGTCTAATTATCCCAAACATTCTTATTAGACCATTTATTAAGTATTTATAAGAAAGTTTCTATCACCAACCTCTATTCCATTAAGAAATTTGAGGATGAGTTCATTTTCTAACTTTGTGGCCCACTGGAGAGCTTTATTTAATCAACTATCTTTCTCTTTACCCTAACTTGAGTTGATTTATATTTTCTCTTAGGCTTATGCCAATCATATATCATCAACTTATAGGTTAAAACTTTTTGAACCTTTGATGAGGTATTTACCAAGGCACAAAAGTTGGAGATAAGAGATATTGATGAGGGAAATCATAAATTGAGGAACAAAAATTCTTGTTTCCAATAAAATGAAGCTTCTTCCTTCAAAAACACCAACCATACAAACACCAAAACCAAAGATAAAGGAACCAAAAATGTAGTTATGCTTAAAATAAATCCTCCTCTAGCTATTAACAACCAAATTATTCCATCTCCTCTAACCAAAATGCAAAAATTGAAAACCACTATGTCCAAAATAGTATACTCTACTAGGGGAGTCATACACTTAAGTTTTGGAAAATTTGTTGAAGGCATATATCATACAACTTCTTCCCATCAATCTGCCCCAATAATTCAATTCTTATCATCTTATACCTAGTTGTTATAAGGAAAATGAATTATGTTCCTTCCACTATGTCATTAGACCTGATGTTAGTAGATGTAAAAAATTTAAAAACATTGTCCAAGATTTGATTGACAAGGAGGAACTTGTGATGGACAATTCGAATGCACCCCTAAATCAATTACTTGAAATTTTTAGAAAGTCATTTCCTGACCATTCACCTTCCATAAAAAATGAAAATAACAATGTGGAATTTTCTCACAAGCATGAGGTTCAAACTATTATTTTTTTTCTTAGTGAACTAATTGTTAATAAACCCATGGCCCAAACTACTACCTCTTATCCACTTATTGAGGTAGTGGATTCACCTACTATTACTTTGAAAAATGAAACAAATGAAGCAATTATCATCCCTTATCCAGTTATTGAGGTAGTGGAGTCACCAGCCCATACTTTGGAAAGCATATCAAAGGAGGAAACAATTATTTCCATCCCCTTTTCTTCCATGATAGAGCTATCCACTCTTACTTTAGAAAGCATTCATAAAAAAATATTGATTCACCTACCCCTTATATGGAAGAATAATCCATTAAGACCTCAAAACCTTTGATAGAGGAAAAGGAATAAATGGCCATTCCCATTTCTTAACCACTTGGCTTATCCTTTGAGTCTAACACTGAAGGAACTATGCCCATCTATAAGACCTTTTCTAGGTTCGTCCAAAACATAGAGTTTATATCCCAACCTAACCCATATCGAGACACACTTTATCATCACCTTAGACTCCCTTATCAAACTAAGAAGGAGTCATCAACCTCACCCTTATCTACCTAACCTTCCATTAGTGAAACCACCATCACCCTAGCCAAACTAATAGAAGCCTCTACCTCAAAAAACTTAGATAAACCATCCAACCCAAATCCATCCAAAGCAACTAAGATACCTTTTATTATCCCTATAAATTCCATCAAGAAACTATGTTTGATCTCAACATATAATCTTGTGCATCCTCTATCGAAGTTAGATTTGACACCACCAAATCTACCTAAGAAACCACAAGTCAAACCAACCAATAAAGTTGAACCATCTATAGGAACCCAAAATCCAAAAACTTGTTGTCCATTTCCATGTTGCCTTCAAATTTAGGACTGCATCCTTCTTCCATGATAGGACCTCATATTTCCACCTCTATTAAGAAACAAAGTTTCCCAAATAAATCCCAAACCTAACCTCTATGTATAGCTACACCTCTACCTATTATTTCCATGCCTTCTAATTCCAAACCATCCATTACCATGACTTCCACTTATAAGCCTTCTAACTCTAAACCATTTACTACCAAGCTTTATATTTCTAAAAACTTTACTTTTAAACCATATACTTAAAAGAATTTAACATTAAATCATCTACCCCAAAACCACCCATCAAGAACATTCCACCATCTAAAGCTCTTATTGACAAGCCTACCCCTAAGAAGGCTTCCACCCTAGATGTCAAATACAAAACCTCCACTCCCTTTCCACCTTTTCTAGAGTCATATTCTACCATATTGTAAACATTACTCTAAGATTCCTAATTGGTCTTGCCTCCAATCAGACCATTTTATCCCCTTAGTCCTAAGTTATCTAGGTTTAATGACAATCTGGTTTGCTCATACCATAGGATTCTTGGGCATGATATAGAGAACTTAAAATCTCTCCAAATCATAATCCATAAATTATTTGATGAGGATGATTTATTGTTAGAAGAGCCTTCCATGAACCCACCATTAAGCTCTTGGCCTAGATTTAAATGCAAAAAATAAATAAAGTCCATTTTAAAAGCATAAATTTGATAAAACTATAAAATACTATTTTAGATTATTAATTAAAATGAAGGTGAAAGTATTTATAATCTTTTCATGTGAGGTGGTTATGGAACCAAAATTCTCATGAACTAACAATCTCCCTAATAAAATATAATAAGCTAAAATGAAATTCTAATAAAGTAAAATACTACTGAAGTATTAACTATAATAACTTTGGATCACAAAATTCACAACAAACTCCCCCTTGATCCAAAAGGGTATAAAAATATTGGAGTAAACCACTATGAGTCATCCAAGTAGAATCTACTGCATTTGAAATAGGTACACTATGTATCTTGGATTGATCACATCCTGATCATCCCTACACTATAGCAGAACATGATCGTGTACTATCCAACTACATCAATCCTCACATAGAATCTATCCAAAAAGTGAATTCCCTTTATAAAGTGTATATAACATCTCAAACTAATTCCCAACAATTTCTAAAATCTCCTACAAGCCTTTTCTTAACACTAACAATGCTAGCAACACAATGTTGGCTCATATATTAAATAACTGATCAAAAACTAATACAAAATATCTTCTCCCCCTATCAGATGGGAGGTGAGAAGCTATGAAAAAAAACCAAGTATAAATCATTGAAATTATCCACATAAAATATCATAAAAACACTAAATCTACGAAAGCAAAGTACATAAGCTAAAAAATGCTACTACATCAAATCTCAATCTTGAGCCTAAAAGCTCGTACAAGATGGGTGAGTCACTATCTTAGAAGATATAGTCATCTATGGATCATGAAACTTCATGGTCATCCCATCCATTAGAAGAGGATTTAGAAGAATATCTAGAAGAAGACCTATAAAAATGACTAAAATGGCTAGAGGAACCCAAAAAATGTACTTCTTCCTTTTGTCAATGTCTCAAGGACCTCCAAAGAGAGGGACATTATATAGAGAGATGTCTTATGCCAAAAAAATTATAGTATATGGTCTCATGTCTACTATAACAAGAGGAAAAATAGCGACATAAAGAAGAGCTCTAGTGCTTGTGCTTTTGTCCATGTGAATGTTTGTGGTGATGCTCATGCTTTGGAGAACTAGAATGATGTCTATGCTTAGGAAAGCCTAAATGATCTCTACATCCAAAATGATGCTTATGTTTTGAAGAACTAGAATGATGTTTATGCCTAAAATTATTCCTCTTAGAGTGTCTCTATTTCTCTTTGGGCTCATAAAATTGGTTTCCTATTTTGATATAGTATGCATCCTTAGTAATTTTTCTTTCTTATTTTCAAATTGTGTCTCATGTTGAGTGAGCAACTCACAAATTGAATCACATGTAGATTTGTTAATCTTATCACTAGGCTATAACATCTATAAAAATTTCTTGTATCTAAGATTGAGACTATTCAAAATAATAGAAATGAACATTTCATCATCAATGTTTCCTCTAGTAGTGTCATATTCTTGTTTCAAATTTTTAATGTGGGACACATATTCTAAAACATCTTCATCGTCAGTGAGTTTAGTGTTGAGAAATTGCATAAGGAGATAAATTTTCTTATAATTAGGTTATTTATCATACAAGTATTTTATATCTTTTCATTATTCATATTTGATAGATTATATATGAATTATGACTTGTGCACTATAAGTGGATTATAATAATGCAAGAGCTCCCCTGTCACGTTTTTGAAATTCTACAAATTTTGTGCCTTCAGTAGGCAATGTGGGTTGTTTTTTAACATCCCATAATTCATTGAATATTAATGGGTTTTCCATGTTCATTGACCATTATTTATAATTCTTAGGATTTAGGCATCCAATATCATAAATGAGACTCACAATTTTAGCCATGATGCAAAAAAATAAGGAATGCTATCGAGGTTTTGCATTTGCCTTCAAAATATATTCCATTTTATAAATTATCCTAAGGCTTGTGAGAGACTATATGTTCTTTGAGAATAAAAGCATAGTGAAATAGAAAAAAACTTACATTTTGAAGTTGTCAATTTTAACCGAAAATGCACCTAATTTCATTATAATGCATAGTTTAATCAAAATATGTGAAAAATAGAGTTACACGTGTCAAAATCAAAAAATGTTTGAACCAATTCTCTTGAAAACACTTTTACATGAAAATTGAGTGGTCATGTGAATAGTTTGGCAACCGTATGTAGAAGATATGACAATTTGAAGTTTTGCTCCTCTATTAGGCTAGGCAGACCCCCCCTCAATGCTAATTCAAAAAATTTCACTAGTTTGTGGGGATTAAAATATCATAGCAAGACATGATGGATATCTCTTTGCATATAATAATTGTAAATATATCTGAGTCTAGTTTCCGAAAAAGTAACTTTTACAAAACAAATATGGTAATGTGTTCAAAACATGGTAGAGACGGTCATAGTTGGTATTGATTTTCCTATTTTCTAGAATTAATTCAAATGATCCTTTTGCAAAAAGTAGATTTTTTGGAATTTTTGAGGGTTGAACCCTTGAGCTTCTTGGTAACAAGTGACTACAAAAAAATAGTTTTCCCAATCCTTCTACATACAAATTTAGAATATATATAAAAATAATATTCTAAATAAACTTTAGCTTCTCCTCATTTTTTAATTTTCATGATAAAATAAAAGTAAATGTGAAAATGATTTACCACCCTTATTTTTACTTGTAGGGAAAGAAAAATTATTGCACCTTCCTTTGCTTAATGGGGCCCATAGACTTGGTAGTAAATATCATATTTAAAGAAAGTTGTTTTTATAGAGCTACGCCATTGTTTTATGTCTATCTTGCTTAGCCACCATTATTATTTATAGGGGTCACCATATAGCTATGATATGTTTGAGAGCTAAAAATTCATCTCTCTCTTTTCACCATCAAAATTATGGATTCCTCATTTACAAATTTTTCTAGTGGCTCTGATACCACTGTTAGCCTACTTTTTAATTCAAACAATAAAGAAATTATATTGTAAAAACATATGTTTGACAAAACTATAAAATATTATTTCATATTATTAATTACAATGAAGGTGAAAATCTTTCTAATCTTTTCATGTGAGGTTGTTATCGAACCAACATTCCTGTGAACTAATAATCTCACTAACAAAATATAATAAGTTGAAATTAGATTCTAACAAAATAAAACACTAAGTATTAACTATACTACCTTTGGATCCCAAAATTCCTAACATAAGCCAAGATTCAAAATAATCTACCCCACATATATCTACCCCAAAACTCTCATCTAAGAGTGAGGAGGAACTAAACTAATCCACTAGTCCAACCCCTTTTCAAAAACATACCATCCATGTGGTCACATAATCACAAGCCTAATAAAAGGATAAATGGAAAGCAAAGGTGTCCATCCCATAGACATACCCTTTTTCCACCACCACAATACGTAGCTAGGCCTAAACACCTTCACCCAAGCCCAAGATTTCTATCTTGGGAGCATCTCAATCTAGCCCCTCCAAGTCAGTATAAAGGGTAGTTCTAAAACAACATAACTAAATACCAATGAATATGAATTTATATGAGATAATCAACACCTCATCCCATCACCATTAGGTCATGATAGATGCCTTGCAATCCATAAAGGTTCACACTAAAGATCCATAACCTCTAGAAACCTTCATTGGGTCTATTCATCTCTCCATCTTCATCACCTTCAAGGATTTAGAGATATCTCTTATTCATCTAGATGATATGGATCATCCCTTTTTCATTACTTCCTACATCAACCAAGCTTGCATCAAGAGGGTTATGGTTGATGGTGGAGCTAGTATTTACATTATTTCTTCCCATGCATATGACCAATTAAAACTACCTAATTAAATCTTTTTATTTGATCCTTAAATTAAATGATATATACAACCTTGGGGACATTCATCCTTCATATTCATTTAGGACCTTACACCCTCCCTAAGCTATTATACACAGTAGAAGGAGAGTTTAATTATAACATTATTCTTGGATTCACTTAGATCTATTCCATGGGTTGTGTGCCTTCTACATTACATCATTTCATCAAGTTTGAATATGAGGGTCAAGTATATACCATTCAAGCCAAGTCCTTTTAAGTCATAAAATATGACTACCAACCTAACAATGTTTTACTCCTTTCATCAACCAAGATTCCACCAACCAAGGATGAATCCTCTTCTTATTACATTAGCCAAGCTTCCACCTACTCATCCATACCTTCCACCTAAGTCACCATGAAGGACCTTTTAGAATCAACACTCCAATGTCTCTCGATTGGGGAGTATCAACTTTTGACCTTAGATGGATTCCCTTCTCCCTAAGAGTTTGGGAACCTTGAACAATAACCTAAATATGATTCAAATATTAGAACCATTACTCCCTTTGAACCCCCTATTTTCCAAATTAATCTTTTTTTATGGGGGATTTGATCAACCATTTTCTACCTCTGCTACCTCCTCTTATCCTAAACTATTCACCTCTAATTTCTCCTACTTGTATAAATTGGAATTTGCCAAGATATATCTCCTTAGGTATGTTTGAAAGGGATTCAGTCTAGGAAACTATGAGTATGGACCACATAAGTTTCTACCATGTAAAACTCAAAACCCTCCTAAATGATTGGGTCTTAGATTCATTCCACCTAAGGAACCAACCAACACAACCTCTATCACCATTATTGAAGAAGAAATCCCTTCCTTACCAACCCATTCTCATTTGAAATCTGAGGATCTTGATATCATTCCCTCTAACTTTTTTTTGGATTAACATGATCAGTTTAGGAACCCTAAATTATCAAAAGGATAGGAAGACCATTAGCATTCCTCTAACTCATCCTAAGATGGTAGAAGATGATTCTCCTACCATTTATATTATTCAATATAAGGATGATGAATCCTTTCTAACCTATCTTGGTGAAAAGGATTCCTCTATTCACAAATCTTTCCCTCTTAAGACTTCAACCATGTTGAATGAATCTAATATGTATGTCAACTTGGGTACTTGGGATAGCCCTTGCATTGTAAACATTAGCCAATCCTTAGATTCCTCAAAGAATTTGGAATTTTATTTCTTTCTACAAGACCATAACACAACATTCACTTGGTATTATAGTGACATGAAAGGAATTGACCCCACCATAGTCATCCATAACGTCATTACCACACTTGATGACAAGCATGTTAAGAAGAAGCTTCATAGGATAAACCCTTACATAGCCCTTATTATCAAATAAGAGCTTCAACACCTCTTATTTGTTAATTTAATCTAACCCATTGACTATCCCTAATGGGAATTTAATTTCATTATTTTCAAAAAAACAATAATGGGACTTTGCATTTACAAAGACTTCCATGATCTTAACCTTCCTTGCCCAAAGGATGATTTCAATTTACCAAACATTGACTAGCTTATTGATCTTATGATCACCGATGAGATGTTATATCTTATGAATGGGTTCTTGAGCTATAACCAAATCTTGATTACCCCAAAAAATAAACATAAAACTACCTTTATCACCCCATGGGGAAATTTTTACTAGAGGTTCATACCTTTTAGTTTGAAAAATGCTAGTGCAACCTACCAATGTCACATGACCTTATTCATAAAACTATATAAGACTACATCGATGACCTCCTTAGAAATTCTAAATATTTTAAGGACCATTTGGCCGTTTTTAAGGTTATTTCAATCATCTTACCCACTTTTATGTTTTCCTTAACCCTAAAAAGTGCATCTTTGGGGTCTTGTTAGGCAAGTTTCTTGGATTTATTGTCTCTCTTTGTGGAGCCAAATTTGATCCTAATAAAGTCAAGGAAATCCTTGGCATGCCTCCATTTACCAACCTCAAGAAAATATATAGCCTATAGGGGAAGCTCTAATCCATTTGAAACTTCATCTCTTAGCCATCTAATAGATGCCAGCTTTTCTATCACCTTATTAAGAAGGATATCTTTATAAAGAGGAATAAAAAATATCAAAAGGCATTTGAATCACTTAAATAATATCATCTTTCTCCATTTGTTATCATTCCTCCAAAATAGGACCAAACATTTTACCTCTATATTTACACCATCAACCACTCCTTAGGGGCCAAGCTTGCACATTGAGATGATGAGCATAAATAGCAAGTAATCTACTATATAATTCAAATGCTTATAGAGTATGAAAATTGATATACCCATATTGAGAAACTATGCCTCACTTTGGTATTTGTGGCCTCCAAGATCCATTATTACCTTCTTAACCACAAAACCTATGTCATAACTATAATTGATCCACTCAAGTATACACATTCCAAGCCATATCAAAATCAGCCTATGTCTAAATGGCTCATGATTTTAGCTAAGTTTGATCTTGAGTTCCTCCAACAAAAGTCAATTAAAGGACAAGTCATTGTTGACTAGTTGGATGAAGCACCCTTGGTAGACAACTCTTTCTCAAGAGGACATCACTTATGAAATGACCATGTTATTTTATGGATCAAAGTGTCAATGTGGTTGTGGTGTTAGTATTTTTCTTAATTCCCTTGATGGTGATCCCCTTCATTTATCTTTTAAGCTAGATTTTGATTATCTTAACAACATGGCTGAGTATGAAGTCCTTGTTATAGGTCTCTGAACTAATTTAGTCTTGTGAGTCAAAATAATTAGAATTTTAGGTGACTACTAATTGGTGGTCAATCAGATTAATGGATCTTACCAATGTAAAAATGACATTATACAACAATACAAATAACTAGTGGATGTACTCTTAGCATAATTTGATCATTACCTTATCCAAGCCACATCACATTCCACTAAAAAATTCATCAATACCATGGCTTATCTTACCTCTAAAGTCCTATCTACACCTTTCAAATCTAAGCTATTTGTCACTATCTACTACCTTAATGAATCGTCTTACACCAAAATAGACTTTCCTTCCATTTATCACATGGAAGAGGCCCAATCTAACATTTGTTATAATCAAATATTTGACTATCATAACCTAGCCATTGTTCCTTCTGATCTCTCTAAAAATAGTCAAAAATCATTTATGTAGATTACTTATCATTAAACCATAATAGGGGGAATTCCTTATCAATGAGTCTTTAACAATTTCCTCCTTAGATGCCTACATAGTCATGAAATATCTCATGCTATCAAGGAAACACATGATGGGATTTATGGGGGACATTTTATTGGTCTAGATATCACTAAATGTATATTTTTCCTTAGATATGATTGGCCTACCCTTAACCAAGATTGTAATTATTACATAAACAAGTATGTCAAATGTTAGCAGCATGTTAATTTCCATCAGGCACCTAATCATGGTCTTCAAGTCTCTAAGGATTTCTAGTCATTGTCATAATGGGGATTTGATCTCATTAGCAAAACTAACCCTAATTATTTATAATGACATCATTATATCATCACTATAATAGAGTTTTTCACCAAGTGGGTGGAGGCTATTATAGTTATTTTAACTAAAGCCAAAAAGATTGTTAACTTTATTAACCATCACATTATATGCAGCTTCAATGTTCCTCATAAAATTATCATTAATAATGGAAAATATTTTAAAAATAAAAAAGTACATGACCTTTTTCATGCATTTGGTATTGAGTTAAGTTTCATCACCTTATCATCCACAAGCTAATGGGTAGGTTGAAGCTTCTAACAAAACCCTTAACAAAATGCTAACAAAAATAGTCAATGCATCTGGTCAGGATTGGAAATTACACATTCCCTTTTCCTTATGGGTATATCATACTAGAATTCAAACCCCTATGGGTTCTACCCCTTTATTTCTTGTCTTTAGAGTTGAGGTTATCTTACCTCTCAAATTCCAAATTTCTTTGATTCTTATATCCATAAAAGAGAATATTTGTAAAGATGGTTACCATCAAGAACATTTATCCCAACTTGAGCTATTTGATGAGAATTATTAGGTCATGCTTAACCATCTTTGTGTCTATCAAGAATGAATCAATCATGATTATAAAAAATACCTAAAATAATGATAATTCAATATCAGATGCCCTATCTTAAAGGAAAATCAACATGTAACCAATATGGAAAAAAACAAGTAGGGCAAGTTTTCTTTCAATTGGTTTAGACCATATATCATAAAGCATAAGTATGGGTCAGGACCTTATTGGTTATCATATCTTGAATGAAAACTAGAACCTGATACCCTTAATGCTTTGCTTCTACATATTTTCTTTTGTTAGAATAAGATTTGAACTCACATTCTATCTAACGTAATCTCAATCCTTCTTTTACAAGATTATTAATTTCATTCCCTCACTTTGAGGACAACTGATTACAACATTGAAGAATAGTTCTATCATTATCCATCATAGCATTAGCCTTAATTCTAAATATGGGTACCATGACTCTACCCATGGCATGATTCTCATGGATACTTTTCATCCCTAATAGAATGAAATCCCATGGTCATTATCTCTTAAAGCACCCTCTCATTCACTACTTACCCTTATCGTGCTATAGGCCTTTTCCTTCATAAAGGTAAGCCTTAAATCCTCTATAATAAATTCTATAAAAAAAATAGAAAAAATATGAAATATTCCTTCTTATGGGTCATATATAGCATTGTAGATTGCTCCCTTAAAGGATAGTTATAAGAAAAATTCAAAATTTGTTTAATATAAGGTAAATTTCTCCCTTAAAGGACATATTAGATGCCTAAAATAAATCATAAAGATAAGACCACTCCCTTGAAGGATGGCTAAGACAAATATTTATCTAAGTAAGAAATTTATTAGAAGCTTATTGCATTGATTAGCTTCCCCAACCTCTCAAAACATCACAAGACCCATTGACAAATAAAAGAATAAAAATTATTTAAGATTCAATTAGCTTTCACAAAATCAAATTTTGTAATCTGAAATCAACTTTCATGAGTAGACTTCTCACATCAATCATTCTACACCATATATGATATAGACTTGTTTATGTTGCCTCTTTTGAAACCTACATAAGAGGTAAAATAGCCACAAAAGAAGGTTTCATTATCATTCATCTCCCCTTTTACCCTCTGTTAAATAAGATATTTTGAGCTTACTTGACACTATGTGAACAAGAAACTTTTTAACAAATCAATGAATGCTCATCCAAAGAATATCAAGGGTTTACATTCATAATTTTATCTAAATTCCTTTTTGGTACTAGATAATTAAATATCATCATGTCTCATTCTTATTTACCATACCTACTTGTTGATACATTCATTTAAGAGGTTTGTCTTTTGATTGTTTTAACTTTCTTCTCTTTTTATTACATATAATTTTGTTATGCAAACTTAATTTATATGTTGATATTAGTATTTAAATTCAACCCTCATCCAAATAACTGAAAATCATTAAAAACATCTAAAATGACATCATTTGTTGTATTTCATGATTGGCATTTAACCCTTTCACATCATTCTTTATTTTAGTGCTTTTTCATAAAAAAATATACATAAAAGTCACCATATCATATATCATAATACTATCTCATATATCTAAGCAATGATCACATCCACCAAATAAATTTTATCACATTTATTATATTATAACCATTTAATCATTTCATTCATAGATAAATGAGTCATATAAATATGTTATCAATCACATAGATTCATTAATTTAAAACATCCACATTTTCAACATAAAATTAAACATACACCAACTCATCAAAAAAATGTAAAATACCATCATAACCATGTCATAAACATCATAAAAAACAACATTAGATGAGTTCAAATTAACCATCAAATCATAAAATTAACATAACCATGAACAACATCCATCAAACATAATCACATCAAAACTCATTATCAAATGTCGTGTGTGTGTGTGTGTGTGTGTGTGTGTGTGTGTGTGTGTGTGTGTGTGTGTGTGTGTGTGTGTGTGTGTGTGTGTGTGTGTGTGTGTGTGTGTGTGTGTGTGTGTGTGTGTGTGTGTGTGTGTCTGTGTGTGTGTGTGTGTGTGTCTCTCTCTCTCTCTCTCTCTGTGTGTGTGTGTGTGTGTGTGTGTGTGTGTGTGTGTGTGTGTCTGTATTAAGTGTTCATGTCTCTCAAAATTATATATACATATCACTTCATCAAATCACAAGTTGATATATAAATCATATAAGTACAAAAAAGAGTCTAAAAGGTCTAGGGTGCCAAGTTACTAATACCCCTAGAACTTATCCATCTCTTGGACCCATCTATACACCTACATATTATACCCATTAACCAAGTATAACACCACTAATCCTCCCTCCCATCACCCACTCTGATACATACTTAGCATATCAAGGCTCACCTAATAGCTGAGTGAAGACCAATGCCTCGTAATATCTAAGTTCCTCCACTATGGCCACATATCTAGACATAGGGATGGTATATGTTGGACCTATTAGTGACTTAAATCTTATTTATCTTAGGTAATCCCTCTCTAATGATATCAAGGTAGCCTATCCCTATACTTGATCCCTCTCCTAAGTCACTTAGGCTAGTTTAGCTTATGTGTGGTCTCAATATTATGTCAAGGTCACAACATGTCCTCTCACTTAGTCTCTCTCTAAAGTAAGTGTAGTGACCTATCCCTATAAAGTGTCTCTCTCATGTGTCATTGCTAACTATGCTTATGTAGTGTCACTCTAAAGTCCTAGATTCTTGCACTACCTATGCTATGTCTAATGTTATTTTCCCCTGATCTCACTTGATGATGAGTGTCTTTCTATTTGGTGCATAAAAATACATCTATTCCCATTCTTCCTCCTCCATCTCTATATTTATAGCCTATTTCTTTCCTCTTATACCTCCCACCTATCCCTATCCACCATCTCATTCAAAAATTGTAATGGCATAGTGTCCTTGGAACCATACAATATAATTTTGGGTGATAGTTACATCATCAATATCTATAGCAACCCATAAATCCTAATGATAAAACTCCTCCCCAACTAGATATGGTAGAGGAAATGGTGACTCTACATCCTCTCTCTTGTATCTAGGTAATACTTTTAGGACACCTTGTACCAATCCAAGCTATCTCCTCACTTGATCAAAGGGGATCAGATCTACCTCTTACTATTTCCTCTCATATATCCATTTATAGTATTGTAATGAAAATGTGTGTTTGGCATAACCTACCCATGATGGGAATCTAATGTAGGGTCTAAGTATGACCTCCTTATCAACTAAGGCCTCTAATATATCTTTGAACCAATCTAGATCTTGGCCCTCTACCCCTGCTATTCTAAGTGCATAATGTACCCTCCATCTCAGAAACCAACCTTAAACCCTCTTTGATCCCATGTGTGTTAGGGTAGTCCAAATGGTCATAACACCTTGATGTGTTCATAGGACCAATAGTGAAATATCAACCCTACACTCATACCATACCATCTATGCACATAATACCCACAAAGATCATGATATATTTGAACTAGTAGCTCTAGGGACCATGCAAATACCATTTGATAGTCCATCATATCAATCAAAACACATAATAGATCCCATGGTAATCTACCATCACTCAAATTTAGAAGTACATAACAAGTCATGGTTATCATCATCATAATCATCACTAAATGTCTCCACACCCTATCCATGTGGTACATATCTCCAAAATAAAAAACTCTAGTGTGCCACCTCACCTACACAAAATCATCACCAAATAGATAATCCATATGGGAATCCTACTCCTCATTATGGATATGCTCTATCACCTAACCTTATATTAGTAGTTTAAGGATCATGGGGATATCCTCTAATAATATAGTGATCTCCCCAATTGGTAAAATGAAGGTTTTGGTATCTAGGTCCCATCTCTTGATGAGTGCTACCATCATCATTGTGTCTTGTGGTATGTACTAGTAGTATTGCTTACCGCCTAGTCTAATTATTACCAAGTTCTCCCAATCTTATTAAATCATGCCCATATATATCTCATCTAGGAGAAGTGACACTCAGTCCCACATTACCAATAACTCCTTAGACTACATGGTTAGACACATACCTTAGCTTAACCTACACTTTCTACAATAACATATACATTCCACCTATCACACTTATCCTTACTATAAATTTTTCACTATTAACTGACCTTATGCTGAATCTAATTCAACACAAATATTCCTATCTCTAAGTTTTCTATCTTAGAATAAGCTTACCTCACCTCAGCTAAATAATATTACAACATTCATTCACCCCTTATCCTTCTTAAATGATCACTAAAAGTTGAGTTTTTATAAGTGTTAGTTCCTTTTAGAATCACTATTAATCAACCCTCAACTATCATTGGTTAGGGTTTTTGATTAGTGATAGTCCCACCTTGACCAATTGTTATTTCACTATCAATTGGTGATGTTCAATAACAACCAATGATGATCACTATTTAACTATCTACTAACCCCTAAACCCTATCTTCCTACCCAAAAAATCCTAAACAACCCTTAAACCCCTTATTTCTTCCCTTCCCATAACCTATTTCCTACTATAAACATAATACTACCCCTGATTACCTCTTCCCACTAATTAATTTCCTTTAAAACCTCAAAAAAACCCATTTTTAAAACCACACCCACCTATTCTATAGAAAATAAAAAAAATCAATAAAATTACACACCCTTACCTCATTTCCCATATGCCTCTAAGGTAGATCCCTCTACATAGCCACCACTCGACCCCTAGCTCATCCTCTCCCACACTACATCCTCACCACTTATTGTCTCATCTAACCTAATTAGAATTTATACCCTACACTCTAGGTCAAATTTAACCATGATAAATCACTCAACTCATAAAGGATATTCACACAAAGCCATCATTTTCACTCAAATAAATAAACAACTAGCTAACAAAATGAATAATTCCATAATATAATTACTTTGAAATTTTTACAATTGTGAGCCCTTTTTAGGTTTTATCTATGACCATCAATGGTCTCAAGTCAACTACTATCAATCGACTACAATAGACACCAGTCGACCCCAATTAGGGTTTTAACACCATAACCCTTTTTTTTACCAACAAGACCCTTCGTTTTGAGTTTAAACATCCTACTTAATCCCCATTTGGATATTTTAACCACTTCCTAACTTCATCTTACACTAAACCATCCTTTCCAAAACCAAATTTGACATCATTTTTACAACCTTACCATGTTTTATGATCATACACTCAACCACAACCTTTTAAAAACTAAACTTTCAAATGCCATGGAATGCGATGCCTTTAAGTTTTATCACCTATAACCTATTATGTTCTCTACTACACCCCTAACCTATCACATGTATTAGGATAGGAATAGCTGACTTGTGGCCTAATTATCCCTCTTTGATGTTATATCACATTTCTCTATGCATT
This sequence comes from Torreya grandis, assembly GCA_037957365.1. Lineage (NCBI taxonomy): Eukaryota > Viridiplantae > Streptophyta > Pinopsida > Cupressales > Taxaceae > Torreya > Torreya grandis. The sequence continues at coordinate 382,826 of JARHVA010005910.1, read as the reverse complement.
CATTTTGTTAGTAGGTTGGCCTATGGAGTAACCATGGCCTAGATAGACTATTTATAGGAGGTAGTGGGTAATTATTTATCATCATATTATGAATTTTGCTCTTATTAGAACTTTTGGAGGTTTCTCCCTTAAAATGGCTTATATATTATCATATATTATAATATATTTAAGTCATATTTGGATCTATTTTTTCTATTCTACTTTATTGTTAAAGTAATTTCATTACAAGTGGTATCAGAGCTGCGATTTGGGCAATCTTGTGGGCAAAAGCCTAATTTTTTAAAATTTGGCTATACCTAAGAAAAGGTTTCAAATTTATTTTCAATTTTTTTAATGGAGGTGATAAATAATTAAATTAAGATTTCATTAAAATTTCAGCTCATTTGGATCTATTTTACAAATGTTATCACTTGGTCAAAGTTGGGTCAAAAGTGCCAATCAAAGTTGACATCGTAAAAACCTAAGGCCAAGGAAAGGGTGATGAAACTCTAGGTAAAAATCCTAACAAAGAAGATATGGATTCATAAGGGGGATGTACTAGATCCTTTATACCGGGGTTCTCTGACATAGATCACAAAGTGAGCCAACTTGACTATAGTGTGCAAGGCATTCAAAGTGAGGTGCAAGGCATACAATCTAATATGAATTCAATATGAGATAGTTTGTTAGATATCATGATGGATTTGAAAAATAATTAGTCAAATCATCCATCTATCACTATTATAAAACCCCACCAAGGTGGTTCTCCTAACTAGTATACTTCAAATCCAACTACATTGCCACAGAGGAACCTGTATCCAAAGGTGGATATGTGCAAATTTGATGGAAAATATCATCTCAGTTGGATCAAATAAATGGAGAATTTTTTTGATGTGCATCAGATCCTAGGTGGACATAAGGTTACCATGGCATCCTTGTATCTTGAACTTGATCAATTCATTTGGTATCAATGGTTGTGTGCTCAAAATAAGAAGATGACTCTCAGTGTCACTTGGTCAATTTTTACAGAGGAGCTGCAATTACACTATGGAAATAGTGTGATAGAGAATTACTTTAGGAAACTAGTAAAATTATGATATATTAGCTCCATCAAGGAATATATTCATCATTTTTATAACTTATCCTTACATGTGGAGATAATTTTTTAGGATAAATTGAATGACCTATTTTTAGGTGGACTCAAAGACCCCATTCAACATGAGGTATGCATTTTTAATCCACTTAATATTTTTTATTCTATTATCATGGCATGTAGAGCTAAGGAAAAATTCATAGCCAACAAGAAGCAACCATTCAATCACTTTAAATATTGTAGCATATCAACACCAACATTTCCTCCACCTACCAAATTCACCCCTCAACAAATTGAAGAGTAGCATGCAAAAGGATTATGTTTCAGTTGTGACAGTAAGTGGATCAAAAGACATAAATGTACTAAGAACAAGTTATTATACATTGAGGGATCCAATGAAGATGAAGAAGAAGATGATGCCTCCAATGATGATGAGGAAGAGATAGATGAGGTACCTAAATATTCCCAACTTATAATCTCTTATCATGCACTTGTAGGTATTATCACTCCACAAACTCTTAAGATGGTGGGTTTTCTCAAGAAATAGAAGGTGATAGTGTTCATTGATTCAGGGAGCACATATAACTTCATCAACCATAAGTTCGCCACTTGATTGAACTGTTTCATCTACTTAGCATCAAAATTTCAAGTCATGATTATATATGGTGGCATAATTAATTACTCAATAAAATGCCATAGTATTAAGCTTGTTATGGGTGAGTAGAATCTCAATTATCCTATGTTTACTATTCCCATGGGTAACATAGACATTGTTTTGGGAGTCCAATGGCTCACAACCTTGGGTACCATTGAGATGAAATTCTAAGAACTATTCATGTGTTTTCATTATAAAGGTAGGAAAATTGAACTATGTGGATTATAGGCAAAATATCCACAATTGATTAGTTCACATCAGATGACCAAGATGCTAAAAAGGGGTTAAACATAATTATTGCATGATTATGTTCCATAGAAGTTCAACCCACATAAGCATCTAAACATCTTGATCTACAGATGATTCTTGACGACCACCCATCTATTTTTGGGGCCATGCCAAAAGGACTGATAGGTTACTATCAAAGATTTGTGAAAGGTTATGGTAGCATAGCAACTCCACTCACTAAATTTCTAAATAAGGATGCCTTCCATTGGAATAATGCCACCACCAAAGCATTTGAGAAACTAAAAGTAGCTATGTGCACGACTCCAATTTTGGGTACTCTAGACTTTTGAAAGACATTCACTATTGATTGTGATGCTTCTAGATCCATGTTGGGAGTATTAATAATGCAAGAAGGAAGACCCATTGAATTTAAGAGTCATAAATGCAAAGGTATGAATTTACAAAAACCTATCTATGTGAAACAAATGATGGCTATTGTTCATGAAGTTAAACAATAGAGGCCCTATCTGATGGGTAGACACTTTAGGGTAAAAATGGATCATGATTATCTCAAATTATTTTTGGAGTAATGATTATCATTTGAGGAACAAAAAAAGTGGGTAACCAAAATGTTGGGTTATGAATTTGAAATTATATCTAAGAAGGGTAAGGATAATATAGTAGCAGATATACTATCTAGATGGGATACATCCACAGAAGCATTACTTTATGCAATGTCCATGTTGTAAGTAAATTGGGTGGATGAAGCCAAGTTAGAATGGGATCAAGACAAGGATATACAAGTTCTAATTAAAAATCCCCACCAAGGTGCTTTAGCCTCTAAAATATTTTAATGGAAAGGTAATGTCCTACGGTATAAGGGTAGGTTATACTTGTGCAAATATTAAGAGCTTAAGCATAATATTTTTGTAGAGTTTTATGCATCTCCAATTGGGGGACACTCAAGGTTCTTGAAAAATTATCATAGAATTAAGAAAGAATTATTTTTGGAAGGACTTAAGGGATATGTACAAAAGTTTGTGGTAGAGTTCTTGATATGCCATCAGAATAAAGGTAAGACAGTTAAGACCCCATGTCTATTACAAATGTTAGTGATTCCTAGTGAAAGGTGGGAGGAGGTTTCCATGGATTTCATCACGTGGTTTTCTTATTATGAAGTAATAATGTTATCTTGGTCATTATGGATAGGCTTACAAAATATGCCCACTTTTGTGCTCTCTCACACCCATTTTCAGCATGTACAGTAGCAACTATTTTTCTTGAGGTTATTCTAAAATTACATCAAACCCAAAAAATAATTGTAAGTGATAATGATCCTATTTTTACTAGTAATTTATGGATTAAACTATTTTCTTGTTTGGGTACCCAGCTATCTCATAGCTCATCTTACAACCCCCAATCTGATGGATGAATAGAAGTGGTTAACAAATGTTTAGAGGGGCATCTCTATTGTTTTATATCAGATAAACAAGAATGTTGGGTTAAATGGATACCACTTGTAGAATGGTGTTATAGCACATATTTCCATACCTCTTATAAAATGTCTCCATTTCTAGCACTATATAGTTATCATCCACCTTCCATCACTTGTTCATTAAAGGTGAAAACCAAGGTTTGAGATGTGGAGGAGCACATTTAGCATTAACAAGAGGTTTTGGCTAGTTTGAGAGAGAATTTATCCTTGGCACAAAATAAGATGAAATAATAAGTAGAACAACACCATAGTGAGCAAAATATTGAGGTGGGTGACTAGGTATTTGTATGTTTGCATCTTTATAAGCAAATATCTTTGAAACAATAGAAAAAGGATAACAAACTTGATCCTAAGTATTATGGCCCTTATCAAGTTATGTATAAAATTGGAAGTGTGGTTTACAAGATTGATTTACCTCATTCATCTTTCATACACCTAGTATTTCATGTTTCCTATTTGAAGAAGGTCATTGGATAGAAAGTTTCAGTCTAAACAGAGCTCCCAGAACTAGATGAAGAAGGATGAGTCATTTTTTAACTAGAGAAGATCCTCCAAAAACATACTAAGAGGTTAAGAACTAGAGAGATTAGGGAATATCTTATCATGTGGAATAACTTGAGTAGTGAAGATGCAACCTGGGAAAGTGAAGATTTTTTGTAAAAACATCTAGAGTTGTTCAATGTTGAGGATAATGTTAGTTTAAAGGGGAAGGTCATGATATGCCCCTAACCTATCTTATGTATTAGGATAGGAATAACCAACTTATGGCTTACTTATCCATATTTAATGCTATATCACATTTTTGTATGCATTCATTTGGTTAGTAGGTCATCCTATGGAGTAAACATGGTCTAGATAGACTATATATAAGAGGTAATGGGTAATTATTTATCATCATATTGTGAATTTTGCTCTTATTGAAACTTGTGGAGGTTTCCCCCTTGAAGTGGCTTATCTATTATCATATATTCTAATATATTTCAGACATATTTGGATCTATTTCTATGATTATACTTTATTTTTGAAGTACTTTCATTACATTTTCCCAGTCTCACCCAACTTTTGAACCCCTCAAAATCTAGACACCTTTGTATAGAGACTTGAGTTTGTAAGTACACCCATATTAAGTGTGCCTAAATGTAGTGTCTTGGTTTACTTGTCACTTGTCATCCTCAATACATACCTATTTTTTCACTTCATTCCATCTTATCAATCACATAGATTCATTAATTTAAAACATCCACATTTTCAACATAAAATTAAAAATACACCAACTCATCAAAATAATTTTAAATACCATCATAACCATGTCATAAAAATCATAAAAAATAGCATCAGATGAGCTAAAATTAACCATCACATCATAAAATAAACATAACCATAAAACAATCCATCAAACATAATCACATCATAACTCATTATCAAATGTCATATGTGTGTCTTTGTGAGTGTGTGTGTGTGTGTGTGTGTGTGTGTGTGTGTGTGTGTGTGTGTGTGTGCGTGTGTGTGTGTGTGTGTGCGCGCGCGCGCACACACGCATGCGTGTGTGTGTATCAAGTGTTCATGTCTCTCAAAATGATATATACATATCACTACATCAGATTACAAGCTGATATCAAACTCATATAAGTACAAAAAAGAGTCTAATAGGGTCTAGGGTGCCAGGTTACTACTACCATTAGAGCTTATCCATCTCTAGGACCCATCTATACACCTACGTATTCTACCCATTAACTAGGTATAACACTACTAATCCTCCCTCCCATCACTAACTCTACTACATAATTAGTATATCGAGGCTCACCTAATACTTGAATGAAGACTAATGCCTCATATTATCTAAGCTCTTCCACTATGGCCACATATATAGACATAGGGATGGTTTGTGTTAGACCTATTAGCACTTTCCCTCCTATCTATCTTAGGGCATCCCTCTCTACTAATATTAGGGTAACCTATCCCTATACTTGATCCCTCTCCTAAGTCACTGAGGTTAGTTGAGATTATGTGTGGCCTCAATCCTATGTCAAAGTCACAACATGTCATCTCACCTAGTCTCTCTCTAGAGTAAGTGTAGTGACCTATCTCTAGAGAGTGTCTCTTTCATGTCTCATTGCTAACTACCCATATGTAGTATCACTTTGAAGTCCTATCTTCCTACACTACCTATGCTATGGCAAAAGTTATTCTCACCTAATCTCACTTGATGATGAGTGTCTATCTATCTGGGGAATCAAAATCTATCTAAGCCCCCTCCTCCTCCATCTTTATATTAATAGCCTATTTTTGTCCTCCTATACCTCCCACCTATCCCCATCCACCATCTCATCAAAAACTTATAATGTCATAGTGTCCCTAGAACCATACAATATAATCTTGGGTGACACCTACATCAGATATATCTATAGCAACTAATATTTCCTAATGATAAAACTCCTCCCCAACTCGATATGGTGGAGGCAATGGTGACTCTACATCCTCTCTCCTGTATCTAGGTAATACTTTTAGGACACCCTGAACCAATCCAAACTATCTCCTCACTCAATCAAAAGGGATTAGATCTACCTCTTGCTATTTTCTCCCATGTATCCATTATAGTTTTTTAATGAAAATGTGTGTTTTTCATAACCTACCCATGATGGGAATATGATGTAGCATCTCAAGATGACGTACTTAAGAACTAATACCTCCAATATATCTCTGAACAAATCTATATCTTGGCCCTCTACCCCTACTATTCTTATTGTATAATCTACCTTCCATCTCATAAAACCAACCTTGAACCCTCTTTGATCCCATGTGTGTTAAGGTAGTTCAATTGGTCATAATGCCTTGATGTATTCATAAGTCCAATAGTGAAAAATGAAGCCTACACTCATACCATACCATCTATGCACATGATACCCATAAAGATCATGATAGATTTGAACTAGTAGCACTAGGGCCCATGTAAATACCATTTGATATTTCATCATATCAACCAAAACACATAACAAATCCCATGTTAATCTACCTTCACTCAAATTGGGAAGTACATAATAGGTCATGGCTATCATCATAATCATCACTACATGTATCCCCACCTTATCCATGTGGTACATATCTCCAAAATATAGCCCTATAATGTACCACCTTACCTACACAAAATCCACCACAATTAAATAATCCATGCGGACATCCTACTCCTCATTTTAGATATTCTCTATCATCTCACCTTATATCAATAGTTTTAGGATCATGGGGATATCTTATTATAAGATAGTGATCTCCCTAATTGATGAAATGAATGTGTTAGTATCTAGGTCCCATCTCTTAATGAGGGCTACCATCATCATTGTGTCTTGTGGCATGTGCTGGTAGTATTACTTACCACCTAGTCTAATTATTGCCAAGTGCTCCAAATCTTACCAAATCATTCCCTTATATATCTCATCTAGGAGTAGTGATACTTAGTCCTACATCACTAGTGCCTCCCTATACTACATGGTTAGATACATACCTTAATGTAACCTACACTTTATAAAATAACATATACATTCAACTTATCACACTTATCCTTACTATAACCTTTTCATTATTAAATGACCTTATGTTAAATCGAAGTCAACATAGATACTCCTATCTCTAAGTTTTCTATCCTAAACTAAGATTAACTCACCTCAACTAAGCAAACTTCCAACATTCCTTCATCCCTTGGCCTTCTTAAATGATCAGTGACAGTCAAGTTTTGACTGATGTTGGTTCCTTGTAAAACCACTATTGATCAACCTTTGACTATCATTGGTTAGGGTTTTTTTGGTGAAATTCCCACCTTGATTAATTTCTATTACACTATCAATTAATGATTTTCAATAACAACCAATGATGATCACTATTCGACTATTAGCCAACCCCCAAACCCTATCCTCCTACCCAAAAAATCCTAAACAACCCCTAAACCCTTTATTTATTCCCTTCCCTTTACATATTTCCCACCCCAAAAATAATACTACCCCTAATTACCTCCCCCCACTATTTATTTTTCTTTAAAACCTCAAAAAAACCCCATTTTCAAAACCACACCCACCTATTCTATAGTAAACAAATAAAAATCCATAAAATTACACACCCTTACCTCATTTCCCATTTGCCTCCAAGGTAGAGTTTTCTACATTAGCCACCACTTGACCCCTAGCTCATCCTCTCCCACACTACATCCTCACCACTTATTTTCTCACCTGACCCACTTAGAATTTATACCCTGCACTCTAGGTCAAAGTCAACCATGATCAATCACTTAGCTCATGAGGGATTTCACACAAAGTCATCATTTTCACTCAAAAAAATAAACAACTAGCTGACAAAATGAATAATGCCATAATATAATTGCTCTAACCTTTTTACAATTGTGAGCCCTTTTTAGAGTTTATTTATGATAATTGATGGTCTCAAGTTAACTACTATTGATCAACTACAATAGACACTAGTCAACCCCAATTAGTGTTTTAACACCATAACCCTTTTTTTACCACTAAGACCATTTTTTTAGAGTTCAAACCTCCTACATAATTTCCATTTAGACATTTTAACCAGTTCTCAACTTCATCTTACACCAAACCATCCTTTCCAAAACCAAACATGACATCATCTTTACAACCTTACCATGTTTTATGATGATACACTCGACCATAACCTTTTTAAAACTAAGCTTTCAAATGCCTTAGAATGCATTGCCTTTATGTTTTATCACCTATAACCTACTATTTTCTCTCATGCTCACCCAAATTGTGAACCCCTCATCATCTAGACACCTTTTTATAGAGACTTGAGTTTGTAAGTACACACATATTTAGTATGCCTAAATGCAGTGGCTTGGTTTACTTGTCACTTATCATCCTTAAAACATTCCCATTTTTTCACTTCATTCCATCTTACACATTTTTTCCACCCATATGCACTTTCTAAACACATACTAGACTCCATTTTCACCTCAACACATCTTGGTTTGAGGGGCACCACCTCTTCCCATACTCTGGACATCCAAATTGCCACTACATCTATTTTATTTTTACAAATTGAGGATGCAACCTACAAAACAAAAAGGGCAAAAATGTAGACAATAGAAAATCATATTGTTCTAGTCATCATCAAGCACCTCTTAGCCCCTTGGATTAGGATTAATTATTAAATGTCCTCCAACACACCCATTCACCCCCTTTGTCTATAATTAACTGAGTTAATTAATTAAATAAGGGTGATTTACACTTCACTTACACAACCTAATGGCTAGTTGATTGACACCTAGCCTAAGTGTTAGGACAAAATAAAATATATATTTATCCCTGAATCTAATAGAAGAAAAACTAGGAAAAGAATAAATCAAACAAATCAAAAATAATCATAAACATGCAAAAATAAGAGACAAAAAATTTAATGTGGTTCACTCAAGATGGGATACATCCATCAAACTTGTCTAGTATATTATTTCCACTAATATAAGGGAGAAACAAATCCTTAAAAAAAACCCATTACACCTCTCTACCTTATTTGTCTCCTCTATGTGTACAAGTTTTTTTTTCATCTCAACAATGTATCAATACATTTTAAGGGGAAAAAGCCTAAACATTAGCTCTACCATTAGATATAGAAACCTTTAATTAATGACCCAGATTGACTACATAATTACAATTATACAAGGCAATTTTAATAAAAATTTTACTTCAGGGGCATTTCCCCTGAACCCCCTCCAAGGCATGTGGCCCCTAGACACCCCACTATGGGGTGTCAAGCCCCCCAAACACCATAAGCAGGGTCCCCCCCAGAAACCCCCCATGCCATTAGGAATATAAATAATAGAATTGAAAACTTAGCTAAAATAAAATCAAAATTTCAACCTTTGATCTTGGAAGAAATCAGGCTCCACATCTAACACTAAGGACTATTTCTACCCTAGAATTTAATGGCCTAGCTTCCTAAGATGTCTTCCTCATACATCCCAATGATATCTTTACTAATGTTAGACCATTTCTTAACCTTGTAACAACCAGTCATTAGTGAAAATGGATAATTTTAACCATTTTGACCTTTTCTCCCTGACTTACAATGATCACCCCTTGACTAAAAATGGTTAAATAAGATGGTTACATAATGTAACCCAAAAGCCTTACCTTAAAGAGGTTGAAAATTATCTTTTTCATTAAACTCTCTTACTCTTAGGTAAATCAAAGCTACCAAGTGAACCAAAAACTAGACTTGAGATACATAGGTGCTTGAGCAACTCATCACAAAGAGACAAAGTACTATTACTATACTTATATTGCTCTAGGATCTCTTACATCTTACCACTCAGCCTCAACACTCTTCTAAGCTAGTAAACACAAATTCTAAGTATCTACACTTTTTTCAATTTTAGTAGTTAGGTTTAGTTATTTCTTTTTTCGTATCCATTTCATTTCCTAACATCCCATTCCTTATGTTGGACTTTTGTAACTCCAAGCACTTCACCTTCTACCCTAGACCACCATAGAACATTTTAGTTACTTGAATACCCAAATTTTTAACTAGATACTTTTAGGAATTTATTTCACCCTCATGACAAACATCTAAATTAGATACCACTTTTAGATTCCTTCTACAACTCACCCCAGTAGCCATTTTTCCTAAACTAGGACTCACAAGAACCATCACCAATCATATCTAAATGGAAATTGTCATTCCTTAACTGGTAGCAGTTATTATAATTGGGAATGGTTACATAATGACTGTCAATAGTCACTATGTGTTTTATTTCACCTAAAATAGCAAGTATTTTCCACCTATCAACCCCTACCCAATTTCTAGTTTTTGAAATTCTATTACATCATATAGTTTTAAGTTATTTTTTGAATCAAGTTTAAATACTTTAGAATTTTTATTTATCAATTTATTTATATTTTTAGTGAAATCACTTCTTTCTTATTTAAAACATCTCTTGCATTAAAGTTTTAGTAATTTCTATTATTTTATGCAAGCATCTATTTTATTTTATCAGAACTTAATTATCTTAAAGTGTGGATTGATAACCTCCAAGGAAATCTAGTGCTTCTTAGATCTAGCTCACACTTGGAATTCCACCTAACTATCTCACTAATATATCCCTTTTATAATTGATTTCTTATCTATAATTCATCCTCCCTAGATAAAGAGGAGTATGTACATTTAATTGGATCATGCATGTACTAAATATTTAGATTTTCCTACCACAGCATTTTTTAAAGTTTCTTCTTTCTTTCTAAAAAAATTGTGAAACAACAACTAAACTAAGAAACAAAGACAACTAACCTACCTAAATAGGAAAATAAGATAAATATAATCGAAAGGAATTAGACTAATACTTGTGTTAATCACTTATTCAAATAAAAAAAACCTAAAACAACTAACTTCAAGTGAAAAAAAATTCCTCTGGAGCCAAATGCAAAGCTATTTTGTGCACCATAGAACTTTGAAACATGTTTTCCATCTCTTAATAGCCTCTTCTTGTAGATAGGAACACTTGTATGTTCATGTCTTTTTGATGATGTATATGGGCCTTCTACCTCCAATTTTAGGTGCATGGATTGAATATGTGGATCCAAGACCCAATCATCCCCTTCCCATATTATTTTACTTTGTAAGAATAATTCCAATTATTCTCTATTCATGGGATGTCAATGATCTAATATGTCATCTATAATACCTTGATTTTGCTCCACATTAGATGTTGACTTGGAAATATCTTCATGATTGACCTCTTATATCTATTTAGGCATGCTAAAGGACAATATATATTCATTTGATTTGTATTCAAGAGCAATTATTTGAGGTACCAACTCAACCAATAATCCTTTATTCTTCTCTTCATCATGGACTTGCTATCCTTATGGGATAAATTTCATAGATTAAATAGTTGATTGGTCTTTAACATCTTCAATGGGAAGTGTTATATATTGAAGTTATTGATATTCATTATAAATATCCATATGCTTCTACTAAAATCCATCATCCTTACTTTGACTCTTATCCTCTTTGGGTAGATTGTACTTATTAATGATAACTTATACAAGCTCTTGATGAACATCTTGATGTGGGATAGATGATATGTGATCAAGAATCTCTTGAGAAACCACATATTTACACACATCTAAAACCTCTTCTTAAATCTCATCTTTTATCTAAAAATGGTCCTATAACTCAATTTATTTGACATTATGAAAGACTTAGTCATGGTTGTCCATTCTTTCAAGTATCTCAATGGATATGTCCTCTTCATCTTGAATTAAAACCTCTTTTTCATCTCCTATCACTTCATCTCCAAATTATTCTTTCACCTCACATAGGAGGTGCTCCTTCTCAAGAATTGGCATATTAGACCCCTAAAAATACTCAAGAATATTAGAAAGGTCTAAAAATGTTGCCATAAATGCTGAATTTTTCTCATGGAATTGTTTCTCTTAGATCACCTTCACCTCCTTTCTCTATTTCACTATTTCTTAAATATCTTTCCATAAAGGAAAAGACTCAGGATTTGGAGGAAGGAGTGGAGGATAAATGATATTATTCTTACTCTTGACTTTAACATCTTAAATCATTATTGATGGGTTTTTTCTCTCGATGGATTGATGTACTTGATTCCAAGTCATGAACTTGGGTTTATAAATTTTTGATTTTTTACTTGTTACATCCATAGTTGTGAAAAAAGGAATTTGTTACTATCTTACCTTTGAAGCTACCATTTAATATTGAAGATGTTGATTATCATGCTCAACATGTTTGGCTAAATGATCTTAAAAATCATGAATTAAATCACTATATATTTGTCCCTAAAAACTTGAAGATGAATTTCCCTCTATTATTTGTTTTTCAACCTAAAAAATAGACTCTTAAAAACATACTTCAACATTTTGATGCCTCTCTTGAATATACTTCTACGTAGGAAATCTAGGCAAGGTATGTGAGGAATTTTGAGGGCTATGATATGCATTACTTTGATTTTGATGAAGATAAAAATGGATATCAATGGGAATAAGTTGATGATTATGATGACCCTAGTGTTTCTCATGGACCACCAACCTATATTCAATTCCTAAAATTAAACCACCTATGTCTATAATATTATCACTAAATTTTTAATGGCCTTGCCTTATGAAATATGCACATACCTCTTTAACATATTAAAAATTAGTTATCATTCTCTAAATTTCATTCTTGGTAATCTCCTATATATAAATCTTCTAAATGTTTATACTTATCATATGTTTCTCATAAGAAAACAAGGTTTGTTAGAAGCTTGATATGGATTATTTTGGGACTTCATTAGGATGATTAGGAAGATAAAAAGATTCATGAAGGTTATTATAGGATGTGTATGACTCATCATACTACTGATAAGGCTCTATATATGGTTGGTGATTCTCATCATAAGGTTGATATGAATCATGATAATTCGGATAGGGGTCATGAGGATCATAATAATATGTATATGGATCATTTTGGAATTGTTGATAAGGATATAAATGATATAATTCTTCTTAGTAGGCTGTCATAGCCTAGAAATCACATGAAAATCAATTATATTTATGAACAAAAATTGCCTTAGCCTTTGAGATAAGGATGATAGGAGTACTTGAAACTACTTCTAAAGACCAATATACCACAAATATGTACTCTAATGGCTATATATTTTTCCCACTGAGAATACAAAAAATATTAGCATCCCATATAACACCCTACTTGAGGGTTGATAGATTTATATGAAACTCATTCATAACTATACTAACTTTGGAGTGATATGAGGTGTGGGACACCTATTCTTAGACTATACCTCTAGTTTTGATGAGGCTAGCTCTTGTGATGTATCACTTATTCTCAACTTACTAAAACCTACTAATTTTTGGGATGAAAAGTGTTAGTAGGAAACTAAAAGTAAAATTTATTTTATTATTGGTGATACACGTATATTGTAGGCTCATCCACTCTATTTGAACTCATAAAACATTGATAAAACACTATAATGATTGAATCCAAAACTCTGAATGATTCCTATGCATCAGTATTTCATATAGATGTTTTTTTAGGTGATCAAAGCATGAGAGAAATGATGGAACAAGCCTAATTAAAGGCACTAACTTTTCAATTATATCTTCTATTAACTCTATCAAATGATATAAAACACTGAACATGACCTACACAAGTTAACATATAAGTAACTAGATGAGATCAAGACCTAAGAAGGGAAAAAACACTGCCACATTTGAAAATAAAATAACATAAACACACTATAATAGAATAATGGAATATAAAAATAGTCATTTTATTCATCTCAAAAGGTTACAAAGATCAATCCTAGTAAAGTATAGTCATGCCCAAGAGAGGGATCCTAAAAATTGGCTGAAAAGCCTAAATATATAGAAAAATGGAATAAATATAGCCAATGTGTCATAGAGGTGGGAAGTATAATTCAAATTGAATTAACTCAAATTCAATTCATTTTTAAAATTACAAACAATATTCTATCTTGACATCTCCTTGTGTTTAGTGTCTTGAATGATATGTCCATGAACTTTGGCATTACAAAGGGATAACGAGTCCATTTGAATTGTAAAATCTCCTTCCTAAACATCATACACCATATTTATTTTATATAACTCCAATTTAAGTGATATTAGGATGTGTGAAACTCATTCATGCATGAGACTTGAAATAAACATTTATCTAAGTACCAGTTAACTCAAGATGTGTACTTAAGGCTAGTTAACTCCTCTTGAAGTCCTTATTTACATGAATTAACACTTAAAGATTGAAAATTATTGATAAATAAATGTGAAGGATAAATATTTGGCATGGTTGTATTTCATTAACTCCTTTATTAGTCCTTCAATGCCAATTTCCATTTTCTTAATTATTCAAATAGGTTTACTAGGCTTAATAGGCCTATTAGGCTAACTTTTGGCATTTGAATACCATGATAACCTATATGAAAATAGTATACATTGAAAATATAGTGAGTATTATACATCGAACAACTCCTCACACCATGAGATAGGTGCTCATGATTAATAAACTCTTTCAACTCAGTCACAACTAGTTGATTGGGTCAAACTACCTAAATTTATTATAGAGTGGTTATTTTGTAGAAGCTGGTAAGGTAGTTATAGGAATATTTTTGACTATATGATGATTTTAGGATGAGTAAAAATTCTCAAGGCTTCAATATCCATGGATTGGATTTCATGTAAACTACCTTGTACATCATCTTTTGTGTTTTTCCTCTCAAAAACATGTTTTCTACCTTGATCCATATAATTCCATTAAAAAATTACTTTTTATTGGACCATATCTGAGTTTACACTATCTTTTTCAATATTTTTTAGGTTGATCCATGAATTTTTAATTTTAATAAAATTGACTTTTCTCAAAATGGGTCATTATGAGAATTTGGGAGGGTTATAGAGGTGAATCATCTTAATGATGATTCATAAGATCAGTCATACAAATCTAAAATTGTTTCCATGAATTTTTAGGATACACACACCCTAAAATTCCTCTATAATGTTAGGTTTCCATGAAAAATGTAAGAAAATATACTTATGTGAAGAAATGTTTTTATAGGGTTTACAAACATTCTAGACATGCTTATGATCTTAGAAATTGTTAATAAAGCATATCCCATCAACCAAAATATATTTTTCATTAATTATAATTTAATATTTGTCCTAAAATCATTCTAAGATAGTTTTTCCAAACTCTTCATGTGGTGAAAGAATCGAGCAGTTGATTAGGTGGCTCAAATGGGTGTCTTAGCCCACAAAATTGAAATTTAATCTTTAGATTAAAAGTGACCCTTCTATTTATTTTTACTACTTCAAATAATCATAATGTTACCTAAAACATCCATTATATCATTCCCAATATGACATATTTATTGATAGGTAAAAAAAAGTCTTTTGGTGATATAAGCCTTCTAGGCTTATAACTGAGTTTTGGCCTAAAACTAAGTTTTGAGTTATTTATGACCTATAGGATGATATATGGGATAAAAAACACTATTTACATGTTATTTAACATTAAAATTACTTTTATTTTTGTGATCAAGCTTCATTTTCATCTTAATGCCTTTGAGGCTACATGTAGGGTTTCTTACATACATGGCTTATGTGACCCTAGATCACTGTGTCTTCCTATCTTCTCATATTCACTAACATTTTGAAAATTTTATAGAATTTAAATTATCTTATAAAAATCTCTATGATTTTCATATACATCTTGAACAATTCATAAAACAAGGAAAGTCTCCAAAAAGCCATATGCCTATTTGCTTGTTTTAGCCCTCAAGGGCATGACTTGCTTAGATTAGGAAGTTTTATCACATATAAAAAGGTGTATGAAGATTTAAAAAAATTATCCCATAATTTAAAAACACTTTAATTAACTTATAGACACTTTTATACAACCTAAATCTCTCCAAGAAGTATGCCTGCACTAAAAATGTATATAAAAGGACATGCTAATCATTGTGTTAAAATAGTGATTTTATCCACATTTGAAATGGTATTTAATCTATCATTTTAGGAGTTTTTAGGTCATAATAATTATTTTTACCAATTTTCAATTCTTGATTCCACCTATAAATGCCACAAAAACTCAAATTTCTCAAAATTAACCTCTTATACATTGACTATGTATGTGAATCACTATGTTTTCATGATATAACTTTATGTCCTAAGAAATATTTAATATGGTGAACATGATTTTTAATTTACATTAATAAATATATCTTAGTGTTATTACTCTCCATTTGTCCACTTTCATGCTTATGCACCTCTCTCAAGACCCTATCACCTCAAAAACACTCATATGACTGTATACCATCTTGTTGTAGGTGTTGTTTTTTAATTTTAAAAGTTTTTAGTGATCATATTACCATAATTTTGTGATTTTAAGAGTCTAAAACCATTTCAAACCACTTTCACATGCTCTTGATATCATTTTATCTTCTTGATTATGCTTTAGGCTTCAAACACTGTCATATTCTAAATAACCACCTTTACCTTCACCCTTATAAGTTTAAAAATTCTTCAATGGTTTTCATAAAGGTCTTGGATATGAAAAAAATCACTTTAATTTCATAGGAAATACATAATATTGACCTTGGATGTCTTGAGTTTTACTTTGAGGAAGTGGTGGTGTATAATTAGAAAGCCATTTGTATGGTTGTACTTGGTGTCTAAGGTGTACCATAGTATATAAGTGTTTATATCCTTATATATTCATGTTATAATGAGTTAATAAACCTTTATTATTCTATTCATTCTCCATGAATCACATTATTTTTCCTCTGAACACTATATTTGGATACTATTTGCCATTTTAAGATAGGCCTACCCTCTAAAGTGGCTATAGGTGTAGTTTTTTTATTAACCTTGACAAAATTATAATTTGAGATCACTCCTTAATACCATTAATAATACGATTTAACCATCATTTATCCTATGAAAACTCCATTTACTTAAGTGAATATCTAATTAGGCCACTGCTTGATCATTCTTCATTCTTAGAAATAGGCTTGCCTTCTAGGGTTATAGGTGGACTTTTTTAGGTGAACCTGACTGTAGATTATTTTGATAACCTTTGTCATGATATTATATATTCATAAATAATATTTGTTCTCATTAAGCATCCTATTTATTTTTTAATATCATTAGAGACCATTGTGTTCTCAAACTACTTGACAACTTGAAGGAGGGCTTAAATTTAGGAGACTATAGGTGACTTCTCACTGTATGACTATATAAAGTTCTCATGAATCACATGACTCTTTTGTTGAGTTCTCTTGATTACAATATTTCCTTGCATATCCTTATAATATTATTTATACTTCATGCCAATACATCATTCCCTTAATCTTGAATAGAGTCTTGCTTTCTACATGTACTTGACTATACTTATACATATAGGTCCTTATACTTACATAGTGTGATCTTGAAAAAGTTTGGAGAGTTAGAAACAAGTAACAAGATGAGCCAAAGTATCTCATTAAGTTACAATTATCTCCAAAAATCAACAATATTTCTTGAAGGTCTAAAACCTTGGAAACATCCATTTTGTATTACTATCCATCCCATTGGATATAGGTTACCCTAAGGTGGTTATAGGTTAGTATTTCCTCTTCTTAAGAACTAGTTGAAGCTTGATATGTATACATTTTGAAATCTCCCTCCAAATTTATATGCAATAGTTCATTCTTCATGCATCTAGCTATTTCAACTAGCCTCCACAATCTTTAATAGGGATATTAAACTTGACTATTGTAAGACTATTATAACCTCAAAAATAGGCCTATAGGTTTGCAAGGACCCTTGATTGTTGACCAATAGTAGTCTTATTGGCTTAGATGGGTCTTTAAACCTTAAATAATTTATTTTATTCACTCATATATTTATTTTATGATAAAACATCTTAAAATATTGTAACCTTTATCAAATGTAGATAACTATGTATATCCCATTTGTATAGACTATGATTGTACTTATCCTTGAAACATTCTTAAATAGACCTCTAAAAATATTAATTATGTGATTTACCTTGATTTTTAACTACTATTAAGTTTAAATCTACCTTAAAATAGCTTTAGACTCTCTTTAAAACATGCTTGATCTCTTATCAATCTATTAGGGTTGTATATGGATGTTACCATGTTTCTTGTATAAAAAGAATGGTATTACACCTTGAGAAGGTCTCAAAACATGAACATGAGTTCTCATTATTGCACACTTTATGAAAGAGGAAATAATAAAAATCCTTGATTAAGAGGTAACTTGAAGTAAAACCTTATTTTTTACTTTATGAAAATCCATTGTCTGTACATTGTTAGATGTAGGTCATCATTTTATGATAGCTTAGCAGGGTTTTTAAAATCCTTATAGCCCCTTATACTCATGATGGTGTCTAGATGATACTAATTCCATATTGATAGTTATTTCATGTGATGGATGAGGATGTAATGGTGATGAAATATGGTGATGTGAATGGAAACATGATGGAGGGTGGAAAGAAACATGAACATAGTGATAATGGTTGTGTATGTCAGTGTTATGGGAAAGAATGAAAGTGGAGGTTGAAAATGATCAAGGAAGGGGAATCCAAAAAAATTTAACATACTATGAAAATTTGATCCCATACCATACCATATATTTAAATTTTGAGGTTATCTAAGTAGGATAAGGAACTGAATTTGAAACCTAATACTATGTTAAGTACCTCAAAATATGCTAAACAACCTTAATAATTACTGAATAAGGATTTTTAGATATTATAGATAATATGAATGGTATTATGATTTGAATATATTATAAATTATGATAATTTTTCCTGGAGAACAAAAAAACATTAAGGATATCCATGCCATGGAAGAAGATAAGAAATTTTAAAACCCATCTCTCTCTTAAACCATACAAACCTTCTTTAGAAGCATGCCAAATTGTAGATCACACTCCCTATATTATTAATATTTCATTATCCATAAAACATGTGTAAAGGTCCTAATTCATTCCATGGGAAGTTATATTAGGTTCCTAATAAGTCCCACAAATTTTATTTTTCTTTAAGTGATGCCCTAGTTAGAAGAAATTACATAAAATCAGTTGTCTTCCTAGATGCAAGACTATAGAATTATACCTTAACTTAAAATGTATAATTAATGAAGGAGAGATGAAACATTTGAGAACCAATTACTCCATAATTAATATCTTTAAGTCTAATTTAATTTATCAGAAAATTAGAACTAGATTGTCTCTCTAATGGATGTACCAATAGTAAACCTAAAGCCCTGTCTCTATGTGTAAAGAAACCAACTAAAGGAAATGAACTTGTTTAGGGCCTATATTAAGTCCAATTCCAATTAAATTACTAATTAAAATATTTATTATAATCCTCCTCATATTTAAAACCCTTGTTGTATGTAATTTTTTGTACAAGTCCATACTCCTCTTGAAAAATGCATGAAAAAACCTCTTTCTTTGTTTTTTATTATTAACTTTAGCTTCCACCACCATTTTTTTTTTTTTTTTTTAAATTTTTACTTAGGCCAGGTGGGGAACTCAGCCCATGCCACCACCTTTGGCATATGAGCTAATTCTAAAAACCCCCCAGGCACCCACTGGGTAAACTTTTTAATGTGACCGACAGCGCGGATGAGTCAGCACGCCCTCTGGTACCACAAGGTGGGGGGACATGAACACCTGACCTGCGGAGCATGACCCGAAGACCCTGAATCCACAAAACCAACTGAGCTAACACCCTCGCCCTTCCACCACCAATTTTAATGCATGTAAATAATATCAATAATTAAATTACATGTTATAAAAATAAATTAGCTTTATATCATCTGTATATGTCCTAATTTGGCATGTGTGGACCATTTGGGGTCTTTTGTAGGCTTGTACTAGCATGAAATCACCTTTCTAAACTATGAAACTTTAAAATTAAGGTTTTATATATATTCAAATATATTTTAAGGTGTTTTTGCATAATTTTATGAATTTTTTTAAAAAAATTTATCATTTAAATATTTAAATTATCCCTTCTAGGACAAAATACACTAGTTTAGAACACTTGAATAAGCTTGTAACGATACTAGGAAATGTTTTGAATTGTATAAGTTGGTATATGGCCTTGACAGGCCAAATTAAAAAAAAACAAGCATGAAAATAAAACATATACACATAAAATTAAATGTCTAAACAAATTCCAAAATTTCATTATACTTCATTAAATAAGACAAAATGACTCAAAAACACTCTTATAACTTGCTCACTTAGAACTACTAGTTTTCCTTAAAGACCAGTCATGGTGATTTTGATCTTCAACACATGTATGACAAATTTAAAAGAACCTTTATTAATTTATATGATATTATTTTATAATTATACCATTAATAAATATAAATATAACATGTTAAAATGGAAATATTTATCTTGTAGACCAATCTCATGACCTAACCATACACAAACCTCACTAAGCTAGATAAGTCAACTTGTGAGCAAATTTTTTATATATAAAATGATCTCCAAAATTTTTATTCAAAATTGAAATTTATGATAATTATTTAAAAACATATTCATGTAATTTTATCCATCCATATTCCATGATAACACATCCCTAATCATCTTCTCACTTCTTCCTTAGTTTTTCACTATTCTATCATTAGGCCTTTTAGCAACTACTCAACTTGGATGACTAGTTTATAAAATATAATGGATATAAAATATATATAAACCAAAATTTACATTAAAAAAAGTCTGAAAATTCTCCATCCAATTATTTTCATACTTTTACTTGGTTAATTTCATTACTACATCAAATCTCCAAGAAATGTGCACTTTTCTATAGGGTCTACTCTACACACATAACAACTCAATGAAACTTGGAGGTGTTTGGCAGAATTTAATACAATATACAAGAGTTTTAATAGTCATTTAATACAATTTTTGTATTTTTTTTCAATACTTTCAACATCGAGTGTTTAATAGGGTTATAGGAGGGTTTAAACATATTTCCACTCTTAACGATCATTCATAAAGCATAACCTCTTAATCCAAAAACTATTACCTAAAATTTTGAGATACAAAATTTAAAATTATAAAATTAATATATTAGGTTCTCATTCATAGGTTACATGTGCTAATGAACACCTAAAATTCCTTCTCAAGTTGAAAACCCTTCATTTTGTGCACTCAAGAGACTTAAAAACTAACTTTCATGCATTTTCTTGCAAACCATGAATCAAAACTTTATTAACATGATTGGAAAAACATATAATAACTTTTATAAAACTCACTTTTTTATAATATCCTTATAAACATATGTTAATACCCTATTATTCTCTCTCTCTCTCTCTCTCTCTCTCTCTCTCTCTCTCTCTCTCTCTCTCTCTCTCTCTCTCTCTCTCTCTCTCTCTCTCTCTCTCTCTCTCTCTCTCGTTGCTCTCATAGACATTGACTTGTAAACTACATTAGGCTTAAACATTGACCTTCATGCTTATTTATATGCACTATCCAGCTCATTATAAAAATAAAGAAACATATATTATGATCAAAAATTTATTTACATATTTAATATGCCTTGATAATATATCATCATGCCTCATTAAACTAATAAGGGTCTAGAAATGGTCTAGGTGCAGACTAGGTCTATAGGTCCTACCCTTATAGGCTCACCCTAATACTTACATGAGTTATATAATTCCTCATATACATGATTAATCAACCTAATATAACATTTCATGCCTATGTTCTTTCATATCACCAAGACATCATGAACCTTCATGTATAAGACAAGGCATCCTCTGCGCATACCTTCTCAAGTCACTTACTAGGCTCAAACATTTGACAATTTTGACAACAAAATCCTTCCATTATGACCTTCACATAAATAATTCAATCATAATAACATATACCAATCATGGATTCTACTCTCAAAATCACTAAAACATTGATCAATATTCTCTCTCATAGTTACATTCTTCAATGACCTCATGGAGACCTTTGTTAAGAACCTTTGGCATGAATAAAAACATTGATGATAAACCTTAATAATAAAAGAAATATTCAATAATTATTTTAACTTGAGACACAACCATGTGTTAAGGGAATAATAAATGTAATAGTTGATTTTGGGATGGGCTAGGATAACTACCTATAAGGGGTTGTCTAGGAATTTTGTATTATGTAGTTATGGGTATTTATTATTGAAGGTTTTGACCTATAGGGATTGGTTGTGTGCATGGTGGAGGTTGTGTGGTATGTTGACAATGAGATGTTACTATTGACAAAATTTTTACACTAATTTAATATTATTCAACCCCTCTAAGTTAAAAATTTTCATGAGGATATCAAAACTTGTATATGACCTTGTTATGGTCTTAAAGGGTCCTAAATGGTCTCCATATGGTCACATTAGTCATTGTCTAGCCTTATCCAAAGTTTTATATCATGTTTAATTGTCTATTCCTATTTGTAATTTATGATGTATTGTTGTTTTCAATTGTGGTAAAATGTTTGACATGGTTTAGAGTCATTATAAAATGTTATTAATACATCTTTAAGATCATATTATCATGTGTTAACCTTTTATTATGTTATTATGTGCTATGTATCATTTTGGTCACCTTTTGGCATATTTGGAGGATTTTTACATACCATATCCAAATTAAAATGTTTAAATAAGGTTTCTAAAAATAAAATATGTCATGTAATGTTCAATAATGGTAATAGATTGACAAAATTACAAGTTCAATGCCTAAAATGAGAAAAATACCACTTTACAAGAAATTTTGGGAACTTGTACAACCTTGAAAGATCATGTTTCAATTGAAAATGGTTTTATAGTGTCCCTTTGGATTCCTCAAATAAGTTTTGATATTTTACCAAGTTTAAGGTTGTACATATGCTTCAAATACTCTTTCTCCTCTATCATTGCCTTTACAACCTTAGAAGGTAAAATTCAAGTGGATGGTACAAATAGGAGAGAGAGAGTTGGGATATGAAACTATGAAAATTTTTATGGGTCCTAATAATATTTAAATTAGTGTAATTGGTTTACATTTTCATGGATCCTCCTTTATAGACAATTTCTAAGAGTGAAAGTAAGTCAATATGCCTTGTCCATCCAAACAGGTTCTAATTTTTCTCACATTTCTCCACTTTAAAATTAAATGGATAAGAATTGTTTTGATGGATGATTTCATAGGTAAATTATATATTTTAAATTTTATTTTCATCATCCAATTAATCTCTATTAATTTTAATCAATAAGAGGAAATATGTGTTAAGTGTGTGGGCATATCATCCCATTACAAGTTTGTTTTGGTTTGTCTAAGATGTTTGTCATTTTTAGAGGTTTTTAGGTACTCCATTTCTCATGAAAAACCTCATCACTCTCCCATAATTCACGTTTTATATCTTGAGAAGTATTTATTTTCAAATAACTTGTTAGGACACATCATTTCTTGCTCTTTAGAAGCATGGTTTGTGCATAATTGGTCTTTTATAGGTTTGAAAATCAATGTTGGCCCAAGTGGAAATAAAATACCAATGTAGAATGAGAGAATAATATTTATAAGTTCATACTTTTAAATTTTTTATAGTTGAGGTCAAATTATACTCTCACAAAATGTTGAAGTGTGTTCTAGACAACCACATGTTTATAGACCTATAGGTGGACATTCATGGGACCCAGGTTTTATGTGGAGTTTTTTTAAGAAGTGGATAAGTGATATAGACTTATATACAACCATGTGACCCTGATATACACCATTTTATCATCAATAACATGAAAAATTGTGCTAAGATTTAAATCTCATATATATACCTTTCACATAAACTAACTATACATGTAGTATGTACTTATGAATGGATAAGTTGAGATGATGTAATATTTGGTTAAGAAGTATATAAGCCTATTGATAGATTGAAAATGGATTGGGACACAAAAATTTAGTGTCAAAGTGTTAAAGGTGTTTAAAATTCAAGAAGTGACTCTCTTAGTAGCCTATGGAAGCAAAAAGAGACGTATAGGTGACAGACCTGTAGGTCCTCTTTTGGACTAAACATAATTTCCATAAAATAAACAACTAATTTAATGCATGAATTAGTGATATGAAAATATGGTATAATTAAAAATACATTGAATTACCTAGTGTTTGAAAACCAATGAGAAGTTGATAATTGAGTCTATAGGATTTAAAAATCATACACCAATCTGTGCATGAAAAAAAGAGGTAAAAGGCCTAAATTATGATAAAAAGGGTCAATCAAACTTGATAAATAGTGAAAGGACTTAAATGAAGATTTTAGATTATTAATGTGTCCATGACATAGTTAAAAATATCAAATTCTAATCCTCATGACCAAACTCTCCCTAATAGTCACCTACAACCATGACTTCGAAGGTAAAATCTAATATTTGCATACATTGAAGATGTAGTGATTTTAAAAAATTGAATAGGGTCAATAAAGAGTTTGAAAACCTCAATATGGTGTTTTTCATAATCCATGACTTTTAACAAGGTTATGAACCCTAAGAAATATTCAAAACCTTCAAGAAATGACACCTACACTCATGATTGTTGAGAGGTCTAAGAAGAGTATTGTATATCCATATAAGTATAAAGTATAAGGGTGATAAATCAAGGGTTATAAGCTATAAAAATATATTAAAACCTTTAACTTTATTATTAGTCTCTAATGAAGATCCTAAAATCCTCAAATGTATTTAGAGTACCTCAATGTAATCACCTCCAGGTTGTTAAGAGGAGAAGGTTGGTTATAAGCTTAATAATAAAATGACACCTACAAAGTGAATAAAGGGAGCATTGAAACTTAGCTCAGGTAGACAAATAAGTTATTAAGGTATTTTGAAGACAAAATGGAATATGAAGGAATGCCTATTGAGACTGGTCACAATAGAGACCTAAACACCTATATACACAACCAATATGAGCTACAATACTATCTATCTTTGAAAGGGAAAGATTACTTATTTAGGATGTAGAAAAGAGGTAATAAGAATGGTTTAAAGCATATGAGATGGTCATATTTATGACATAACTATAAGTAATCCTTTGTAACATCCCCATTTGGATTTACTAAAATAATGCAATACTTTTTTTAAAATTATTTACTCAAAACTTATTTTTTCATTATATTACACCATGAAAATATAATTAATGATATTAAACATACTAAATAATCATATTAGACATAAGTAAACATGTAACAACAACATTTAATAACCATTATAAACTTATATAACAATAATAACTACGAAAGGAGAGTAATCATATTAAAATCTAGCCACATATAGTACAATAATACAATCACCAAT